>CM067859.1:26781338-28031338 GCA_034642435.1 Megalocaria dilatata
TATACCTTTAATCAAAATAGTTTCAGAAAAATTAATTTTTGAATTCAAATTTTTCAATATGTAAATACAACCTTCCCGATATGAAATGGGATAAAATTAAATCAATGTTTATGAACCATCACAATGTTTTCTTCATGAGGAACTTATAGAAATGAATATGAAAGTCTTTTAGCAGATATAACAAAATGATCAAATTATTATCAAAGTTCTTTTTTTTGTTATTACTGTTGTGGCTGGTAAAACTAACATCGGTCTTGAACATAAATTGCTCTTCTTCGTTTATAGAAAATTTTGCTCATAATTCACTAACATTCTAAACATCAAGTTATAAATAAATTTGATACCTATTCAATTGAATATTTTTCTATTGATTTGAAATAGGGAGGTGTTGTAGGTCTTGCTGTAGTTGTGTAAAAAAAAATTAAAATTGAGTCTTTTTGATTTGCTTTTCATTGCAGAATAATTGTGAATTATAATTCATCCACCTTAAATATCAAATTCTTGCAAAATATGGTGAGAAGCATTTGAAGTAACTGTAATAGTACATTTCCCTACTTTTCACTTTGATGCAATATATATTGAAGTCTCGAAGCTGAATCAGATAAACAATATAAGTTATATTGCTGTTTTAGAGAGACTGGAAGAAACAGTGAGCACTGATATTTATCTATGGATTTCTCAAATCATTTGAGTAGTATTTTGTTAACTAAGACGAGATGCCATTTTTATGTGTCTTATTGTTATAAGTTAGTTTAATTTTATTCTGAGATACTTTATTTAATTTGTACATATTAGCATTTGGAAGATTTTGCCAGGAATTTCCTCAAAACAAATTAGCAGGACATTTTTTAGTTTTTAAGTATATTTTTTGGCATTGTCTGCTTTTTAGATTTATATGTAAATACTAACTGTACTTTTCATAATTGAATAAGTACGATATATTTAGAAAATATATATGTTATATAAGAACAGTTTTTGTTTTATTTCTATCGAGTGTTGCTGAACAATTTGATAGAATTTATCACGTTTACTTCAGAGAATTGGTGCGTTGAATACAGGTTGAACAGTTTGAGCGCCAAATAGTTGATAAAAAATATAAACATTTTCAGGTTCGATTTATTGAAACAAGTTTTTATAAATCACTATTTGTTACTCCCAAAAAAATCAAACATTTACAAATTTTTCATGACTACAACAGAGTATTTACCCTATTTTCAGATGAACTTAGAATTGAACAAAAGGTACGAGGTATATAAAGTAAATAAATAAACTTTTACTGATCCTGTTGGACAATACAGTAGGAGATGAGTCAATTTTAGCAATAGTTCATTAGAATAATAGCAGGAAAAGAAGTGAAATAAGAAAAAGAAATGATAAGTAGTCACAATACCATGAAACTAACAAATTCTCACATATTTTCAATTATTCTTTTAAATTGAATATAATTCAGTTTTTATACACATTGGCAAGTGATTGTATACTCGTATTCCTTGGTAGAAGGATGAATTCTCAAATGAAGCTGTTTTATGTGTGGCACAACCAGAACATCTTTTCTAGTTGAATGTTGATGATAATGTGTAAAATTTTTCATTGGAACGTGAAGGGGGCACATTTGCAATTGTCAGATCTTATGTGAAACAAAATGAGGTTGACAGGAAACTTGTAGAGGTATTCTGAAGGTGGTTCTAATTATTCTTTTTTGACATATGAACACTGTCCAGAACCCAAATTAGTAAACATCCGCAAGGAATTGAAGAGGAAAAATATTTGTTGAAGGCGAAAAGCACTATTCAGTTTCTTACAAACCATCTAGTAGAAGATATGGACAGATCCCCAGGATAGGCTGAATTCTATCCATATTTTTAAGACTGAAATGACTTTTTTTGCCTTTGACGCAGCTACTCACAAGAAAATAATCACCTTTCAAGATCTCTTGCTTTAAATTGATAAGAAATCCAATTGCCTTGCTTTTGAATCAGGCCCATAGATTTTAAACATAAACTGCTTGTTGGGTCACCCCCAATGTGTGTAAACTTGTCTTGCATTTGACTCGTATCTTCTAGCTTCGTATCGTCTAGCTTCAACAATGAAATCATCAATTTAGAAGCGCCCAAATCTTTCTCTACATGACTTGTCAGTTGGAGTTACAAATGAGCTCTCGCTCTTTCTGTTCGAAAGTTAGCATGTTTATAGACATACCACCCAAACACAATTACTTTCGACCTTGGATCTTCCAGCAGTCCAACCTAGTCCTTTAAGACCATTTTCGGCTCAAAATTAGTAACTCACAGACATTTCGACGAATTTATAGCGCTTTGTTCCCTAGAATAAGTGCGTAAAAATAGATTCAGGAAAAAATATACACCTTTAATATATTTTATTTGACTAACAAAACTTTTTTCAACAAAATTGGGGATGGTATAACACTTTTATTTTAACTCCATCTAATTTTCACTGATATTTTCGAGAGCTATTAAAATAAAACTTAAATCATTTGTGGTAAATGAATACAAAAAAGACTTTTTATTATACAAAAATTTATTCAATACAATTAGTTTTTTGGACTTGTCAAATATCATTTTGTTGACAATCTACTGAGACTAGATGTTCTGACAGAAATCAAAATTTACATATTGAACCAATGACTTGGTATCAGAAATACCAGTACAAATATAATTATTACATAAAAATTCTCGTAAAGACAACATAAGGGAAGCAGGGTTTGTACAAATATTCCACGTATAGAAATTAAAAATTGACATCAGGTAATTTTAGATGTGCACTTAAAACTTTCGAATGTGTTATTTATTATTATGTTTATTTCTTTGATTCTCATAAAATTTTGTTGCTTAAAACATGCATAATTTTTCAACTTAAAGAAACTTAAGAGTTCAATGTAAATCTGACTGCTTTGTTTCCACATAAAGATTTTACGAAAGCAATATATATTAGATTTTTATTCAGTATTAAAGCAATTAGGTTGAAAATTTTGTAAATGAGGAAATAATTAAGATAAAACTTATGCAGATGAATAACAAAACAAAATGTACCGGAAGAATTGTATATAGCATCACATATTTTAGGTGTTTTTGTAATATACTGATAATTGCGAGTAAAATTTTTCGGACAAAATATTTGCAAAACATTCCATATCAAGATTGAATTATGTTTTAATCTTGTTATTTCACATTCGTATAAGAAGGTATTAGTAAAGGGTATAAACCATTAAAAATTCCTTTGGTGAAATAAGGCCTTTTGTAGCAGATAAAAAGTTGTTTTTAATATGTGAATGAAGAACTTATGAATACAAAGATAGCCAAAATGATTAGATTCAAAAATCAGTTGTTCAGGCATATAAGGTTGTCTGACAATATTAAGATCTTTCAATAGAGGAATGAAATAATTTTGGGAAGTGGACATTGTTTTCATTCCATCATATTATAGGTTTTTAAAAGTGTAAATAAATAATAAATAAAACGATTAATATACCCTCATAAAAACTAATGTAATCCCATTATTAGTTTTTCCATGCGTAAAAGAATAATAAATAAAACTTTCAAGATTTTGAGGCACTTTTGAATTGTTTAAACCTAGGAATTGTTTGGTTTATCGAGATGAGAATTCAATAGAAAATCATCTCCAACAGTTAGGCATAAAAATGTAATCAACAATCAAAATTGAAGTTCATTAAATAAAACTAATTGTTCTAACTTCATTTCAACTATAGTTCATAGACTCTGTTGATTTGACTGGCAGTATTGAAAGAAAAATCAGTCCCTAAGCAAGATCACTATGATTAAATTAACAAGTCCCTAGAAGGCCCCAGAGTGGCTACTAGGGATGAGACTCCCGTCATCTTTTATCCTGAAGTGCGTATACACTGACTAAGCAGTCTACAGTTCCAGTTGCCAGTACCACTTTGTGCGGATGAAAACCAATACAGCTGACAGGTCCGATACGGTGTCCCATGAAACCCTCGTAAAATCTTATGTTATTCAAGAGAGATCCTTGGAGGTTGTAGATACCAATAGGTTGATTTGCTGAACCACTACAAAAAATAACAATATGTCAATTCTCCCAATTATATAATATATGCAGAAGAATAGGAATTAAAACAATTTTTATTCAAATAACTATATTTTTTACTACGAAAAAATTCGTTAACTTTGAATTTTTTTGTAGCTTTAAACTCATGCTTTTGTAGCTTTAAACTCATGCCAAGTTTGTGCGTCATCTGTCAATTAGTTTGTTTACAATGCTCCATTTTTTTGTCTGATGTATGTTTCGCGATTTTTACAATGGATAAAAATATCGAACAAAGAATTTGTCTTAAATTTTGGGTGCAAAGTGAAGGAAATGTTACATAAAGTTCATGGTGAATCCATCTCATCAAACACTTGTGAATATGAGTTGTATTCTTAAATTTGCTGCCAATTTCTTGTGCACTGGGTTTAAAAAGACATTTAGTCCCCATACATCATCTATACCTATTTAATTTGATGTTTAAGTGAGAATTACTTTATGAAGTTCAACAGTTATTAAAAGTTATTAAATATAAAGGGTCTTTCATTAACAGAACCCCATTTTGTTTTGTAAATAAAACAAATTATTTATTTGAAAATTATTGAAATTTTTATTTCGTTATGAAGTACAATGGATACCATTAGTTATGAAACAAAACCTCATTTAAATGTCCACCACGGAAACGCTAGCAGGAATAAAGTCCTTGATCCCAATTTTCCATGGTTCTCTCACACAAATCAGGTCTTATGTTAGCAATTACTCGTTCAATATTGATCTGTAAATTTTGCTGGATGATTGCTGTAAACCAATAACTTAATGTAACCCCAAAAAAAGAAGTCCAATAGAGTTAAATCGCTGAGAATAATTTTCTTATGAAAATCTGCATCATTTTCGATTTTTTCTAAGCACTAATTACTGATTATACGATGTTTTACACGATCTGTTGGTTTTAGTTCTTGAGTTAAAACAATTTTGTATGGATGTAAACCAAGGTGTTTTCGTAAAATTCGCCACAAAGACGCCTGGGAGATGCCTAGTTCTTGAGAACATCAAGAAATCGATAAATTTTGATCTTCACTAACACTTTCCTGTACAGCAGCAATATTCTCTTCACTTATTGCATTTCTGTCTCATTGGCACTATAACATCATGAAGTGCAAAATTTGTTTGAAATTTTTGCACTAAACGCTCAACTGTTTTTTTATCCGGACGATTATAAGGACCAAAATTTGGAGTTGAAGCACCTAAAGTTAGAGTAATAGATCGCGATTTTTTATAATAAATTTGGATTATTTGTAAACGTTGTTGGAGTGTGTACCCTTTCATGATTCAATGGTAGATATTGACAAATACAACTGTCAATGTCACAAATAATTGTTTATTTGTGACTACCATGCCTGAGTAATGTCAATTTAAAAATGGGGTTTCATGTCCATTTACCTCACATGAACATGGGGATAAGTGGAAGAAAACAAGGATTTAGTAAGTGGCACAAATTACTAAACTCACCAAGAATATAATCCAGCTGTACCATGAACATCGAAACATGTCATACCCTCCTCTTGAATCATGTGAGTCTCAACAGCATGCTTCATTCTTATATCATACAATTTAACGTCACCCTTGGCACTACCACTTATCAATAAATTATCCCTGAGAAATTTCACTCCCAAAACAGGAGGTCCACTTTCGTCCCAAGACTTTACCCTACCATCAACTGGGTTGCATCTTCTGTCAAACAGCCTAACCCATCCGTTATCACAGCCTACTACGACGTATCCGTGGCAAGGGGTGCTGCAGGCTCTCTTATCAGATAAAGTTTCTTTTGAACAGGAGCAAAAGCTGTCCTTATTGGCTATGTAGGAAGACAAATGATCATTGGATGTGTTGGAAAAGGTTGAATCCATGCAGGTAACTGGGGAATCAGTGCCAAGGTATAAGTCGAAGGCTTTCAGCTCCTTTACCATGTCCCAGAATCGCAGAACTTTTGTGTCTGATGCTGTAATTACTGTCTGTGTCCACTGCTCCCAAGTGAGTATGAGACCTATAATGAAACAGAAAAACTTGACAATCTTTTCAACTGTAGAAATAATTGTTAAATTAGACCAAATATAATAAGTGTATTTTGACAACCACAAACTAAAGCTCTGTGTGTGGTGTATTTTTAAATTTCAACTTCTCTATACAGGGTTTAAAAAGTCGTTACATATTGAAAAAATAATCAAAATGAATTAATCCAAATTGCGCAAAAGGACCTATGCTAGTAAAACTGTTATAACTGTAAGCCGTTATTGTAATAAGAACTAAAAAAACCTAAAAATTTATTTCCCATGTTTCACTCCCATCCTATACCAAGAGTACGCACACCCTGTGGAACATATAATTCCACAACTATCCCACACCTACACTCAATAATAATTCAACGAATCGAGCAGTAATCTTCGAAAACCCATCTTGAACCCTGATGGACCACAAAGATTCAGAGGAGCAGGAATGCAGATGTATAATATATAAGTATAAAATGAAAATGATCGTTGGAAAAATTTGTTTGTTTTATGAGCAAGTGGAGAAAGTGATCCCCGAATCTTACATAAACTGTGGATATCTGATCTAATAAAGTGTCAAATAAAAAAAACAAATTCATGGACGTAGGATCACATCCCTATCAAGAGTGTCAACCCTGTGAAGAATCATAAATGGCAAATGTCATATCATTTTGACGGTATTTTAATATCTTTAGGTTTTTACAACATTGGTGGTGAAAGATGCCCATTAACACTCCCATTCTTTCTAAGTATTTAAGGACTCTAAAAATTGTATAAAAACATTTGCAATACTTGAAAGTACCTTTACTTACTTGAAAAATTTGATTTCATATCTGCAAATGCATTCCAAGCAGAAACAAGTTGTGGTTCTTTATTTGAACCAGTAATAGGCTTGAAAACTTTAATACTTCCATCGTTTACTCCAGCCATAATTAAGGATATATCATGGGTGTTCATCCATTCAAGGGAGGTCATAATGCTGTTGGATATTTTTACGGAGTTGTTTTGGTAAGTAGTATTTTTGGCCCCTGTTCCCCAATCTAGAATGCTGCAGAAATTTATGCAATCTCAGTATTTAGTATTGTGTATTATGTTTTATAATCTAAAGAAGGTACTGATGGTTCTCAATATGTAGGGTGTTTTTAAATATTAAGTATTTTTTCAACAGAGGGTAGAATATATAAAAATAAACCATTTCAACAAAAATCGCCTAAATAAAATCTTAAAGATGAGTCAGCAGGTCTGTGATAGGAGGTCGCTCCAAAAAAATTTGCAAATTATAGAAAATAAATGATTTCTTTGAATCAATAATATACATTCAAAGAGTCAGACTGTTGATGTCAGCACGGATTATTGAGGTGTTGGTTTACTTAGGCTTTTTTGATCTAATATGTATCTGCTGCTTTGGAATCGATATGCTTTATACAGACTTCTCTAACGCGTTTGTCAGATGGGAACCATGGAGTGATTCTCAGAAAATTGTCTTCTTTTGGGCTAATGGCTGACCCAATTTATTTTTTGGGGTATTCTCTTACGGGCAGAAAATTACTTGAACAGTGTTTTGAATTCATGATGTAATATGGTATTCCGCAGGGGTCCATATTGGGTCCACTGCTGTTTATTTTGTTTATCAATGATCAAAGTTCATATTTGCTCTGTCAGAATCCTCTAGTTGGGTATGTTTGCAAAATGACACTGATAGGTTGATTATTTGGTGAAAGGAAAACTTCTTTCTGATTAATATAAATAAAAAGTGCAGCGTGATGTCATTGAATCTCAGAAGTAAGTTTCGATACATTGAGGGTAGTGTTCCTGAGTCGGACGACTGAGTGTAAAGATTTAGAAATTTTGTTTTTCCGAAGTCGAGACGCTTTTTCATGCTTTTTATATAAATTATTTGGAAAATATACGAGGCATACCGTATAGGCAGTTCATTTTTTGGGCCTTGATAGATCTGGATGTTTCAAGACTGCCTGTGTAATGTAATAACTTTTTATTCGTCATTTCCTCACACAATTTTTTTTTCTTGCCTCTGCATCAAATGTGTCGAGATTTCCTCAGTGTTCAAAATGTAGTAGATGTTTTCCATTGTACTCAATCTGAGATATTGAGGGAATGTTAGTCATGAATTTAGTGTGTGACTCTTATTTGATTTTACTTCCTCAGTTACATTTGTTTTGGGTCTCCCCTGCATATATTGTCAGTTAATAATGTCATGTCAGACCAAAATGAGCCATGACATGACTAAGTTCTGTTCAAAAAATAAGTTTTTATGCTACCTTAATAAGTAGATAGACCTTATTGTGCACTAGAGTGCAGATAAATAAGTTGGGAATGCTTTTTCTATTAATGACTACCACTTGATGGTTTAACTGAAAAATTTGCCTACCTAAATCCATTTTTTCCGGCTACTGCTATGGACTGTTCATAAGGATGGAACTTCAATATTAAGGGTGTTACTGGTGTCCTTGTACTGAATACTTGAGACTCCAATTTGCAATTTGATATTTTGTTTCGTTCCTCCCTGGCCTCCTGCCTTATTGCACTATTCCTATGGGAGTAAAAATAAAAAATTTAATCATTATTTGATCTAATTAAATAGAGGGTGTTTCATAAGTGCATCAAAAAATTTCAGGAGGCTATCCTCCTTAGGTAAAAGTTTTTAGGAACAACATACTAAATTATTATTATTATTATTATTATTATCCTGATACTCCTAGATCTTTTGTGAAGATCCCTCAGAAGCTTCAGCTTGTGCGAGTTAGGAGTTCAGTTGTGTTCTGTGTAGGCTTTGTTACTGCGATCTTGCGCCACTTTAGGTCACAGCACTGTTAATTTTTGACCCAACAGTGAAATGGTGGCAGACACCCGTCCAACTAGAAAATTTCTTTTCTACCTAACAGGATTCGAACCCGGACCTCCCGGTCACGAGTCCGATGCTCTCCCGCTGAGCTATCCACACTCATTAATAAAATAGCGTTTTTAATTTGGCTGAAACTTCCATAATTTTAATCAATTATTAGTTTAGATGAGAATATATAAAAGTCCTATAAAAATGATGATTTTTATGCCAAAAGCCAATTGACACTAAGTATGATGTAAATGTCTCAAATATGAAAGTGGTTTGATGAAATACATAAGCAGGTGACCAAAACCACACTGATCTTGGAAAATACATAAAAAAATAAATGGTTTTGTGATGTTTATTATCCAATTTTTGTATCAAGTTTGATGAATTACCATCTATTACTGAGTAAGACCTCTTGTCAATGAAAAATGGACAGACAGATTTTTTTATTGCATATTTCAACATCAGATATCATAAAATATCAACTGTGAAAATTCAGATGTGCTTTGAAAATTTTTTTTTTTGCTACTTGATTCCAATGATTAATTCGAGAAAATAATAAATCAAGATAATTTACCTTAAGAAACGCCAATCCCTTTCATAATAAAGCTGGTGCATTGGGTCAGTCGATTCATACCTCTCTCTTTGTTTTGAACTTTCAGCGAAGAATCTAATTGACCAATCCACATATTCCGTGGACACCAATTTTCTTTTTTTCTTGGTAGTCTTATCATCTGTTTCTTCGTTGATCGTAGTGTGATGATGTTTTCTTGTTCTTGCAGATGGTAATGTTCTGAAATAAAAATTAACGAGATATAGTAAAAACATTTGGATATTTATATTCCTATGTTTTAAACAAAAGACAATTAAATAGTTATGTTAAACAGCTTTGATACTCTGTTCATAGTGAGAATCACTGAATTAACCATCAATCGCAAAATGAGTTAAACATTGAGGATTGAAATAAAATAAAAGAATTTTGACAATTAATTCACATATTCTTCTGCATTGCTTATTCTAAACTTTTAATTACAACAAAATTCTAATGTTATCAATTTGTAAATAATGAAGAGTTTTTCTTATTATAAGTCATTTATTAACACAATCAGAAAATATACAATCTATAAGCTAATTTGCTCACTATGGAGCTTGAGGTTCTCACATGACATAAGACTTTTTCCAGTCAAAAGACTCCTCTTATTCTATCTCAAGTCAGCTGGCCATTTCTTTTTTTCTTCTGTATTGAGGCAATACCAATGGATGTAATAGATTGTTAGTATGGTTTTTCAGTTTAACTCTTCTCTTTAATGACATTCTTTACATAAGGGATTTGTAAATCTTCATGTTGGGTTTGATTAGTGACATACCATGAAGTGTTTGCTATCATTCGAAGTATTTGTGATTGGCTTCTCGAAGTATTTTGATTATAGATATATTTTTTAATTGACCTGTACATCTCCAGAGCTCAATACCATATAGACGTTATCACTGTCTTATCTGTGCCAATTTAGATTTCCTACCTGTCAACCCATTTAGTTCTCGGGTTCAAGTCTATTTGCTTGATTATGTGTTCCTTCCATGTATGTTTACTATCCAAGTATTTTGTACTTGAAACCTCTGGTACATTATTCATAAATACTGGTGGACAATGGCCTCTCTGTAAGGTGAAATTAATGTGCACAGAAATGGATTTATTTATTTAGATTTTACACTTGTACATCTATTTTTGTATTTCATCCAAATGTTACTGTAATTTATTGGTTGTATTTTATAGATCTTTATCAATAGCTAAAATATATATCTACGAAGGTTCCCAATATGGTCTGAAGATTTGTCGGTAGGTTAGCTATATACAGCATCTACAACAATGGTCCAATGACGCGTCCCTGAGGAACTCCTGATCATATTGGAAAGGAGTTCGATTCCTCACCACCGACTTGTACTCTGAATAATTTATAATAATATCTAGACAGATAGGTTTTATTTTTATACAGCAAACCCGGATGCCAGACCTTATCAAAAGCTTGACTCACATTCAAGAATGCTGATGTACAATATTGTACGTGTTCAAGAGTTTCATTTATTTCTTGGTTAATTCTGTGGATTTGCTGTGTAGTGGAGTGATTTGATCGTAATCCAAACTGATAATCTGGTATCCACTTCTCTGTATTTGAGTCGGAGTTTATTCTTGGAAGCACCAGTCTTTCTAGGATTTTTGATAGAACTGGGAACAAGCTAATTTGGACAATAGGATGTGATTGCATTTGCATCTTTACCTGGTTTAGGTACAATTGCTCAGCAATTATTTGTGCCTTTTCTTGGTCAGTTCTTGCCTATTTCATCGTTGATCCTGTTATATTACGCAACACTGGTATATGTTTCATTGATCTTTGTAAGTTGATAAATGAATATAGGCGATCTTTCCTCAATAATAAGTTAGATTCTACATATACAGAACATCTAATAATGGATAAACATGATTTTGATGAGCGTTTCAAGATTTTGCATAAAGAAAATAAAGGCTTGAGGCTGAATTTTTTAGAAAGTTTAAAAATAAACTGATTCAGAAAATCTGGGAATTTACTGAATGACAAAGTTATCTAGTTTACATCCATTGGGTCTATTTTCGTAGGAACCTGAGAGGTTTTCTAAAAGTATAAAAACTTTATTGTACCCTAATCTCAAAACTCAATTCATTTAAATATTGGTTGTTACCAAATTTTGACTTGTTATTTAAAAGAATTTTAAGAAGCTACAACGTAGCAAAAGGCATGTATTCAACTCAAAATAATGAATAGAAATCAACATCTATGTGTACTATTTAATTAAGTGTTCATTGCAATATACTGTGGCAGCTTAATGTCAGGTCAAAAGGGCAATGGAAAAAAATTCGCACCAGATGTTTAAATTAAAACAAAAATATTTCTATCACTGTAAGAGAGAAATTATAAAGTACTAAGACCAGAAAAGATGTGCTATTATTAATCTTGTTTTTAACATTAAATTTTTGGAAATTCTAACTAACCTTGATCCTGAGGCTAAATTTGGAGGACTTTCTCCCGCCAAATAGTTTCCTCTATTGGGACTCGGAGGTAGACTGATACTAGAATTTCTGCTATCACCCCTGTCTTTAGACGATATGGATTCCTGAAAGCAGTTCAATAATTTAGGAGAAAAAAATTCTAGTTTTTAGATGTTATTCCAATTTATATTTTTTTATCAACTATTCAAATCCTACATATCTCAGTGGTGTGCATCGGTGGCAAAACCTGATAATGTATCATTTCAAAACACAATGCAAGCTCGTTAATATGAACACAAGAAATCCTAGCTTGTTCATATTACAGAAACAAGTCACAAGTTTTCATAGGTTTCATTTCTTAATATGTATATGAGTATGAATTATAATGACACGCATAAAGATATAAAATGTTCATTATAATTCGAAAAGCCTTTATATCAACTTGTTTAATGCTTTCATTATTTCCTCCCTGAATGTAAGTTTGTTAAGGGCAGATCCAACTGGTTCATATCCAGTGGTGATAGAACGAAGAGGGTAGTTTCTATAATAAAGTTTTGAGCCTGAGCTAATCCATAGGTTAGATGAGAGGCATCAGATACATTTGGTGGTCTAAAGATCACAAAAATATTCCCATCACTAGATTTCAATTCCTCAGTCGATGAATGGGACATTGCATTGTCTAAAAGAAGCAGTACTTTCTTAGGAAAATTATGAGTGTTCAGAAAATTTTTCACCTCTGGAACAAATTGTTAGGGGAACCAATTTTTAAGAATGATACCTGTCATTCATGCGTTTCTATTGTTTTGGAATATAAGAAGATTGTTAAAGTTCTTGAAAGATCCCAGATTCTTTGCTTTACAACAATTCATTTTGTGGGCCTGAAGCGTCAATAAAACCTAAAATTGTGATTTTTTGTTTGTGAATGTTCATGCCAGATGAAGTTTCCTTGGTTAAGGTCACATAAGTTTTATCTGACGTTTTGTAAACGTTGTAAATATGATGTTTTGAATTCGTGAGCTTATTATTTTTTTAAATGTTACACCATAATGCCTTTGATGCGCTTGAGTTATCCGTAGCTTGCTTTGAGTTCAGAGATATTCAATTTTGCACATTAATTCAAGGCTTTCTATTTGATCATTTCTGCAGAAGCCAGCATATTTCTTTCGGGTTGGGCAAGGAACCATCTATAAAGCTGAATTTCCATTTCACTCATATTTGAAGTTTCAAACAAAATGTTTTTTTTTTTATGCTGTTGAAAATGTCAAATTTTTTGATGCTGAAACTCATCATATGCTTGTGGAAGTTTATGATGACGATATTTCAAATGACAAGTCATGCAGAGAATGGTTTCGTCGCTTCAAAAGTGCTGAGTTCGGCGTTGATCTTGCTTGGGTCAGAAAAAAAAATTCGAAGATACTGAATTACAGACGTTACTCAATGAAGGTCCGATGTTGGGGGTGACCTAACAAACGAGTCATTTGAAATCTATGGAAAAAGAAGAAATTATAGAGGATGTAGGGAGAACTAAAATATTCTGATTTTATTTGAGAAGTCAATTTCATCGAAAAACTGAATGAAATTCATGTTAATCATTTAAAATAAATTTTTTCATCATTCTGTCACATTTACATAATACTAATGTTAACATAAATTTAATATTTGACTTTATAATATAAAGATGTTCCTGCAATGAACTTTAAATTTTGACCCAGACATAAGGCAACTCTGTATGAAATTTTCTACATGTGCTACATAATCTTGGAAAACTTTCTTTTTTAAATGCACAATAACAGTTACAAAACAACAAATTGATCAATAATTGGAGATACCTTGTAAATAGGCAATTTTCAACTTACTTTCACCCGAGTTTTTATGTATTCTATTACCCTGCCTGCCATAAGTGCTACTTGTGGATGAGGATCCATCTCCAAAATCGATAAGGCTGTCCACACCTTATGATATACAGATCCAAAGCCTTGCGTAGACAATGGATTCTGTCCTCCCGATTGGTTACTCCCAAAACTACTATTGAGACTATGAATTGACGAACTAGATGCCACTCTTCTCATATTGTCACTACTTTCACTTACTCTCAGAAGATCTCTATAATTAAAAATTAAAACATAGAAATATACAAAGTATAAAACACAGAGTTAAATCACTGTTTTTCTTTGAATGATGATTTTTGTTTATTTCCTAACCTTTGAAATCGAACATTCTAATATGTCCTGATATTTTCACAGTTTTACTTGCACATTGTATACAATGAGTTTCAAAGGTAAGTTTGACGAGTTGAAGGAACTACGCAAAAATTTAGTTTGAGTTTGTTTACATGTTGCTTTAAAGAATGCTAGTTCCAGAGACAGCGTGCTATCCTTTCGCCTAAATGTCCGTGATTTTCGAATTTTGAACCAAAAATGGTCTTAAACGACTAGGTTGTACTCTTAAGTGAGCATAACAATTTATGAAACCAGTGGTAATAGCCAGTATTTGGGAAGGTGATATTGAGGAACAATACAATATGTAACATTTTAAGCTTTCGAAAACCAACAACTTACCTACTTTCAATTCTTTTCATGTTAGGAGTGGTATTGATTTCTTGCAGTGATCCATAGTCCTTAGCTGCTGCTGCAGTAGCCATAAAGGATGATTCAAAATGCAAAACAAAATACTGCAGTGCATTGATTATCTCTGCTCGAACCATTGGACTAGCTTCACCACTTATAAGACCAATCAGCATCATAGCTACTGACTGGTCTGTAGTATTAGCATGTGATGTTCTTTCCACTGTAGCATTCATAAAAGTACCTAAGGCATATACAGCTGCCGTTCTAACCTGAAATATACACCAAAACTTTTCAAGCATCTTCAGGGGAGTTTTAAAATGGTGAAAAGCAGGAAAACGAGTTTGTGACAACAAATAAAAGGTATTAGGTTTCTTTTTAATTTTTTCAATGTATGGTTCCTAGGATAGTTTTCCGTCCATTGTTATACCCAACAGTTTGATGGTCATATTTTTATTAAATTATCAGTTGGGTTTTGGATTTATTTATTGACAGAGAGTTCCTCCATCCTCTGCAGCTGCAGTAAGTTTGACGCCTTTTAAAAATGCGTCGTCAGCAAACAATAGTACTCTTAGAATTGCATTTGTAACATCAGTTGTGATATCCAGATCATTAATGAAAATTATAAATAATATGGGACCTACTTTAGAACCTTGGGGAGCCCCCAAACATCAACCTCTTCTTTCTTGTCATTTTATTCTACCATTGTACTTTTTGTTGTCTTTCAGAAAAAAAAGTACAGTATCATGAGTAAGAGGTAGATCCTCAATGCCATAAAATGGAATTTATCAGCAATTTATGATTTCCACTATCAAATGCTTTAAATAAATCAAATGATACAATTTCCGACATTGCTGTAATGATGTTCCTCATAACCATTGTTGTGGTTGACCTTGAATTTGGAAAACTGTACTGTTGTTCGTCTAATATACCATTTTTTGTCAAAAGAATTCAAAAGTCTGATTTTATTTCTATAAAAATTTTTGATACACCTACTAACACACTATTTGTGTCGCAATAGACCTAAATCCTCCTATAATTTAGAAGCACTACACATAAAAAAATTCTATGGTAACATAAAAAAGGCAAATGAACTTTGACTTAGTATCTTGAATTATGAGAAGGATCTATTAGATTTTGTTTCGTACCACGGTTAGTTTACCGTAGTATTTGCCTATTATTTCAGTATTTTAAAATAATAGACAATTGCAAATTAATTAATCTCGATGATTAATTCCAATGGCTTCTAGTGGACTGTATTTTTGTTTATTAGCGAAGAGTTTTACTTCAAAGGCACTGGTATGTAGTTATCTCGATGATGAACTAGCTTTGTTTATCTAATAAGATAAACCAACGAAAATGTTAAGGAATTAAAGTAAAACACTCGTATTACACTATGACAACAGCGAACTATAATTCTTGGTTTACTGTATATAAACCAAGTTAAAGGAATGATTATTACACTAACAACATATGAATTTGCCAATACTTTGGCAATCGACTGGATTACTATGTATCAATAATAACCGCGATAGCTTGGACCCAAATGTCACAAGCTACGTACAACAAATTTGACTATCCGAATGATAGTGCATGATGTAGGAAGGGCTAGATGCGAACACTTCGATTATCACGAATAATAATAATTTTACAGTATTTTCAAAGACTGAAATTAACGTAAATGATTGGAAGGTCGATCTGGAGGTGGACTGAATGATCGAAATAAACCTTCTTATTGGTTACAGAAAAATCATGAAAATATTGCAAGTAAAAAAGTTTGTAATTCCGAATGCTGCGTCATGTGAAATTAACAGGCATAAATATAATATATCCAAATCTCTAATTGACTTTCCATGTTTTCTAAGGCCATATATAATAATTAGAAAACCAATAATCTGAAGTGTCCAGTAAAACAGTTTGAAACAATCTCAAAACTGCTAGATCGCAGATCAACGTAAAAGACATAAGTATCGAATGACAAACTAATTTTGAACGACAGGGCTGTCTCTAATGAGACGGAACAGATTTATTTTCTTCAAATATTTGAGTGATTTAAATTTCTCAACATTGACAAATGGACTGTAAAAATCAAAAGCAGACTGTTTTCCAGAAAAAGTGTGAAATTACCATAATCGTAATATTTTTGTTTCCATAGTTGAATGAGTATCAATTGTTTTTAGAGACGTATTTCATGCACCTCTTTGAAATAAACTATAGAAAGAAATAGTTTATTATTTTTCACATACCTCTGGATGAGGGTCTTCGAGGAGAGTAAACAGTTTGTCATGGGCTCGATCCCGACAACAAATCCATTTCACTTTGTCGTAATGGTCCCATATCATACCAAGGCAAATAGCTAACCATCGCCTTAACTTAGGATACGAATCGTTAAGATTCTCTAAACAAATGCTGGGAATTGATGCTTGCTTTGCTACTTGTTGTCCTAGAGGGTAACCGTTGGCAATGGACGCAAGGCAGAATACTGCTTGTGTCCTCGTTTCCACCTGTAATGAATGACGTCTCAGCAATCAGTTTTGTTAAATTAAGAGAGCTTAGATATGTTACCTGGAGAGTGATGGGATCAGGAAATCAAAAATAAGGATACTTGGGTTATATGGCAATTATTTTCAGTCTTGAGGATCGTCCTTTAAATAAGAAGTAAATTATTTAAAAAAAAAATTGAAGCTGACAGTTTCGTCTCATAAATAAAAATAAGACAACGCGATTTGTTAAGAAAAACATTAGGAGATTAGGGTTGAGGATTATATTATATTAAAGTGTAGAATAAATGCTTTTATGATACAAGAAATGACCTGAAGATGCAGTACAACTTTTCACTATATTATATGAATGTATAATTATTAAATATTACTAGGGTCAACATTTTCTTCAACATGGGTTTTGAATTGATTAATTCGTGAGCATTTGAGAAATTACACATTAGAAAACTAATGTGTAAAAAATAACAAAATTATGCTATATCTCAAAAACAAGAAAAGAGGAAACCGTATCAGCTTTTGTTTTTCAGAAACATTCTGGTGAAAAAATTTTGAACATGTGTACCCGGTTTGTAAGATCATCGTCCTTAGGGCATAAACATCTATTTACACATTTGGTACATAAATAACTAACATTTCACAAATTCAGATAAATAAATAAGTGTCATTTGGACAAAAAAAATCATATTGCATTTACTTACTTCAAGTGAGGTATCCTGTAGAATTCTTAAGAAATATTTATGACAGTCTTCCTTAGTTAACTCAGATTGGCAAGTCTGCAAAAAATAAATTTTATAGACCTTAGAATCAATAAATATCACAATTAATCAACTCACGATATCCACTGCTAATATCTTCGACCAAATGTATACTAGAGTGGTTCTGAGTTCTAGTGCGCTACTCTGCAGCAGTTTCAAAACATAGGGGAATATACCCACGGACAGGGCGGAATTCACTGCCCACTGTCCAAGATCCAAAAATCTGCTAAGAAGTTCCAAAGCTTTCACTCTATGTATCTGACTCAATAACACTTGCAGAACTATCGGTAACTCTCGTGGTGCAGTTTGTATATCTGAAAAACCAAACAATAAAAGTAAAAAGAAACTTGTCTGCAATATTATGAAGCAAAGATAAAAACAAAAAAACACAATATTGTAGTCGAAAACTTGGAAAAGAAAGAATGCTTGTAGACAGATGTTGGTGTGCCACATCACGACAACCTAATAAAGAAAGAAGCAGAAAAGAGGTTCAAATACAGGGATCTGCAAAATGAAATGTAAAGAATGTAGATACTGAAAACTCAAACCAAAATAAAAATATTGATCTTTTTTCTGTATCATCTGTATAAGAAGGATTTCAAGAGAGAATCACATGCCAGTACTCACCTCGAAATTGTGCAACATCCAACCATACCTGGAAAGCTTGCAGTTGATGTTCGAAAAATGGCAAAGGTTGCAATTCTTTTGTTTTGTTTACAACATCAAGTAGCTGAGATAAACACAGATCCAACGCATAGTCCCAGGCATCCCACATAGGATGTTCGTGAGTAGGCGGTAGAGCAGGTGAGCTGACTGGAGTACAACCATAAGATCGCATTATTCGTTGAGCTAATAAGAAGTTCCGAAATAGACTGGCAACTAGCAGATCTTGTCGAAATAGCCTTTGGAACAAATCTGCAAAATTATGAAATCTTGATGGAAAAAGCAGAAATAACAGCAGAGCTAGTAAGTTCCCAGTTTACTGAAGAAAACACAATTTTTTTGACCAAATGTAACTTGATTCATCAACATACTTTTCTTCAAGAAGAATTCATCTTTAACCTCAAAATACCCCTTTGTTTTCCTCCTCATTCAAGCTAAATCTCTTTCCGACTAGCAACTAGCATTTCGTTTCACCAGTGTTTTTTCCCATCAGGCAATGTTTTATCAACATACGAATTTTTTTTTTATTGTTTTGAAAATCACAAAAGTAATTTCACATAAACCACTGTAACTGTTAAACCAAAGAATTGAAGGTTAGTACTTTCTAACAAAAATATTAACATTGTATTTGTGACTCCATCTTCATGTCGAACAGGAAACTTACTAGCCAACATACATTACACAATGTAATTGAACAAGAAAGTATATAAGTAGGAAAATTCAATTTTGAAATAATATTTACCTGTTGGTAAAGTATTCCATGCAATTGTATCAGTTACTGCGGTAAATATCCAGTTTAGTTCACCCCTCATTGTTCTTCGATCACAATAAGAACCAGGTATGCTGGAAGAAATATACATTAAAAGGATTTTAAACATATTTCAGAACTTTATCTGATGTAATTTAGAAGGAAGAAAAACCTGAAATACATTTTGCATAATCACGATAAAAAGATCAAAATAAAGACTTAACGTTTATTCATTGTATATTTACTGGCAAATCGTTAACTGTCTGGGGCTACATGACCTCTTTCTATGTCATTGTCTTTTAAAAATGATTACTAGATTATTGCCCTTTAGTACATATAAGGAACTTTGTTGCACTTTGTCGCAAAATTGATTAATTCAGTTGTAAGTTTTAAATATAAAGAAAAAAATATTTGAGAAATACTTTTTCCTTTAGACAAATACAAAAAAAACAAATAAAAATATGTTCTTGTAAACAAATAGAAGGCAGAAAATTAAAAAATAAATAAATAAAATGTTTTCCAAGATATTAAAGAAAATGATTTTTTAACAATTTTCAAGCTGTCAAGATCGTATGTTCACAGGAAACATTTATGCATATTACAGTGCAGCACAACAAATTTTGGCTGGTTCCTATTACAGAAACTGTTTATGTTTGTGAATGTCTGGAAATTTCAACCTATTACATGATTTGTTAGGTTTTACTTTTTAATAAGTACATGAATATCAATAATGATGGTATGTATAAAGATAAAAAACGAACTTTTTGTTATAATAAGTAAAGTCTTTATATCTTTGAAAATGAATAAAAGTTAATTACGATGACTAATCTTTTGTGGAGATAAATTCTGTTATTTCAGACTGCATCTTCTTCGAAGCAAATTTCGCTAAAAGCTTTTTTATGTATGTTTTTTAAGGTTTAAGTATCTTAGACATGTCTAGAAGATTTTGATTTGCCCATTTCATTGCTACGTTTAAAACTTGAGGCGCTTTACGTGTGAAATTTAAGCTGAATCAGCAGAAATTTTACAATCACTTTCCTTGGGTTTGTTGCATTCTACTGTATTTGTATTTTCAACCTTGTTCCATTTATCCATGTCTTGCAGATTGTAAAACTTGAAGAAGGAAAATTGTTAGTCCAACAATATAATCCACAACTCTTGTCTCAGTGAGCTGTTTCTGCAAAACTGATACTGGCAAATCCTCTTACCTATCCAGTTTCGGTCATTTCCAGCTTCGGTATTCATCAATATCTTATTTCAACATTTTTAATAACATGGGGGGGACTCAACATTTTCGATTCTGCAGCTAAATTCATTATTGAAATGAATGAATTCATAATAAATCCATGAAATTCGATTAATTCTTTCGAACAAAATAAACGAATGCATACTAGTGAGATTATACCATGTTCATATTGCAGAATAGTCAACACAAAAAATTCTGTGCTCACCTACTAAAGTGATTGTACTGTATTTTCAATTTACAAAAGCAATACTTTACATTTATACCATACGAATATTATCCTTTTTTACGAATGCTGTTTTTAAGTGTGAAAATTACTTGTTTGTGTTATTGTTACCTATAATAAATAAATTTCTCTTATGCAACCTAGTACTTTATCAATATATCCCTGTCTTTTTATTAATACATATTATATTTCATTGCCTATAAAAGACGGAATAATATTGTTAAGAAACAATTTAAATTAAAAATAAACTTACCTATCAACATCCTCTACTTTGATAGAAGGAGTCAGTGGATTTCTATTCTTTTGTAAATACCATCGTATGGAGGTTTTAATGGGAGTTGTTAAACAACAGGTGAACAAATCAGCGGGTAAATCAGGATGCATTGGTAGGAGCTGATCTACATCACAGGCTGCTAACTGAATACAATTACTGAATTTTGGAGGTAGTTGTTGATGTACACGAGAGCCCATCATTTGCTGCTGAAAATTTCAATGTAAACCTCATTCTACTGAACTTAAAACAGGATGGAATAATAAAAATTGCAATAAAAAAGGACATTGTTGCATTTCATAAATCCTGTCATTCACAAAAGGTTTTTAATAAATAATAAATCCTCGTATTTTTTCACAGGATGTATATCTTTATGTTACTGGAAAATGCGAATTGAAGAATTTATTTATTTTCTATTCTCCTTTTTTTCTAATTGTATGATCTTTTATTACTACCACACGAAGTTAAAATAAAAAATGTGAATTATGCATATTTTATGTAATTTTTCTTATTAATAATTTTCTTATAATCAAATAATTGTATATAATTAAGTTAATTACCTCATATTCATTTTCATGCTGTTTAGCAAATGTTTGGAATGACTGCACAATTGTTCCTGCGTTTGAACAGTCATATACATAAATAGAAGGAGATCCCATCCATGATTGTAGATCATATAGTGATAATGGGATATATTGAGTATATTGCTGAAAAAATAATATATAAATGAAATTATTCTATTCCCTTAAATCCAGAATAACAAAGACGCATTTTTTTTTTGTAAATGGTACAAATAGATATCATACATTTTCAAGGTTATAAATAATGCTGTTTAAAAACCTCAACAAGGATAATGGCATACTACAATATGATTTATAAAAACATTTACGTTACATCAGAAGTATTAGCTAGCTTGTACAATTAAGGTTGAATTCATTTCAGTATTATATAACACAAAGTATTACAAACACAAAGAGAAAACACATTTATGCTTACTACAAAGCAAAGAGAGCCACCGGGCTCTCCCCTCTTGCAAACACTACTGCTACGACATCTTTGATAACCCAAAAAGTTAAAAACATATCAAAACTTTCTGCAAATGCTGAGAATACCACTTTGAGCATCCCCCTACATACAAGATGTTTCCAAAGGCGACTTTTTTCTTAACAGAAAGTAGGACTCATCAAAATATTCTACTTCAACAAATAGCCTTTAAAAAATATTCAAGGAGACCAAGATATAAGCCTTCACACTAAATTGCAGAAAAATTTTATGTATGGTTTTGTTACTCAATCGCTTCAGTTACTTCAGACTCTTCAATGGTCACCATATATTCAAAATTGACAATTCAGTGTAAATAATAAACAATTAAGTAATTTATTCATATTTTGAGTTCAAGAAGAATGCAACAAAAAGCTATCTATTGTATAATCTTCCATATTTTTTGGTTTGCTCAATGTGACAACGCTGTACACACCCTCCAAAATCCTTGAAGGGTCTCATTTTCTGGTACCTGTTCTCATTCCTCTCACAGTTATTCTACACGTATTGTATACCACATTCATTGTAAATCAACGTAAATAAGTATACTTCATTAATCGTTTCTCAAAAGGGTCATCCTTCAAGCAACATGCTTACCCGGTTGAACACCCAAATTTCTCCATTTTTTGTCGGTTGAGGTACACCATGTCCATTATAATGAAATAAACAGCGTTCCTCCTTTGCAACTTTTCTCATAGAAAAACACAATTTTTTTATATCCTCTACTGTAGGATCTAAACATTGCTTATATCTGGCCCTAGGTTGCCACCTTTCATACTGAGTTTGGAGAGTTTGTCCCACTTTTTCTAATGTCTTTGCCGGGGACGAGTTCCCAGGATCTGTAAAAAATTTCTTCAGTAGGATGTGATATTAATGACTTTCCTTTGAAATTTCAATTAATTCAGTTTTACCAGTATAAAGATGATGTTTCACTCAACTATATTTATATTGTCTATACGAGATGAAATCATCCATTACAAAGTTGATAACTTTGTGCTAGAAAAAAATTGAGGAAAGAAAAAGTTCACAAACTTGTATTTATTATTTCCTCCACATTCTAAAAATTTTAACAATCAACTTCTGAGACTAATTAAATGAGCCAACTTAAACTGAAACTTTAAAATATGGTGGGAGAACGGATTCTCTAGTTTAGTTTTAGGATTCAATTAGAATGAATAAATGAACTAGTCATTAATTCTAATGGTAAGTTACCAAAGAAGTTAAGACTAACTTCAGGTGAAATTTTACGGTATGAACGAAGAATAGAAATTTATGAGTCAGATTTTTTTTCCTAAATTGAACATTGAAGCGAATTTTATTAATCTTGGGACAGAAATCGAATATTGAATTTAAATTAAACTTTTTTACCAGCAAAGCAGTAATAATTTCTAGAAACTTGTTTAAATTATTCAACTCAGATTATCTTCAAAAAGTTTATTGGGAATACAAATTAATTCAATCTGTTTTTTCAGCTCAAAAAGTGCATTTATTTCAAAATATAATGAATTAACAAATTAATCAAAATATTGTCCATCACTGCTTACTAATTTTCACAACCTCTCAGGCAATTTCCAAATCCCGTCTCGGAAAAACTTCTTTCGGAGCGATCCACTTTTGAAGTAAATTTTTGATTTCTTCGCAAGAAGTGGAGAGGGACCTGCCAAATTTTATTGGATCTGTCGAAACAGCTAGTAGTCAAGAACAATGAGAATACATACGGCGGGTGCGGTGACAACTTTGGCGACGTGAGGTCGAGCGTTGTCATGCAAAAGAATTACTTTGTAGTGTCTGTCCTTATATACCGGCCGTTTTTCTCGTAATGCACGGTTCAAACGAAGTAATTTCAGTCTGTACCGATCACCCGTAATGGAATCACCAGGTTTTAGCAGCTAGTAGTACACAACACCCTCTTGGTCCCACCAAATACACAGCATAACTTTCGAACCATGAATGTTTAGCTTTGGTGTCGCTGGCAACGATTGGTGGGGCAAAGCATAGTAATTTTTTTCTTGTTGTAGAACTTTTCGTCACCAGTCATAACCAGCGTAACAAAACCTTTCTTTATTGCATTTGAAACAGCGGCACACAAGAAAATAAATGCCTGTCTACAAACTCTTTCTTTATTGCATTTGAAACAGCTACACACAAAAAAATAAATGCCTGTCTAGATTTCTAAGTCTAAGTAACTTAATTGCCTTGATTTTGAATCAGTACTATAGATAGCAAATGTACAGACTGGATTTTCTTCGGGTAATATCTATCGAGCCATCTCTTGAAAACAGACCGAATTAATTTATACTACCAATATCCCAGACAA
Organism: Megalocaria dilatata; assembly: GCA_034642435.1. Classification (NCBI taxonomy): domain Eukaryota; kingdom Metazoa; phylum Arthropoda; class Insecta; order Coleoptera; family Coccinellidae; genus Megalocaria; species Megalocaria dilatata. Next base: position 26,805,606 of record CM067859.1, read on the forward strand.
CCATGGACTAATAGCAGTATTTTTTTGAAAGTTTTGAGGAATGTTGAATTGCTTAGTCATCTACAAAATGTAAGTTTTTTGCATATGGAAGAGTGGATTTTCAATCAAAGCATTTGGATACAACTAGTAATAAATAGAATTCAATTTCCACAAACTTGGACCAAGTTTGTGGACATTGAATTTTATTTATTACTGGTTGAAAACGAATTTCCATTCAAAAATGAGTTTTATGAATCCATGTATAAGTTATAAACAAAACACTCCTGTCTCTTTTCTAAATCGAAGGAAAACCTTTATATAGTGCATCAAAAACTTCTACTACAGGACCTTATGGACATGAATAAAAACAGAGTGATATAATTCAGATATTTTGAGTGAAACACTAGCTGTTACTAAAGGAGTATCTGAAGAAAGTATTATTATTTTTATTCATTTATATTTCTTATGCAGTTTGGGATTTCTTAACATTATTGTGTAAAGGAACGAGAACACAGGGAAAAATGTTGAATATACAATTTATTGAATGAAAAAAAAATAACTAATTAACATGATATTAAAGTATTATTTAATAGGGAATATTTCTTCCTCTGGCTTGAATAAATGCTTTAATCCATTTTGGCATAGGGTCAATTAATTTTTGACAATTTTCTCATCTTGGAAGCACACCAATTTAAGCAATCTTCAGTTGCATATAAATCACAAGTACTTAATAAGTTTGAGGTGTGATGCACTTCCAGGCCAATAGAGGAGTTATCTTGTTGTTCTTTAAATATCTCATTTTCTGGTAGACATCACATAGAGCTAAATTTTGTTAGAAAATTGGTTAGCTAATTATGCAGACCATCTAACAATGTTTTATATATTTCTGTGTCTATCATGTCTTCTGTGGCTGGAAGATATCCAGTTCGCAAATATGAAGAACAGCTCTACAACATCTTTTTCACTAAATGTTCCACAGTTTGTACTATGTGAGCTGAAGTTTTTGTCCACTCTTTATGGCACAAATTTTTTGATACCCCTACACCAAAAAACAATTTTTTGTCAGAGGCAACTAGCACTCAGCCTTTTGCTATAAACAAAAGTTCTTTTTTCTCTCTAGTCTTTTCCAAACCTTGTTAAAGATTCAAATGATTAAAGTATGTCTTTCTAGAGCTTAGTTTGTTATTTTCATTAATTTGTGGACGAATTTAACTGATCCAGTCTCCCTGTCATACTTGATTATCTTTTTAACAGCTTCAAAGCTAAACTATACACTCCTTAGCTCACTAAGTGTAATTTTTTTTTGTAATATTCGTGATAACAGAAATAACACAAAATAAGAAATTGTGTTCTGTATAGAAACAGCATTGTCCCCATCAAAAAAAAAAAAAGATGAGTCTTTTTTCCAACAGAAATTTTAACTATTAACCAAATATTCATCGGGTTGAAATTCATTCAATTTAGAATTTCTGTGAAACTAACAAGTTGATTCACTCTAAACTATATAGCTAGTTTCAACTGATCGAAAATTTCATTTCTATCCACAATTATTTGGGAAATTGCTCATTTCAACAAATTCTACCTCAGGTTGAAAAAAGACTCACCTTGTAATTATCTCATTGAGTATATACCCAATACCATGCAAAATTTCAACATATAATCAGTTGACTGAAATATTTCATATCACGATTCAACAACATAATCTGTGAAAAATCTATGTATATTATTATACCTATCCAACACTCCACTCGAGCTGCTGGTGTAGTCTTCACGATATCTGGAGGATCTACTCCAAAGTTTAGGCACAAGACTAAGGCAACACTCATGGTTTTCATCTAAAAATATTAAAAAATTCATGCATGATAGGACCTGAACTGTATTCAGGTTTTTTCCTGGTGCCAAATGATTCCGCTCACCCTTTCCTTATTCCTCCAAATTTGAGCAACATAATCACTCCCCTTTATAGGTTCCAAATGTGAATCTTGATTGAAACATAATGGCAAATCTTTGTCAGTTATTTGCACCTTTTGGTTGTCATCCTCCTTCTCTGTTTCTATCAAATTACTTGTTTCCATCATATTCAAATAATCAACATATTACATAAAATCATATATATATATTAAAACACTTGAACTCGCGCGTTATGAGATAATAGATAATAAAATTCAGTTGCCGTAAGTCGACATTTTTGACAATATGGGCACAGCATGTTTTGGTTTTAATTCTTTGATCTCTCATAGAAATGCATAACAATCGAGGAGGGATCTCTTTTGTTTTTTCAGTTTTGTTAAAAAATAGTCTCATTATTAATTTTATTTAAACGTTAGTTTTCTACACATATTATTCTTTACTGCCGTGATAATTTCAGAGATGATTCCGAAATCCCAAATGATTACATGAGACACATGTATGATTATTTGGAGGTTAATTCGATTTTCTCAGACGTTTTCAAGTAGGTACGATAAATTTCGAAAAAAACTTTAACTCTGAAATTTTTCGGGTAGTTTTTAATCCTAAATGAGAAGTTTAAATTAGAGAAGGGTCGATATAAAAAGGACATATTTGTCGATTAGCAGAATAATAAGTATTAAAGTTAATTTTGGCTTTTTTCAAATTATGATGAATATTATTGGAATTTCCTTGAAAAATGATTTTATGATGAAGCTAATCAGCTCAGTAAAAATTTTTCCGGGCAAAGAACCTCGATAAATAGGATCTTAAATGTGAGCTTTAAAATGCTCACAATTTAGTTTTCCATTTGTTTGTTGGGTTGCCTATTTTAACTTTCCAATAGACCGTTGTAACTTAAGACTAGATGTAGATGGGATTCAATTAAACATTATTTTGGTTTTATGGATGGAACCTGGTTCTATATAATGATTTTCTTGATGAAAAATGAAAAGTTTCACTTAAAATTAACTCTTATAATTGAAGAAAAAGTTTTTATTTTAATTAATTGTTGAGGTAAATGTGTGCAGAACAACGTTCAGCGCTACCGGAACCACAGCTACAGTCCTACGAACGGGTTCAGATTAATATTTAAAAGCAAAATAACGACAAGAAGTTCATGCAAAATTCCGTGAGGATTGTAGGTGATATGAACAGCGGGCAAATTCTCCTGATAAAAGTCGCAGGGAGCTTTGTCGGCTGGCGAAGCTATTTAGCAAAAAACTGGTGAACAAGGTTCCATGAACGAGTCTGAACATTATCGTGGTAAAGAAGCAAGTCACCGCTTGACCAGAAATGCGGGTTGTTTTCTTCTCATGCCACATGCAATCTTTCCACAACATCAACAATTATTTGTTGATCGTCTGATGTTAGTAGGTAGTGCACAACACCCTCACAATCAGCCATTTTTAAACCGCCTTTATCTATGTTATATCCATACGTTCGTCCCCAAAGGACTTATGTATCATTTCAATCTTCAACTCTTGCCGAGGTTGAAGCAAAACTTGATGCAAATTATTTGATCTGTTCTCTCTGTCATTTTCAACAGTAAATAAATGCGACGAATGAGAAACAATTAGACATAATCACACGCCGCGCCCGATCCTAGGCATCTGGCCGGTAACTAAAACATTCGGGGAGTTCGTGAGGGACTATGGGTTACCCTCATACCTCGTAAAGGCCGCTCAAACGCGTTAGCTCGGGTATGAAGCTCTTTAAGAATGCGGTGTTGCGAGGTAGCTTCCACCTCTTAATCCGGAATCGGCGTTTCGTTCCGAGCTTGCACATCTGAAACTTCAGATAGGCGTGGTGCGAAGCTCTGCCTGTGACGCCAGAGTTCCTCATGGGAACGTTAGTCATCGAACGCTGGTACTCTGCTCTACTTAACCCCGGTGAGTGCGGATCTTTGAGGTATTGTTATATCGGAAGCTGTAGCAGAGCAGAGTAGAATTCTTCGAGAGGAGCTGGCACGCCACGTACTGAGCGGGCACGCTACAGGTACTTTTCGGATTCACCTCGTATATTGAATTATATAATTCCACAGAATTTCCCTTATTAGAGGTTTGCGATAGGTAAAACTCATTTAAAATTATTTATGGGTATTGTCAATAAGATATCAATTTGCACTGTGAAAAATTTTAATTTGCATGAAATATCAATAAATAAAACACAATTGTTATCGCAAATTCAGGACTCGTTTATTCTTCTTTCTTTGGTCCATCTTCTTATGGTTTTAGCTATTTGATCAGCTTGAGACGACGATGAGTTATTTAACAAAACCAGAGCATCACTCAACATCTCTTCTGGAAATATTTTTGCGATAACACCCTGCAAAAAATGTATAGGTTCATTTTATTTTCATTTCCATAACTTTGCTTGAACAGAATCTGGATGTGTTTAAATTCAATTTAGATAGAATGTTGACGTGACTTTTTCATTTCCATTACATAACTGATAGGTAGTTAATTTTTGAAATGATGGAAAAAATAAAATCTGATTTTATGATAATTTAAAATAGAACACTATAATTTCTGCTTACAATGATCCTGCCATAACATGACTTCATCAGCTGAGTAAGGTAACTAGACAGTTCATTTCTGAATTACTCTATATTCTGAGGAAAGGCTGTGAGATTTTTAATATTATTTGAAATTTCCGAAGTTCTTTTCGAAAAGAATTGACAATGTCTACTTCGTCATTAAGAAAAATCTGTTTTTTAATGTATTTATTTCTAAGATTTCTGAAAGATTCTGTTTATGATGTGAAGAAAATTGTTTTCAAAATCTAATAGATGGGCGCAAATTCCATAGGCAAACCTGTTCATTCCTGATCTCTTATAATATTTATAAGAATAATATCTTTATTGTTTTTTTTTTTAATATTTCAAAAAATTTGGAGATTTGTATTACCATAAATATTTTTAGTTTTATTATTCTTCAAATACCTAGCTATCTTTCAGACTTTATATATGAAATAAAGTTACGTAATTTTTATCGAATTGAATTTTGGGAGTTCAAATACTGATCTGAATCTTACATCCTCTCTTTAGCATATTGGGTTATACAGTTCATAATGATCTCATTTTTAAATGTAGAACAGTTTCAAAAAATATTGAAATTAACGGGAAGTCAGAAGCTACTGGGCGTCCATTACCATTGAATGTTTCGAATTTATGAATTACTTCTCAAAGAAGCTGCATATGATGAATAAAAATCACGTTGCGATTGGATTCGAACACTGGTTCGAAATTTCGAAGTACGACGCACCATCTGGCTACCTGAACTATTAGAATTTATCGGTTTCTTTACAGATATATTTGCAGGCTTCAACGTCTATTTTTAAAGACATTAAAGTTAGAAAAATTCTCGTAATTTATCTTCACGAAATTATGCATGAGCCTTCGTTTCATTATTAAAATAATAATTTCGAAAATATTTGTAAAAAAAATTCAAATTCGAATAACTCAGGAACCATTCGAGCGATTCAGTACATTTTGAATATAACGAAATTTGGCACAAATCTTCGTGACATTCACTTTGATCAGTAGTTTAGAAACTACTGGAAAATAAAAAAAAATTCAAATGTGAATAACTGGACCGCTTTTGCTCATTAACGAACTTACAACTGCTTCATCACGAAATTTAGTCTGTAGAATGAGAAATAACTTGAAAAATCATGAAACATAGTTAAAAGTTGTGTATTTATATCGATATAAAAGACTTTTTAGGGTGAAAAGGAGTATTTAACTACGCCGTCGTAGTTTCCATGTATTGTAGAATTAGCAAATGTTGTCCAAGCAATAAATGCCTATTGACCATAAAACTGTATGAAAGCAAGAAGTGCTACATGTTTTATTCACAGAGTTTTTGAATATTCAGGGCTTTTATCACAAAATGTAATTGCTAACCTGAAAAACTCCAACGATAGCTCCTCTTTTACCTTCCCAAAATTCTGGATTTGGCTCAAGACGGTCTAGCATGTCGAATGCTTTAGCTGCATACCAAAACTCTCCAGATCTATAGCAATCGTTAGCAAGTAGCAATAATAAATTAAAACTCTCTGGACTGCTCTCCATCTTCAAGAAAAGTTCCCACGCCTGCTGAGCTTTTTTATTCATGATGTAACATCGTGCGAGATGAGACAAGTAGATGTAGTCATTCTTTATTTTTTCACTTTTTATGAGCAAAAGGGTTTCTTCAGCTTCTTTGAACTGGCCACAAGCAGTTTTAGCCTGGCCAAAGTTGAAATTGAAAGTATCATCTGAAAGCAATAGTCATATTAGAGCATCATTTAAAATTATTCATCTGAATTATTTTTCGAGGGAGAAAAGATTTCATGAAATCCCTGCAATATTGTTTGATTATAATTGAAATTACTGATACCTGAGTAATTTTTTTGCCAAATATTACATTGAAAGAAATATAAACTTCCAACCATACAGGATGAGGTTTTCAAAGATGATACTTTTTTAACTCATCAAAATAAACTATTTCAACGAAAATCGCCCACCTAAAATGTTGAAGGGAATAAAAATAGAACTCCTTAATTCAATTTAAGTGCGATTTTATTAGTTCTGGCAACGCCAGCGAGTATGCGGCCTCGATTAACAGCATGCATCAATTTAAACACTGAATCGAGGTTACAATTTTAAACTTGTGTGGCTTATTTATTTAAATACATGGGGGTAATACAATTCTATACGTGGGTTCATGTAAAATCGGGAATAACTTTTTTCACTTTTTTTTCGTTTCGTTTAGATTAGTGACGTGTTCGTTTATTGACAGGGAATCAAAATTATTGGCAAATTTGAATCTCCAATTCTCTCTTATCTTGTAACTCTCATTAGGTGATCTTTTCTGAATTGATGACTTATACACTCTGAAAAGAAATAACGTTTGAAAACACTTGCATCAAAAATTAAAAATAATTAAGTTCGAATAATCGTCAATAAAATTGATCTAATTTATTTAGAAAGTAGCTTGAAGTGTTAATTTCTGCACTCACTAAACTAAACACCCGCTGATATTCCCAACGGTATTTTCTGCTGCATTTTGTTTGAACTTTTCAAATATTGAGTATTTGAATGGACGTTTTCATTTTATTTATTTATTGCAATATAAGAATACAACGGACAACTTAAGGTCCACTATATGTAACCACAGGTAAGATTACAATTGAAATACAAAATTGCAAGTACAAGAGAAAAAAGAAATCAATAAAATATATAAGAAAGAAAATTAATTAAAAAAACATATGAAAAATTTTCCAATATTGGGATGATAACAATTTTTTTTAACGATCTCTTGAAAGCCATGATGTTAACAGAGAACAAATTCAGTCTATCACAAATATCATTGCACAAATAGATTATTCTGTTAAATTTGAGAATTTTGGAAGCATTTTTGAAAAATATTAAAGCGTCTGAGTCTTCTATTGAAATCTATTGAAAATACTGAAATCAATTTTTTGCAAAAAATAACTGTTCTGAAGTTTATTGTTCAAAAGTTTGACAACAAATAAGATTTCAGTCATCTTACTTCGATATTAAAGAATTTCACTCTGAGGTTTTAGTTTTCAAGAATTTCCAGGAGTTGGACGAAAACTACATTTAAAGCTCATAATTATTCTTAAAAATCTCATCTGAACATTTTCAATGCGATGTACCTAATATACTGAGGGCTTCAGATTGATAAAGCAAAAATTTATTTTAGTATATGAAGGAGAAGTAGAGAATTTTAAAAGTGTTTAGATTACTTAACTGACGGCATTGACGAATCAAGTACTCAAATAATCTATTAGGTTCAATTAGAGCGTCAAAAATTTGGCATCAAAATTGCTAACTTGACTAAACCTTCAATGTTCCTCGCCACCAAGATAATACGGAAAGTAACTGAAGCAATTATTACATGTGAACATGATGATCTTATACTTCGAAATATTCAAACATAGGTTATTTTCAAGACAAAATAATGTCTTTCAATAAGTTCACGCAATTCAAAACAGTCGCAATTACCACGGGATTGTTGGTTTACACTGAACTGATATTCGAAGTAATGTGTCAAATAACAATCGATTCGATGGCCATGATATAGTCATGGGAGCATTTTTGATAACCAAAGTAATAATTCCCGACTTGAAATAATTTATACAGGCAATTTTAGTTGAATTTTTTTAACTTATTAGTGTAAAATTACAGAGTATAGATCGAATGCGATGCCTCTGCCTTCGAACGTTTCTGGTCAAAATTTAGACATCCGGGGATTCATTTTGTAGAAATTTGCAGAATTAACAAATCGACGTTGCATACAATTTTTCACGCTCGCATAAGAACGACATTGATCGCTGTTCACACCCACCAAATTTTGTCATCTTCGAAGAGTCTCCTTTTTTTCTGGTATCTGGGAGGAGATAAAACAATCAATGTACTCAAATAAGCAAATCCACTCGTTTCCCGAAAGGTTTTAGTCAACATCCTTTACCCCAACTTTTGACTTTAGACTGACACTTCTCTAATAAGTTATTGTTCATAGCAATATTTTCTTTATTCATGAAACCGGTCTAGACTTACCAGAGATATCAATACATCCTCGTAAAATCTTAACTTGGCGATACCTGACAAAGAGAAATTTCGATTGCACTCACTACTTTTCGAACCAATTTCAATAGGTTGATGCATTTGAGTTTTTGTGTTTTTACCTGAATTGTAGTAACTCTTTATCGAAGATAAATATACTAAAACTTCTTCAAACTGTCCATCTAAAAAGAATGCTGCTGCCATGCATTGTCGTCCACTTATTGTGTCACATTCACTCGCAGAACTGCCGACTAATTGAAAATTTTCTTGTGCTATTTTAATATTTTCTTCCTGAAACAACACAAATTTTATTATATTATGTTTATCAGGGGGGAAACCTATACACATAGTTGTACCATTTCACTCAGTGGATTCAGAAAGATCGACAGAATACTGAAACGAAAAAAAAATGTCATGCTCTCAGATAATTAAATTGACGACACGTCGCGTTCGACAACCGACGTTCCAACGTGGAAGAAGGTCACGGGCGTTATTGGCAGTCATCGCCACCTGATGAGTTCAAGGGCTGCAAGTGGAACGAAACGCCTTACCTCCCAAAAGTAAGAGGTTAGAAGCTCCCTCATAACACCCGCATCCTAACAAGCTTCCGCTCTACTTAGGGCTGCTCCGTACACCCATGGTATAAGCATCCCATGAAAAATTTGAATTATTGGCAACACAAATTTTTACAATATTTCCTGATCTATCAGTAGCTGGATCAGCGTTGCAGTCAATCAGAACACTGCCCTCTTTCACATCTCAAGGGATTCTATTCTGTTAATGGTGTTAACTTTCAGAGCCCATGTTTTTACACCCATACAACAAAAACTGAGTGTTAAAACACTTCACAAATCGATATCTAAGACTCAGACTTAGGGTAGAAATACGTAGGAATGACTGCATAAGTTCAAAGGTAGCCCTTTTCTCTTTGACTCTAGATCCAGTCATGGTGAATTAAAAGCACGAATTATTTAGTGATGAAGCTGTAACTTCTCATCAATCGCTTCTTAGATTTATTTTGCATAATTCTAATTTTATTTAATTTCACTGATGCTCAGTAAGCTTAAGATATATTTTTGGCATAGAAAACTTACTGCATTTATTTCCTGTCCAACAGCAGCATTAACAACACCTTTCAATATATATTCGTGTGGAACAGCTGGTTGAAGATCTCGAATTAAGTCGAAAGCTTCTTTTATATCATCGTTGTGCAAATGATAAATGACAAGATTTAGTCTTGCTTCCGGAACTATGTCAACTAATGAAGGGAACACCTAAAATAAATTTGATTGAGTGATTTATTTAAAGCTAAAAACATTCAACATATATTCAACTATATTTTTTGGACTATTATACTATCAAAATTCATCAAAATGATCAAATCAATATTAGAATATTACAATACCTGCATAGCACCTTCGCCGTCCTTGAAAACAACCATGTTATGTTTTAAAAGATCGTGTCCAAATTTGACATTAGCACTAGCATCTTGAATGGATCGTAGTATATTTTGTGCATCGGTTCCATTGTACAATCGGAAATGATTGCAAGCCTAAAATTATTTCCCAGAATGAAACAATTAGAAAATTTAGCAATATGACAATATACCTTTAAGTTTGTAGCTATTACTGAGTTTGGATATTGGTTCAGATAAATATTTAAGACTTCTTGGGAAATGTCATAATAATCTAGTTTGTAGTAGCAAAGCGCTACATATACATTTAAGGCCAGATTATCTCTAAAATGAAGTAAAATTATAATTATTGTGCAATTTTTATACCATTTATCATTTCCTTCCAATAGTGTTGCTTTTTTAGACATCTCACCTTACTTCTAATATTGTGTAAGTATACAATATACATTTTATGGCCTTTTTCAATAAGATCTAGTGGAATAAAAGCGATTATCGAAACTCTTTTTCTAATTTGAAAAATACGTGTATGCCATTCTGCAATGAAAGAATTGCTTGGTATGTGGATATACCTTTTTGAATTCTTCTGTAGTAATAAGTATGCAAATTTTAGGATAAACAGACTTCAAGCGGATTGTAGAGAAATGTTAATCGACTATAATTCGTTTATTTACAGACTAAATATTATATAGTATATACAGTGTACAATTTAGTCAACTAGTGCCATTGAGTTTTGATTTGTAGTTGTTGTGAAAACACTATCTTGCTCGTAGAGGAGTTGATCGCTAGACTTTTTCATCGTTATTCAATTTCACTGAATTCACTTGGGTTCACTTCACACAGATTTACTAAACTCAATTATGATGTATAAATATTACAGATAATACGTTCACTTTCAGGCTTTTATTGCGGTATTGTATTATCACGAGAGTGTGAACGAAAATGTTCGTTGAGATTAAAATTGTGAAGTTACAAATGAGTGCGAATAGAGTTATTTCTTTGAGCGAGTGTGAACTCTTTAGTATAGCGAGAGAGACAAAACGTGGAGTACGGAAAGCGGGTTATTCCTTCGCTGCGGGTTGAGTGAATGAATGGAAGCGGATTAATGCGTAGACTGTCAATGTATACTTGTTCTGTTTGAAAACCAGAGACTGTTAATGGAACTTACTTATTCAAAGGGCAAAGAGGGACTGTTTCAGAGATATGACTTGGGCGAATAGTATAAAGGGACTGACTCGAGTCAGAGTGGTCCAATATCGCATTTGTTGATTGTAAGTACATCGGTCTTCTGCGGCTTATAGGTATAGACCTGCATCTCAGGAAAACCCACAAATCACAAGGAGTCTAGTGGGGTCCAATCTTACGATCTTGGTGGCCAATTCACTCTACAAGAGATAACCACACCCTTAAATCGTTTTGCAAAAATCAATCGTGCAGAATGTCAATCATGACGTCCGCTATGTGGCACGTAGCTCCCATTCAATTCAGGCCTAAAGCAGTCGGTTATCATAGTTCTATAAAATTTACCGTTGACTCAGCCAGTCTTAAATCCGCACCGAACAATAAATTTTTGTGGCTACATCGCTACCTGAGGTACCTCCTATGGGTTGGCTTCGATCCATATATTGCAATTGTACTAGTTAACATCGTCCATTCATCCAAAAATGAACTCGTTAAAAAAGATGATTTTTCAACCAAAATTGAAATTGAAATTCTTCCATAACAAACAAACGCTTGTCTATGATCATTATCTTTGAGCTCCTGGATCAGTTGGATCTTGTACGGGTGCAGGCCAAAGTCCTGACGTAATATTCGCAAAATTTAAATTTGCAAAGGGCCGAATTCTATAGCACAATGAGAAATTGACTGCCTTGGGTTCTCCTACATATTTTGTTCTTGACCGATATGGCCATAGATCAACAAGACTATATATATTATTGTTTATCTATGGATATGGCCTTCGACGGATGTTGGCTGATTTATACCGAACCGTTCGTCCCGAATTTGGCTAACAAACGTTGAATGCTTCACCTACGTTTACCAGCTAGATTGTATCTTTTTGCGGACGATGCTGTTGTTGTCGTAGAAGGAAAAACTGGCATGACTTGTTCATTGAGGCTGAACTCGCTTTGAATCTCATTAATGACTGACTTAAAAATAATACTTTAACACTTCACATCAGAAAATTTTAAAACTACTTGTTTCAAATTTGAAGGGCCACTACGTTTGCCTAAAATGGGAGTAGCGTGCATAACATTTCCACTATCGAACACACATTTTGATGATAAAGTTCTATAATTTCGACTTGCTGCTTAACTGTTTAACATGTCATGGCAATTTGGCCTGCCATAAGCTACCAATATCGAACGCCCAAAATGAAAAACCCTTTATTGCATTTTTGTCACTTTTTGCACTTAAATATAATAGAATATATTCTTATACTCAAAGACATTTTCATTACGAATAATTTCTTTCTGTAAAATAGTGAGATCCCATACAAATTTGGTAGTGTGGTTGTTATTTCAATCATGTTTAATAATATCAATTTACCTGTTATGTAATAATAAACGTTTATAAATATCAATGGCTTCTTGGTAGTGAGCCCTCAAATAATGAATCGCTGCCAAACTCAATTGATCCTCTAAAACATCCTCTAATTGTTGATGATAAGTCATTAAAGCATTTTCATCTCTCAATTTATGTGATAAGTGAAAGTTCAATCTTGTTTTTAGTCCACTTGGTTCTGATTCTTCTATAATTTCCTTAGATTCTTCATACATTCCTATGAATATTGACAATTATGTACTATCTGATGGACTAACTTAAGAAGATTCAATCATTATATTGAAAATGTCGCACGTTATTCAGCAGGTACACTATTACCAAGAGATACAAAAATAGCTCAGAATAGCATCATTTAACAGCAGAGATACTAAAATTTTACATAAAGATGTAAAACAGTAAATAGTTGTGCCAACTTAGCGATAAAAAGAAAATCAACAATTCCTTCAAGAGGTGGCGCTTTCTGAATAAGTGCACATGTGCATGTCCATTATCAAATTTAATAACTTCTTTAGAAAAACATATTTTAATTTGATCAAATGATTTTTTAATAATATGATATGAAAATTTTTTGGCTTCAGTATTTACAAACAGGACTCTTTCATTCCAAAATTGGCACCCCCAAAATTTGTAACCCCGCGCCGCCACTGCCATTAAGCGAGCTTTTTAAGTGATCAGTTGGTAGTTTCTAAGGTGATTATTATTTACAATACCTAAATCATAATCTCGGCTGTTCTCTTCAATTTTAATTAAAATGTAGACAAAACTACCGACTCACCTAGAAAAAAATAACAGCAAGCTAAATTTACAGCCAAATGCTTCAAAGTAGCATTCTGTTTCTTCAAGTTATCATAAATATCCAATGTTTTCTTGTAATCTCCAAGATGAAACCTGCAGTATGCCATCCAAAGTTCCAAATTAGGATCATTATTCTGAAGTTGCATGAACTGTAAATTTGAATTAATTACAGATTAATAGCAACGTCGTTCACTATCTGTTACCTCTAATAGAGTTATTGCACCCGTGTAATCTCTTTTCGATAGAAATTCCTCAAATTGATAGACTAATTTATATTTATTACGTTTGGCATCTTTTTTCGTTACTTCAGCACTAGTCTGGCTTAAAGCAGGCTTAGATCTACTCAAAATCTACGAAACATTCAGATGAAAATATGGAAAGATATCAAACTTATTATTGTATACCATTTTCTGTACAACTAATGCCCAAAAACATACACTTTGGCAGTCATAAACCGCAACTCTAAATATATTGTTGTGGATATGTTTCCATAGTTACCGGTATACTTTTTCAAGTATGCATAGAATAGTATAAATTAGACCATTATAAACACTATATTGGGAAAATTTGAATATCAAAACAAATTGAAATATGTTTATCTTCTACAATTTTAATTTCCAAAAGAATTTTTTATTCAAGAAACTTTTAGAATTAACTTAATGTCTAAAACAAGCACCGCTCACATTTAATAGACGTTTATAAACAAAACTCAATATACAATGTCAAATGAAATAAATAACCCAATAGATATACGAAAGTAATTAAAATTAATAAATAAATATTCAAAGGAGACAAAATTTTGTTTCTGGTCTTAACTTTAAAAAATACTACTTGCCTTATAAAAACATGAACACACTTAAAGGACTTCCCAAAGAATATAATTTATTTGAAATATTTAATATATTTAAATATTCGAACAAATTATTTCAAAAATCTCTAAAAAATGTGCACTATATCTTCAAAAAACAAATATAGTTCTAGATAATCCCTTCATCAGCCCTTTGTTTTCAATATTACAAATATCAAAATCAAAAACATAACCTACATCACTCACGTGTTAAAAGACTTCAGCTTCGAACTACAGATCAGCTATATATTCAAGATTGATCTATGTTCTAACAAAATCAAAGAACAAAGTGAGTTATTTTAAGTTTACTTAAAATCATTGACATTCTATAATGAGATTTATTGAAGCCAAAATATAGTTATATATTATATATAAAATAAAATAGAAAGGCTTTTTACTTGATAGAAGAAATATAACAAAATTTGAATATCAAAACAAATTGAAATATGTTTATCTTCTACAATTTTAATTTCCAAAAGAATTTTTTATTCAAGAAACTTTTAGAATTAACTTAATGTCTAAAACAAGCACCGCTCACATTTAATAGACGTTTATAAACAAAACTCAATATACAATGTCAAATGAAATAAATAACCCAATAGATATACGAAAGTAATTAAAATTAATAAATAAATATTCAAAGGAGACAAAATTTTGTTTCTGGTCTTAACTTTAAAAAATACTACTTGCCTTATAAAAACATGAACACACTTAAAGGACTTCCCAAAGAATATAATTTATTTGAAATATTTAATATATTTAAATATTCGAACAAATTATTTCAAAAATCTCTAAAAAATGTGCACTATATCTTCAAAAAACAAATATAGTTCTAGATAATCCCTTCATCAGCCCTTTGTTTTCAATATTACAAATATCAAAATCAAAAACATAACCTACATCACTCACGTGTTAAAAGACTTCAGCTTCGAACTACAGATCAGCTATATATTCAAGATTGATCTATGTTCTAACAAAATCAAAGAACAAAGTGAGTTATTTTAAGTTTACTTAAAATCATTGACATTCTATAATGAGATTTATTGAAGCCAAAATATAGTTATATATTATATATAAAATAAAATAGAAAGGCTTTTTACTTGATAGAAGAAATATAACAAAATTTGAATATCAAAACAAATTGAAATATGTTTATCTTCTACAATTTTAATTTCCAAAAGAATTTTTTATTCAAGAAACTTTTAGAATTAACTTAATGTCTAAAACAAGCACCGCTCACATTTAATAGACGTTTATAAACAAAACTCAATATACAATGTCAAATGAAATAAATAACCCAATAGATATACGAAAGTAATTAAAATTAATAAATAAATATTCAAAGGAGACAAAATTTTGTTTCTGGTCTTAACTTTAAAAAATACTACTTGCCTTATAAAAACATGAACACACTTAAAGGACTTCCCAAAGAATATAATTTATTTGAAATATTTAATATATTTAAATATTCGAACAAATTATTTCAAAAATCTCTAAAAAATGTGCACTATATCTTCAAAAAACAAATATAGTTCTAGATAATCCCTTCATCAGCCCTTTGTTTTCAATATTACAAATATCAAAATCAAAAACATAACCTACATCACTCACGTGTTAAAAGACTTCAGCTTCGAACTACAGATCAGCTATATATTCAAGATTGATCTATGTTCTAACAAAATCAAAGAACAAAGTGAGTTATTTTAAGTTTACTTAAAATCATTGACATTCTATAATGAGATTTATTGAAGCCAAAATATAGTTATATATTATATATAAAATAAAATAGAAAGGCTTTTTACTTGATAGAAGAAATATAACAAAATTTGAATATCAAAACAAATTGAAATATGTTTATCTTCTACAATTTTAATTTCCAAAAGAATTTTTTATTCAAGAAACTTTTAGAATTAACTTAATGTCTAAAACAAGCACCGCTCACATTTAATAGACGTTTATAAACAAAACTCAATATACAATGTCAATCTCATTATAGAATGTCAATGATTTTAAGTAAACTTAAAATAACTCACTTTGTTCTTTGATTTTGTTAGAACATAGATCAATCTTGAATATATAGCTGATCTGTAGTTCGAAGCTGAAGTCTTTTAACACGTGAGTGATGTAGGTTATGTTTTTGATTTTGATATTTGTAATATTGAAAACAAAGGGCTGATGAAGGGATTATCTAGAACTATATTTGTTTTTTGAAGATATAGTGCACATTTTTTAGAGATTTTTGAAATAATTTGTTCGAATATTTAAATATATTAAATATTTCAAATAAATTATATTCTTTGGGAAGTCCTTTAAGTGTGTTCATGTTTTTATAAGGCAAGTAGTATTTTTTAAAGTTAAGACCAGAAACAAAATTTTGTCTCCTTTGAATATTTATTTATTAATTTTAATTACTTTCGTATATCTATTGGGTTATTTATTTCATTTGACATTGTATATTGAGTTTTGTTTATAAACGTCTATTAAATGTGAGCGGTGCTTGTTTTAGACATTAAGTTAATTCTAAAAGTTTCTTGAATAAAAAATTCTTTTGGAAATTAAAATTGTAGAAGATAAACATATTTCAATTTGTTTTGATATTCAAATTTTGTTATATTTCTTCTATCAAGTAAAAAGCCTTTCTATTTTATTTTATATATAATATATAACTATATTTTGGCTTCAATAAATCTCATTATAGAATGTCAATGATTTTAAGTAAACTTAAAATAACTCACTTTGTTCTTTGATTTTGTTAGAACATAGATCAATCTTGAATATATAGCTGATCTGTAGTTCGAAGCTGAAGTCTTTTAACACGTGAGTGATGTAGGTTATGTTTTTGATTTTGATATTTGTAATATTGAAAACAAAGGGCTGATGAAGGGATTATCTAGAACTATATTTGTTTTTTGAAGATATAGTGCACATTTTTTAGAGATTTTTGAAATAATTTGTTCGAATATTTAAATATATTAAATATTTCAAATAAATTATATTCTTTGGGAAGTCCTTTAAGTGTGTTCATGTTTTTATAAGGCAAGTAGTATTTTTTAAAGTTAAGACCAGAAACAAAATTTTGTCTCCTTTGAATATTTATTTATTAATTTTAATTACTTTCGTATATCTATTGGGTTATTTATTTCATTTGACATTGTATATTGAGTTTTGTTTATAAACGTCTATTAAATGTGAGCGGTGCTTGTTTTAGACATTAAGTTAATTCTAAAAGTTTCTTGAATAAAAAATTCTTTTGGAAATTAAAATTGTAGAAGATAAACATATTTCAATTTGTTTTGATATTCAAATTTTGTTATATTTCTTCTATCAAGTAAAAAGCCTTTCTATTTTATTTTATATATAATATATAACTATATTTTGGCTTCAATAAATCTCATTATAGAATGTCAATGATTTTAAGTAAACTTAAAATAACTCACTTTGTTCTTTGATTTTGTTAGAACATAGATCAATCTTGAATATATAGCTGATCTGTAGTTCGAAGCTGAAGTCTTTTAACACGTGAGTGATGTAGGTTATGTTTTTGATTTTGATATTTGTAATATTGAAAACAAAGGGCTGATGAAGGGATTATCTAGAACTATATTTGTTTTTTGAAGATATAGTGCACATTTTTTAGAGATTTTTGAAATAATTTGTTCGAATATTTAAATATATTAAATATTTCAAATAAATTATATTCTTTGGGAAGTCCTTTAAGTGTGTTCATGTTTTTATAAGGCAAGTAGTATTTTTTAAAGTTAAGACCAGAAACAAAATTTTGTCTCCTTTGAATATTTATTTATTAATTTTAATTACTTTCGTATATCTATTGGGTTATTTATTTCATTTGACATTGTATATTGAGTTTTGTTTATAAACGTCTATTAAATGTGAGCGGTGCTTGTTTTAGACATTAAGTTAATTCTAAAAGTTTCTTGAATAAAAAATTCTTTTGGAAATTAAAATTGTAGAAGATAAACATATTTCAATTTGTTTTGATATTCAAATTTTGTTATATTTCTTCTATCAAGTAAAAAGCCTTTCTATTTTATTTTATATATAATATATAACTATATTTTGGCTTCAATAAATCTCATTATAGAATGTCAATGATTTTAAGTAAACTTAAAATAACTCACTTTGTTCTTTGATTTTGTTAGAACATAGATCAATCTTGAATATATAGCTGATCTGTAGTTCGAAGCTGAAGTCTTTTAACACGTGAGTGATGTAGGTTATGTTTTTGATTTTGATATTTGTAATATTGAAAACAAAGGGCTGATGAAGGGATTATCTAGAACTATATTTGTTTTTTGAAGATATAGTGCACATTTTTTAGAGATTTTTGAAATAATTTGTTCGAATATTTAAATATATTAAATATTTCAAATAAATTATATTCTTTGGGAAGTCCTTTAAGTGTGTTCATGTTTTTATAAGGCAAGTAGTATTTTTTAAAGTTAAGACCAGAAACAAAATTTTGTCTCCTTTGAATATTTATTTATTAATTTTAATTACTTTCGTATATCTATTGGGTTATTTATTTCATTTGACATTGTATATTGAGTTTTGTTTATAAACGTCTATTAAATGTGAGCGGTGCTTGTTTTAGACATTAAGTTAATTCTAAAAGTTTCTTGAATAAAAAATTCTTTTGGAAATTAAAATTGTAGAAGATAAACATATTTCAATTTGTTTTGATATTCAAATTTTGTTATATTTCTTCTATCAAGTAAAAAGCCTTTCTATTTTATTTTACTATATTGGGAACATAAATTAACAGTATTGTTATCTATTTCAATAAACTCTATATTTAGATTATGGCATAAAAAGTTAACAAATGTTGGGAACATAAATTTATAGTATTTTATCTATTTCTATAAACTCTATATGGCATAAAAAGTTTACAAATGCCAAATTTATTATTCTCATTTGAAATCTAATAAACGTTATTGGTTCTAAGATTAGGTTTTCCACTGTCTCCGCTACTGCAATACTCTCATATTTTGTGAGATTTGTTTTAAATTTTTGCAAAAATTGTCTTAATTTCGTATAATGTATACGTAAACCGCTTCGTCTAGATTTCCGTTCGATAGTTAGAGAACTATTGCTAAGGTTCCGGTAGCACTCAACGCTGCATTGTTCACGAAATGTTTTGTTAGATCTCGTAATTGTACGATTCTCACGGAATTTTGCAAAAACATGTGTCATCGGATCTATAGTTTCGAAAATTTTGGGGAAAATGATAAAATTTTCAGGTGAGAATTATTGTGAAACCATTTTATTTAATATGTTATTTGCTTATTAACCACTATACCAATATATTAAGACCTAAAATCTATCTTGAAAATTTAAAATCACTAGCTTTTTTCGTTCAAAAGTTAAAGTATTTTCGAATGAATCGGCTGGACAGAATTACTTTTGACCTCGGATTCTTTATCAGTGAGTCCAATATAGCCATATGTGACCATTTTCAGCTCAAAATTCGAAAATTTGGGCCAAATAAAAGCAGTCTGTTCCTTAGAATAATATCCTTTTCATTTTGCAGATTTTAATTTGATTTATTGGAATTTTTGTTGAAATGATGATTGTATTAATTTATTTCGACACTGACCGTTTTTTTTTGTGAAAAATATTCAACTCATATTTATGTTTCTAAAATGTGGAAAAAGTATTTATTTTTTATTTTACGAGTCCACAAGAAACCAGAAAAACAGATGGTGGTTTCTTCTAGACAATTCTGATAGATACAGATATAAATAATAGATTTATTTTTTACGGGGATGAAACAAAAATAGCAATCATTCATAGTACTCATTATATTGCGAAGAAGAGAACTTGCGTGTGATCTGGCCCTAATTATCTGTTCCCTTCTAACCTTACTAAAAATCGTAATCAGAAATTTGAAATCGTAATTAAATATTATCATTATTAAACACTTGAAACTACGTGACTTTCATAACACAATGTTGGACGGTGTACAGCATATAATTTTAGTTCTTTCTGGAAAAGGGGGTGTAGGCAAATCTACTGTCAGCACTCAATTAGCACTAACATTAAAAGAAAAAGGTTTAAAGGTGAATACTATAACCACAATCAATATTTGTAATTCATTTAATTTCACTTAATTTTAGGTAGGACTACTAGATATAGATTTATGTGGACCGAGCATACCCTATTTGTTACAATTAGAAGGACAAGATGTTCATCAGTCCGAAGGAGGGTATGTATATTTCTCTTATGAAGTATCTGGCACTTAAATTTTTGTCTCATTAGATGGGTACCAGTTTATGCAGATGATGAGAAACGATTGTCAGTAATGTCAATCGGATTTCTGTTGAATAATAGGAATGCATCAGTGGTTTGGAGAGGTCCAAAAAAAACTGCAATGGTCAAACAATTTCTTAATGATGTTTCTTGGGGAAACTTAGATTATTTGATTATTGACACTCCACCAGGTAATTTTATAAGCATAATAAAACTGTTTTCTTAAACGCAGTTGAATTTAGTTTTAATATCAAACTTAATGTACTGACCCACAAAAAATGTAAACAAAAGTAAAACTTATCCAATTTCAACAATTAAGAAAAGCAAGTAGTTAAATAATGTATCTGAAGAATATTGAGCTATGACTAATAGAACATTCTTTGAATTGGGATAGTGTTACTTGGACAGTTTGCAACTGAAAGCGACATAAGCAGCAGATATGCATATTTCGAAGCTTCTTCACTTCTTTACCGATCTTGTATAGGTGGTATTGCATAATCCAGTGGTCAGTGAGAAGCCAAGTAAGCAGCCTTAACTTGTTATTTGACAGAGATAGGCTAATTGGGCATTCTCCTTAGAGGGAGTGATGAGCGCCTTGACTTATTGGCCTAGGGTGAGAATTCTTCACTCTCTTTTCCCATTCATTGACTTCAGGCCCTAATCAGTGTAGGTGATACCCAACACAAGGCTACAGGTGTGATAAAGGGAGTGTTTAGTCCTCTTTTTGCAAGGGCATCTGCTTTCTTATTTCCCTCAATGTCTTGGCGAGCTGGTATTCAAGCTAGAAGTAATTTGTTGCTTTTTGCCAGTAATATGAGGGATTTTTTACAACCTGGTAGTCCTTGACTTACATTCAATGGCATCAGTTGCTTCAGTGCCATCTGTATATCTGAGTTGTTATAGGCTTTCCCCATGTATGCCTATGCCCTTTTTTGCTCTCTTAGGGACCCATTAGCATACCAGATGATATGGTTTTTCCTAAGTTGAATGTGATCACTTCCTAGTTGAACTCAACAATATACTCAATTGTCATAGAGTCTCTGGGAAACGACGATTTCAACAGAGGCATGTTTTGTTTCCTTAGGATAATAAGTCTATGGTGATAACTTTTTTGAGGTTTAAGAAACTGTTAAAAATTCATCTACGGTAGCAACTTAGATAGTTGGTTTGTAGCTGTATTCTTAATAAATAAAAACCTGTATTACTGCTGTACGAGTTCTTTACGCAGCTCCTGTGCTGCCTAGGCAAGCTTGTACAGCCTCTGCAAGCTTGTCCTGTCCCTATTTTTGGTCTACCAGACTAAAGGGTGGTACATAACACGTCTTAACACTGTCCAATGAATCATTCTAGCTTTCAGACCCAAAGGCTTAGATTGATAACTATTATTATTATTATTATCACAATATCCCTAGATCTTCTTTGAAGATCCCTCAGAAGCTTTTTCAGCTTGTGCGAGTTAGGAGTTCAGTTGTGTTCTGGGTAGGCTTTGTTACTGCGATCTTGTGCCACTTGAGGTCACAGCACTATTAATTTTCTATTCAGAAATTTCTATTCTCTGCAGGCAATTGTTGGCATTCTGAACATTCTTGTTGTGAAAAATAGCTTAAATATTTCAACAAGTAGCAAATCTTATTCATTGTGGATTGTAATTATTATTCTGTCTTATATCCTTTTGTAATCATTAATAACAAGAATAACACAGCTTATGCTTAGGTCAGTATTCATTTTGCCAATAGCAGCCAACATATTAATTTTGCAACTTTCATTTCATCATTCATGAAATAAATATTTTTGAAGGAACATCTGATGAACATATAACGATAATGGAAAATTTGAAAACAGCAAAATGTGATGGCGCTGTTATAGTTACTACTCCTCAACAAGTAGCTATTGAAGATGTTAGGAAAGAAATTACATTTTGTAGAAAGACCAGCATTCCTGTCATTGGATTAATTGAGAATATGAGTGGGTAAGCATAACTACCATAAAGTACTAATAAGAAACTCTAAAATTTCATGTTTTGCCAGAAAACAGCCAAGATTGTTTATTAGCCGAATATGTAAGGGAATAAATGTATGTCAACCCTACCCCATTTAATGCAACCCTATAATATTTGTACATACTGTATTGCTACCAACTGAATATTCCTAGAAGACAAATCATGTCTAAAAATTTGGTCACTTTTTGAAGATAGAGAGAAAAACCTTCTCCGAAAGAGTACCTTCGGAATGTATCACCTTAGGCGTCTCTTTCTCCATATATGTGTAGATAAACTTTTCTCATCAATTTGATGCTTAGAACACACCCAAGAAGTTTTATGAAATAAAAATGAAACACTCTGTATAGTAAAGGACATATGACCTTTTAAAAAAATGTGAAAAATAAATTGCAAGGTAGAGATTCTTTTCATGGTTTGACGGATTTATTGTAAGACTGTTATGTTCAAAATGGACATAAACTGACCGCACTACGAAACAGGTATAGTATCCGAGGACATCTACACCTCATAGTAAAGCTCTACCAAACAATGTGAAGTAAATTGAATAATCTCTTCATTATGTCCTAGAAGTACTCAATGAGTGAAAGTTCCAGAGATCAGAGTGGTCAAGGCAACAAATGAACTCAGTTTTGTTCAAAGGAATCTTAAGGGTCAGGCATTATCTCGAGTGAATTGCGGAGAGTATAAAATAGGGACAGAAAATGAGTATGTGCAATATTCCCCACACACTATGACTTAAACAATGAGGTGCTCCTGCCTTTCAGGGAAAATTGAGCATCACGTCTCTTACCACATAATCATTATTCATTCCGTTCGTAATTCCATAGTGTAGTCTTTCTTTGCACCATGCCAGTCAGTTAACTCCATATTCAGGAATGAGAGGTAACACAAAACAGTCCAGAAGCTAGTATTCTGCAATAAACTGTATAGATACCAATAGAACCCCCATGTTCTGTGAGCCACCCATGCATTTGCTCTTATGAAAGTGACGGGATCTCTCGGAGAGGTTTAAATCCATTAAACATGCAGACACTTTCGAGGTTTCACCTGAGTATTGTTAATGAACCAAATCCTTTTTCAGATTTGTCTGCCCAACATGCACAGAGTGTACTAACATATTCAGCACAGGAGGTGGAAAGTCACTCGCAGAACTTGTTAATGTTCCCCTTTTGGGCACCTTGCCTATCGATCCTAGGGTGGGTAAATTACAAGGAAAGCCCTGTGTTACTGAGTTGCCGGAATCACCATCAGCAAAAGTATTCTCGGAAATTGTTGACAACCTTTTAACCATATCAACCAGTTGAAGTTTGTGACATGTTATTTTGTTATAATCTTTTTTTTTAAATATATTTTTGAAAGATAAGAAATAGTTTAAACTGACTTGGCGCTAGTATTTGAACAAGCAGCAATTTATTTTAGTATGCAAAACCTATCCAGTTTTGAATTTTCTTTACCTTGAAAAGATGATAAAATCAAAATGCATGTTTTGATGTCAGCAGAAAATTATATTTTGTTGTTACTGGATTCAAATTATTTCTGTCTCTATGATGAATTCAGATTATTGTTGAAGACTCACCATTCAGAATAACGGTTTTAAAAAATGAGCTAAAGTTATTGTATCAATGAGATGGATCATTTAATTTATTCTAATGATTTTTTCCTGTGGAAATATTGATGATACTTAGCAGTATTCCCTCATACTCATCTAATATTGCGCCATCTAATTCCCATTTATTCCGATTCCTGGAACATTTTGAAAATTTGGATGATCTCCAAAGTACTATTTTCAGATATTTTGTACTAATACCAATTGTTTTATATCTATCTGGCACTGAAAATTTGCACACTTAATGAAAAAAAAGGTAATTAGTTCAATGATCAAAAATAAAAACATGTCAAAAAATGTTATATTTGAATTCAGTATAGAAATATAACTTTCCTTTCCAGTTCCCTTATTATTGTTATCATTAATTTTGAAGATATTTATAGTCTTGTAGGGTGAATATTTGTATAAGATCAAAATTTATTATTTTGTAAGGTTTCAGTCCAAATTTTTAAGTTCTAAATGTTAATTATTCCAATTAATGGAATGTGCTTATATTGGAGTACAAATTAATTCAGTCCGTTTTCAAAAGATAGCTCTAAAAACATTAAATTTTGAAATAATACCGCTGATTGCTGCGGTTTTAGACAGATTAGGGCATCTGCCAATAATATCCAGTTTTAAATATTTTGAGTTTCATACAAAAGGTTTTTTGTTTCGCTGTTGAAAATGTCAGATTTTTGATACCTAAACAGCATTCTAGGAAAGTGTTAAATTTTTGTTTCAATTAGAAAAATGTCCATCTGAAGCTCATCGTATGCTTGTGGAAGTTTATGGTGACAATGCTCCAACCGACAAGTCATATAAAGAATGACTTCGGCGCTTCAAAAGTGGTGATTTCAGGCAGCTGCTTCAAAGGCAAACAAGAAAAGTTTTTTTTACGCTGGGTAGTGAATAATTCTTACTTAGCTGTATGTATATCCTCGCAAAAGATCAGTTGCTTTAGATTATCTAAACAAAATCAGTTATGTATTCGGTCCTACTACAGAAATTAATCTATCAATGAATTGTCAGTTAAAATGGATTTAATTGTAACATATTCGTAATACAAACATCATGCACCAACACGCTCTTATTCCTATAGCATGAACTTCACGATAATGAGGTGAACCAGTACCAAGAAAAGTGAGTACCTTTTTTCTTTTTTTTTTATTAAGTCTGCTATTTTGAAGAGGCTCCTTCACACATATAATAGCTAGAGGAGTCGTCATGATGGCCAATATTCAAAATTTACTCAGAACAAATTGTTTTGATAGTTATTTGGATTTCTTCACTAATGAGCATATAGTGGAAATATTTAAAGTCAACACATTTTTATTGATATAGTTTCTCTGAATTTATACCAAGCTCATCCGCCAATTTGTAAAATGAACATAAGAAAAAATGTTTTGTCTTAAACACAATTCAACTAGTTAAGCACTCTTTCACTGTGTTCATTAGTCAGTGGCGAAGTACGATATATCATTTTTGGCAGAAATGGGGATAATTTGTCCATCGTCTGTTAACAGCCTACTTGAACTTTTGTTTTCAACGTGTAAAATTTCAAAATTAATATCAAAAATATGTCCTGTGTCCAATATGTGTTCTGCATAAGTTGAATTCTTTTTGTTGTTGCAATAACATTTTTCATGTTCCCTTAGTCTTGCCTGGAAGAATCTTCGCTTACAGGAAGATCCAGCATATTCAAACTGGCAAGTTAGCTTATAAACACCTGATTTCCTGTTCTTAGATATTTTATCTTTATTATTCTTTAAATATGAAAAATGAATTTCCGAAACAATCATAGATTTTATTAAGGATTATTTGGTCCAATCGCCATATTTTGATTCAAATAAACTGTTCTTAACCTATGTCCCAATAGTTATGATTCACTCTGTATATGTATCTAGTTTTATAGCAAACTACGAGAGAATATAAAAACAATCACAACTTTGAAATTATTTAAAATATCTTGAGCTTTATTCAATAAGTCATAAAACTCTTCGACAAATATTTCATTATATGTTCTGAGTTTTGTGAATATATTGATTATTTCTTTGAAAGAAACGTTGTTGTTATTATGTCTATCTCCAAACTATAAGGGGAATAAAATAGAACCTAAAGTAAATGCTCGATTTCCAATCTACTGATTGGTGGATGTTTCATTGCTTGAGTGAGTCACTGTCCTTTAATTGTTGGGGTGATCCCTTATACAGCAAGGCGAACTCGAAGATTCATACCAGTGTAAGGGGGTTGTTTGATTATTTACATTAGGTTTTACTGTCGTTTCTTTCAAGCTTAGGTTTTACTGTCGTTTCTTTCAAGTGGTTATAAACTGATTAATAGTTGTTTATATCTCAATAAATATTTCGCTTAAAAAGCAGTCGTAGCAAATGAAAATGTCAGCTTTTCATAACTTCCTTCGAAAACTTTCCGAGTATGTTGCATGAAGTTAATTTCCAAAAGGAAGTAAGAATAAATAAAATTATAGCGGTGAAAAATAGTAATAGAACTTAAATTATAAATAAAATGGTTGAAAATAAAACTTAAATTGTTAAAATTAATCAGTCGCTTGATGAAAATCCATATTAAATAAGAGTATTCTGATTTTCACAAACTTGTGAAAATCAGAATCAGAATAGCCTTATTTAAAACTTACAATATTCTGAAACAATTTTATACCACGAAAATGAACATTATGAAGAAAATAAAATGCTTGAAAGCACTGATGTGAAGTCAAAAGCTTTTGCTTTCTTGTTCAACAGTCCATTTCGCCTGAAAATTTAAAATCTGCGAATTATTTCTTGAAGAAGCTACATATAATGAATATAAACACAGAATTATGTGTTCTGTCATCCGAAAGTGAAATAAACATCGTTTTTTGCAATTTTAGAATTGTTCTCCTGAGTAAATCCGCATGGTTACATATCGGAAAGAAAGAGTGGAAAAAGAATATATATTGAAAACAACTTTAGATAGTTTTTGCAGAAATCAGATTAGAAAAAAATTATTGGGAGTATAAATTAATTCGCTCCGTTCTTTGAAATGAAATAATGCATTTACATAAAAAGATAATGAATTAACAAATCAATCAAAATCAAAATCACTGCTAACTACTTTTCTTTATTTGTATTTATAACAAAAAGTGATATAATACATAGAATAATATTCCTCATCCAAAGTTGTGCCTCTGTGCCGATTTTGATGTCAATTGTGAAATAAACAGTAAATTATTAGCAAAAAACGAAAAAAATTTAAATCTAACGCTCTGTATTTTTTTCCACATAAATATTTTATTGAGGCACATTTGGTGTAATCGTCATATTTTGGTCCAAACAATCTGTTCTTAGCCTAGGTCCAGAGGGTCTGTATATGTAGGGTGTTTCTCCGTGATGATAAGCGTTTGATATAGAAAACTCAGATTAAAATTGCGGTTATATTATAACTATGAAATGTATTACATTGTTCATATATGCCTATGTTTTTAAATAGCTGTTCGTATATGTACAAAGGATATAGAACGTCATTATAATTTTTGGCATATTAAATTCATATCTCTATATTCTTTTTCCTTGTCTTTGTTCACCAGATATTTGAAAATTTTTCTGAAATTTACAAGTGTTTGTCCATGAAAATATATACAAATATTCACTTAAATTCATGCGAATCATGGATGGAAATTATTTATCTTATTATTATTAATCTAACAACTCGAGTTGAGTACTATACATTTTCTACGACCGCATTCATTCCCATAAAAACTTAGAATTCCATTGAGCGACGAAACGACAAAATGTTATCCATTAAGTAATCGGCTACGCGGCCTGCTATTCGTTTCCAACTACTCATGAGTCTATCTTATTGGTTATACGCCGTGCGATTTACTCAACAGATGCTACGGTATTGGTTGTTTATCGTGCTTACTGTTTACGGTAAAGTTAAATCGTACACTTTTATGTTGCACAGTGCTTAAATACAGGATGACAAGAAAAACTTCGGAAAAATTTTACTGTGTTCTGGAACAAAAGTATTTTAGCGCTGCCAAATAATTTTTGTTCTATTAGACTGTCTACACTTTCTTGTACTAATATGTGAATTTTCAGTTTGATATGTACTCTATTTTGCAGAGTGTTAGAATGGCAAACAAACTTAGTGCAATTTTGGAACTGTTTCATCAAGGTAAACGTCGATGCGAAATTCTTCGTTTGCTCAATATGCATAGACAAACGTTTGCCGTTTGAAAGAGCTTGGCCATGATGATCGTCGTACAGGAAGTGGGAGAAAACGCACTATCAATACGCCTAGCAATCGCAACATCGTCAAGAAGCGAGTCAATCGAAATACGAGGGTCTTCATGAGGAAAATAGCCCGTGAGTCCGATATCAACCGTGAATCCGTTCGTCAAATGTCCAAAAAGGAGTTCAACCTCAAGCCATACAAGCTCCAAAAAGTTCAACTCCTCACGGATGAAAACAAGCGCGTATGACTTCAAAGGTGCCGCCAACTCCTTCGTCTTGCCGCCGGTCAGCAATGGGAGCGCATTCTCTTGACCGACGAGAAGCTTCTCATCGTAGAACAATCCCACAACCACCAAAATGACAGTCTGGTCTGCAGAAGCTTCCTGTACGTCGAACATCGTCAAAATCCGCAATCCGTCATGGCCTGGGGCGGAATTTGCGCCAGCGGCAAAACACCCTTGGTTTTCGTGGATCAAGGGGTCAGAATCAATCAAGAAGTCTACCGCTGCGACATTCTCGAGGCCGTAGTACTTCCGTGGGTCCAGTAGCACTTCGGCGACAGGCATTGGACCTTTCAACAGGACTCCGCTCCGGCTCACAAAGCGAAAATAGCGCAAGAATGGTGTAAGACCCATTTCCGGGTTTCATCACATCTGCAGAACGGCCGCCCTACTCGCCGGATCTCAACCCAATGGTCTACATCGTGTGGTCGATTTTGGAGCTCAGCGCATGTGCTAAACACCACACAAGTTTGGAGTCGCCGAAGCAATCCCTGCGCTGGGAATGAGACCGATTAACGCCCGAAGAGCTGCTGCCTATTGCCGAAAAGTTCAAGAAGCGTCTGAAGCTATGTATCGCCGCCAAAGGAAGCTATTTCGAAACCGCTTAAATATATTACCAAATGTTTATATTATTATGATTCGTTGTTGTTTTGTTTAATAAAGTGAAATGAAAAAAAGTCTGTCCGAGGTTTTTCTTGTCATCCTGTATATGATTACCACTGAAGACACCTCTATAGGATTGCCGGTAATTGGGGTTGAATATGGATCTCCCAATTTTCTTCTGAACGCGGAAAATGTTCTCAATTCCCGAGTTGGATCCATAGAAGATGATGAATTCGATCAAGTACAATTGGAATTTTATCCATTGCTCATATTGCTCATTGATTATGTTTGAGAGAGAATATCGGCCGTTTAAATTCATTTGGATATAACTGCTTATTATTGGAATCACGGCGTAATTAGATAAACAAGATTGGGCTCAAAATACTATCCTGGAGTACCTCTCTTGAATACCTTTATATCTGATTCTGTACTTTTTCCATCCTGTTTAATCGATGTTTTTTGACGCCTATTTCCCAAATAACACCTGTGTCTCTCTAGATTTTCAAGTAGTTTCTTATGACTGAGGTAGTTGAAAGATTTGGGCAGATCCAAGAAAATGCCGAATGACATTTCATTACTCTCGAAAGATCAAGCAGAGTAATTCTCTCACACCTTTCTACCCATTTTAATTTTGGAAAATTCTTTAATATTTTTGAAAAATAAAATTAGATAAATGTCTTAGAATCGCATAGCATTGAAAATAGATAAAAAGAATACAAAGTTAATTTGGACTATTGATCGAACCTACTCAAAAAACGTTAGTAATTACAGCACTGTCCTAAAGATGTTTGATGGAATTTGGCTCTGGTTACCAACCAGAACATTGTAAAATATTAACATGCTCAGTTTCCAGAAATTCATATTCAATCTGCTTCATATTCGGTCCGATTTCTCTAGCATATGCAAACACAACGGGTTGTAAAATACTGTCGTGGTATGTGGCAGCATTCAAAAAGCCGTCCAAAATAATTAGATCATCTCTTCTTCCAACATAAATACCACCCCACACCATAAATCTACACCTCCTGGACTGCAGCAAGACGTTCCAGAATTCAAGGTCGCCTCCACGAAGTCGACCTGTATCAGAATGATAAGCAAATCAGAATTCGTTCATGAAGAGTACGTACGTCATTTTTGATGTCCCAAATTTAGATGCTCGTGTGCCCATTCTATTCTTAGACCGCGATTGGCCTTAGTCGTTAGAGGTACATGAAACGATCGTTAAGGTTGAACTTGTGCTACCTGTTTCTCACAGTTTGGCTATTCACCAAACATGTTGTGGCTCATTTTCTAACTGACCTGCAATAACTGTTCGATCTCGTAGTGCCTATAACCGAATAAAACTAGTCCGTGCATTGTCAATTGTTTACTTGTGACCGATATGTAATTTTGTTATCATTTCAGTCTCACGCTATATACTGGTTGATGTGTTAAGGGCTTTCGGTATACTTCTGTAGTTTTGGCCCTGTTCAGCCTTACGTACTGCTTTCCAGTATTTTTCGCTACCTAAATATCTTTCCTTCTTGCACCAACTGAACATCAATTTGAATATTAAAAATCACATATTTTCGGCATTTACTATTTGATAATTCATCATAATTAAAACACATTTTGGAAATTACTACCAGGTGTAGGAATATGAAACTGGATTTTTTCTTGTAAGATGATACGATATCTTTTATTCAAATTATTTTCTATTGTTTTTTATACATTTTTCCCACCTATTCTCATTTCAGTCGTTTTTCACGTAATGCTCGATTTAAATCTATCATTTGCTGTCAGAAGCGATCAGTGTTAATGGTTTCATCAGGTCTCAACAACTCATACTACACTGCGCCATTCTGATCCCAGCAAACAAAGATCTTCTTTTTCAAGCAATTTGGTTTCATCAGGTCTTGCAGTTGAGATCGATGATTCGCCTGGATTCACGACGCTTAGGAATCTCAAAGTATATCCATTTTTCATCCCTGTCACGATTCGATGTCTATCGAGCAGCCTTTCACGAGTGGTTCTTCGATTTCTTGCTGCCTTTCATTCAGTTCTTGCGGAACATATTTTCCCCCTTTCTAAATCCCATAGCTATCAGACCAATGAAGGTGAATTTCTAAGCACGACTTTCAATTGATCTGCGAATTCTTGTTGAGTATGAATATCATCTTCATCCAATTAGTTTTGCAATTCATTGTGAAGCTCTCGAGTGAAATGCGGTGTTGCGAGGGAGCTTCCACCACTTAATTCGGGAGACGGTGTTTCGTTCGGAGTCTGCGCATCTGAAACTCATCAGACAGGCGTGATGCGCAGCTCTGCCTGTGACCGCTTGGAACGGTGGTCGTCAAACGCTGCATGCCTTGCCCTATTTGAACTCGGCGGGGACGGTTAGTCATGAATATTTAGACTGGTTGGGTCCTCTATTGATACGCCGGTCAATCTGCAACAGAGCAAGACAGGTTTCTGAACGAGGAGCGAAGAAGTTGTTGGCTACAATTGTTTGCTAACTTTTTCGATGGTTTCCTACGAGATATTGAAGCTGAGCATTAATATGGGGTGATTCATTAAGAGTTACTTTTTGTGGTGGGGATTTAATTACAGATTGCGCATTGCTCCTGTTAACTGAAGCGCCATTTCTGTTCAGTAGTGTTTGACAATTCATAATGGAAAGACTTAGCCCGGCACAGCGTCTACAAATTGTTCAACTTTATTACGAAAATGGGCGTTCTACAAGGAATGTGTATCGGGCGCTTAGAGCAACTTATGGTCCAAATAATCGGCCTACCGAACGCACAATTAGCTCTATAATCCGTAAGTTTGAGACCCCATTTTCAATAGACCACATTCAGCACGTAGTGATGAAAATATAGGCGGTAGCGGAGAGTGTACGCGAAGACCGCGAAGTGTCGATTCGTCGCCGTTCTCAACAGCTTGGCCTGTCATATTCAACAACTTGTCGTATTTTACGTAAGAATCTTTCTTAAAAAGCTTACGAAATTCAACTAGTGCAAGAACTGAAGCCGACCGACCTTCCGAATCGTTTCCGTTTTAGTCGTTGGGCTCTTGACAAGCTTGCCCGATACACATTCCTCGTAGAACGCCCATTTTCGTAATAAAGTCGAACAATTTGTAGACGCTGTGTCAGGCTAATTCTTTCCATTATGAATTGTCAAACATTACTGAACAGAAATGGCACTTCAGTTAACACTAGGCATGCGCCATGTGCAATTAAATCCACACCACAAAAAGTACCTCTAAATGAATCACCTTTATATAGGGAACAATACTAGACCGAACACTGTTCCTTGAGGCTCACCATATTTCACAATTTTTCACCTTTGCTAAATGAATCCTTTTTGTAGGATATTAATAATTTCTACCGCAGGTTTCATTGTTTCAACTATTTTCAATATTCGGTATTGTGTTCATTATTCAAATAAAATTTTCAGTTATGATGTCATTTTTCGTGTCTGTTGAACGTAGGAGTGAAAATAGCCCTAAGATTACTGCTGAGTAAATGTGAGGCATTCAATTCTCTACATTATCATGAAAAAAATACAGGATGTTACATTTAAAAAAATCGAGAAATAACAATTTGAAGTTCTTCATATTTGGCCATTAATAACTCACAGCCTGCATATGACAGGTTGATCATTTAGGGATGATGAAAAATCTTCAATTAAAAGAATTTCTGATCAAACTCGTGTTACGATTGCTTTTGGCAATTGGAAAATTACTACTATTTCTTCAATATTTTGCAGTTTTCTCTGAATAAGATTTGTACCGTTAGAAAAATATCTCATGTGTAAGAGAGATATTAGAGGTCATTGAAATTACATGAAAATTTACGGAGTGAACCATTTAAAAAATATTAGAAAATAATTTCCTGAGATGCAGAAATGAAAGTACAAGAAGCCTGCTTTCCAACGGAATTTCCAAGACGTCTGATTCAGCATCTATGGAAGCGCAACGCACTATTGCAGAATCCTGTATCATAGGACTAATTTACATATATTTTACACGAGACCATCTGGGTCATCATATTCCTATCGTAAAAATTCATTTCCGTAAACGATGGTGCAGCATTAAATACTCGTATATTCTCTTTTTTCGAAATCTCTCGATTATTCATATTCAGTCATCACATTCCTGTGACTCACCAGTGTTTATTCGGTGCGAGCTCCAAGTGTGATTCAAGTTCTTGATAATTGGAAATGATTTCACGCGAAGAAGCATTCTTAAAACTACTGGAGAGAAAGAAAAACACTGAATGAGTTTCATAAGTTATGCTATTTATATGTTTTATTTTCAAAATGGAATTGAAAATACTCCTTTACATTTATAATGAGTTTTCCAATAAGAGTTTTCATTTTGAATAGCCCCCTATCTGGGCAGCTATCATCTTTTGGCATTTGACAAGTTAAACCTACGCCATTACTAAAAATGGAAGGATACACATACAACGCATTGAAATTGTTAAAATTCACTACAAGAATGGTGAAAATTTTGCAGTCACAGTTCGCAAAACTAAAACACCTTTAGACTTTTCTTTGGGGAAACGTGAAAGATAAGGTCTATGCTATTATTTCATGAATAGTATACAGGTTCTGCAATAGTCTGTTACGTCTCCATAGCTGCCGAAGCAGACAACTTAGAAATTTCGTTCGGAAGAATGCTTTCATTTGTGCATCTCAGGAAATTATTTTCTAATAAACAAGATGATTAAAAAAAAAATGAACAAATGGCTGATTTTTTAACCATTCCGTATATTTTCATATTTTCTCTATCATGACACATAATATCAGAGATATTTTTCCAACGGTACAGATCTTATTCAGAGAAAACTGTAAAAAGTTGAGGGACTACATCTTGATCACCGCTTGATAGATCAGTGTTTTATCGCCATTCCAAAAATCTATTATTAATCAAGTAATTGTTCTTTAGAGCTCAAAGTTACTTTTGAGTACAATAAATCAGAATGAATTTCGGTAAAAATTAAATGATTGATTGAAACTGTTTATTAGCGAGTCGATCTTATGCTGCAGAATATTGAGAATATCCCTAGATATCCAAAATAATCGAGTTTTCGGAGACTTGTGATAGGAGATGTCAAGTACAAAAAGGAAGAAAGGATAAAATCGGTCACTAACGAAGACAAAGAACTTGAGGTTTTACTGTACGTAACAGAGAATTCACACACAAGTCAAAGGAAACTTAGTGTAGCTGTGGAATAAGTGAGCGTTCAGTTGAAAGAATACTCAAAAACCACAAGTTTCACGCTTACCACATTCAGTTTTCAAAATGAACAGAACCGTACATTTTTCGATTTGGTTTTATTCAGCGACGGAGCGACTTTTCACAATACCGTTTTTGTCAATAGACATAATTTCCATCATTACTCTTTCGAAAATCTAAGAATGATAAGGGAAGTCGACCATCAATAATAGTGGTCATTAAATATCTAGGGAGCAGGTATCGGCTGATAGATCTGATAGGTTCTCATTTTACCTACGCAAATAAAAGGAAATGTGGTTTCAGAATGAAGGAGCACTCTCTCATTGTTCTCGTCCTGTGAGATTTTCTGGATCATCAGTTTCCAAATAGATTAGGATTTGTTGGAGCGGATTGACGAAATAGTCTGCTAGATCACCATATCTTAAGAAACCAGATTTTTTCTGGAGTCACATACAAGCGCGGATCCAGGGGGGATCATGAGGGTCATCTGTGACATTTACATACGATACTCTTACATGTGATGAAGTGGATAACAATAAAGAAGTTATAGAGCCTCACTTGACAGGTATAGCAAAATCGTTGAAAATATATGTCCCAAATTTAATATAGATTTAACATGGAGTGTGGGTATTGGGACAGACAGCTGCTCGGTTATGGCCTCAGATACAAGGGGTTCTGTACAGGAGTTGTCGAAAAAAACTGTATATACCAAACGTTGCCCGTGCAGCAATCACGTTCTTAATAATACATTAGCTACGTCAAGTTATTTCTTGCCGCAACACCTCGGGCACGATGATAAAAGTTGTGGCATTTGCCAATGCATCCGCTAAGAGACATCAACTTTTTAAAAAAGAACATGGAGTTACAATTCAAAGTATCTGTGAGACGCGCTGGGTCGAGAGGCATGATGGTCATTTACAATTTCAAGGAGACAACTTAGTGAAAATTTGTAGCGCTCTGGAAAAGATTTCTACTTGGCAATACCACAAAACTGCCAATGACTCGCATTGCCTACTGCAAACGTTGCACAGTTCGGACTTCATCATAACACCTATCTGCTTGAATGATGTTTTAAGTACCTAAATATTTTGTTTATTATTCTTTGATACAAATGCATGAACGTAGGATCTGAATAATCGGATGGCTTTGTGTTCGATAGAAGGCGGAGGACATTTTGAACATCTCATGGATCATTAAAATAAATAAATATGTAACGAATATTAATTGAATAAGTTCTACCGCAGATTGCATTATTTGAAGTATTTTTGATGTCAGTTAATTATTATGTTCATTATTCAAATGAAATTATCAGTTGTTTTTTAATTTTTCGTGTGTGCTGAACGCAGGAGTGAAAACAGCCGTAAAGTTAGTTCTGAAAATCGAGAAATAACAATTTGAAGTTCTTCATATTTGGCCATTAATAACTGACAGCCTCTATATGGCAGGTTGATGATTTAGGAATTATGACTAGGCAAATCTATTAATGTTAAGTTAAAAAAAATGTCTGATGAAATTCGTGTTTCGATTACTTCTGAGAACTTTTAGCGAACTACTTCAGGTTTCTCTGAATAGGATCTGTACCGTTGGGAAAATATCTCTAATATTTTGCATCATGATAGAGATATTGAAGGAGATTGAAAACATACGGGGTGATCCCTTTAAAAAATAATCCAGTTGCTGCATTTTTTGGGAACATCCTGTATATTAGAAAATAATTTCCTGAAATGCTGAAATTAAAGTACAAGGAGCATGCTGTCTGGTTCGGCAGCTATGGAAGCGCAACGCACTATTGCAGACCCTGTATAAAAAGGAAGTTCTTCTGTTCGTAATTGTATTAATAGTATTCTTAACAACGGTTTAATTGATCTTCCTCCATCCGGAAATGATGATTATAAGCGTGAAAATATGATGAATGATACATACTTGAAATAACAACGGGATAATATTCAATAATCACTAGTATAATTTTTCGGCTATAATAAAAAAGTGCATTTTTACACTCTTTTATTACCTGAATGAAGTTCATTGTACATCCTCAATTCGTATCCTTATCTGATCGAATAATGAAGTATTTGGGGAAGGTAGCTCTGCCAAATCAGTTTAACAAATTAATTGGAGTAGCAGCCGATATGTTATGTAAATATCTAGGAATTATGAGCTACGGTAATAGAAAGTTCTTCGAATCGGAACAGTACAACATCTGGTATACAGATTTAGAAATATGAAACCGGAATTTCCCTGTAAATTTTGAAGTAGCATCATCTCGAAGATGTTTTTTCACATTTGCGAATAGGAACTGGTCACTTGTAGCCAAGTCTGGACTGTACGGAGGATGAGTAATTTCTTCGAAGCCCGCACAGCAGCCTTTTTCCTTTTTCCTCGCCTTTTTCCTTTAAATGCTTCTCTTAAATTACGCACAGTGGTTGCGTATGATGCTGTTGTGTATTTTATCAATAAAATACCTTTAGAATCTCAAAGGACCGTAGCCATTATTTTTCCAACGAATGGTGTGACTTTAAACTTGTTTGGGGACTGTGCACCCTATTCAATCCACTGAATGGACTCTTGTTTACTTCAGGGTCATGATGATGAACCTATATCTCATCCCCAGTAACTAGTCGGTTGAAAATAGTCGATGGGTCTTCTCCACAGAGCTCTAAAATCTCTTTACAGCACTCGACTCGCACTTGCTTCTGAGGTGGGGTGAGCATTCTCGGTACCAATCTTGCACTGACCTTTGAGAGGTTAAGAAGGGCATGAAGGATAGCATGTATGATACCCACTGATAGGTTTGTCATCTCTGCTGACATCTTTATTTTCATTCTGCCATCTTCAACTACCACTTCTTTTCCACTTCTTTCACATTTTCTTCAGTGGTGCCGCTAACGGGCCTGCCCGAGCGAGGATCGTGTTCAATGCTTTCTCTGCCTCTTTTGAATCCTCTTGGACCATTCTTGGACGGTAGATAACGACGGGGCACAGTCTTGGTAAACAGCAACTATCTCTTCATTAATGATTTTCTAACTTTTTCCCTGATTAGTGAGGAACTTTATAACGGCGCGATGCTCGATTTTCTTCATCATTGTGGCGTCAGTCATTCTGGTCGTCCTTCCCTGAGAATACCTATGAAACTAATGATCGTAAATTATTGAAATTTCATATTTATACTCTCAGATAGTTTCTTCTATATATTGAAAAAGTAAGCGGACCACAGATCTTCGTGACGTCACGTAGTGTTATTATTAAATAAATAATTATTATTGAGTGTGGACAGCTGGGTGATAGAGCATTGGGCTCATGACAGGGAGGGTTCGAATCCTGTTCAGGTGGAAAATAAATTTTCTAGTTGGACGGGTGTCGGCCACCATTTCACTGTTAGGTAAAAATTAACAGTGCTGTGACCTAAAGTGGCGCAAGATCGCAGTAACAAAGCATATCCAGAACACAACTGAATCTTCACAGAAGATCTAGTAGTATCAGGATAATAATAATAATAATATTAGCAAATCACCGCATACATTGAATACCCCTTGTATTAATCCTGTAATGTATTCCTAATAAAACTATTTAAAGAAAGAGTACTTCTGATTGGGAAAAAACAAGATCGAAATTGTAAGATAAATGAGAATGCTTTTTATTAATTTTTTATCACTTTAATGTTGGAGATAAAAACGGAAAATTGTTGAGATTCCGATTAAAATATGTTCATTCATTCCCATGTGATAATAGTGATAATTAGTGATAACTAATCCCAAAGATTTGTCGTACCTTGATCAAGTTGAAACGTGTAGATATGATTGAAAATTGTATTTCATTCTATGCATTAATATTATGAATAGGAATTATAATCGGAAACATAAGTCGGAAACTTGCCAGCTTTTTCATCAGAAAATTTTAAAGTGTGAATTACTTCTGAAAAAAGCTTCAGATGGTTAATAAAATTACAGAATTTTGTGCTCCAACACCTGAAAGTCAAGTAAACATCATTTTACGCAATTTAAGAACTATTCTCCAGAAAAAACTAACAGTCTCATGAAAATGAAAAATACATAGTTAAAAGGCTCCACTGATCTAGTCAAAATAACCAATCAAATAAGCCAAAATTCGCAAAGAGCCGAAAATTGGTACAGACGTTAAATAAACCATAACAAATGAGATGTCGAAAATCGCCTTCTGCGAAAAACTTTATCAAGGTCGAAGGTAAAAAAACAGGTTTTTTCCGGTTTTCTCTGAAACGGTAAGTTTTACCGTAAAAATAGGTCAGACAAAAGTTGTACATCATACAATTCTTTAAACTAATTGTTCAAATACTTAGTTTCGTACGAATTACCATTCGTGAGATTCACAGTTTTAAAAATTAAAAAATTCATATTAATATTATATATTGTGGTTTTTTTAGTGATAGAGCTTTAAATTGAAATAAAACACATTTAAATTAAGGTTGAAGCCAATTTTTTTTATTTGAAAGATGATTTTATGACATTCAAGTTTTAAAAATAATTTTCGGCATATGTCCACCAGGACTAGCTCTGAGGAATCTCATTCGGCCAGACCAATTTTAGACCACTTTTTTGAGTAATTCAGGCCTTATTTCATCAATAACACGAGTTATGTTGGCTTTCAAAGCGTCTTTTGTTTCTGGTTTATCAGCATAAAACAATGACTGGACATAACCTCAAAGAAAATAATCCAGTGGAGTTATGTCGCATGATCTTGGAGGCCAATTAATTGGACCATTTCTCGAAATAATGTTATCGTCAAATCTTTCTTT
The DNA here is from genome assembly GCA_034642435.1 of Megalocaria dilatata. NCBI lineage: Eukaryota > Metazoa > Arthropoda > Insecta > Coleoptera > Coccinellidae > Megalocaria > Megalocaria dilatata. The sequence goes on from CM067859.1 coordinate 26,844,688, forward strand.
CAATAAATCAATTGTAACGGTAGCAGCATGAGGTGTAGCACCATCTTGTTGGAACCAAAACACTTCTGGATCGATACCATTCAAATTTTGAAACAAATAATAATTGATCATCGATCTGTAACGAGCACCTTTTACTGTAACATTACCTTTAGAATCGTTTTTAAAGAAATATGGACCGATGATGCCTCCAGCGCAATTCGTATGAAAAAAGTATCTGAATAATTTTTGTAAAGAATTGTATGATCTATAACTTATGCCTGACCAATTTTATAGATAAAACTTATCGTTTCAGAGAACATGGAGGAAACCTGAATTTTTTACCTTTGACCTTGGATAAATTTCTTTGCAGAAACAGGATCGAAAGGGATTTTTGACATTCAATTTGTAATGGTTTATTTAGGTTATAACTTTTTTTTGTCTTTTTTTACTGGAATTCCTTCGATCTGTATCGTTAGATATCAGAAAAAAAGAGTGAAACAAGTATTTTGAACAAAACTTCATATATCGGGTGTTTTTTTAGAGTGAGAATTTTCGATAGGTATAACTGTGATTTGACAGAAGGTAGAAGCCATGTTATTTTGAAATTTTTGTTCAGTAAGCATTGACAAATTATCATAGAAAGGCTCACGCCGCAACAACGTTTATAAATTGTTGAAATTTATTTTCAAAATCAGTATTCTATTCGCCAGACTTATAGAGCACTTCGTGAAATTTATGGTTTACATAATCGTCCATCAGAGCAGCTTATTCGTCGAATTATCGATAGATTTCGAACAATATTTTCTCTACTCGATGCAACAACAACAACAAGACAAAGAACTGTACGTACAGAAGAAAATATCACTGCTGTAAGTCATAGTGTTAATGATGATCCATATTTGTTTATTCGTCGACGTTCACAACAAGTTGGACTCTGCACATGGAAAATTTCACCTAAAGATCTTGGTCTACACCTATACAAGATCCAACTGGTTCAAGAACTTAAGCCACTTGACCATAATAAGCGTCGTTTGTTTGCTGATTGGGCCCTAGAACAGCTTGAAGTTGATCCACTTTTTTATCGTAAAATTGTGTTTAGTGATGAAGCTCTTTTCTGGTTGAACGGCTATGTGAATAAGCAAAATTGCCGTATATGGAGTGAAAACAATCCTCAAGAAGTTCTGCAGGTTCCATTGCATCCTGAAAAATGCACTGTATGATGTGCTCTACACGCTGGAGGCATCATCGGTCCATATTTCTTTAAAAACGATGCAGGAGCTAATATTACAGTGAATGGTGCTCGTTACAGATGGATGATCAATGATTATTTGTTTCAAAATTTGAAAGGTATCGACCCAGAAGTGCTTTGGTTCCAACAAGGTGATGCTACACCTCATGCTAAAACAATTGATTTATTGAAAGAAAAATTTGGCGATAACATCATTTCGAGAAATTGTCCAATTAATTGGCCTCCAAGATCATGCGACATAACTCCACTGGATTATTTTCTTTGGTATTATGTCAATTTATTGGTTTATGCTGATAAACCAGAAACAAAAGACGCTGTAAGCCAACATAATTCGTGTTATTGATAAAAATAAGGCTAAAATTACTCGAAAAAGTGGTCCAAAATCGGTCTGGTCGAATGCGGTTCCTCAGAGCCAGTCGTGGTGAACATATGCCGGAAATTATTTTCAAAACATAAATTTCAAAAAATTATCTTTCGAAAAAAAAAAATTGTCTTCAATCTCAATTTAAATATGTTTTATTTCAATTTAAATTTCTATCACTCTAAAAAAAACACCCGATACTTATCAAACTTTTTGCCGAAATTAGAGAAAAGGCAAATTCTAATACTATTCCCAATTTATTTTTATGAATTTATGCACGAGTCATAAGATTTCAAATGGAAATAATTCAGGATAACTCAGGGCTGATTCTGTCTATTTGTGTTTAGACACTTAAAATTGAAAATTTCAAGTCTCTAGTTTTCTTCTCCGAAAATTAGTAATTTCATCCAATTGGGAGCTAAAAAAAAACCATAGCAACAAAATTTCGTGGAGATCGTTTTATTATAACACCAAAAAACTATTATTTTCTGGAGATCGTGGGTGATACGAACTAGCACGCAAAAGCTCCTGATTTCACATCAGCGCGTTTGACGTTTTTAGATTATCTAGGAAGACTGGCTGTTTTCTATGCAACAGGCTACAATAGTTTCCTTCTTTTTCCTTTAATCTGTCTGATATTCGTTGTATCTCGTCTTGAATGAACGTCCTGTCTCGACCATGCCATTAGCTATTGTAAGTTGAACATGTTGACTCATAAACTTCCGATTTATGTATGTTTGGGGCTGGGTCTTTGATAAACATGATATTGTGTTTCGAGGTTTAAATGAAAGCTTCTAATTTTATTATTTTTTCACTTGTACTGAATTACGATATAGATATTAATTTTTTTGGTTTTCTCAGTTTTTTACTTAGGGTTATGAAGATTTGATGGAAGGCTTTTACAATATCTTGAATATCAAATAGATTCATTCTGATAACCTCACTACAAATTTAAATTTCATAAAAATTTTTTCTCAAAAACTTTTTAAAATCAAATTGAATAAATGTCTTAGAAAGCACAGTTTCAATTAAGTAGACATATAGAAGTAACACTCAATTCACAGCATCAAAAGGAATGAATGAATGCAAAGAATATTAATTAAATTATTAAATAAATACTTGAAGGATACAAACGTTTGTTTTATAACGATGTATTATGAAAACCAAATTCCTCTCCAAAAATGCTCAACACAACCTCAAGAATTTCTTCGAAAATAACTCTCTAAAAAGTTTAAAAAAAAATGCAGCACATCTTCGAAAGGGCCATTTGGAATTCGATGCCGATCTCTTCAGTTCGACTTCGTATCATAAAAATACAAATAATTAATAAATATACATTTCACTTGACCAAATCTTATGTCTTTCGACAAACAAAATTTCTTCTGATATTAGCAGAATTAATCTGTTGGATATTTAAGATATTTGATATTGTTTCCTTTTTAATATTTTTCTATAATCATCGAAATTATTTAAACCGCTGTTTAGAGTGATTGTTCCATAGTTTTTTCAGTTTCACGGTTGAACATTATACCGGCTATTCCTAAATTGAAGGTACAAACGAAGAAAGGAGATTCCTCGCATAATTTTAAGAAAAAAAAATTCCCATAATTATGGGACCGCAGACGTTTCGTTTTCGAAATAAAGGGTGTTGAATTTTGAATTTTTATCTAGTTTTTTTCTCATAGTATCTGCATTTCACAAGATATTCAACTGAAATTTGGCATAGATACTACAATTTACAGTATACACTATGTGACATGCCAATTTCGATTTCAAATCTGCAGGGTGATTTTTTTTCTGGAACACTGTCCCCTGTTTACTACTTTTTTTTTGTTAGTTTGAAAAATTGTAAAAAGTAGCTTTCTAGAAAAAAATTTTGAACGATTCTCTCGAAATCCTCAGAAAAATCTGAATTGTTATAAAAATTCAGTTAGTAAGCTGTAGTGAATAAATTCATTGTTTGTTTTGACTCATCAAATTAAACTTCTGTGTTTTGAGAAGTAAAGGTAGTTGCAATTTAACATCAAAACATACCGAATTTCACGAATTCCGAAATGGCTGACATGCATTTCATGTATGGTTTTGAAAATGGAAATTCAAGGGAAGCTAAGCGTCTTTACATAAACGCTATCCCAATAGAGTGATGCCTGTTCATAGAATGTTCTCTCATATTCACAGGCGTCTTTCAGAAACTGGATTTTTTTCTACGAAAAATAATAATGGAGGTAGACCATGAAGTTTTAGAACACTACGACTGGAAGAGGCAGTTCTGAACGAAATCGAAGAACATCCAGGAACCAGTACAAGAAAAAGTACTGTGACTCAAAATACAAGTCATCAAGTTGTTTCGCGGATCCTGCGGGATTTTTTGCTATATCCCTATCACATTTCATCCCAGGATTAGTCTTTGTCAGTGGTACCTCAATAGACTATTAAACAATCTTCATTTTGATTTCCAAATCTTATTCACTGATGAAGCCTGTTTTTCAAGAACTTCAATTATAAATTTCCATAATGAACACATGGGCTGAGGAAAATCCACATGAAATTGTAGAAACTCATTTCCAAGAGCAATTTTCATTAAATGTGTGGGGTGGTAATATTGGCGATTATTTCATCGGTCTTTTCTTTCATGTTTCTAAAAAAAACCCTGAAAACTAAAAATTAATTTATGTACTAACTGGATTTTTATGACAATTTGGATTTTTCTGAGGATTTTGAGGCAATGGTTCAATATTTTTTTCTCTAAATCGGTAGCATATACGACAAAACTACAATAGATAAAGTTTAGTATAACAACAAAGCTTCTTTTTACAATTTTTCAAACTAACGGTGGCCCACCAAAAAAAAGTTCTGGAGTAAAACATAAGATAACATAAACTTTATTCTCATAATCAATGCAATCATACAAATGAAAAAAGGAAACCGTCAAAATATATCAAAACTTCAACAAGATCTGAAAGAATATTCTATAAATTCCTTAATCGAATATGGTTCTATACCAACAATAATTTTAGTTAGTTCGATTTTGAATTTTCTTAAATAAGATACATTGATGAACTCCTTAGGTAGTGCACTGAACAATCTTATACATGTATATTTTATGTTTCTTTCAGTAAGTGTCGAGGAGTGCCTCGGAAAGTGGTATAGAACAGTACGTCTTGTGTTGTTTTTGTTCAACAGATCATTAAAATTTTGGGGATGTTTTCTCACAAATAGCAGACATTCCAAAACATATAGTCCCCGAAGTACGAGCATGGAATTATTTCTAAAATGACCTCTGCATAATTCTTTATATCTCAATCCTATTATTGCCCTCAAGGCGTATTTCTGCAGAATGAATAATCTATTTATATCACTGCTTCTTCCCCTACGACAAGCCCATACCTCAAAAGTGAAACAAAATATGCATGATAAACTGTTTTTAAAAGTTCCATGTCCACTCTCCTTGACAATACCCTGATCATGTACAATTTTTTATTGAGTTTTTTGCTGACCTCACTCACATGATCATTCCATTTCAGGTGACAATCGAACGAAACTCCAAGAAATTCTGTCGAAGACAAAAATCTGACCTGGGTGTTATCCAGAGTTATTGACTGAGTATATATATTTTTAGACTGAATCGTTGAGTCTTACTGACACTCAGAATTAACTCATTTTGAGTGCATCAATGCTGTACTGAATCGAAGGCTGATCCAGTTTGTTCAATACTCGAATTAAGATTCTTGATACGCAGCAAAGCACTCGCATCGTCAACAAACAACAAGAGGTCGAGTTCATTGATATATATCAAAAATAAAAAGGGTCCCAGATTACTTCCTTGGGAAACTCCTACGTTGGCATATTTATCCTCTTATATTTATAAAAACTAGTCCTTCACTATCAATACAAACCCTCTGAACTCGATTAGACAAGAAGCATTAGACAAGCAACTCCATTTGACAATCGCGAATACCACATAAAGAGAGATTCTTCAGAAGGCGTTCATAATTCACGCTTTCGAATGCCTTAGATAAATCTAGAAAAAGCCCAACCGGCATCAACAATATCACATACTAATTCATACATCGCTGTAGTAGTACTTCTGTTTTTTAGATAGCCATGTTGTTTCTCAGAGAAAAATTTGAACTTGAAACAGGGGACAATGTTCCAGAAAAAAATCACCCTGTAGATTTTCAATCAAAATTGACATGTCACAAGGTGTTAACTCTAAATTGTAATAACTATGCCAAATTTCAGTTGAATACCTTGTGAAATGCAGATACTATGAGAAAAATAACTTAAAGAAAAAATTCTAACTTTAACACCCTGTATCTCGAAAACGAAGCGTTTGCGGCACCATGTTTATGGGACTTCTTTTTCTTGAAATTATTCAAGGAATCTCCCCCCTTCGTCTGTACCTCCAATTGAGGAACAACCTGTATAAACCCCCATGGAAATTATGTACAAAAACTGCCTAATTTATAAAGCTTTTCTTCGTCGGCTGTTAGAGGTAGATGATGGCTCTGAAGAGGCAGTATTATGGTCACTTTACTGATAGCTAGCATCATCTATATAATTCCGGTTTTATAGTTCTACAGCTGATATGTAAGTTGTCGCACATGAAATAGTGCATCTGAATTATTCCTAACGTGAAGAGTTTTTCAGAAAACAGAAAATTGGGTCAATTTTTCATTTTCATCCGAAAGGGGACCTTTTCATTTAATCGAGTTGGCAACCCTCTTAAGATTTTTCAATGACAAAAGGGTAAAGTATCACATCATTTTGAAGATACACATTTGCCCTGAAAATTTCAAATCTGTGAATTATTGCTTGAATGATATATAACCACAGACTTATTATCCTAAAACTATGTATATAACATATTATTGAAATTATGATGCGATGTATTCGAATATTAGTTTGAAATCTCGCCGTTTGCCATCTGACTACCTGAACTATTAAAATTGTTGATTTCTTTATAGATAGATATACGTGCAGGTATCAAATATTCATTTTCAAGATTTGAAAGTTAAAAAAACATTATTTATATTCACTGAATCACACATGAGCCTTCGTTTCGTTATTTAACATCTAAATATCTACTCAACTTGAACTCGATCGGATTTGTACTTACGAAAATATTTTGAAAAAAATAAAACTTCAGACGAGAATAAACCTCAAAAACTATTGAGTCGATTCCGTCCATTTTTGAACATAACTGATGTATTTAGACTACGAACCTACCTGAAAGTTTGAAGTCTCTAAGTCTTCTCATTCGGAAATTAACATTTTTACCTTCAGTAGTTTGCCTGGACTGTCTATCCTCATGAAATTTGATACAAATCTTTGTGTTGTCATTATACACTTTAATACCAAATTTTATCTCGATCGATTCAATAATTTCGGAATCATTGAGGCAGGTTTACCTGTCATCGAACACGAACTTATCACATATAGGCTCGAATATACCAGGAAGATTCAAATCTATCTCTGTTTCATAGAACAAGTGCGGAAAAATCTTAGAAGTAATAGGTATGTGATATTAATCGAACAAAGGTTTAAAACGAAGTTTAATCAGTAAAATGTCCAAGTTGCCAGCTATTCACAAACAAAATCATTTAATGTGGTATAATTCCACATGGCGATGATATTCTAAAATGTACTGCTTTACAAGTAACATTTTTCAAATGACTCCTTGACCTGTAATAGTGTCAAGCCGATTTACCTGTTCATAAATTTCATACCTTATCCCAACATGTGTAGTTTTCTTTCAATAATTTCCATTGTGACTCATTCCTGATATGGTGAAAACGAATGCTTATCATATAAAAACGAAATGAAAATTTCCCAGTTATATATCGCAGAATGTTCGGAAGAATGTCCTTTCGATAAGAGGAAGCTGAGTCATAACGACCAAATTTCCACTATCGATCGGAGTGAATCATCAAAGAATCACATAGGTACTTAATTCCTTCAGTAAATTTGTCACTCCTAAGGATAACCAATATACTTTAACCCATTCATATTCGCAAAAGATTCCATGTAACACCTTAGGATTCAAGGTCAAGGATCGAGGCCAAGAACACGTCAATGATCATAATAACGATGAATTCGAAAATCAAAATATGAACGTTGCTATTTTATGCGATTGCCTCAATTTTACCATATTTTTTCAATGGGGCAACATTGAAGGGAGGAAGACACAAAAACGTGCATAATATAAACCGTCTGTCTTGTCGTCTTTCTCAGACGGGAGCCTTTGAGTTAGGTTAGGCCATAACCGCCAATGAAATCTCACTATACGGTTTATGCCCATATATGGTCACGTTCGTGAATGAGTCGTGTGGAGGGGCGGACGATTCCATTATTTCCGTTACGAGGGGAGGCCAACTCGGTATGAAATTTATTCATTTGTTTTTATTAATGTTTTTAATAATTTGACATGCTTGTTAGTTCTCTAAACTGTCAAAATAATATAGAATTTTAATTAGTAGGAGAAATTTTCACGTAAATTATCGGGAAAATTTGAATTTTTCACGAATACTCCTGGACGATTCCATTTTCAAGTGCAATTTCATCAACTGGCTACAGCGATACCGGTACCGGCTTCTTTCTCATTCTTATTCCATTCGTCTTGTTGGTTATTGTGATATTGTGACGTGTCGTATTTAAACGGTAAGAACATTTTTTCTCATGACATGTTGCAAAAAATTTAGAATTCCCCTATTACTTTTCAGTTTTTCCTGTCAGAAATATACGAAATAAGCTTTTCAAACTGTTCACGTTGTAGATTCACCGGCAAATCAGTTGTTGAAGGGGCGTAGCACCTGTTTTAAACCGTTTCGTTTCAACTTTTTCTATTTATAAATTTCTAGCAGTGGTTGATTTAAAAATAAATCAGTCTATGCTTTCAATAGTAAACTGTTTAAATAGCTACAGCCAAGAATTTAGAACTGCTTCGAATTTGGCACCGGCATTTACTTTATCTTTGATAATGCTCATAGACAAGTTAATTCCATATCTAATAGATAGATATCTTATCGGATGATTCTGAGGATGTACAGTTCTTGTAATTGATTAAATAAAAATTTTCGTATTGTTCCAAGGAATTGATGATGGAATCGCGGGTAAGGGGGGGTAGGGGAATAGGTGCAGTGCTTTGCCTTATATGGTTATGTTGCTCCTCATTGGCGTTCCGACGCAAAGATACTGCGCTGTGATGCCTGGAAGGGATACTGATTATAGACTCTTATATATACGGGGTATTCGAGTTCAGTTACACAGATCCGTTGCCGCTACTGCATCTTCAGTTAGGGGTGTTGTGTGATATTTTGTACATTTTTACTTGTTAACTTAGCTGATAAATGTAAGTTTCTAGAAGAATCAAGTTTTTTGTGTGCATTTGCGGTTGATCGTATCTCGTAGTGATTGTGAACTTAGGGAGTGGCTTTGTGAACGTTCGTTGGATTTTTTATGGTGTATATCGGCAGTTGAAATGCGTTTATAGCTTTTTTTAACGGTTTTTATGGAAATCGGTTGTAAATTAACGCCAGTCTAAAATATCGCAAGTTTAATTTTGCTAAATCCCGAGAGAAAGTTTTATCCGAACCGTACCTATCTCGTTATCTAGGAGTATGTTCTCGATCTCCATTTTACGTTTATGAGGTTTTAGAAAATCTCATTTTAATTAATATAGTATTAAATGTTTAAATTTATACACCGGTATATCTTCCAACTTAAATTTTAATTCAAAATAGGTATTGAAAATCCTGACGTCACATCTTGCCAACGCCGGCATCTATATTAATTTGAATTTTCCTGTTTTCACGTTTTGATTATTTAAAATAGGAACGCAAATAAAATTTCGGTCATCGTAGGTTTTCTGAACTTCGAATTGATTTATTCAACTTTGATCCAAGTTTAGCTAAAACTTAGTTTCATCCGACATCTTGAATGTTGAATGAATTCATTTCGAGGGATCAAATTAGGGGGTGAAAACGTTATGGCTTAACCACCGTAAAATGTTCATTAAAATCGGAATATATTGAAATAATTACCACGAACTTTAATTGCTTCTTAAGTTGAGAGTAGTCGTTTCTGCAAGTTACCTGTAAATACAGGTGTAAATTGGAACTTGTAATTAACAGAAAGAATACTTTTTTGTGAAGAAATATGGTGTATATTTTCGGATTGGGCTTGAAACATGATTAATTTTGGATAATTTAATTTTTCAAACGAACTGCTATGATCAATTCCACTTTCACAAGCCAGTTTTCATTTTTTAATGCGCCGATTTCAAGAAGAAATTTTTAGAGCTCCGGTCTTTTTTCAAAACGTCGCATATATTTTTTTGTTTCGGCCTTTCACGGAAAGTTACATTATTTTACAATAAAAAAGTTTAATATATTTCAATTGTTTGAACACACTAGCTTTAATGCCATATGCTGCACTGCCTCCCCTACCATTAGATCGCGTTCGATACAAGATGTCGGCGATTTAGGGAAGAGTTTCAACCTTGAATATTCATCACTTTTCATGATTTGATCCGACTAAGAAGTTGGGGAGAATCAATGACGGGGAGCATCTGACTTACTTACCATGTTTCGTGAATGTCTATTTGTAAATAAGTACAAAATAGCGGACGGTTTTTTTTAATTTTTGGTCCATCGAGAAAGTAATAAACCAAAGTTAATGATCACACACTTACGATTTCCTTTCCACAATTAAATGTAAATGAACGGGAATTTATAAATAGTTCAGATATTCATTCTTTTCTGTATAAATCTGCATTTGAATTTTTTTTCTCTTGTTTCAGAACTGAACAAATATGTGTGACGAAGAAGTAGCCGCCCTCGTCGTAGACAATGGTTCCGGTATGTGCAAAGCCGGTTTCGCCGGGGATGATGCCCCCCGTGCCGTCTTCCCATCCATCGTCGGCAGGCCCAGACATCAGGGTGTGATGGTTGGTATGGGACAAAAAGACTCCTATGTAGGAGACGAGGCCCAAAGCAAAAGAGGTATCCTCACACTCAAATACCCCATCGAACACGGTATCGTCACAAACTGGGATGATATGGAAAAAATTTGGCACCACACCTTCTACAATGAACTTCGTGTCGCCCCAGAAGAACACCCCGTCCTTCTGACCGAAGCTCCATTGAATCCAAAGGCCAACAGAGAAAAAATGACCCAGATCATGTTTGAAACCTTCAACACCCCAGCCATGTATGTAGCAATCCAGGCTGTGCTCTCATTGTACGCTTCTGGTCGTACCACTGGTATCGTACTCGATTCTGGAGATGGTGTTTCTCACACTGTACCAATCTATGAAGGTTATGCCCTTCCCCATGCTATCCTTCGTCTGGATTTGGCTGGTAGAGACTTGACTGATTACCTTATGAAAATCCTCACTGAACGTGGTTACTCATTCACAACCACCGCCGAAAGGGAAATTGTCCGTGATATTAAAGAAAAACTGTGCTACGTAGCCCTGGACTTCGAACAAGAAATGGCAACAGCTGCAAGCTCTAGCTCTTTGGAAAAATCCTATGAACTTCCCGACGGTCAAGTAATCACAATTGGTAATGAAAGATTCCGTTGTCCAGAAGCCCTCTTCCAACCTTCCTTCTTGGGTATGGAAGCCTGTGGCATCCATGAGACCACCTACAACTCGATCATGAAGTGCGACGTTGATATTCGTAAAGATTTGTACGCCAACACTGTACTTTCTGGAGGTACCACCATGTACCCAGGTATCGCCGACAGAATGCAAAAAGAAATCACTGCTCTAGCCCCATCAACGATGAAAATCAAGATCATCGCTCCACCAGAAAGGAAATACTCTGTATGGATCGGAGGATCCATCCTGGCCTCTTTGTCTACCTTCCAACAGATGTGGATCTCCAAACAAGAATACGATGAGTCTGGACCATCCATTGTCCATAGGAAGTGTTTCTAAATTATTTATTTTTTCGTTTCTACATTCCATTACGCCGTACTCGTATGTTTCACTTCTTGTATTATAGCGCCGCCGTTAGGATGCCGATCAACATCTATATTTTTTTGAGAGCTGTCATGTTATACATGAATGCGTGTATCTGGATTTAGGCAACAAGTGACTCATTTTCATGCACTAGGCCAAAGTATTATTCTATCCTTATTTTGTAATTTATTCCATGTGCAGATTCAAGACTATTATTATTACTTTTAGGCTAATACTTATGGGATAATAAATAAAATTGTAAAACAACTGTTTCTTTTTTATATCAATAAATTATTTAATATCCTGCTAATTTGAGTCTATTGAACCACTGTATAATAATAAATAAAAAAAATATATATTTCAAAGTTAGATTCAAATGACATTGAGGTCATACAAGAATGTCAAATTTTTGAGTACATTGGGTGGCACAGAAAGAAAACAATGCTTCAACTATTTATAGCTACAATTCCTTCAAAGATATGAGCCCTACGTCTATTTTATTTGCGTCTTTGGGTATCTAAGATCATATTCCATGACTTATCGGTTTTTCTATATCTAAACATTTCCATTGCCATAATAGACCACAGGAGTATTGATGACAGCGCTTTATTTGAAGTTATTGAGTTTTATTTTAAAGTAAGTATAAAATGTCTCTTTACTTATATTACTTGTTTAATTGAATCAGTCTTCACTTGATGAAAATCCATATTAAAGTTATTCTGATTTTCACAAATTTTTATTATTATAATACAACAATTGCTTCGATATTTAGCATTTCGGGTGGGTGGTATCTTACAATTTTGAATAACAGTTATTCCAAAAATGTAAGATACCACCTACCTGAAGATGCTACTGTGATAGCGAAACAATTGTATCATAATAACAATAAAAATTTGTGAAAATCAGAATAACCATAATTTATATTACAATTATTTAACCTACTTAATCAGAAATTTCACCTTTTTCATTAAACCGATTTACTTCACCAAAAATCTAATTACCAAAATTGTACATTATCATTCCACATCTCAAAAGCCTTTGCGTAATTTCATTGATTGTGTGACAGAATTTGAATCGAATGAACAAAAGTAAAGATTTATGGATATTGAAGCGATTCATATTGATCTGATAACGATTAAACAATACTGTGATAATTATCTATAAAAATTATAATAGTCCGAGGTTATGAAAGAAGATACTGACTCATATGAGTTTTCCTTGATCCGGTTCAAATTAGGCGCGTTTCAAAAAAGATGTTCAAATTTGGAATTTCAAGTGTATATTATCAGTAATGTAAAATGTAAGGAGGCTACATGACTGATACTCGGTCGGAGGACTCCTTTATATTTATAACACAGAAATTCCAGCCTGGTGATTAATTTAGTTGTTTTGCCATATATTATTCTCAACTGGTTTACGCGAGCTAACATATGGTGGATGCGCATATATAGTAATTCTAAGATTTAAAATATTTGGAGGTAACAGATGGTAGACTGAAGTTGTGATAAATGCCGTTATTTCCAACCGCATTCAGGAAAGAATAAGTTTCCAATTAGATGGGTAAATAATGAATAAGAAAGCTCTCGGACCAGTACGTTTAGCACAACATACGAAAGTTAATAGACTGCTGTAAATTAAATACATTCTACACACAACGTATTTAGATCACATCAGAAAGCATTTGTGAAGGCCTTTCTCACTTCTTCCTCTTAATAATACGAAAGTTAAAAGAATATGCACAAAAATTGTTTGCGAATTCAATAGTACAAATATTTATATACCTATAACTATGTGCTGAAAGTTAAGGGATTCAATTTAAATAATTATATAAAGTAGTTGAGCATACTTGATGAAAGCTCTTATTCAGAATCAAAAAAATAAATTCAAACATTATTTCTTGAAGGTAACTTTTAATATTGTTATTGTGTTCAATTCTCAATGTTTGAGCTATCTGATGATTGGGGACAACCATGAAATACGTATATAAGCTTATATTTTGAATTGAGTATATTATCATATCTATAATCTTTTTTGAGTTTTACAATAACGAGAAAATTATTGAGTAGATTCTGTCTATTTTCGAATATAACTGATTTATTTAAACCCCAAACTGACCCTGAAATTTTCGAGACTATTTCATGGCCAGCTTCATCATATCTTAGTCCCATTGAAAACATATGGGGACTAATAAAAATTGAAGTTGAACGAGCAGTGCCACGAAATAAAGATGATTTAATTCAGTCAGTTTTACAGTCCTGGACTACCATCACCGAATTCTGCCAAAATACTTCGAAAAAAGATGGTCTAGGGCAAATGAACGGATTTTTGTTACCTTTCTCTAGGGAATAACGTAATATCGTTCCGTCCCTGTCTGTAATTTTCGTTTCTAAGCTCAGATGGTCTCAAACGATTAATAAAATAAGAAGGAACGGTTTTTTACTTGATAGAAGGATTATTACAAAATTTGAATATCAAAACAGATTTAATCTGTTGTCTTCTACAATTTTAATTTCAAAAAATTCTTTGAAGAAACTTTAAGAATTAAATTAAGTGCTTATAAAGACATTAATTTAATTCTTAAAGTTTCTTCAAAGAATTTTTTGAAATTAAAATTGTAGAAGACAACAGATTAAATCTGTTTTGATATTCAAATTTTTCAAACGATTAAGTTGGGCTCACTGATGCAAAATCAAATGTCAAAAGTCCGTTAGTTATGAAGCTCTGAAGTGAATAGGGTGTTATGAGGGAGATTCAATCTCTTAATTCGAAGGCGGCGTTTCGTTCCGAACATGCGTACCTGAAATCTTCAAATAGGCGTAGTGCGCATGTCTGCCTATGACACCAATGACCTTGTTCCACGTCGGCTGTCGGAACGCTCTCACTCTGCTCTACTTGAATCGGGCGAGAACGGTGAGTTCGGCATTCAGAAAGCGGTAGCGTCCTCTATATGCTACGCCGGGAAGCTGAAGCAGAGTAGGGTAGAATTCTGTGTGAAGAAAGTCGCTACACTCTGCCCTCGTGAGCGTCTATAGGATCACGGAATTGGGCGTTGGAATGTGGCAAACAGTCCGGTCAGTCCGTCGCTGGGCTGGACGCGGTGCCATCACCAGCGGTGTTACTGTGGAATGAAAATAGGAAAGGTACCTCAAGATGATGGAAGGGATCGGATCTGCTTCATAGACTTGAAGAGATCCGTATTCTCTAAGGATCATACGAGTAACAGAATCCCTCATAGGTTATACAAATAACATCATTACATCATGTATTTACCTGCGTTATTTATGTGTCAAATATTCTGTGGTACTGTTACTTGACACGTATGCTATTGGTGACAATAACAAAGAGAAAAATGTCCTTATGGCATTCTCATTGTATTTTGAAGCGTCAGAGAGGAAGGTTCTTGGAAATAAACCTCCTGAGCGACTTAAAAACATACTCGAGATAAAAGTACTTATAACAGACCCCCTTGGTAGTAAGTAAACTTATTTTAAATACTTCTGATTAATTGCATGCTTTACGCTTTGAATACCACCTTAGTTTTAATGTAAAATTAGTGATTGCACGGTCGTGCATTGTACTTCCACTCATCGCTTTCCATTCTTGTATTTTTGCTTCAGTGTTACTTAATCCGACTGGAATGTTTTGACTAATATTCATTGCCTCTTTATGTAACTAAAGTGGCACGACCCTCGCAATTTATCTATTTTTATTGTATACTTTTTATCGGTGCCTGGTTGCTGTTTGTTATATTTATTAATAGTGGTTCTTTTTTTGTACTGTTCATGGTATTCGCCGAGCCTGATATGTAACTGATTTGCATGTACTCTTGTGTGATCCCCCGGTTACCTATTACTTTGTTTGCTTTTATTGTAACGTTCATTAACACGCCCAGGTGATGAGATATTGTACCTATTTTATATTGTCCTATTCAGTTTGTGTTACATATTTGCCATATGCATGCACCCGCTTACTTGTGAACCGATGGCGTTCTTTAGTGTGCTTTGCCCTACTTGAACCCAGCGGGGACGGTCAGTCAGGTATTGCTAAGACTAGTCGTATCCTATATGCTACGCCGGGAAGTAGCGCTGATGAACTATGAATGCAAGTAGATTTGTCAAAATATTTAACTTATGTTTGCTCAAGTATGATACAAAAATATGTATCCCGTCACACTAACTTTGCGAAAATATTATAATGAAACTCTGATTAGCCTTTTTCCACAATATTATTCTCAGATCTGGCAAATTCAGTTTCTACGCTGATTATGAGGTAAGTTATTTCAATAATAATACTATTGCATATTTTGATAGAAAGTACTACTCTGTCAAGAAAGTACCGGGAATTTTCAATTAAAACAACATTTTTACATTTAATCGTCAAAATTTATTGGTCGCCTTCAAAATAGGCTCCATTTGCTCCAATACATCTATGCCAACGGCACTTCCAATTATCGAAAAATTTTTTATAGGCGCTTTCCGGGATAGACTTTAGCTCTCGCGCCGAATTTTGTTTTATGGCTTCAATCGACTCAAAACGGGTGCCACGAAGGGGCAATTTTAGTTTTGGGAAGAGGAAAAAGTCGCAGGGAGCCAAATCCGGCGAATACGGTGGTTGCTGAAGCACGTTTGTTGAGTTTTTGGAGAGAAAGTCAGTCACAATCGTAGCTCGGTGAGAAGGCGCGTTATCGTCATGCAAAATCCATGAGTTGTTCGCCCACAAATTTGGCCGCTTCTTACGGATACACTCACGCAAACGTTTCATAACGCCTAGGTAATACTCCTTGTTTACCGTCTGACCCTCTGGAACGAATTCGTAGTGCACCACGCCACGGATATCGAAGAAAACAATGAGCATCACCTTCATTTTCGAGCGGCTTTGGCGTGGTTTTTTCGGTTTCGGCTCATTTTTTGCCACCCATTCCGATGATTGCTGGCTTGTTTGCATATCGTACTCGTAGACCCAGGTCTCATCACCAGTTATAATGCGTTCCATGAATGTAGAATCGGAATTACAGCGATTCAGCATGTCTGAAGCAACCTGTTCGCGATGACGTTTTTGAAGAAAATTCAGGTCTTTCAGTACGAGTCGTGCGGCCACCTTTCTCATGCCCAAAATATCGATCAAAATCGTACGTGCGGACTCGTGGGATATCTTAACATCATGTGCTATCTCTCTCAAGCTGGTACGACGGTTTTCCAGCACCCTTTCCTTAATTTTATCGACGTTATCTTCGATCGAAGCCGTCGATGGGCGTCCGGAACGAGGCAAGTCTTCGATCACTTCACGACCGTCCTTGAAGGCTCTGTACCACTGATATACACGAGTTTTCGATAGAGCATTATCACCAAAGGCCTTTTGCAACATTTTCAATGCATCGGCACACGAAAATTCATTTGCAACACAAAACTTTAAACAAATTCTTTGCTCAACGTAATCACCCATAGTAAAAATCGGCACGCACTCTGACATCGACTGACTTAATCAGATGTTGCAAACACACTAGTTGACAGATCCCGCTCAAGCTTGGCATAGTAATTAAGGACAGTGGTACCAACCTAGGAAAAAAAATTTTTACCTGCCTCATTGCCCCGCCAGATTTAAATCGATAATTCCCGGTACTTTCTTGACAGAATGTATATTTAAAGAAATGTTTAATAATAACAATTTAAGAGAACTAATTGTTCAAGCTTGACGGCGTGGAATACTATTCAAATAATTTTACGGCGTAAGCCCACAAAACTTTTTAAGACACTGAAGATAAGAATACTTTTCGGCTGTTATTGGCAGTATACCTAAGGAATATATCGGGTGTTTTTTTAGAGTGATAGAACTTTGAATTGAAATAAAACACATTTAAATTAAGATTGAAGCCAATTTTTTTTATTTGAAAAATAATTTTATGACATTTACGTTTTAAAAATAATTTCCGGCATATGTCCACCACGACTAGCCCTGAGGAACCGCATTCGACCAGACCAATGTTGGACCACTATTTCGAGTAATTCAAACCTTATTTCATCAATAACACGAGTTATGTTGGCTTCCAAAGCGTCTATTGTTTCAGGTTTATCAGCGTAATACAATGACTTGACATAACCCCAAAGAAAATAATCCAGTGGAGTTATGTCGCATGATCTTGGAGGCCAATTAATTGAACCATTTCTCGATATAATGTTATAGCCAAATCTTTCTTTCAATAAATCAATTGTTACTGTAGCAGCATAAGGTGTAGCACCGTCTGTTGGAACCAAAACACTTCTGGGTCGATACCATTCAAATTTTGAAACAAATAATCATGTGATACAAATAACACTCACGTTGACCTTAGGTAATTCAATACAATCACTTTACATGTAAGGGCAGTTCAGTCGACTTCCCTTTGTGTCTATGCTTAACCTGAACAATGGATAATGACGTTCTATTTCTTACAAAGGAAAAGAGCATTCTCTGAAGCCGGCGTTCAGTCGCGGAAGGTTACCGCAGCTCTTCTGGAGAGGACCACGATCATCTCCCGGGGTTATGTTTACATTTGCACACGCACGCAAGTCTACGAAGCGATCATAGACTCTTACTCCTGGCATCGACAGTGATAAGTAGGCATTAAATTCCCTAGGTGGTTCTTCCCGCCTAATTTTCCTTTATAAATATATGTGGATCTCTTCAACTCGTATAAAGGCTTGCGAATGCGTTTGAACTGAGACATGCTACTTTTCATATAAATACCACAAATGGTTTAAGGCAGGGATGCAGCTTGTCTCCCCGGCTTTTTAATGCCTATGTCGAAGTGAAAGATTGGAAGATGAGATGCAAGGGAGTACAGTACCTATTGGGAATGGAACACTTTTCTCACTTAGTTTCACTGATGTCCAGGTTGTGATTGCACAACTCCTATGTTCTGGAGTTAATGATAAAGAGGCTTTATGAGGAAAATAAGAAATGAGGACAACGGAATACCTAGTTACTCCGATGTTCGCTTCGAAATAATCATCAATGATGATGTGCACATCCAATATTTTGACAAATTCAAGTACCTGATGATCTTCTTGCCATGACGGCTTAACTGTTGATGATGAAGCATCTATGCGATGCCCGACGTTTTCGATCATCGTAATGGCTCTACTTTTCATCGCCAGTTACAATTCGATGCAAGAACCTCTTTCTTTTTTGCCGTTGGAACAGTTATTCACAAGTGAAAAACATCGTTCGACTTCTTTTGGCTTCAGTTCATATGGTACCCAATTTCCTAATTTTCGGATAATTCCCATTGCTTTTGAACGATGTCAAATGGTTGGTTGAGTGACTCCAAGTGTTTTTGCGAGTTACTCTTGCGTTTGTGAAGGATCTTCATCTAGCCCTGCCTCTAATTCTTCATCCTTTAACTTTGGTGGCCTTCGAGGTCGTTTTTCGTCTTCCAAATCAAAATTCCCCCTTTCAAAACGGGCAAACCACTTGTGACCCGCTCGTTTAGCTAGAGCATGGTCATATTTTTTCTTCAGATTGAAGTAATGTAGTAGTAGTGTGTGTGGATAGCTCAGCGGGAGAGCATCGGACTCGTGACCGGGAGGTCCGGGTTCGAATCCTGTTCAGGTGGAAAAGAAAGTTTTCAGTTGGACGGGTGTCTGCCACCATTTCACTGTTGGGTTAAAAATTAACAGTGCTGTGACTTAAAGTGGCGCAAGATCACAGTAACAAAGCCTACACAGAACACAACTGAACTCCTAACTCGCACAAGCTGAAAAAGCTTCTGAGGGATCTTCTAAGAAGGTCTAGGAGTATCAGGATAATAATAATAATAATAATAATTACTCCCCGCAAAAACATATTATTCGTTACAAAAGTTGACATTTTCAGAAGCATTTAAAAGAAGTTTACTTACTAAGAGTTACCAAGGGGGACTGTTATAGGTACTATTATCTCGAGTATGTTACTAAGTTGCTTAGGAGGTTTATTTCCAAGAACCTTCCTCTCGAATGCTTTAAAATATAATGGGGATGCTATAAGGACATTGTTCTCCTTTTTTATTGTCACTAACATAAATTAACAATAATATAGTCTTGTTGATCTATGGTCACTAATCACATACGTGTCAAGTTACAGTGCCACAGAGTATTTGGACACAGAAATAATGCGGGGTAAATATAATGACGTAATGGTGGAATTTATATAATCTTTGAGGGACTGTGTGACTCGTATGATCCTTACAGGATACGAATCTCTTCAATAGATAGGTGGGTAGCTGTGTTGCATTCGTCGGCAATAAAGCATTGAACTGAAGATACGCTTATAAGCGTTGAAACATGCATGTCTGCTGCTTCTGCCCATTCGGCTGTATTTGAGTTTTGAACTGTTACACAGATGCTAATTGCACTGTCCTAATTTGGAGAACTCATGTTTACCATAGCTTATACTCCTTATTACCTAATCTGTTTGACAAAGAGCAAGAAATTGCCCGCGGCCATTGTGACTTTATGATCTATAACACAGATTATGGATAATTTTTTCATCTGTAATCTGTGATCTATACCATAGATTACAGAAGGCTACCCTCTACACATAATCAGTGAATCAATAGCATACAATGTCTCGTTTATCTATGAGCGAATCTATATTCTATACTTATGATCATTGGAATAAAAACATTTCTTGTAGTCCAGTTCGGATAATTCAAGTTTGAATCAAAATAATAAGTGTATATTAAAACAAGATACGATTTACATAATGGATACCGATGGCCAATGTTATCATGTGAAAAAAGAAACTTACATTGCCAATGAATGGTAAATATTTTAATTTTGGCTTATTCAGTTAGTTTCGTTTACATTTGCCACTTGTTTTTACCCCATGTAAAATAACCCTACTTCTCTGCTTTGCTTGTGGTAGAGAATAACATTTTTATTGAAATTTGAATTTAATCAGTCCATCCTTGGTGAAAATCCATATTAAATAATATTTAAATAAGGTTATTCTGATTTTCTCAATTTTTATTGTTATATTTACAACAATTGTTTCGCTATCACAGTAGCATCATCAGTCAGGTTTACATTTTGAATATGTATTCAAAATGTAAACATGCTACTGTGATAGCCAAACAATTGTGGTAAATATAACAATAAAAATTGTGAAAATCAGAATAACCTTATTTAAATATTATTAAATATCATTTTTGCTAATTTCAGAGGAAATTCAGTACTTCCATTACTTGTGTTTTGTTGAATTCGTAGATCATACTTCCAGTTTGTTTGATACTGAAATATATGAAAGGATAACGGAAAAAATTGCCGAATTTTCGTGTAGTCTTATTTACATGTTCGCATTTTTGATCTCTGTATTAGGATTCTGTTCACAGTTGGAAAAAATAATAAAAATTGTGAAATATTTTTTATTTTTAGAATTCAGAATGATATTGTTGAAATATTCCTTTTTTCTATAGGACAAAAGAAGATCATATCTTTTCTTTGTGGCTCTATACATGACCTTATGATCAGGCTTGCAAAATTATTATATTTATTTGTCAGTTTATCTTTTAAATTTATTTTGTGTACATTTTTCTCTCATTCATTGATTTTTTTTCTAATTTAGTTTATCTACCTAATTTCTTTCCTCTTCTATATTTCGAAATGAAATAACACATCCAAGAAAAGGTTCAAAGATCTCCAGTGAACCATATAAAAGTGTAGTGATTGCTTTCACCATGAAAAAAGTGGCTTGAAGATGGAGAAATGTTAGAATACTCAAGGAGATTATTTAGAATTTTTTTGAGAATCTGCTTGTAACTTGGTGAGCTTATCTAGGACAGTAATTACTGGCTTCAGTGG
This sequence comes from Megalocaria dilatata, assembly GCA_034642435.1. Lineage (NCBI taxonomy): Eukaryota > Metazoa > Arthropoda > Insecta > Coleoptera > Coccinellidae > Megalocaria > Megalocaria dilatata. The sequence continues at coordinate 26,866,059 of CM067859.1, forward strand.
CTTCCTTATACAGGTTTTCTACAGACTTTGGGGGTGGTGCCTCCTCTGTTATATTAGATATTGGATTGTTTATGCTGATGTTCATCTTCAATCTCCTCTGACTGCAGCAAAGGTACCCAAACTGGGGTAAATGGGGCACTATTTGATGTCTTCTTTGTCTGGTTTTTCTAATTGTTGTAGTTTCTTTAACAATAATCCTCCATTCTCAAAAACCAGTCTGTCAGCCCTTACTTAGCAAAATCTGTTATTTTCTTTTTCTTTGAGTGGGCCCCTCACCTTCTCACCTCTCGATGTTCATAGCATTGGAGGTCAGTGAGATCGTTAGCTATTGATATATAGTTTCCTTTCAATTTCTTACAGTTTTTCAAGATGTCACCCTTGTTCAGATATGACGTGGACCCTATTTTTACTGGTTTGTTTTGTGATGTTTTAAGTTGAGGTCTGATTTGTCAATTTTCTCTTCCAATAATTTTTCTATCTACGAGTTAGGACAGTAAATATATGATATAGTAGAGAAAAATTCATTGTAGAAAACAAATCGGAATGCCTAAATATTGACTCGTATGAATAACAATGATTGCAGTGCCATCAATTACAGACATTGAAAGACATTCCTCATCTTTTAGCACATCCAATTCCTCTGCAGTTTATGACACGTTTCTTTCTTCTGTTGGTGTTAGTTTGATGATGTGTTAATATCTAGTTAGCCTAGACAATTTCCATGGAAGTTACAAGATAAGAATGATTTGGATATTCAAATTTACCAATAATATTGATAAAATTGAAAAAACAAAATATTTTAAAGTGAATGCAAATTACCGGATGACTTTAATTGTATCACTGGCAAAATATATATATTTGAAGAAAGGTACTTGTTGATTGAAGAGATGAAGATTCCTTCTCAAAAAAATTTTTTTTGATCATTTCAACTCATTTTCAGTGTACTAAATCCAGACGATGAAGATTATGGCCAAGCAGTAAAGCCTGAAGACGTTGAAGATCAGTTTGTTGATGCGAATGGAATTCAGGGCAGACAATCATTTTTAGATAATATCAAGAATATTGAAACAATACATGTTCCTATACAGATGAAAAGTAATTCTTGACAAGAATCAATTGGTCCTAGTTTATACAAATTTGATTCAAAAGAGGAAGGAAATAATGCTCTTAAGTTTCTTGCACTCATGGATTTTTGTACGGATTTATGCCACTCAATTTTGGGTCTCCCTCTTTTCCTCGATTGTGCAGGTTGCCATGATTGTACTTGTTTCGGGAGTCTTGTTTCAGGCATACGTCTTACATGTCCGTACCATGTTAGTTGTTTATTTTCTATATCCTGTGTTATTTTACCTTCGATTCCCATAATCTCTTTGATGTTCTTGTTTCTTATGTGGTCTTTTTTTGAAATACATAAAGATCGTCGTATCGCGTCCATTTTCACTACCTCTACCTTTTTCTTGTGTTTTTCCGTTATTCTCCATGTTTCGGCACCATATAGTAGTGTACTCTTGACTATCGTCTCATAAATATTAAATTTAGTTCTTCTCAATATTTCCTTACTCCACAATATTCCATTGAGACAGCCAATTACCTTTTTTGCCCGGACGATACGTTTTTCAATTTCCTCTGCGTCTGTACCGGTTTCATCGAAAGTTATCCCCAAATAAACACAACTCTTACTGGAGGATATTTTTTGTGTATTTTCTAGTTCCAGATCTGCGGATTCGGCTCCTACACTTAAATACTTCGTTTTATCGATGTTAACTGTCAAACCCCAAATAGTGTACTCCTCGATTAACCTGTCCATCATATACACCATGTCATCCCTGCTCTTAGCAACCACCACCTGATCGTCAGCAAACTGAAGAGTGCACACGCATGTGTCATCAACATCAATTCCCATGTCGCGAACCATCCTTTTTCATCTTTTCAAAACCGCGGCAATATATATCTTAAACAGCGTTGGTGATACGCAACATCCCTGTCTCAAACCTTTGGTTACTGGAAATTCCTCAGTGACATATTTACCTATTTTAATTCTTGATTTAGAGTTCTTATATAGTTCTTGTAAAGCTTTTATATATGTATGGTTTATATTCGATTGTTCTAGGACTTCCCACAGTTTAGAAATTGGGATGGTATCATAGGCCTTTCGGAGATCCACAAAAGTTATGTGTATTTCCATATTCCTAGCGTTCCGTTTTTCTATTATTTGTTTCAAGCAGAAGACATTGTCGGTACATGATCTCCCTGCTCGAAATCCGCTTTGTTCTTCATCTTCGTTCTCCCCGTAGTCATCCTCAATCAAATCCCGAAGAATCCTCCCATACAACCTACTGAGTGTACTGGTCACAGAGAGTCCGCGATAGTTGTTGCAATCATGTTTATTCCCCTTTTTATGGATTGATGTAATGTAGGCAACTCTCCATTGTTCCGGAATTGGGGAACCATTTAGGCATTGATTGATCACATAAGTCAGGTTTTCATTGAGTTTTGGGGTTCCATTCTTGAGCATTTCAGCGTATACACCCTCTGGTCCACAGGATTTATTATTTTTGAGCTTGGTTATTGCCCTTCTGAGAGTATCAGTGCTAATGTTGACAGGTTCTCCTTGCACATTTATCGGCTGTATAGACGGATTTTCAAGGTATTCAGTTCTGGTCTCCTGAAGCAGGTTTTGATAATGGTTTTTCCACTCTTCTGGTTTGATTATCTGTAAATTTGCTCCATCCTTACCTGGGTGCTTCACCGCTTTAATAAAATCCCATATTTCCGAGCATTTCCTTCCTCCTATATATGTATTGATGTCCTGGCATTTCTTGTCCCACATTTTGTTCTTCTCTGTCTTTATTAACTTTCTCAGCTTTATTTTAGTTTTCTTGTATTCTTCATGATCTTCTTCTTTTTTTGTGTTCAACCATTTTAGGTATTTTTGCTTTTTGTGCAGAGCCAAGGTCTCGATCTCTTTTGTCCACCAAATCTTTTCACTGATCTTTCTCTCCTTCACACCAACTGCCTCCTTAGTAGATTCGTGTAAACTTTTGATGATGTTATCATAAACTTCGATATATGAACGGTTATAATGGTCTATCAATTTTTCATCCAAACGTTGTTGATATAATCTCTTGGTACTCTCGTTCATAAAACTTGCAAAGTTGTAAATGGGTAATTCAACTGTCTCCATCCCACTGGTTTCACTAAGCTCGTTGTTGTGATTATACTTTTTGAAAGGAAGAATCACCTTAGCTCTGACAAGGTGGTGATCTGATCCACACGTAACTCCCCGAAGAACCCTCACGTCATTCCATTTTAAGGCTGTTGATTGTTTGCATATTACGTAGTCAATGATCGATTTTAGATTACGTGTGTTTTGTGTCCAAGTGAAACGATGAATATTTTTGTGGTTGTAAAATCCATTATTGATTTTCAAATTTTGTGTCTCACAGACTTGGATTAATCTTCGTCCATTATCGTTTATCGTTTCTTCTCCAAATGGTCCCACAATCACATTACCTCTCTGACTTCCAGTTCTACTGTTGAAGTCGCCTAAAAGAATAACTTCTCTGTTACTTCCAGTTTTTATCAGTATTTCCTCGATACACTCAAAAAATTCTTGTTTGATTTCTATCCTTTCATCGTCAGATGGTGCATATGCTGCTATTACAGTGATGTTATGTCCGTATATCCTGAAATTTACTTTAAGGATATTTTCATTAATCGATTCCCAGTCAGTGATTTTATTTTTCAGCTCTTTCTTTACCATTAAAGAGACTCCCCTAGCTGCTCTTCTTTCTTTTGGTACTCCAGTGAATATGTGGATGTAGTTACCGACGATGTTGGTGCCAGTTCCTTTCTTCTTTGTTTCGGTCAGTGCTATTATGTCCAAACTCAATCTATCTAAATCTGACGCGATAATGTCGACCTTCTGTCTAATACCTTGAACGTTCCATGTCGCAAATCTCATCAACCTTTTTCCCTGCTTAGTCCGTTTGCCGTGTAATCTATCCGAAATTCCGAGGCTATGTTTAGGCTTTTTGGTAATTGGAAAATTTTTTAAGAGTATTGGAGAACCAGTCCAATGCCTCAACCCCCAACCTGGAGGGCCAGTCTAGTTTTTGTTTCACGGTGAGTATTTTATTTCCCCACTACCCTTCGATTCCACTGGCTTGTGGACCCGACGAGCTTCCCCCAATTCCAATGGGGACGCACCCGATAGAGGTAACTAGCAAATCCCCACACGGGGTAAATATTATCTACGATATCATTTAGAATCTGTTCACTTGAATAAGAAGCAGCATCAATGTCATCTATGTGATAAATTGTACCGTCGTAAATATTATCTACGAGGTCATATAGAGCAAGTTCAGTTAAATAAACAGCAAAACCAGTGTCATATATGTGATAAATTGTTTATTGCTAATTATAATCTACAAATTCATATAAAACGTTGTCACTTAAATAAACAGAAACACCAGTGTCATCTATGTAATAAATCATATGTTAATAAATATTATCTACGAGGTCATATAGAGCAAGTTCACTTAAATAAACAGCAAAACCAGTGTCATATATGTGATAAATTGTTTATTGCTAATTATAATCTACAAATTCATATAAAACGTTGTCACTTAAATAAACAGAAACACCAGTGTCATCTATGTAATAAATCATATGTTAATAAATATTATCTACGAGGTCATATAGAGCAAGTTCACTTAAATAAACAGCAAAACCAGTGTCATATATGTGATAAATTGTTTATTGCTAATTATAATCTACAAATTCATATAAAACGTTGTCACTTAAATAAACAGAAACACCAGTGTCATCTATGTAATAAATCATATGTTAATAAATATTATCTACGAGGTCATATAGAGCAAGTTCACTTAAATAAACAGCAAAACCAGTGTCATATATGTGATAAATTGTTTATTGCTAATTATAATCTACAAATTCATATAAAACGTTGTCACTTAAATAAACAGAAACACCAGTGTCATCTATGTAATAAATCTATGTTAATAAATATTATCTACGAGGTCATATAGAGCAAGTTCACTTAAATAAACAGCAAAACCAGTGTCATATATGTGATAAATTGTTTATTGCTAATTATAATCTACAAATTCATATAAAACGTTGTCACTTAAATAAACAGAAACACCAGTGTCATCTATGTAATAAATCATATGTTAATAAATATTATCTACGAGGTCATATAGAGCAAGTTCACTTAAATAAACAGCAAAACCAGTGTCATATATGTGATAAATTGTTTATTGCTAATTATAATCTACAAATTCATATAAAACGTTGTCACTTAAATAAACAGAAACACCAGTGTCATCTATGTAATAAATCATATGTTAATAAATATTATCTACGAGGTCATATAGAGCAAGTTCACTTAAATAAACAGCAAAACCAGTGTCATATATGTGATAAATTGTTTATTGCTAATTATAATCTACAAATTCATATAAAACGTTGTCACTTAAATAAACAGAAACACCAGTGTCATCTATGTAATAAATCATATGTTAATAAATATTATCTACGAGGTCATATAGAGCAAGTTCACTTAAATAAACAGCAAAACCAGTGTCATATATGTGATAAATTGTTTATTGCTAATTATAATCTACAAATTCATATAAAACGTTGTCACTTAAATAAACAGAAACACCAGTGTCATCTATGTAATAAATCATATGTTAATAAATATTATCTACGAGGTCATAAAGAGCCAGTTCACTTAAATAAACAGCAAAACCAGTGTCATATATGTGATAAATTGTTTATTGCTAATTATAATCTACAAATTCATATAAAACGTTGTCACTTAAATAGACAGAAACACCAGTGTCATCTATGTGATAAATTATATGTTAATAAATATTATCTACGAGGTCATATAGAGCAAGTTCACTTAAATAAACAGCAAAACCAGTGTCATATATGTGATAAATTGTTTATTGCTAATTATAATCTACAAATTCATATAAAACGTTGTCACTTAAATAAACAGAAACACCAGTGTCATCTATGTAATAAATCATATGTTAATAAATATTATCTACGAGGTCATATAGAGCAAGTTCACTTAAATAAACAGCAAAACCAGTGTCATATATGTGATAAATTGTTTATTGCTAATTATAATCTACAAATTCATATAAAACGTTGTCACTTAAATAAACAGAAACACCAGTGCCATCTATGTAATAAATCATATGTTAATAAATATTATCTACGAGGTCATATAGAGCAAGTTCACTTAAATAAACAGCAAAACCAGTGTCATATATGTGATAAATTGTTTATTGCTAATTATAATCTACAAATTCATATAAAACGTTGTCACTTAAATAAACAGAAACACCAGTGTCATCTATGTAATAAATCATATGTTAATAAATATTATCTACGAGGTCATATAGAGCCAGTTCACTTGAATAAACAGCAAAACCAGTGTCATATATGTGATAAATTGTTTATTGCTAATTATAATCTACAAATTCATATAAAACGTTGTCACTTAAATAAACAGAAACACCAGTGTCATCTATGTAATAAATCATATGTTAATAAATATTATCGACGAGGTCATATAGAGCAAGTTCACTTAAATAAACAGCAAAACCATTGTCATATATGTGATAAATTGTTTATTGCTAATTATAATCTACAAATTCATATAAAACGTTGTCGCTTAAATAAACAGAAACACCAGTGTCATCTATGTAATAAATCATATGTTAATAAATATTATCTACGAGGTCATATAGAGCAAGTTCACTTAAATAAACAGCAAAACCATTGTCATATATGTGATAAATTGTTTATTGCTAATTATAATCTACAAATTCATATAAAACGTTGTCGCTTAAATAAACAGAAACACCAGTGTCATCTATGTAATAAATCATATGTTAATAAATATTATCTACGAGGTCATATAGAGCAAGTTCACTTAAATAAACAGCAAAACCAGTGTCATATATGTGATAAATTGTTTATTGCTAATTATAATCTACAAATTCATATAAAACGTTGTCACTTAAATGAACAGAAACACCAGTGTAATATATGTAATAAATTGTTTAGCACTATTTATAATCTACGAGCTCATATAAATCATTTTCACTTAAATAAAAATCAACACCAGTGTCATCTTTGTGATAAACCTTATTTATTTATTTATTTAAAGGAATACAAGACGGGACGAACCCAAAATTATGTATTCACTAATAATCCAATCACAATGTTACTTAAAAACCAATAACAACGAAAACAGTAAATTCATCTGAACCGTAAATTAAAAAAAAATACAAATATGAAACAAAATTCAGTAATTTCCCAGAAATCGGTTCAAAGTGCAAGAGAAGGCCAATAAAGAATCAGAAAAAACGTCAACGGCAGCGAGATTAGATAGTGTATTATAAGTTTTGCAGCATCTCATCAATGGCGAATTCAGGTGATAATTGGAAGAACTTTGATCTATATGGAACAAAAACTTATTTCTTGTGCAATATTTAGGTACATTGAAACTGAGCATATTCACAATTTCAGTGGAATCGAGAGAATTAATAATCTTGTAAATAAACTTTATGTCCCTCAACATTCTCTGGTCAGCCAAAGTAGTTAACCCTAACTCCCTCATAACTCGATCCCGATCATCAGTAATATGTTTATAACATTTTTTGTTGACATGATTAATAAACTTTTTCTGAATGTTTTCCAGTCGATTAATATAAATATTGTAATAAGGATTCCAAATTATCGATCCGTAGCTCAACACACTTTGGACATAAGCTATGTATAATGCTCTAAGGGATTGATGCCTACGAAAATGCTCACAAACCCTAATGATGAAACCCAGCATACCGTGAGCCTTTTTCGAAATATAAGCGATGTGGCTGTCAAAGATAAGCTTTGAGTCAAAAATTATTCCCAAATCCTTCACCAGCGATACCTTAGTCAGAACACAATTGTTGATGTTAAATTGAGTACTAAAAATGTTTTTATTTCGTGAAAAAGTTATGTGGTGACATTTACTGAGGTTGAGATACAGAAAGTTTTTGTGACAATATTCATGGAGTCTATTTAAATCCTCCTGAAACTCGATCAAATCTCGTAGGCAAGAAACAGCAGCAAAGATCTTCAAATCATCAGCGTACATTAAAAATTTGGCAAATCTGAAGCAGCCTGCGATATCATTAATATAAAGGTTGAAAAGCAGAGGACCCAAATGTGACCCCTGTGGCACACCAGAAGTGAGATCCCCATAAGAGGAGTAACATCCACTGATCACAACTGACTGACGCCGACCCACCAAGTAAGAAGCATACTAAATATTATCTACGATATCATTTAGAATCTGTTCACTTGAATAAGAAGCAACATCAGTGTCATCTATGTGATAAATGGTATAGTTGTAAGCAAAATCTTCAGAATCATATTGAATTTGTTCACTTGAAAAAGCAACATCAGTGTCATCTATGTGATAAATTTTATAGTTGTAAAACCAGTCTTCAAACTCATCTCAAATTTATTCATTTGAATAAAAAATAACGATATCAGTGACATTTATGTGAGATTTTTGTAAACAAGAAAGACCGTCTTAAAAGCCATATATATTTCGTGCATTAATATGATTTTCCGAGTTGGAGAACTTGTATCTACTTTGTCTTGATTTTAGTCTGATACTTGTGGATCTTTTCCGTGGTTCTTCCAAAGTTGAACATAATGAAAGAGCTGTAAATATGTAAAAATTCTTCATATATTTAGATATGGAGTATATTATCTTATGTTTTTATTTCAACTTTTGAAGTACATTTATTTGGCCGACATCCTTGGAGCACCTGACTTTTAATACCATGTTTCATGAATTTATGTCTTTTAGTTTGGGACAAAAGCTCAGGGCGGAGGATGGATGGATTTTATTATATATATTTTTTGTGAATCTTACTAAACATTTTTGAACCTCTTTCATAATTTTATTTTTAATTTCTTTATTTTCGATGACATAATATACACAATGCAAGACGGTGTGCCCATGGGCTCTACATTCAATGGACTGACATTTATGTCAGTTATATTGGACGACAAATCATCCAACTACCATTTGGAAAATATATAAAACTTTGGAGAAGATATATAAATGAGATTTTTTGTATATGGGCTGGAACTGAGGATGAACTCACAACTTTCTTCAATACTTTGAATACAAATTTCAGAATTCATTTCATTCTGGAAAAATCCATCAGTAATTCCATACATTTTTTGGATCTGAAGATTGGGCTCAAAGATAATGATAATTTTTCATTCGACATATATAGAAAACCTACTTAGACAGACACAATCATCCCCTTTGATTCTTATCTTTCCGCCAAATCAAAAGAACAGCTTTCAGATTTTTGTTCAACCATCTTTTGAACATACCTGTATCTAGGGAAAATTATAATAAAGAATTAAACACCATATACCAAATTGGGGAAATAATCAATATTCAAGATCATACATTGATAATATTTTGAAATCTATAAAGAATAAAATGCTAATCAATAAGATATACCCACACACATTTATCAATCAACGATACATTTCTTTGCCATTTATAAAGGATTTAATAAAAAATCAACACAACTCTCAGAAAACATGACTACACATTAATTAACAAACGGCATCGAGCCCTAGAAAGCATCTTGATTAATAACAAGAGAAGGAGCAAAGATCAATATAGTGGCATATATAAAATAACCTGTGCTGACTGCCCTTCCTTTTATGTAAGGATGACCACCCGTTTAGCAAATAAAAAATTCAATGAACACGTAAAGAATTGACCAAATTCAGCGTTAGGAAATCATTTGATAGAATTGAATCATAAGACCACAATAGAAAATTTAAGAATCCTGCACATAGGATAACTATCGGAGACAATTACTCTTTGAACAATATGAAATTCTAAAGGACAAACCTATTAAATGAAATCTCAGATTTTCCAGATAGGAATCTTTTTAAATTCCTTGGACCGCTCACATAGTAACTGTTTTACTTTTATTCAGATTTCGCGCCGTTTGAATAATATCCATCACATACCAGACGTTAATATGCGCATCTTGATATTTATTCCCTGCTCTTCGATATTTCATTTGTATGTTTTCACCATTGTTTATTGTTTTTGAGGGTTATACATAAAATATTTCATTAACAAAAGAAACTACCCCTCTATATTTACCTGTTTGATAAGTTATATTTTTTGCATTTTTGACAATATTGTATTTTACTGCTGATGGTGAGTTCAAATAACACAATTTCCAATCTAATAATTGAATGAAGAGAAAAAGGACAAAAATGAATAAATTCTGAGAAAATTCCCCCAAAATATTTGTAATGATGGTTGTCAGTATTTTTATTGTAAAGTGTGTATGTTTATGTTATATATAATATTATATAATATATATATATATATATATATATATATATATATATATATATATATATACTACTCTGTCAAGAAAGTACCGGGAATTTTCAATTAAAACAACATTTTTACATTTAATCGTCAAAATTTATTGGGTCGCCTTCAAACTAGGCTCCATTTGCTCCAATACATCTATGCCAACAGCACTTCCAATTATCGAAACATTTTTTATAGGCGCTTTCCGGGATGGATTTTAGCTCTCGCGCCGAATTTTGTTTTATGGCTTCAATCGACTCAAAACGGGTGCCACGAAGGGGCAATTTTAGTTTTGGGAAGAGGAAAAAGTCGCAGGGAGCCAAATCCGGCGAATACGGTGGTTGCTGAAGCACGTTTGTTGAGTTTTTGTCGAGAAAGTCAGTCACAATCGTAGCTCGGTGAGAAGGCGCGTTATCGTCATGCAAAATCCATGAGTTGTTCGCCCACAAATTTGGCCGCTTCTTACGGATACGCTCACGCAAACGTTTCATAACGCCTAGGTAATACTCCTTGTTTACTGTCTGACCCTCTGGAATGAATTCGTAGTGCACCACGCCACGGATATCGAAGAAAACAATGAGCATCACCTTCATTTTCGAGCGGCTTTGGCGTGGTTTTTTCGGTTTCGGCTCATTTTTTGCCACCCATTCCGATGATTACTGGCTTGTTTGCATATCGTACTCGTAGACCCAGGTCTCATCACCAGTTATAATGCGTTCCATAAATGTAGAATCGGAATTACAGCGATCCAGCGTGTCTGAAGCAACCTGTTCGCGATGACGTTTTTGAAGAAAATTCAGGTCTTTCGGTACGAGTCGTGCGGCCACCTTTCTCATGCCCAAAATATCAATCAAAATCGTACGTGCGGACTCGTGGGATATCTTAAGATCATGTGCTATCTCTCTCAAGCTGGTACGACGGTTTTCCAGCACCCTTTCCTTAATTTTATCGACGTTATCTTCGATCGAAGCCGTCGATGGGCGACCACTTCACGACCGTCCTTGAAGGCTCTGTACCACTGATATGCACAAGTTTTCGATAGAGCATTATCACCAAAGGCCTTTTGCAACATTTTCAATGCATCGGCACACGAAAATTCATTTGCAACACAAAACTTTAAACAAATTCTTTGCTCAACGTAATCGCCCATAGTAAAAATCGGCACGCACTCTGACATCGACTGACTTAATCAGCTGTTGCAAACACACTAGTTGACAGATCCCGCTCAAGCTTGGCATAGTAATTAAGAACAGTGGTACCAACCTAGGAAAAATTTTTACCTGCCTCATTGCCCTGCCAGATTTAAATCGATAATTCCCGGTACTTTCTTGACAGAATGTATATATATATATATATATATATATATATATATATATGTATATATATATATATATATATATATCTTTGTGATAAATCTTATACTAAATATTATCTACGATATCATTTAGAATCTGTTCTCTTGAATAAGAAGCAACATCAGTGTCATCTATGTGATAAATGGTATAGTTGTAAGCAAAATCTTCAGAATCATATTGAATTTGTTCACTTGAAAAAGCAACATCAGTGTCATCTATGTAATAAATTTTATAGTTGTAAAACCAGTCTTCAATATCATGTCAAATTTGTTCATTTGAATAAAAAATAACGATATCAGTGTCATTTATGTGAATAAGAAAGACCGTCTTAAAAGCCATATATATTTTGTGCATTTTATATGATTTTCCGAGTTGAGAACTTACATCTATTTTGACTTGATTTTAGCCTGATACTTGTGGATCTTTTCAGCGGTTCTTCCACAGTTGAACATAATGAAAGAGCTGTATAATATATGAAGATTATTCATATATTTAGATATAGAGTATATTATCTTATGTTTTTATTTCAACTTTTGAAGTATATTTATTTGGCTGATATCCTTGGAGCACCCGACTTTTATACCATGTTTCATGAATTTATGTCTTTCAGTTTGGGAGGATGGATAAATTTTATTCAATTTATCTATGACTATCTCGTTTATCTATGCAACTAACATAGCAGTAGGGTCTTGTTTATCTATGAAATAATTCCCGAATGTCATGCGTGATGAATCGGCAATATTGGTTTAGGCAGCAGCACAATTATGTCCGTGACGATGGACGGGAAGTCTATAGCGCTTAGAAATTAAACCAAAGATAAAGGCAAAAGAAATCTACGTGTCCATTTAAAATTATGCTGGGACCCAGGAGAATATAAGATGCTATGTAAGTTCTCAAACCTAAACCGAGAACTTATCAGCCGATTTGTCACATTTTCTGTGTTGGAATGTTAGCTTGCTAGGATACACGATGTTTGATATGTTGTTGGTTATCATCAGTTCAAAAAAAGGATCAAAATCGTATTAATTAAAATATGGTGAATGCGCTGACCCCTTTTTTTGAAATGGGGATGACCGCCCTATATGCTCAGTTGTTTAGTGTTTAGTTGAAACGGACAATGTAAATGATCAAAAAAATTGATTTTGAGGAAGACAATCTTTAATTACTAAACAATATCACAATTACAGATATACTTTTGCAGTTTGAAATTTATGTGCAAGTTTGCGTAAAATGATGATTTTTATGATTGAATAATTTTTCACTTATTCAGAAATTTCAAGAAGAATCACCTAAACTTAATTCAATATAATTTCTCTATTATCAATAAACGTAACATTTCAAATACGTAAATTTAGAGGCCAGTAATACATGTTTCAACGACGATAACAAATATGCAGATTTAGAAAAATTCATATCAGATATGACATAAAACTATAGAAATATTTTCTTATACATTAATAAGTCCGTATAGTAATATATTTGTAAAACTTTATCATTGACTGCTATTGTAAAGAAGTGACATAAGTAATGAAATTTCTTTTCTATGGTAGACGTCAAGAATTCATAGAATACAGGAATCCTAAAACGCAAGCGTAGGATGACTCAAATTCTGACAAACGGTAACGTTGTGAGTGGTGAGCTCTTGTGACAAAGCATCTGTTCAGATTTGTGTAGTTTTTCGTGAATCGGCAAGCTTTGTTATCGCAATTTTTTGTGCATAGTGACTCCAAAAAAACAGTGTCCCTTGGAATGAATCAATCGGATGCATCAGTTTAACTGACGTTTGAAAACAAACAATAAAGTCAAACAAGGACATAACCTATATTTATTTTCATCATCAGGTGATCTTCGCTGACGTCTGCGCGTCTCTAAACCCGCCAAGATGAATATTGAAGTTTGTGTGTTATGGACTCATTCAGTTTATGTTTACCGCCTGGTTAGGTTATTCGGTTTGTTGTCATGCCGTCCGAGAAAATAGAAAAAAGTTCGAATCTTATGCTAAAACAGTTCAAAACGATGGAAGTGGATATACCCCAGAATCATTCCCAAGCGGAATTGCTCCATTCCAGTGGTGATAATTCGCGCAATACCGGTGAAAATGCCGAAGTTGAAGTTAAAACTTTCAGAGATGTTACTACACGTGAATGGATTGCTGTTTTTATTTTGTGTTTTGTTAATCTGATCAATTATATGGATAGGTTCACTATTGCAGGTCAGTTTGCTTCTCATAACTTTTTGTGCATACATCCAATTGATTTAGAAAATTCCTCGCAACTTTAAATGCTTATGAAGAGGAAGAGGAAAACAGATTTATTACAATAAACATCTGCTGAAAAAAGCAGTGTCATATAATTTGAAGAAATAAGAAAACCGAGCATGAAATTTGGTTAGTTCAAAAAAGGAAATTCAGCTTCATACTTTATTGAACTTTGTGTGATTGGAACGAAGAACAAAATCTCTGATATATATTTGTAGGATCCATGCATTAATTAGCTAAGGCTTATTCTGAGAAAATGTGAGGCATTCGATTCTTTACATTATCGTGAAAAAAATACAGGATATTACATTTAAAAAAATCGAGAAATAACAATTTGAAGTTCTTCATATTTGGCCATTAACAACGGACGCTATGTATATGACAGGTTAATAACTTAGGACTGATGATGAGACAGGTCTTTCTGTTATTTCTGATCAAATTCGTATAACGATTGCTTCTAGTAATCGGTAGACAACAACTGTTGTTCAACTTTTTGCACTTTTATATGATTATGATTTGTACCGTTGGAAAAATATCTCTAATATTTTGCGTTATGATAGAGATATTGACGGTCACTGAAAATATACGGGATAATCCATTTAAAAAATTACCCATTTGTTCAATGATTTTTTTTAGGAAAAACCCTGTATATTTTAAATAATTTCCTGAGATGCAGAAATTCAAGAAGCCTGTTTTCGAACGAAATTTCTAAGATGTCTAGTTCGACAGCTAAGGAAGTACACTCACTCTTGCACAACTTGTATAATTGAAAAGTCCAAATTACCATATAAAACCCTGTACCAGTGGCGACTCTGGAATTTTAACAATTCCATTGTATTGTTGGAGCATGTATCTTTCAATTTTTAGTAATGGCGTAGTTTTTACAAAAATATAAAAATTAACATGCCGGTAAATTTACTTGCTCCGTATTTGAGGGAAAAAAAAACTAACACACTTTTTCTTCATAAATAAGTTCAATTCACGGGAATTTTTTGCATGCGAACTTATCAATAACTTTTCCATTGAAATTTTGTATTTCTCTAATCATCTTTTTTTTTAATAGAAAGCATAGAGATCGCATATCTAAACACCTAGAATTCCTCAAAGCAGCTTTAGATGTTGTCCATTACTATACTAGCATCAGTGTCATTAATATAGTAATATTTTTTTGTTCCACAAATTGTCTCCTCCAAATTATTTTGCATAATGTACGTTAAGAATGGGACAGTTTCTTTTAGATTTATGCAGTCAGTTCAGTCCGTAGACGTTTTTTGGTTAATCCCGGATAGGACTTACAAGCCAAATCTAAAGTGTAAAAAGGGAAATCATTTTACTATTTGCAAAATTCTGAGGAAAAATGGAGAACAAGTTTGAAGATGTATGTAAAACATCACACGCAGTATTAATAAATACATCACACACTTCTATTGCACAAATAAGATTTGCTGCTTCATGGGAATTTAAACGTCTCTTGTTTGGTAATGGAGGTTCAGGATTTTCGTCCATAAATAAGACTATTTACCTCATCAATAACATTACCAAAGGAAGTTCTAATACTTGCTATATTTTCTTCAAAATTATTGATAGCATGCTATGCTAAAGTGGGAAAAGTTATTCTCTGTTGAAGTTGGTTGAATAGAATATCTGACATGAGACATAACAAGATGAAACACTTTATTCTATTGAAGAATTTCTATGTTCCACAACTGTATTCACAGTTCGTATATTGAAATTCCAATGAGCGGAAGCTCCATGAGGAATTTTTTTACACTTCTATCCTAAACTTCAACTGAATGTGGCGAATCACTGAAAAATTCTTAAATGTGGTGCAGATTTCCAAAAAATGTTCTCACAATTATATTAAATAATCGAATTCAGTTCATGGACATCATCGGAAGAAGATTTAAGTGAAATTCGAAGACCCCGCATTCTTAGAGACAGGATTGATTCTTTTGCAAAATAAGTAAAAGGAATAAATCGATCGATGCGAGATTACAATTATAAGTTTGTCTACGATTTTATGTATTTGATGGTTTCCAAATGACGATAGATCATATCAACATTGCAATATCATCGGTATGCAGAATTGTTAAAGGGGTATCAGTTGAAATTGGCCAGTTGATACCGCTTCCATTTTGCACATACATTAATACTTATAACCTATTGAATTGAATCAGTCCTTACTTGGTGGAAATCCATATTAAATAATATTTAAATAAGGTTATTCTGATCCTATTAGACCGGTTACTTCATTTGTTAGTGCACCTTCATTTAAACTTTCTAAAGAACTTATTCAGATTTTTTAAAAGGAAACTAAATTCCAAGCTAAATACTCAATAAAAAATTCACTACAGCTAATAAATAAAATAAAGAATATCCACTTACCACATAATGCTAAATTCATTTCATTTGAAGTCCAAAATTTATTTCCAAGTATACCACCAAACGAAACAATTGAACTAGTAGACAATCTATTAATCAACAGCAGATGTAATACAATTATCAAAGAAGATATTTTAGAATGTCTAGATTTTTGCACTAAACAAAATTATTTTCAATTTAAAAATAAAATTTATAATTCTGAAAACCGTTTGATTATGGGAAATCCCTTAAGTCCTTTATTAGCAGAAATATTCATGGACAATATTGAAACTAAAATTCACCAAAATCCCCTTAAGAAATACTTTTTATATTGGTATAGATATGTAGACGATATTTTCTGTTGCTTCACCGGTACAGACAGACTTTTAAATAAATTCTTTTTATTTGTCAATGAAATACATCCTTCAATAACATTCACTATGGAAACCGAACATAATAATTCTATTATTAGGAGTACAAATAAATTTCCGCCGTACGGAACCCAATATCCTTGTTTATGAATCATTCCTAATGATTTTAAACGATGTGAGACTGCTTGCTGAGTGACTTCTAATGTTAGAGCAAGTTCTTTTTGTGTTTGAGATGAATCTTCCTCCAATAATTCCTCCAATTCTGCATCCTCGTAAATTTTTGGCCTTCCACTGCGATCTTTGTCTTCTACGTCGAAATCACCGTTTTTAAACTTTTGAAACCACTCTCGACACGTTCTCTCACTCAAAGCACCCCCACCATATGCTTCTACGAGCAATTGATGCGCCTCAGCAGCAGATTTCTATAAATTAAAGTAGTAAACTAATATTTCCTGCAAATAACGCTCACTTGGCTCAAATTTTGACATTTTCAACTTATAAAAATTATATTTTACCAATATAAAATCAATGATATTAATAGGTTATGTTGTTCTTGAATGTCCAAACTATTTTTTAAGCCGGTTATCATCTGCGAAAGCTAACCGAAACTCCGTGCCGCGCCATCTACAATAAAACGGCGGAAACTTATTTGTACTCCTAATAATTTTCTTTATTTAACTGTTACTCGAATAAATAATTCACATGATTTTTCAATATTTCACAAACCAACTTATACGGGTTCTAT
Source organism: Megalocaria dilatata (assembly GCA_034642435.1). Lineage (NCBI taxonomy): Eukaryota > Metazoa > Arthropoda > Insecta > Coleoptera > Coccinellidae > Megalocaria > Megalocaria dilatata. Next base: position 26,883,613 of record CM067859.1, read on the forward strand.
TATGCACAATAAATCAAACCATCCTTCAAATAAAAAATTATCAGCATTCAATTGTATAATCCATAGATTAGTTAATATTTCCATGAATCGAGAAAATTATATTTCAGAACTTAACATAATTAAACAAATACCTATTAATAATGACTATGATATAAATTGTTGATGAATAAAAATAATAGAATAGCTTTAAATATGGTATATCCTAATATAAAAGAAAATACGTAAGTAAATTCATTAAAAATAATAAAAGCTGTACACATAAAGATGATAAATCGGGGGTTTATAAGTTATGCCTTAAACCTGTAAGAATCCCTGGAGATAAATAAACACAATAAAATTGGAATATTACTTAATGAACAATTAGATTCAAATAACTCACCTCTGTTAAATATATTCAGATAAGCTGGAGACCATTTTTTGGGTTTTAGTGCTCAATAAAAATTTATTGTACTTATGTAATATAAATAGCAACGGATTTCGGAAACAAGCTTAGTTATTCAAAATGTAAACCTGCCTAATGATGCTACTGTGATAGCGAAACGATTGTTGTAAACATAACGATAAAAATTTGTGAAAATCAGAATAACCTTATTTAAATATTTCTTATAACATAGTTCGTAGTAGTATATGACAAGCACATAAAAATAACAATCCGTTTATAAATTATTCCAACCTTACATTAACCGATTTAATTTGGCTGCCAATAATTTTGATCAACTACCGAACAACTGCCGAAACAATTAAATATTTGTCAGGAAAGAAGTTCAAGAAGTTTGAATTAAATTGTCTTCAAATTTGGAAATATTGAAGAATTTATAAGGAATTCAAATAATTTTTTTTTACTCTGGAATATTATTACAGTTTTGATGCTGTAAACAAATATTATTAAGGATCATACGATCGATTCGTAGGCGATTTGATTAATTATAAAAATACTGAAATAATCATGAATAATAAATTATAATTGAATTACGCAACGAAGATCGTACGATAGTCAAGAGTGATAAATAAGATAACGATTAGGTGACAGGTTTGAAGTACTTTTGATGTTGCAAACCTCTTATCTGCGTTTTTTTTTATCTTTGTAGGTTGCTTATGTATTTATTTTTCACTTATCCATGAATGGGTGGTTATGTTGTAACTTCAATATTTCACCATTTTTAAATATTTCACTTGTTTGGGAATGATAAAAAACTATACAGTAGACTCTAGCTAGAGTGAATACAAACACAATTTTGTTCCTATAATCAAGCTGTTCACAATATTGGACAATGTATGAAAGATATGGAATAAATCTTTATAGGATTAGAAAAAAATAGTGTAAAACCACAGATTTTCAGATTTAACCCTATTGGTAAAAATAATTTGTCATTTGAAATAGGAAGTTATTTTGTTTACACCTTCTTGGCTCAGGGTACACTGTCTTATGGTTTTTATATCGCTAGTTTTGATGATTTTTCTAGGAAAATCTGAATATCAAAACAGATTTAATCTGTCAGTCTTCTACAATTACATTTTAGTATCACAATTTTCTATAAGATGCCATTTTATCTTCCACAGCCGATATTCATTTATAATTACTGAAACTGGAGTATTGTCTATTAGCAGTTTATAGTCGTTTGCAAACTGTTTAACAGTTTAATTGTCCTCACCTTCGTTAGTATGATCAACTTTTGGAATAAAAACCCCTACTTGAAATAATTTTAGTACTTCTGGAGGTAGACCGTCCTTTAAGTAATTTATTACAGGATCTAGAAGAGGGATGTATACAGCCCTGCGGAAATACTCTTCAGCAGATTGAGTAAGATGGTTATTGGCTCTGTGTGTTTTGGTGATACTATTCTGGGGCATTTAATTTCTGCATTTAGTTGCTCAGACACTTCTTTTACCTCTTCCAAAAGCTGTAGGAAAATTGTGTCAGCCTTTTCCCTTTTATTTTGTAGGACAGTCATTGTTTATCATTTATGGCATCCGTAGCCCTTTTTAAATCAATTGACCTCGTTTGATAACTCTGCTTAAGGCTACTGTTGTACCTGAAAAATATTTAGTTATATTCAAATTACAGTTTGGATCTTTACGTGATATAAATGGTAATTTGAACTGCCTTTGCTGAAATGCTCAAAAGTTACTAATAAAATAAATTATTCAGATCTTACGTTCATGCATTAGTATTTAAGAATAAAAAACGAAATATTTAGGTACCTAAAACATCACTCAAACAGATAGATATGATGTAGTTCGAACTGCACAACGTTTGCAGTATGCAATGCGCCTCATTGGCAGTTTTGTGGTCTTGCCAAGTAGAAATTTTTTCCAGAGCGCTACAAATTTTCACTAAGTTGTCTTCTTTAAATTGTAGATGCCCATCATTCCTCTCGACTCAGCGCATCTCACAGATACTTTCCATTGTAGCTCCAACTTCTTTTTTAAAGATTTGATGTCTCTTAGCGGATGCATTGGCAAATGCCACAACTTTTTTCATCATGCCCGAGGTGTTGGGTAAAAAATAACTTCGGATGACGTAGCTAATGTATTATGAACGTGAATGGTGCACGGGTAACGTTTTGGCATATACAGCGTTTTTTGACTCCTGTACAGCACCCCCGGTATCTGAGGGTATAACCGAGCAGATGTCAGTCCCAATACCCACACACCATGTTGAAACTATATTAAATTTGAGACAGAGATTTTCAACGAATTTCCCCAGTGCTACACCTGTCAACAGAGGCTCTATAACGTCTTTTTTTATCCACTTCATCACATATAAGAATATCCTATGTATCACCGAAAGTCACAAAATCTTCCTTTATGATACCATTGTGAAGATATCTAAATGAAAGACTCATCCGTGAGATATGTGATATATCTGTTGTTTTTGAAGTATTTAGCTTCCTTCACTTTATGGAATATTGCTTCCTGAATGATTTTCTTGCAAACATTAATCTACTCATTTTGCACAGTTTTGCTGATATATGTTGCGTTAGATTTAGAAGTTTAATCAATAAGAATAGAAATAGTAGTATTTTTTTTTGATTGAAAAGGGTGCACAACCCCCAAAGAAATTTAGAGTCACCCTATACGCTGGAAAAATAATGGCTACGGTCTTTTGAAATTCTAAAGATATTTTATTGATGGAATACGCTAAAAAAGGTGAAAGAACTTTGCGTAATTCAAAAGAAGCAATACCGAGAATACATACGGAGGATCATATATGACCTATTCTAATAGGTCCCAATTCCTTCGGCGATGAGTAGAATCGGTCCCCATTTCCTATTCTTGACACCGTAAAACTCTTGTCGGGATAACGAAATGGACAAAATGAGATTAGTCACGTTCGTAAGGGATTGAAACCAGAGAACAGAAGGCGAATCAAGGATACACAAAGGCCGACGCGATAGCCTTAATAAGATCGAATCAGGTCCGTTATGAATGGAACCGTTTCCGCGTGGATTGCTTAGAACGTAAGCCGATCCATCTGACTCTTAAATGAATGAAATATGTGGCTGTTTTCATTCATGACTTTGATTGTTGAACAGCCTATAGATCCTGTTTTATCCGCTTTATATGTGAGTGCTCTTTTCCACTGCTGCTTCCGCTACTAGAGGAAGATGTTGGTGTTGTCTTGAGTGCGGCTTTTAATTTTTATTATTTTATATCTGTTTTATAGATTAAACTATACAGGATCGGTCAAATGAAGGGCTATCAATTTTGGCAGCACTGTTGACGGGAAAAATAAAGTGTTTCATATATTTAGATATTGTCGCCAGTCAATCCAGTTGATTAGAAGCAGAGAAAACTACATGTTCGATATCTGTTTTCGAGTGTTCCTTTTACCTTAAAGTCATTGTAAACTGGCATAACTGTCGGTATTGGTAAGATGAAAATCCAAGATTATTTCGTGAGGTGCATACTAAGCGTCCCCAAAAATTAAATATTTAGGCGGGTATTTAGATCTATTGGAGAACGCTATTTATCCGGCCCTCGTGCAAGTATTGGAGAATGCAGAAGACCATCACGATCATTTTCCAATAAGAAGGCACACAACCTACTTTCATTCAACCCGTGCGTCAGTTCTTAGATGAAAATTATCCTCACGCTTGCATGACTGGCCACCCAGATCACCTGATCTGGCTCCACTGGACTTTTTTCTATAAGGTCACCTGAAATCTAAGATTTACGCTACCCAGCTTGAGTCACTGGATTATTTGCGAACTCGGATCATTAGTGAATGCTGTCAAACTGCACCAGAAAAGTAACGTACGTGAACCTTTTCAGCAAAACTTACATTACTGCATGGAAATGAATTGTGTCCATTTCCAGCATTTAATGAACTAATAACAAAAGTAAGTACTCTTCCACTATTTTACCTGTCATTTCGTTATCGATGAAAATTTTGAAGCGAAATTTCAGGATCAGATAGTACTCGATAAGATCTTCAAAATGAGCTATTGCAACATCCCTCATCCCTATTCAAAATCAAGGGGTACTCATCCCCGTTAGGGGGTTGCAGTTACGGGGATGGAAGAGCGGAAAAGTTGTTTCCACGCGAATCAGAAATTGACGGATCGGAAGCGATTTTCCACATTTTCTTTTAAAGCCGGAAAATCGAGGTGTTAAGGTTTCGTAGGACCACCTATTTCCTATTTTGCAGTATTTATCATTATTTCTTCTATTTTTTCCATGCGTTATGAGGATTCGTCTACTCAGCTGGTTGCGATATGACTAACGTTGTTAATGTTTCATTTAAATCTTTTGCTACTTTATCTTTGATGCTTTCGTCTTTAAGTCTATCATAATCTACCCTTGGTATAATTAATAAGAAAAAAAGGGTGAAACACACTGTATACTGCATTATGAAAGTTTGTATCGTGATTTAGGATCGTCAATATCGTCAGCCAACGTTATCTTCAGACCCCAATGCACGGTTCAGCTTCGTAAAGTCTGTACTAGAACAGTTCCCACAAAACCCGCATGCATTTCAATGAATCACGAAATCGATTTACACCCCGCGGCGACATGAATATTATACTCCAGCCAGTTATGAAATTTAATGCTGTCCCATCATATAAAAAAAGTTCGTAAGTTCATTGATTTATTCTTCATGAAAGAATACGAGAAGGTTGTTACATAGATATATTAAATGGTATTGAAAAAACAACTGCTGGAATACGAGAACATATTAAAAAATTCTTAGCGTACTATAAAAACAAACAACGTTTTAAAGTCAGAATATTGTAGTATTCAAAAATACTCTTCTGTTGATAGGATACTTTTATTACGACGAACTTGCAAATACTAAAAAAAACATAAGTAGCATACTGAAAAAAATTGTCTGTTACATCCTGCAAGACAACATCATGCTTTCAGTTTTTTTTAAACCTACATTTTGATCTTACATCTCTTATACTCTCAGGGATCAAGTTGAAAGCTCTAGGCGCAATATACGTGAAGGATCGTTGACCAATTTACTTTTTCGACCTTGGTAAGCAAATTTTATCTCTCAGTAATCCACGTGTATTATATGGGTGATCTAGCCTGCTGTGGTAAATTTTACCCTCATTGACAAATATAAGCATTGTCCTGACAAACAACAGAATGCTAAGATCCATGAATAACCGATTCGAGTCATAAAGAGGCGGTTTAAATAATATCATTTTCAAAAGTCTCCTCTGGACTACCATTAGAGGTTGAAGTATAGTTTTCCTCACTCCTCCCCATCCAATGATCTGGTAGCCCAACAATGATTCAGCCAAGCCATAAAAGACAACTTTCAGCAGCTGCTGCAAAGGCAACACATATCGTATTTGGTAGAATTTATAAAGTAGAGTAGGGATTTTTTTCTTCAGATAAGAAACATGTATGTCCCATCTCAAATAAGAGTCAATGCATATACCCAAGTAACGAACAGTATTCACGATCTCAGCCGGTTTCCCACCAAAATAGATGCCCGAAGGGAAGTAAAAGGTAAAACTTTCGTTTTAGTCACGTTAACTGTCAGCAAGTTACACCGAAGCCAGTTGTCCACCATTTTCAGGTCGTTTTCTGCCTTATGTTTGACCTCCGTCCAGGAATCTGCCCAGTCCAAAAAAAAATTTGTATCATCCGCGTAATAACCGTACTTGAGGACTTCATAGCGAGCAAACCATTCAAATAAATTATGAACAATATTGGTCTAAGTACTGTACCCTGTGGAACACCACTGTGGACTCTCCAGGGCAAACTAATTCTACCATCCAATCTCACCATCTGTTCACGACCAACCAGAAAATTTTCGAACAGTTTCAGAGCCACACCTCTTATCCTAAGTCGTTCTAATTTTCCCAGGAGTAATTTATGTTTCACCGTATCAAATGCCTTCTTCAGATCAATAAAAACTCCCAAGCATGATTTTTTGCTATCAATGGACTCTTATAATAATGCAGTGAGTTGAGCTGAGTGATATTATCCTATATTTATTGAGGTATTCCATTAAACGTGATCTAATGAGTCGAGAACGAAATGATGTTGTATTTCCACACATAATGGCAAGGTCCAAGCATTATATTGAAATGAAAATTTGATCGATATTCTAAATGAAACAGTGTTCACGTTTAATTTCGGAAGCACAAAATGGGTAACCCTTTTGTAGCGACATTTGTTATCAAAACTGTACGAACTTCTACTCCTTATATTTAAAGAATCATTTCAGAATTAACTTCTATAAAAATCCCCTTTCAAATATTCCGTAAAGTACAGATCCTATTAGAATGAAATCGAATAGTAGGGATCTTGAATAATGATTTGATTGTTTATGTCTGTGTTCAATACATTTATTTGGATAAAGTGATAACATGCTGTTACGGGTGCGCAAAAAGAAATAAATTGCCTTGTAATATAAATCTTGAACTCGCAACCTACATATTGATTGCGACGCTAATAAACATCTAATTTTGATATCTCTATATTAGATACCATAATAATCATACGATGTTTTCGTAGAAATTCCATGCAATTATCAAGGCTGTATTTGCAACACCAGTGAAAATATTTGTTGCAAGGAATGAAATTATTCACGAAATATAATAGTTTTATAATTGGTAGTCATTGGAGTTATCTGTTTTTTGATATTATTTTGGTTAAGGCTTGTTTTCACTTAAATTTAACTTGTCATTATAAAATAAAACACTTGTTTACATTTTCTACTTTATTTTTGGTATTGACGTACGTTTCGTCTTTGCTAGAAAGACTTCATCAGAATACCAGGTATTCTGATGAAGTCTTTCTAGCAAAGACGAAACGTACGTCAATACCAAAAATAAAGTAGAAAATGTAAACAAGTGTTTTATTTTATAATGACAATTACAACTGATTTCTACCAAGCAACGGCCCAATCTATCATAAATTTAACTTCTTTAGGTTATTGCGATCGACTTCAGAGACTTTCAAAAACGAATGATGATTGTTTATAATTTCCATGACCAATTTGACATTTGCGACTGTATGTTCTCGATAACTTCACGAATACCATCTTTAAGGTCTTGAATCGATTATGCAGCATTGTCATAGATCTTATCTTTCACGCGGTCCCAAAGAAAAAAGGTAAAAGGGTGTTTAATCACAAGATCTCGGTGGCCAATTGTGATATAAAGTAATAAGACGGCCAGGAAACTTGTCTTGCAAAATTGCGATTGTGCCGTTGCTTGTGTGGTACGTGGCGCCGTTTTGTTGAAAATAAATATCGCCCAGATTAATATCTTTCAATTCCGGCCATGAAAAATCATTAATCATAGCTCGGTAGCGCAGTTTATTCACCGTAACGGTTGTACAAGCCACATTTTCGAATAAGTAAGGTCCAATCACCACGCAGGCCCAAAAACCGCACCGATCAGTGAAACGTTGAGGATGGAGAGGCTTTTCAACAATCATTCTTGGATTTTCCGAGCCCCAAATGCGACAATTCTGCTTAATAACGTAGCCTACTAGGTGAAAATGGGCCTCATCAATGAAAATGATTTTGATGCATTTCAAGGATCAGATACGACGTTGCTGGTGATCGACCGGTTTTAACTGAACTTTAAAAGACTCAAGGCCTAAGTCTTCATTTCAATTCTCAACATCACTAACTTGTCCCATCAGCTCAAATTTTTCCAACAGATTCACTATTGCCGGCCGAGAAGGTGTTTCACGACGACCCAAAAGTGCTTTAGTTTTGCGAACCGTGACTGCAAAGTTTTCACCATTTTTGTAGTGGATTTTAACAATTTCATTGCGTTGTTGAAGCATGTATCTTTCCATTTTTAGTTATAGCGTAGTTTTTTCTTGTCAAATGTCAAAAGATGGCAGCTTTCAAAGTGACAGCTGTCCAGATAGCAGGTTATTGAAAAACTCTTCATAATTTAATTGCATTCCCTATAACTTCAAGCGTCACAGACGAAGAAATCTTCCTCCTGAGTCGCTATGCCACGTAGGAGTAGTCCGTGCTCCTACGTTGCGGCGAAACATTAGTCAAGATATTGCCCTTATTCTCAATGTTCGAAAAGGTACAATACCTGAAATTCCTCAAGAAAAAACGCGTAAAACGTGTTGTTTTTGTCCAACTTAAAAGAGACGGATAACAACGACGTATTGTGGACATCCGATCTGTGGTGAGCATCTAGGAAATATATGCAATGAATGTAGTGTCAACTAATATATATTAAAATTTTTATTGATATTTTGTTTTTTCATTTTATTGTAAAGTCCTTAGAAATAAATTCCTTTTATTTTTCAAAGAGTTTTTTTCTGTAAAATGCGAGTTTCCATTACCGTCGTAAATTTTACGATAGTCCTGTATTAAAGTGTTTTGAAGGAAGTCCCGTGATCTAGGGTTAATGTACAGGGTGACAAAGAAAACTTGACAAATTTTACTGTGTTCTGGAATGAAAGTATTTTAGTGCAGCCAAATAATTTTTATTCTATTAGATTCTCTTCACTCTCTTGTATTATTATGTGAATTTTCAGTTTGATATTACTTTATTTTGCAGAGTATTAGAATGTCAAACGTAGTGCAATTTTGGAGCTGTTTCGTCAAGATAAACGCCAATGCGAAATTTTTCGTTTGCTCAATGTGCCTCGACAAACCGTGTCCGATGCAATTTGCCGTTTCAAGGAGCTTGGCCATGATGGACGTCGTCCAGGAAGAGGGAGAAAACGCAATCTCAATACGCCTAGCAATCGCAACATCGTCAAGAAGCGAATCAATCGAAATCCGAGGGTCTCCACGAGGAAAATAGCCCGTGAGACCGGTATCAACCGTGAATCCGTTCGTCAAATGTCCAAAAAGGAGCTCAACCTCAAGCCTTGCAAGCTCCAAAAGGTTCAACTCCTCACGGATGAAAACAAGCGCGTACGACTCCAAAGGTGCCGCTAACTCCTTCGTCTCGCCGCCGGTCAGGAATGGGAGAGCATTATCTTCACAGACGAGAAGCTTTTCACCGTAGAACAATCCCACAACCACCAAAACGACAGAGTCTGGTCCGCAGAGGCTCCTGGTACGTCAACCATCGCCGAACATCGTCAAAATCCGCAGTATGTCATGGTCTGGGGCGGAATTTGCGTCAGCGGCAAGATACCCTTGGTTTTCGTGGATCAAGGGTCAAGAAGTCTACCGCTGCGACATTCTCGAGGCCATAGTACTTCCGTGGGCCCAGCAGCACTTAAGCGACATGCATTGGACCTTTCAACATGACTCCGCTCCAGCTCATAAAGCGAACATGACGCAAGAATGGTGTAAGACCGGGTTTTATCACATCTGCAGTTTTTTTCGCTCTGCCCGCCGGATCTCAACCCAATGGACTACAGCGTGTGGTCGATTTTGGAGCTCAGGGTGTGTGCTAAACACCACAAAAGTTTGGAGTCGCTGAAGCGATCCCTGCGCCGGGAATTGGACCGATTATCGCCCGAATAACTGCGGCCCGAAAATTTCAAGAAGGGTGTGAAGCTATGTATCGCCGCCACTTCGAAACCACCCAAATATATTATTACCTAATGTTTATGTTACTATTATTCGTTGTTTTGTTCAATTTATTCTGTTTAATAAAGTTAAATAAAAAAAAGTTTTTCCGAGGTTTTTCTTGTCACCCTGTACATATGTTACTTTTCTCATTAGAGAAGTAAGCAATTCAAATTTTGTACTGAAACTGTAAACTGCTTTCCCCACGCCTCGTTTTTCGATACGGTTCAATTGTGTGAAGGCAACGAAACAGGTACACCTCGCCTTCATTATCTGCATATTCCATTCATCGTTATCCCGGACTGTGTAATTTAGGTAGCTCCGTCAACGGTGACGTTGCGTGAATTAGATAAGAGTCTGTGTTCCCCACGTTCATAGCTTTCGTGAAACCGTTCGAAAGTCTCCTGATCGAAGCCGACCAATGAAAAGCCGGATTCAGAACGAACGGGTAAACATAGCCAACGATAGTTAGACCGGACCGCGTGTGATCTAAGGATGGCCATCGATAATCGATGTTAACGAAACATCTACAGGGAACGAAAAAAGTTTTCGGAATATAGGATTCATCCTGCATTTACAAGAGACTTCGTTCTACGTTACAAATTGTGACTTTTATTAAACTGAAAGGCTTTCGCACTGCCTAGCATTCCGCTGCAAGCTTAACTCTGACTCTACATCGTCAGTACGAAAATGTTAGAGCGAGCGTGTGTCTTAATGGTTGAGAAGCTGTTTACTACATTTCTTACCATGTAAGAAATTCATTTGTTGCAATAAATGCAACATCTGAGAATAATTGATTCAATTTTTTGCCACAACGACTTTGCAATTAAAATAAATTCCATGAATATAAAATAAATTCTGAAAATCATTAGAAAACCACCGACTTTGAAACAGAAGCTCACAAATTTCAATGTATTAAGGGTTTAATTAATACACCTTGTGGAGCTAAACAGTAGCTAAATCTATTATACATCTATACTCTGTCTAGAAAGTATCCGGAAAAAACAAAGCTCAATTGTACTTTAAAATAAATGGTGGTTTATACTTGATAGAAGGTATATAAAATTATTTAAATATTTTAATATTTACAGATATATTATGTTGGCATTCTACATATTTAATTTCAAAAAATTATACTTAATATTATAACTTCAGGAATTAAATTAATGTCATATAAGCACTGCTCACATCAAATGACATATAAAATAAAAATTCATTATAAGACATCCGAATGAGATAACAAAATCCAATAAATATAAATTGTTAACAAAATTCCTAATATTTTGAGTAGATAAAATTTCGTTTCTCTTATCCCTCTTATGAAAACAAATATCTTTCAAAAAATGTTCAACATAATCTCAAGAATCTCATCATAAAACTATCTTACTTAGAATATTCAATATTATTGGATATCTAAGTTACTTTTTAGAAAATCTCAAGATATGTAAAAATATCACTAAAAAACAAGTTTTAAGAGAGACTTTGCTTCGTCGGTACTCTATCGTATTCAATAAAATATAACATCAATCAACAAAAAGTATTTACTCACCTTTAATAATTCAGAAGGCTTCTTGGTAAATGAATACTGAACATTGAAATGGAGTCTAATGTGACTCTAAATGAATAGTTCCGTGGTTTACCCTTGGTCTTAAAGATTGAAAGGCAATTTAACGGCCTCTGTTATAGCACAAGAACCATCTGTATAAAGAATGTTAAGGAAACCAAATCATTATATATTATGAATAAAATAAATGGGGGTTTATACTTGATAGAAGGTATATAAAATTATTGCGAAGCCATGCAACTTTGGCCGTAGCCGACTATCTGCACAACCTATTTTATACATTACTTTTGTCTTAGAATGTTACAAAAAAGAAGCTCTTCCATTGTCCTAAGATCCTGATGAAATATTTCACCCTGCTCCTTACTAAAAACACCCAGATTTTGTGGAAAACGGTCTAAATGCGAGTGCAGGAACTGGATTTTCATGCTCATGTTGCACCCTAGCTCGTGAAAATTCCATAGCATGCACTCAACAAACTCGACATGGTGGTCAGATTTCTTTTTGCCTAGGAAATTAGTCATAACGAGAACAAATGAATTCAAAGCTTTAGGTTCGACATCAGTCATTGATTTGACCAAATTAGGATCTTTCACAAGTTACATAATCTGTGGCCCATCAAAAATAGCAGCTTTCAAGTTTTCTGTACTTAATCCTGGAAACTTGCGTGAAAGAAAATTGAAACATTCGCCACTTTTGTCAAGTAGCTTCACAAATTACGCATTATATTATAATAAAAGGACTTCATTGATGACCACAATCTAATATTACATGAGAAAAAATAAACAATATATTACTTTGTATCAATCACAGGGCGGAGTTCAGGTGGGTTTAAACCCTCTGCTCTACAGAGATATAAAACAGTTTTACAGTTAGCTTGAGATCCTAGATTTACATAAGGAATCATACTTGAGGTTTTCCTGGAACATTGTTTTCCAAGGTGTCGAAGTGATAGTGCTTTCTCCAACGATATAATCAGTAGGTCTTCAGTTTCAATTTGTTCCAAATGACTAGTAGAGCATCCGAAGATGGTTTGATAATAAGATACTCTAAATCTGGCACAAGGAAGATTGTCTGGTATTAAGATAATTCAACCAAAAAGGCATTCCAGCAAAAAGAAGGTCCCGAACCAAGATTGTCCAACTCTAAGATCATCCGCTACTAAGACAGTTCTAAGATCATCCGGTACTAAGACGCCTTCTAATTAAACGTCTTATAATAAACAATAAAAATTCAATATTCCACAATTTTCATCGATTATAGGTACGTTAATTCGATGAAAATACCACACGGTGTGTCTTCCAGCAACATCACAGTAAGAAAAAAAAATCTGGGAAATTCTATACTTCTTGAAAAGAATGTAAGTCTACAGCGCATCCGACAACAAAGTCGACTTTCATTGCCGAAATTTCAAACTTCTTAATGAGCCTAGTTTAATCCATTATTGGAGCGTTTTTTAGCAACTGAAATTCAAATCAATAAGAGTGGAGCGTTTTTTAACGTTACAAGGCACATTTGTAACATTTTTTGTACCAATTTTTATCTCTTCCCGCAATGGCCAAACTTGGCCTTTGTGGCCAATGGTGTTGTTTGTCACCACTGTCCCAGATTCACATGAAACAAGGGAACTTTGTGTACCCCCCTTGTTAATCTAAAAGAAAATTAACCATTTTCAAATCAACTCAACTGACCCATTTGTGGTCTTGATACTTAATTTTTTCCATAACCTTGGAAACATTTGCGTTTTCTTCTTTTCAAGTCGTGGAATCTTCAATAGGAATAGACCACTGTTATGAAGCAAAACATTCTCTAAACTTCGCTGCTGTCTATGAAAAGACGCCAATCATTAGGTTGGTACTTTTTTGATCTTATCAAAATAGGACCAACATCGTTACAAAAAACTAAATCCTTCTCTTGAGAAAAGTACGGTAAAAGATTTTTTCTCGGGTGCGATAAATAGTTATTTTGTTTTCCAGAGTAAGGAAATTTACTTTTTTAAACGAGATGCTAAAATTTCAAAAGCTTCTCTCGGTAAGTTCGAATCCTCACTAAGTCATTTAGTTCTTTCTGATTAAACGGTTGAGGCTAAATTTGCAGTCTGGATCAGAGTCTTCACTTGATGTATTTCGTTCGGTTTTACAGAGATTTGGACAATCAGAAGATTTAGATGAGCTAGGTTGTATCGGGCGTTTTTTTTAGAGTGATAGAACTTTAAATTGAAATAAGACACATTTAAATTAAGATTGAAGCCAAATTTGTTTTTATTTGAAAGATTATTTTATGACATTTACGTTTTAAAAATAATTTCCGGCATATGTCCACCACAACTAGCTCTGAGGAACCGTATTCGACCAGACCAAGTTTGTTGGATTCCAAAGCGTCTATTGTTTCTGGTTTATCAGCATAAACCAACAACTTGACAACGCCAAAAAAAATAATCCAGTGGAGTTATGTCGCATGATCTTGGAGGCCAATTAATTGGACCATTTCTCGAAATAATGTTATCGCTAAATGTTTCTGTCAATAAATCAATTGTTACGGTAGCAGCATGAAGTGTAGCACCATCTTGTTGGAACCAAAACACTGGGTCCATACCATTCAAATTTTGAAACAAATAATCATTGATCATCGATCTGTAACGAGCACCATTCACTGTAACATTAGTCCAGCATCGTTTTTAAAGAAATATGGACCGCTGATGCCTCCAGCGTGTAAAGCACACCATACAGTCCATTTTTCAGGATGCAATGGAACCTGCAGAACTTCTTGAGGATTGTTTTCACTCCATATACGGCAATTTTGCTTATTAACATAGCCGTTCAACCAGAAATGAGCTTTATCACTAAACACAATTTTTCTATAAAAAAGTGGATCAACTTCAAGCTGATCTAGGGCCCAATCGGCAAACAAACGACGCTTTTTATGGTCAAGTGGCTTAGTTTCTGAACCAGTTGGATCTTGTAAGGGTGTAGACCAAGATCTTTACGTAAAAATTTCCATGTGGTGGATGCACAGAGTCCATCTTGTTGTTGCATCGAGTAGAGAAAATGTTGTCCGAAATCTATCGATAGTTAGAAGAATAAGCTGCTCTGATGGACTATTATGTGAACCATAAATTTCACGAAGTGCTCTATAAATTTGGCGAATAGAACACTGATTTTGAAAATAAATTTCAACAATTCGTGAACGTTGTTGCGGCGTGAGTCTTTCCATGATAATTTGTCAATACTTACTGAACAGAAATGTCAAAACAACAAGGATTCTACCTTCTGTCAAATCACAGTTATCCCTATCGAAAGTTATATCACTCTAAAAAAAGCATCCGATACCTCTCGTGATTTTGAGGTCGTTAAGCAGAAGATAAGTTAGGATATTGAGGATGCTTACTTCGATTTCCAGGGTTGATTCCGTTTATTTTCACAACGCCGAAGTAGCAATCGTTATGATAGTTTCGAGGTTCTCGACAAATCATGGGTGATGGAACATTTTTACATCTCTTTTTCCACTGGACCATAACCGTAGACTTGTCACAGATTTTTGGAATACAATATGGAAAACCCATGACTTGTCCTGATTACACAATTTCATTTTAAAGTATTGATGATGCGCAGTTTTCACAAAGTCCGATATAGGTTTTCGATATTTTGCAAATATATATTCACCACACATAGCAAAAACAATCGGGATTAAGCACACAATATGTTCTTGACGAAACCATATCGAAAACAACAAAATATATTTTAGTGTCCAATAAAAAACGAAAATCTAAGTAAAAATAGTAAATGAGGTTAGTTAGCTATAACTCAAAAATATAAGCTGTTAGAGAAAAACTGTTGCCAGCGTGAATTTGATATAGAAACAAAAAATCACAGGGAATCATTTTGTTGTTGTTGATCAGTATAATCTCATATCTCTGAGTAGGTTTGCCCCAATGTTGCCACAAAGTTGAATAATTTTCCACCTTAATTCATCAAGCTTTGAAACTCTGCCGAAGTCATATCAATAGATAGATGCTTTCAGATATCCCCAAATTGTTTGATCGATACTCTACGAGATATCTACAGAAAGAATGTTGGATTTCTTTTTCCCCCAAGCTTTTATTTCCCAGTTTTGTTCCAGCGTAAATCGACCAATTTCGTTACTGTCACCAACTTTCCGTCAAAATGCAAACTCTAGATGGCCCACCTTTAGTAACGCTGTTATACTTCGTTGCCAACCTTGCAATTCCGCTACTATTCTACAACATCGACGATTACGGTCGATGTTAATCTCTGATATATGTATATCCCTAGTCGACAGTTTCTCCTTCTGTTCAGCCATTGGTAGGCATCGTGCCACACCGCCACGTTGATCCAATTCCGGATGCTGACCTTGTGTGGATTTTTCAGCTCTGACTGCCACGCTTGTTTGTGCATCTTTGACCTAGGTTGCGCGATGCGCTGCGGTATTTTTGTTAGACGTCTTATTTATGTGTCGCGTTCGTTTATTTCGGAAACGAGCTTTTTTATTTCGAGGTTGTTTATTGCCTGGATCGCAATATTGTCCAATCATTATTGATCGAAGTTCTAAGTAATAGGAAAAGTGGAATGATTTGCGTTTGAGAAAAAAATTTTAAATCCTCTTGATTGACGTCGAGGTATCTAAAGCAGGATCCTATATTCACAGTTAAAATTGACTGCTCCTGAAAAGTTAAGGACCTTGATGTTTCGGAAGATATATACGTTCCGTATCGTCTTAATTTTTTTCTTACAATTACATAAACTTACAATTATAGAAACGTCTTCTGGTTCATCGTGAAGCAAGTTTTCAATTAGACCAAAAAGTTATTATGCCTAGACAAGTTTTATTCGAGGGATGCTTCAGGCTGCTCAACACAACTGACCAATTTCTTCAATGTGAACCAGAATGTGATGTCATACCGACACTTTGCCACTCGAACTGTTCGTTAAAGACCCGGTAGTAGTAGGTCACGCCCTACAACGCCAGCAGAAGAGCTTTTTTTTAACTCTTCTGGTGACAAGGCAGCCCCTCAGCATTTGCAGAACAGCAAGTCAACGTCTTCGAGATGCCACAGGTACTTCAGTTTCTCTAAACACAGTCAGAAGACGTCTCCATCAAGTCATTCTAACATCTAGACGCTTGTTAAGAAGAGATCCACTCACTCGCGAACGCAAGTGTCAAACATTCTAGTGGGCAATGGAGGGGGTATACTGGCGAGATGAATGGCGGATACGTACTCTTTACTGACGTTTTTACTGCCCAGATATGAACGTGTTTCTGATTGTCGACGATTACTAGTGTGGATACGTCCAATCGTGGCGAAGGAACCGTCTCTCTGTTCAAAAAGTCACTCCTTTTCGAGGTATCAGAACTGACTTTTAGTACTTCCAAGAACCATGACTTACTTCTCAGACATATTTTGATGAAGTTATCAACGGAGTAGTTCTACAATTTACCTGAATAAGTTAGGAGAGTTGAGGGTGATATGATATTATGAACTGATGAGGCCACTTTCACGAAATCGGGTATGATAAAGTTGCGAAATAGCCATGTATGGAAAACAGAAAACTTCCAAGCGACTATTGTTTCTCTTTTCCAACATGAGTTAAAGGTCAACGTGTGGTTGGGAGTCATGAGAGGTGAACTATTCGGACCAGTTATACTTTCCGATCGCCTCAACGCTGAAGAATTCATTGCATTAATCCAAAGCAGCTTAATAGACGTATTGGATGAAATGCTCCTGGATAACAGACAAAATGTCTGGTTTCAAATGGATGGCTGCCCGCTCATAATAGCCGAAATATACGAGACCTAATGAATTAATAATTTGGGGTGCAATGGGTTGGAAGGTACGATCCGGTAAGATGGCCACCAAGCAGCCCCGACCTTACGCCTTTGGATGTTTATATCTGGAACACATTGAAAGAAAAAGTATATCAAATTCTCGTTTAGACTCCAGAGGATCTGATCGAAAGAATAAAATTGTATTGTGTAGAAATGCGTCAGAAACGTTGTGCACTTCGCAGTATTGTAGATTCAGTACGAAAACGATGTGTGAAATGTATTGGACAAGGCGGTAGTTGCAGGAGTCTGTTTTCCTTACATTTTTTCATAAAATCGTTATTATTAAAATTGATATGATCTCAATCATAAAGAACTTCAAGACAGAGCAAATTTAGATTTGGAGTATTTCAACTTTTCGTAATTATTTATCTTCTCAGCAATGATATTATGGCAGAGGACAAGCAGCTAGCACAAAAGTTGATATGTCATTCGAAAAGACACCGAATGAGGAATTTTTTGCTGAAAAGAAAACATGTCCATAATTAATAATTTTTTCATCAATAAAACCATGACTTAATTCTCAGACCGCAATAAGAAATTATCAAGACCGCAATAAGAAATTTTTTGCACACAGTACTTCTTATCTTGTAGCAAATTTAATGCCGTTTCCAGAGACGTGGTCGAATTTGATGAGGCTTCAAGGATAACTGAAGTATAATCGATTTTATGGAAAAACTTGAAATATTTCGTGAAATCAAGAAATGTTAAATTCAAGAATAACCATCAACATTTCGACCATGTGTTATATGACATTTTTTGTTGCAAATAACTTGTGTGATCTCCCTTTGAATGTAGACATCCTGTATAGCATTACCTCCAAGATCCTCTGATATGAATGCAATCAGCAATTACAAAGAATCCATGATGCCCACAGACCACAAGCGGAAACGGTTCAACAGCTCCAAGATCTTTTACTACAACTTTGGCAACAAGTTAAGCAGAAAGTTTTCAATAAATGGGTGGAAGACATGTAGAGAAGATGCAAGCAGTTACTGATGGAATGGTGGTTATACTTTCTATGGAGGGTGAATACAAGAATAAATTTTTGAAATTTTTAGAATATTTATTACTACGAATACATAATTTCTTTGAAATATTATTATTCTAACATGAAACACTGTATATTAAATATCAAACAGATAAATTCTGCTATACCTCACTACAAATTCTAATTTTATAGAATTTTTTAAAAACTTTTTTGAATCAAATTAAAGTAATGCCTTAAAAAAAAACTATTACAATTTTAGTAGACATATAGAACTAATACAGTATCAAATGAAGTAAAAAATCCAAAGAAAATATAGAATATTGATTGAAGTTACTCAACAAACATTAAGTGGACACAGCGCTGTTTCCACTTAACGAATGGGGTAGGATTTCCATACGCTGAAGTCCATTGGGTTGAGATCCGGTGAGTAGGGCGGCCATTCTGCAGACGTGATGAAACCCGGAAAATGGGACTTACACCATTGTTACATCATTTTTGCTTTGTTAGCCGGAGCGGAGTCCTCTTGAAAGGTCCAATGCGTGCTGCCGAAGTGCTGCTGGGCCCACGGAAGTACTACGGCCTCGAGAATAGACCGTATCGGGAGACTGTTGTTTTGGTGGTTGTGGGATTGTTCTACGGTGAAAAGCTTCTCGTCTGTGAAGAGAATGCTCTCCAATTGCTGACCGGAGGAGTTGGAGGCACCTTTGGAGTCGTACGCGCTTGTTTTCATCCGTGAGGAGTTGAACTTTTTGGAGCTTGTATGGCTTGAGGTTGAGCTCCTTTTTGGACATTTGACGAACGGATTCATGGTTGATACCGGTCTCACGGGCTATTTTCCTCATGGAGACCCTCGGATTTCGATTGACTCGCTTCTTGACGATGTTGCGATTGCTAGGGGTATTGACAGTGCCTTTTCTCTCACTTCCTGAACAACGACCATGGCAAAGCTCCTTGGAACGGCACATTGTGCAGACGAACAATTTCGCATTGACGCTTACAGCTCCAAAATTGCAGTACCTTTGTTTCACATTCTAATACTCTGTAAAATTAAGTAATATCAAACTGAAAATTCACATATTAGTACAAGAAAGTGTAGAGGATCTAATAGAATGAAAATTATTTGGCTATGCTAAAATACTTTTGTTCAAGAACACTAAAATTTGTCCGAAGTTTTGCTTGTCACCCTGTATTATATCAGGCTATCAACCTGTCATAATCTAATTATTAATATAAACATTGAATGAACGAAACTACTTTAATCTTCATTCAATACAATTAAGGTTTAGGTGAGCCTTATATATTATAAACGAAACTTACAATCAACTCATATTGTAAAACACGTAGACTTACAGTCCGCGGCGACAATCAAAGCCGCTAATACGAAGGGCTTAAGAAGATAAGACGATGATAGATTTTAAGACCGGTAGGTAAACGGCCTCCTGATCAGGCTACCTGGGTTTCGATACATAGAAGAT
Organism: Megalocaria dilatata; assembly: GCA_034642435.1. NCBI lineage: Eukaryota > Metazoa > Arthropoda > Insecta > Coleoptera > Coccinellidae > Megalocaria > Megalocaria dilatata. The sequence continues at coordinate 26,903,451 of CM067859.1, forward strand.
TCGCTTAAATTCATGGTATTCTAGAGAGCAATAGACCCTTCCTGGACGATGGCCTCAACATAATATTCTGCAATTAACCAGCTAAACCAATCAACCAGCCGACAATATCCCTCTTTATAGTCTTTTTAGTCGTCTAGTTATATGGGAGGACTCACTTTATGTAAAGAACCCGAATAACACCTAACGAAACAAGGAAATATGACGAGAAGTTCAAAATGTATGAATAGATAAAACAACAGAAATTCTGAATTTATTAGTTTTACTTGGTGAAGGTTGCATCTTAACTAAAAGATTTCAAATAGACGTCAGTTCGGACGGATGGAAGGAATTGAATGTGCTTCTGAGTAAAGGTCGAATATTTCGGAACATTTCAGATTCGAAATTCTCAATATACAAACATTTGGACAAAATGGAGGTGTTCTGTGATGTGTGAAAGAAATGAAAGAACTATGTAATGAGCGCGTAAATGTTGGTATGGTCAATGAACATAGCAAATTGCAGTAGCATTAAACTTTTATTTTATATATATATCCTCTTTTCATAGATTCCCACTCACAATTGAAATATTTCGAAATATCAGGAACTGCTCTTAAATTATCGTATTTTTTGGTGGAACTAAGTAGGATAATAACTATTTCTACCCTCAGTACAGTCACAAATTATTCTTGACGACATAATTAGAAGTATTAACGGAGGTTTCTCAACGTTATGTAACGTGTTTATGCATCTTAATGGTTAACAGTAATTTGAAGGATTTTTACGTAATGACAAGTTTTTATAAACCATAAGCATATGTAATTTGTTTATGGGCGGACATAACGTAATGCATACCCACTATTTTGTAGGTATTCATGTTAATTTGGTTTTTAATTAATATTTGTGTTACATTAGTGTAATTTATGAAACGACTAAATTGGAGCTACTGATGCAAAATACGAGATCAAAATTAATAATGTCTGAGCTTTCGAACGAAAAGAGTTAGAGATTTGAAACTTTCAGAGTAGATTTGGGACCTAAATATCTTGGTTAATTTCGTTAATGGGCAGAATCGGCCTAATAGTTCCGCAATTATTCACATTTGAAATACTTCTCTTATTTTCCCCGATATTTTTGAAACTGCAAATATGATCCATTTGAAATTTAGTATTTAGAAGTAAAATAGCGACATGCATTTCCGAGAATGTGAGGATCGTATGTGTTATGACGTAATTGTGGTTGCGCCAAAAAAAACATAGTAAATGGGATCTAACCACTTGTAGTTATTTCTCTCGAATTGTTGAACCAGGATCTTCTACTCCTGGTTTCTTAATTAAACGAATGTGAACACATCTTAACAATTTATACGTGTTTATAAATTGCCCTGTTCAATCGTTGAAGGGTTTTCATTCCAATAAGAGGTTTATTTTTGAATAGCCCGCCATCTGAGCAGCTGTTACTATTGAAGCTGTCATCTTGACGTTTGACAAGTAAAAACTACGCCTTTACTAAAAATGGAACGATACATGCTTCAACAACGCATTTAAATTGTTAAAATGCACCTTTCGGTCATCGTGAAGCACCTTCTTGTCGGATAATAGTGAAACTGATGGGAAAATTCGAGCTGTTGGGACATGTTAGTGATTGAAGAATCGAAACCGTGTGCGTCGCTCAAGAACAACTGAGAATATTGCCGCTTTAGCCCGTCATAATAACGAAAACACAAGTTTGTCGATTCCTCGTCGATCTTTGGAATTAGACATTGCACAAACGACATTTCACCTTATTTTGCATAAAGACTCTGGTCTTAAGGCTTTTACAGGTCAGTTAACAAAAGAACTCAAGCCTGCCGATCACCACAAGGTCGTATCTTCGCTGCTTGGGTCCTTAAAATGCATCACAATGATCCGGATTTTCATCGAAAAATCATCTTCAGTTATGAGGTCCATTTTAACCTAAAAGGCTACCTTATTAAACAAAATTGTCTCATTTGGGGCCCGGAAAATCCAAGAATGATTGTTGAAAAGCCTCTCCATCCTCAACCAGTCACTGTTTGGTGTGGTTTTTGAGTAGACTTTGCGATTGGACCTTATTTATTCGAAAATGAGGCTGGTGCAACTGTAACGGTGAATGTATTGCGCTAACGAGCTATGATTAATGATTTTTTATGACCGTAATTGGAAGATATTGATGTGGACGACGTTTATTTTCAAAAAGACGCTATTTGCCACACAAGCAACGAAACAATCGCAATTTTGCAAGAAAAGTTTTTTGGCTGTGTTATTTCTCGAAGTGGTGATCACATTTGGCCACCGAGATCTTATGATTTAACACCTTTAGACTTTTCTTTGGGGCCACGTGAAAGATAAGATCTATATCAATGCTTCACCATCGATTCAAGACCTTAAAGAGGTAATTCGTGAAGCTATCAAGGACATACAGCCTCAAGTGCAAATTGGTCACGAAAAATTTCACGAAAAGGAAGAGTAGCCTTGGCGGCCATTTGGCTGATATCGTTTCCAATTGTTAATGACATGCTTTACAATGAAATAAGCATCCATTGAATAAAATAGAAAAAGGCTTTTTACTTGATAGAAGAAATATATTATAATATATTGAGTTTTGAATATATACGTCTATTAAATATAAGCGGTGCTTATAGACATAAATTTAATTCTAAAAGTTTTTTGAATAAAAATTTTTTCGAAATTAAAATTGTAGAAGCCTAACAGATTGAATCTGTTTTGATATTCAAATTTTGAAACATCCATTGATTCATCTTAAGATATACTCGTTTTATTTAATATCTGAATGAAACCTCTTATTGGAAAACCCTCTATAAATAAGATAGTAAGCTATTTACTTACCTGTCGGTATCTAATTGCTGTAATACGCAAATATTGAATAGCCGAAATTACTTCAATATTTATTCATAATAATGGACGTATAGGTAAGCCTTATATATACTAACTGCCTTATATATACTAACTGCCTTATATATACTAACTGCCTTATATATACTAACTGACAAAGAAACTGCAAAACCCAGAAGAAGCTGTTTAAATTTTAAATTTTTTTTTGTGAAACATAGATAGTATAGCAAGGAGTGAATGATTGAAATTTTAAGAAAAAAAAACGAAGGTTTTGCAATTTTTTTCAATAAATTTGTAAATAATGTGTTTGTCCACCGCGATTATCTATACACTCCCCAAAACGTCTTGGCATTGATGCAATAAAATGGTCTATTTCTTCTTAAGGGATACTATCCCAAGCTGCCTTTAGTTCATGTCTCAGAGCCTAGAAAGTCCGTGTGGGCTGGGGTAAATTTCCAAGCCTTCTATGTCCCAAACATGCTTTACGGGCGAAAGATCGGGGGATGTGGGCGGTCATTGCAATAGATTCACATGAGTCGCTTCAAAAAAGTTTAAACTACCTCTGGCAACATGAGGTCGAGCATCATCTTGCTGAAATATTGAATTTTCGAGCGGGTTAAGGTAAGGGAGAACATATGGCTCCACTATTTCTTGAAGGTAACGCAGCGCTCTCATGTTACCTCGAATAAAGACTAAAAGTGACCTACTTGCATATGCAATAGCACCCCATACCATAACGCCTACTGTCGGGTGTACATGATGCTCAATATCAAACTGAGGTTCACGTCTTTCTCCCCGACGTCGTCTAACCCTTCTCCGGCCATCATGCGCACTCAAGGAGAATCGAGATTCATCAGAAAAGACGATCTGATGCCATTCCACATTCCAATGTTGACGTTCTCTGCGCGACTATCATCGTTGCCGGCGATGCTTAACAGTCAGAGGTAACACAAGATGGGGTCGATAATGCTGCAGTCCAAAAGACCTTATCCGGCGGTAAACCGTTCGTATAGTTACAGGATGGCTTTGTTCTCCTAACCACTCATCAGCCAAAGATAGAGTTGTCGCAAATCGGTCTCTAATAACCACAAGTCTTAGACGTCTATCTTGAAGTTTATTAGTGCCCCTTCGAAGTCCATCTTCGATTTTGGGCATTTTCACACCATGCTTGACAACATCTCATAACAGTAGTTGGATTTTTGTTTGTACGGTTAGCGATTTCTCGAAATGACAACCCCGCCTCCCGTAGACCAATAATTCGACCTCTTTCAAATTCGCTTAGCTGGCGATAAATTCCGCGTACACGTGCTCTAGGCATTTTAACAACAACTAAACATCGACTTTGGATCTCCTCGAACAGCTGGTTTGTTGCAAAATTTGAAAAAATTACAAAAAACGACCACATATTTAAATAACAAAAAATGTTTACATGAGAAGACCTTCACGATTTTTTGCTCCAAATTTTAATCATTTACTCCTTGCTATACATTCTGTCAAGAAAGTAAAATTTTTTTTCCTGGGTTGGTACCACTGTCCTTAATTACTATGCCAAGCTTGAGCGGGATCTGTCAACTAGTGTGTTTGCAACAGCTGATTAAGTCAGTCGATGTCAGAGTGCGTGCCGATTTTTACTATGGGTGATTACGTTGAGCAAAGAATTTGTTTAAAGTTTTGTGTTGCAAATGAATTTTCGTGTGCCGATGCATTGAAAATGTTGCAAAAGGCCTTTGGTGATAATGCTCTATCGAAAACTCGTGCATATCAGTGGTACAGAGCCTTCAAGGACGGTCGTGAAGTGGTCGCCCATTGACGGCTTCGATCGAAGATAACGTCGATAAAATTAAGGAAAGGGTTCTGGAAAACCGTCGTACCAGCTTGAGAGAGATAGCACATGATCTTAAGATATCCCACGAGTCCGCACGTACGATTTTGATTGATATTTTGGGCATGAGAAAAGTGGCCGCACGATTCGTACCGAAAGACCTGAATTTTCTTCAAAAACGTCATCGCGAACAGGTTGCTTCAGACATGCAGGATCGCTGTAATTCCGATTCTACATTCATGGAACGCATTATAACTGGTGATGAGACCTGGGTCTACGAGTACGATATGCAAACAAGCCAGCAATCATCGGAATGGGTGGCAAAAAATGAGCCGAAACCGAAAAAACAACGCCAAAGCCGCTCGAAAATGAAGGTGATGCTCATTGTTTTCTTCGATATCCGTGGCGTGGTGCACTACGAATTCGTTCCAGAGGGTCAGACGGTAAACAAGGAGTATTACCTAGGCGTTATGAAACGTTTGCGTGAGCGTATCCGTAAGAAGCGGCCAAATTTGTGGGCGAACAACTCATGGATTTTGCATGACGATAACGCGCCTTCTCACCGAGCTACGATTGTGACTGACTTTCTCGCCAAAAACTCAACACACGTGCTTCAGCAACCACCGTATTCGCCGGATTTGGCTCCCTGCGACTTTTTCCTTTTTTCAAAACTAAAATTGCCCCTTCGTGGCACCCGTTTTGAGTCGATTGAAGCCATAAAACAAAATTCGGCGCGAGAGCTAAAGTCCATCCCGGAAAGCGCCTATAAAAAATGTTTCGATAATTGGAAGTGCCGTTGGCATAGATGTATTGGAGCAAATGGAGCCTATTCTGAAGGCGACCCAATAAATTTTGACGATTAAATGTAAAAATGTTGTTTTAATTGAAAATTCCCGGTACTTTCTTGACAGAGTAGTATTATCTATGTTTTACCAAAAAAAATCAAAATTTAAATAGTTTCTTCTGGGTATTGCAGTGGCCGTATCTCAGCCAGCTACGACTGCAAAGCCGTTAAGACAAAAGGCTAATGACGATAAGAGTGAGGTAGACTAACCTCACTGGTCGGTATACCTGGTCTCGATACATAAAAAATTTATACAATTCATTGTATTCCTGGATGATGGCCCCAACACAATATTCAAATATGCAAATTTTCTTTGCGATTGTGGGTGATATGAACAACCATTTTTTTTTCATATCATCATTTCAAAGTGGTAAAATCCGAGTGCAAAAGCTTACAAGGTATAAGATTGATTATGTGTAATGCCACGAATGTTTCCTTTCTATTTTCAACATCTGCAGGGATATAATTCCCGTATTTTCTCTTTCAACTATAGGACTAATAAAACTTTTGAACCTTCAACTGCCGGAATTATTTATCTCATATACTCGGTTGACCACATTCTTTGGCTTGCGTTCAATTGGTGGCGATCAACGCCAGATGGGTCAAGGTGCAACTACCACTGAAGTCGCTTGTATCACACAATTATCTGTTAATTGAGGACCTTAATTGCTCTATTATCATATTTTCAGCCTACCTCGTATCTTGGTACCGATTTGAAGCGAACGAAATCGCCGAGAACTGATTGTTACGCCGGCGTTGATTGCTTTTGTTCATTGACGAAAATAAACGCCTTCGTCATTATTATCTTGTTCTTCAGTACTTACGGCTTTATTGAAAAAAATAACGGGACCTGTGAAACATGTGATACGTTCATTATTGTGGAATGAAAACAGGTCACTCGTTGAGGAAGACCGTGCTTTTTGTTATTTTTAAAAACAATAACGGGCTGACGTAGCGTCATGAGCTTAATTACGCTAGTACTTGATCGTATACCCACGAATTTGCAATCATAAGATGTCCTTCCCTAAATGAATGTTGACCTGTCTCGGCGTTTTCCGAAAAAACTCATATCAGGTGTATTTTTAGAGTGATAGAACTTTCGATGGGAATAACTGTGATTTGACAGAAGGAACAAGCCATGTTGTTTTGACATTGCTGTTCTGTAACCATTAACAAATTATCATGGCAAGACTCACGCCGCAACAACGTTTACAAATTGTTGAAATTTATTTTCAAAATCTGTCGCCAAACTTTAAAGCGCTTCGTGAAATTTATGGTTTACATAATCGTCCATCAGAGCAGCTTATTCATCGAACTATCGATAGATTTCGGACACCATTTTCTCTACTCGATCCAACAACAACAACAAGACAAAGAACTGTACGTACAGAAGAAAATATCGCTGCTGTAAGTCATAGTGTTAATGATGATCCAGATTTGTTTATTCGACGTTCGACGTCGACGTTCACAACAAGTTGGACTCTGTGCATCTACCACATGGAAAATTTTGCGTGAAGATTTTGGTCTACACCCATACAAGATCCAACTGGTTCAAGAACTAAAGTCACTTAACCATAATAAGCGTCGTTAGTTTGCTGATTGGGCCTTAGATCAGCTTGAAGTTGATCCACTTTTTTATCGTAAAATTGTGTTCAGTGATGAAGCTCATTTCTGGTTGAACGGCTATGTAAACAAGCAAAATTGCCGCATATGGAGTGAAAACAATCCTCAAGAAGTTCTGCAGGTTCCATTGCATCCTGAAAAATGCACTGTATGGTGTGCTCTACACGCTGGAGGCATCATAGGTCAATATTTCTTTAAAAACGATGCTGGAGATAATGTTACCGCGAATGGTGCTCGTTACAGATAGATGATCAATGATTATTTGTTTCAAAATTTGAATGGTATCGACCCAGAAGTGTTTTGGTTCCAACAAGATGGTGCTATACCTCATGCTGCTACCGTAACAACTGATTTATTGAAAGAAAAATTCGGTAATAACATTATTGCGAGAAATGGTCCAATTAATTGGCTTTCAAGATCATACGACATAACTCCACTGGATTGCTTTCTTTGGGGTTATGTCAAGTCATTGGTTTATGCTGATAAACCAGAAACAATAGACGCTTTGGAGGCCAACATAACTCGTGTTATTGATTAAATAAGGTCTGAATTACTCGAAAAAATGGTCCATAATTCGTCTGGTCGAACGCGGTTCCTCAGAGCTAGTCGTGGTGGACATATGCCGGAAATTATTTTTAAAACATTAATGTCATAAAATTATCTTTCAAATAAAAAAAAATTTGGCTTCAATCTAAATTTAAATGTGTTTTATTTCAATTTAAAGTTCTATCACTCTAAAAAAAAAACACCAGATACTTACGGAAACATCCAGCTGGATGATCAATGATTATTTGTTTCAAAATTTGAATGGTTTCGACCCAGAAGTGTTTTGGTTCCAACAAGATGGTGCTATACCTCATGCTGCTACCGTTACAACTGATTTATTGAAAGAAAAATTCGGTGATAACATTATTGCGAGAAATGGTCCAATTAATTGGCCTCCAAGATCATACGACATAACTCCACTGGATTGCTTTCTTTGGGGTTATGTCAAGTCATTGGTTTATGCTGATAAACCAGAAACAATAGACGCTTTGGAAGCCAACATAACTCGTGTTATTGATTAAATAAGGTCTGAATTACTCGAAAAAATGGTCCATAATTGGTCTGGTCGAATGCGGTTCCTCAGAGCTAGTCGTGGTGGACATATGCCGGAAATTATTTTTAAAACATTAATGTCATAAAATTATCTTTCAAATAAAAAATTTGGCTTCAATCTAAATTTAAATGTGTTTTATTTCAATTTAAAGTTCTATCACTCTAAAAAAAAAACACCAGATACTTACGGAAACATCCAGCTGGACTCTTTAAGGTGGGTCAGCCTGTATACGGCAACGGAAACTTATTCAATTTACAATCACAATTCGACAAAATAATATCTTTATACAAAAAACGTACTAACAGTTCTAGCGCTATACAGTGTTAAATTCAAAAAGCAAGTAGTCTAAACGAATACTTGAATAAAATGTTAAAGCAGTATTTAACAGAATGTTTGAACAAATACCTTGATCGAATGTTTGAACAATTAGCAAAGATCAAATGCTTGAACTATCACCAAAGATACAACGATGTGTGATGCTATTTAAGAACATTGAAATTGGACCTTCCTTCTTCTGAATATGGAAGATTCTCAAATTTGATTTGTTGCTGATTTCGGAATATTATGTCGTCTCTGTGGAATAGACTCAAAAAAAAAAAAACGTGAAAAGGTAGCAATAGCTTAATGAGATAAACGTCTCTAAGATTGACCTGAACAGGGTTTTAAAAGCTATTAACCCTGAGACAAAATATATATTTTCGTCTACTAGATTTAGTGATTGACCATTTATCTTTTCTCGAAAACCTCGGACAACCTTCTTTCATTTAACTTTATTAAACAAAAGAAATTAAACAATACAACAACGAATAAGAACATAAACATTTGGTAATAATACATTTAGCCAAGTGCTTTCTTTGGCGGCAATACATAGCTTCAGACGCTTCTTGAAATTTTCAGCAATGGGCCGCTAGGCTAAAATCCTTTTATCCCAGCACACAGTAAAATTTGTCCGAAGTTTTTCTTGTCACCCTGCATTTTCAGCTTTATTTTCATGGGAAATATTGTTTTCAGTTTGTAAAAATTGAAAATTTATCAACAATTCAGTGTCGCTCAGAAGAATTGAAGAGTTGATGAATTGCACCAAAATTGCTCTCTAATTTTAATTGTAAAGCTAGCTAATCCTGTAATTAGAATCGACTAATGAAAAATTCAGTTATAATTACGTTTTAATTACCTCATTTGGGCGATCTTATATCGTTTTGAGTTATTCAAGGCTGGGTCGTATAGATTTCAAATACGAATTTTTCAATCTAACGTTCTTATTTGTGATTATAAATTTCTTGAACCATTTTTATATTATTTCCTATTGGATGTTTTGTAAGTTACAAAATCGCTTGACAGTTCGGAATATTTCCGCAATATTTATATACAGGGTCCTGCAATACTGCCTTGCGCTTCCATACCTCCCGAACCAACTATCTTGGGAATTACGTTCGGAAACAGGTTCCTTGTAACTTAATTTATGGAACTCAGGAAATTATTTTCTAATATACAGGAAAAATGTCATGACGACTGAAAATTTTATATGAATAATGAACATTTCTACCTCAGGTTTGATTCAATTTGAATGTGAGTCAATACTTGATAAAAGTAAAATTCAAATGACTTTAAATTCAGAAAATTATAAACTCTAACTTCTACAATGTATATTGAAACAATATACAAAAACTATCAAATTGATATCCTTATATATAATCAATATAAAATATTTTTCAATGTCTCGGAAAAAACCTCCCAACATGAAACGTATGTATATATATATATATATACATATATATATATATATATATATATATATATATATATAACACCCGATAAATACTTATATAGTTTTTGTTAATACATTTATATATATATATATATATATATATATATATATATATATAAATGTATTAACAAAAACTATATAAGTATTTATCGGGTGTTTTCTTTGAGTGATAGATCTTTAAATTGAAATAAAACACATTTAAATTAAGATTGAAGCCAATTTTTTTTTATTTGAAAGATTACTTCATGACATTTATGTTTTAGAAATAATTTCCGGCATAAAATCACCTCGACTAGCTCTGAGGAACCGCGTTCGACCGGACCAATTTTGGATTTTTCAGGTAATTCGGGCCTTATTTCATAATAACACGAGTTATGTTGGCTTCCATAGCGTCTATTGTTTCTCGTTTATCAGCATAAACCAATTACTTGACATAACCCCACAGAAAATAATCCAGTGAAGTTATGTCGCATGATTTTGGAGGCCAATTAATTGGACAATTTCTAGAAATAATGTTATCACCAAATCTTTTTTTCAATAAATCAATTGTTACGGTAGCAGCATGAGGTGTAGCACCATCTTGTTGTAACCAAAACACTTCTGGGTCGATACCATTCAAATTTTGAAACAGATAATCATTGATCATCGATCTGTAACGCGCAGCATTCACTGTAACATTAGCCCCAGCATTGTTTTCAAAGAAATATGGACCGATGATGCCTCCAGCGTGTAAAGTACACCATACAGTGGCATTTTTCAGGATGCAATGGAACCTGCAGAACTTTTCGAGGATTGTTTTCACTCCATATACGACAATTTTGCTTATTAACATAACCGTTCAACCAGAAATGAGCTTCATCACTAAACCCAATTTTACGATAAAAAGTGGATCAACTTCAAGCTGTTCTAGGGCCCAATCAGCAAACAAACGACGTTTATTATGGTCAAGTGGCTATAGTTCTTGAACCAGTTGGATCTTGTATGGGTGTCGATCAAGATCTTTACGCAAAATTTTCCATGTGGTGGATGCACAGAGTCCAACTTGGGAACGTTGACGAATAGACAAATCTGGTTCATCACTATGAATTACAGCAGCGATATTTTCTTCTGTACGTTCAGTTCTTTGTCTTGTTGTTGTTGCATCGAGTAGAGAAAATGTTTTCCGAAATCTATCGATAGTTCGACGAATAAGCTGCTCTGATCATCGATTATGTAAACCATAAATTTCACAGAGTGTTCTATAAGTTTGGTGAATAGAACACTGATCTTGAAAATAAATTTCAATAATTCGTAAACAGCGTGAGTCTTTCGATGATAATTTCTCAATACTTACTGAACAGAAATGTCAAAACAACATGGCTTCTACCTTCTGTCAAATCACACTTATCACTATAGAATGTTCTATCACCCAAAAAAAAATAGTCGATATATTAACATACAAATACAAGAAAATTCTCAAAATAATGGATTAAATAGAAAAAATTGAACAAGAATTCCAACATTTGATAGCTATTTCGGTCTCTAGACCTCTTCAGAAATGTGTATTGTATTCAGATTCAAATATACTACTTTGTCAAGAAAGTACCGGGAATTTTCAATTAAACACAACATTTTTACATTTAATCGTCAAAATTTATTGGGTCGCCTTCAAAATAGGCTCCATTTGCTCCAATACATCATAATCGTAGCTCGGTGAGAAGGCGCGTTATCGCCATGCAAAATCCATGAGTTGTTCGCCTACAAATTTGGCCGCTTCTTACGGATACGCTCACGCAAACGTTTCATATCGCCTAGGTAATACTCCTTGTTTACCGTCTGACCCTCTGGAACGAATTCGTAGTGCACCACGCCACGGATATCGAAGAAAACAATGAGCATCACCTTTATTTTCGAGCGGCTTTGGCGTGGTTTTTTCGGTTTCGGCTCATTTTTTGCCACCCATTCCGATGATTGCTGGCTTGTTTGCATATCGTACTCGTAGACCCAGGTCTCATCACCAGTTATAATGCGTTCCATGAATGTAGAATCGGAATTACAGCGATCCAGCATGTCTGAAGCAACCTGTTCGCGATGACGTTTTTGAAGAAAATTCAGGTCTTCCGGTACGAGTCGTGTGGCCACCTTTCTCATGCCCAAAATATCAATCAAAATCGTACGTGCGGACTCGTGGGATATCTTAAGAACATGTGCTATCTCTCTCAAGCTGGTACGACGGTTTTCCAGCACCCTTTCCTTAATTTTATCGACGTTATCTTCGATCGAAGCCGTCGATGGGCGACCACTTCACGAACGTCCTTGAAGGCTCTGTACCACTGATATGCACGAGTTTTCGATAGAGCATTATCACCAAAGGCCTTTTGCAACATTTTCAGTGCATCGGCACACGAAAATTCATTTGCAACACAAAACTTTAAACAAATTCTTTGCTCAACGTAATCACCCATAGTAAAAATCGGCACGCACTCTGACATCGACTGACTTAATCAGCTGTTGCAAACACACTAGTTGACAGATCCCGCTCAAGCTTGGCATAGTAATTAAGGACATTGTTACCAACCTAGGAAAAAAAATTTACCTGCCTCATTGCCCCGCCAGATTTAAATCGATAATTCCCGGTACTTTCTTGACAGAATGTATAACGAGACCAAAATGTAACTCACCAAATAAGATAAACCTAGAACGAATACTCTAAGTAAGCTTTTAAGTATCCAAAATTAAACAGAAATGATCAACGTGTTGTTACGTTTAACCTATAACCATTTGTGCTCGGAACACGGAAAAACATAACAAAAATTATTCATCCTCTTCAATTATTTTTATTTGATCTTTTATTTTGAGAATTTCAGATAATTTTGGAATAGTCTATTTTCTTGTATTTGTACGTTAATATACATACTTATATAATTTTTGTTAATAAATTTGTATTAATACTTTTCATGTCGGGATGTAAGAAGGTTTTTTCCGTGTAAAAAATATTTTGTATTGATTTATAAGGATATCATTTTAATATAATAGTTTTTGTACACAGGTTTCACTGTTTCAACTATTTTTAATATTAATTATTATTTTCATTATTAAAATAAAATTTTCAGTTTTGATGTCATTTACATATACAGAAAAATGTATTTTTCTGAAATTGTATAAATTTCTGGTGATGAATAATAAAATAAAAAAGAACCTACTATTCCAAATATATATAAAATTCTCAATAAAAGATAGAATAAAAAAATAGTCGAATCAGAACTTTCATTCTGTTCTTCATTTTGAGAATTCTGTATAATTGTGGAATAGTAGATTTTTCCTTATATGTATGTTTTTATATACATACCTATATATGTTGAGTAAATACATTATTAATACGTTTTATGTCGTAAAGCGAAAAAAGTTGTTTTCTAGGCACTGAAAAATATTTTTTATTGATTATATAGTGTGATATTATTTCGATATTTTTATATATAATATAATTTCTAATTTATATTGTAGAAGTTTCAAGGCAATTCTTATTTCAAAGTTATTTTAATTACTTTCATATAGTATTGACTCGTATGACTTTACCTCAAGTGAAAGCCAAAACAATCAAAGAACCCTTATACTGCTCGGAATCACTTCATTGATTTATTAATTTTTGTTTAAGGTATGTTGCACGCATCCAACCCCCAAGTTAAAAATTATTCCTTCGATTCAATCAGTATGTTACTGGTCGATTTAGTTAGATCAGGAGACCAATATTATGTAAGTCTTGTAATATTTTAATTTTGTTTTCCTTTGAAGTTATATTTTTATTGCAAGTCGAAATACGAACTCATAATATTTTGGATTGTCCGGTCAAATATGCACCGACTTCTTCTATAATTTGTTGCCATTTTGAAGGTAGCTTCATGTGTTGTTATTCGCCGATTTGCATCGATTAATGCCTTTATAGTGTCTTTATAAGCTTCAACCGGCCTTCTGGAACGTGGTGCATCTTCGACAACAAGTTGCAAGTACTGTCAACACATCTTCTCCATACACATCGGTTAATTTCTTTCTGGCTTGAATAGCATTTTTACCTTTTCTATAGTTAAGGAGTACTACTGCGTAGAATTAATTGAACTTTTCACACATAAGCCAGGCCATATCAGCTCTCAAAACATATAATAATTATGCGGCCGTAAGTGTGAAGTTGAGTTCGAAAAAATACAATTAAATCCTCTGTCGGGAAAAAACGAAATTACTTTCCGAACAACCTTAAATCGGGTGTTTTTTTCAGAGTGATAGAACTTTCGATAGGGATAACTCTGATTTGACAAGGTAGAAGCCATGTTGTTTTGACATTTCTGTTCAGTAAGCATTGAAAAATTGGAAAGGCTTACGCCGCAACAACGTTTACAAATTGTTGGAATTTATTTTCAAAATCAGTGTTCTATTCGCCACACTTATAGAGCACTTCGTGGAATTTATGGTTTACATAATCGTCCATCAGAGCAGCTTATTCGTGGAACTATCGATAGATTTCGGACATTTTCTCTACTCGATGCAACAAAAACAACAAGACAAAGAACTGTACGTACAGAAGAAAATATCGCTTCTATAAGTCATAGTGTTAATGATGATCCAGATTTGTCTGTTCATTGACGTTCATAACAAGTTGGACTCTGCATCCACCTCATGGAAAATTTTGCATAAAGATCTTGGTCTACACCCATATAAGATCCAACTGTTTCAAGAACTAAAGCCACTTGACCATAATAAGTGTCGTTTGTTTGCTGATTGGGCCCTAGGACAGCTTGAAGTTGATCCACTTTTTTATCGTAAAATTGTGTTTAGTGATGAAGCTCATTTCTGGTTGAACGGCTATGTAAACAAGCTAAATTGCCGTATATGGAGTGAAAATAATCCTCAAGAAGTTCTAGAGGTTCCATTGCATCCTGAAAAATGCACTGTATGGTGTGCTTTAAACGCTGGAGGCATCATCGGTCCATATTTCTTTGAAAACAATGCTGGAGCTAATGTTACAGTGAATGGTGCTCGTTACAAATCGTTGATTAATTATTATTTGTTTCAAAATTTGAATGGTATCGACCCAGAAGTGTTTTGGTTCCAACAAGGTGGTGCTACACCTCATGCTGTTACCGTATCAATTGATTTATTGAAAGAAAGATTTGGCGATAACATTATTTCGAGAAATGGTCCAATTAATTGGCCTCCAAGATCATGCGACTAATTCCACTGGATAATTTTCTTTGGGGTTATGTCGAGTCCCTGGTTTATGCTGATAAACTAGAAACAATAGACGCTCTGGAAGCCAACATAACTCGTGATATTGATGAAATAAGGCCTGAATTATTCGAAAAAGTGGTCCAAAATTGGTCTGGTAGAATGCGGTTCCTCAGAGCTAGTCGTGGTGGACATATGCCGGAAATTATTTTTAAAACATAAAACACCCGATATAATGAAACATGTGGTAGGGCGTAAGATAACCTTCGTGTCTCGTTTCTTACTGGAAATGGGCAGTTTGATTAGGTATCTTCTCAAATCTTTGTGACCAGACAAAAAAAAAACGATGTATTCTAATAAAAACAAAACTGTGATCGAACGAAGAAAGAAATTTGAATCCCTCGTAAATTGCAATTTACGTTTTGAAATATTTAGATTTAAAAAATTATCGGACAAAAATTCTTCCAGCTTTTGATTAAATTTTGCTTCTGTCCAACATTGATACTCCAAGCTTTTAAGTCAAATCAGAGTTCACTCTTCAATATTAATTATTCCAATTTTCCCGGAGAACTAAGACGACACTTTCGTTTTATTAGTAGTTTGGTAAACGGAACAACTAAAATTAAAACGGTCAGACTCTCCAACTTTCTATACTTAGCGTGATGGACTCGATTCAAGAAGATGCGGTGAATGTAGCATATTTGTAGAGAGGAAGAACGGCTTCAAATTGCAAAGAACGGGTCTACTTTTACTCGAATTGCACCGATTTCGAGGGTATTAATAACTGCAGGCTATTTCGTTACGATTCATTGTTTCCTTTTCCATTTTGAAATACAAAGTATGATAATTGAGTAATCGAAATAGCCGTCGGAAAATTTCGTGATGAATCAGTGGAAAAATGTCGGTAAATGCGATTTTTCCACTGTTAAGAAAATTATGGATTATTTATTTGTGAAGGGTCTTTCGTTAACAGCGGCTCATTTTGTTTTGTAAATAAAACACATTATTCATTTGAAAATTATTTAAATTTTTATTTCATTATAAAGTATAGTCCGTGTAGAAAGTATCCGGAATTTATTATTTTTCATAATTTCAATATACATATACATTCTACGAGGGTGGTTAAAATATGATCGAGAAACACTCTTACCACGTTAATTTATTACCGAAAAATTTACAAGAAATCACATTTTTTCTAGGTAATTCCCCTCACTATCTACACATTTTGTCCACCTTTCCGGAAGTTTTTTGATGCCGGTATCGAAAAAATCCTTGTGCAACTCGGACAGCCATTTGCGCACGGACCTCTCTACCTCGACGTCGGTGTTGAATTTTTGACCTCCGAGGGCCTCTTCCAGTGGTCCAAACACGTGGACGTCGCAGGGCGATAAATCCGGACTGTAGGGTGGGTGTTCCAGTACCTTCCACACCAATTCCGATATTGTATCGAGCGTGAGACGCGCGGTATGAGGGTGCGCGTTATCCTGGAGAAGAATCGCACTTCGTGATGGAATGCTCCTCCGTTTCGAGCGATAAGTGGGTTTCACGTGTATTTTCAGAAGGTTAGAGTATTATGCAGCATTGATGGTACGTTGAGTGCGCAGGAAATCGACATACAGCACGCCCTGCCGGTCCCAGAACACAGTTCACATTACCTTACCCGCGGACCAGGTTGTCTTCGATTTGACTGGCTCCCGTTTCTCCTTCTTCCTCCACTCTTTACTTGACACCTTGGTTTCGGGAGTGTAATAGTGTACCCATGTTTCGTCTGTAATGAAGATTCGCGTTAAAAAACCGTCCCCCTCTGCCTCATATCGCGTCAGTAACCGGCGACAGACTTTCAACCGCGTTAATTTTTGCTCAAAGTTCAACAGTTTAGGAACCAATCGCGCCGTTATTTTGCGATATTGAAGGTGTTCGTGGATGATAGACTCTACACTACCAATACTGATGCCGACTTTTGCCGAAATGTCTCGAACATTCATCCTGCGATCCTCCAAAATGGGTTGTTCTACGCGGCGAATGTTGTCTGGTGTGACGCTGGTTCGCGATCGACGATCATGCGGCTCATTCTCGACGGCTCGCGGCCATCCTTGAATGATTCGGCCCATTTAAACACGGCAGCCCTATTCAGGCACTCACTACCCAACTGCTTTTGCAAACGCACAAAAATATCCGTGTTTTTAACGTCTTCTCCCACTAAAAACGAAAGATAATACGTTACGCAATGGCAGCCGGCACTTGATGTTCACTCATGGTCGTAGCACACGCGTGAAACACATGCTCCGACGAAAACAAATGCCACGCTGTGGCAGCTATCACATACTCAAGCCACGACCTTCGAAACATACATCTACAGAGTTTGCCTAGATCATATTTGAACCACCATCGTAAGACAAAAGTAATGTATAAAATAGGTTGTGCAGATAGTCGGCTATGACCAAAGTTGCATGGCAACACTATTTGTCATATATTGTTGATCAACAGGTACACAATTTATGAAATTATGTCGCAACAAGAAGAAAGAAAATATGTAGAATATTTGTATAGAAAAGTTTTTCGGAGCTTTAAAAAATTAGTGCAATTGACTGAACTGGGAAAAAGTGCTGTATATGAGACAATAAAGAGGATATAAAATGGCATGGATATGAGGCATAGACCAGTTTCAGGAAGACCTTGTAACATCAAAGGAAACAATTTAAACACTTTATTGGCCTTAGGACGAAGCGGCTGGGGTTTCGCAAATTTGCTAACAGATTTGGAAATCAACGAAATATAAAAGAATGTCTAGAAACCGTCCGTTTATTACTGATAAGATAAGGCTACATATCATAAAAGCCAAAAAAATCCGTATAATGACACCTTTACAATAGGAACGAAGGATAGATTTTTGTCAACGTTTCCAAGAAGATACTTTTAATAAAGTTTTTTTATCTGATGAAAGTTGTTCCCAACTTGGTGGAAATCTCAAAAATCCTATCAAAACAATTTGTTACCGTCCAAATTTCCAAATTCCCCACCAAAATAATGGTTTGGGGAGCAATATCTCAGCGTGATGCTACACCTCTCTATATAGTTGATGGTTCCATTAATAGTGAAAAGTATTGTGGCATTCTAAACGATTTTCTCCTCGAAACGGCGTATGCTTTATATCCAGAGGGGTGGCGTTTTCAGCAGGATAATGCAAGGTGCCATACTTTCGGCCTGTACTGAAGCTTGGATGCAAGAACACCAAGTGACAACCATTACATGGCCAGCAGCTTCACCAGATCTTAGTCCCATTGAAACACATATGGGTACTAATGAAGATTGAAGTTGAACGAGCAGCGCCACGAAATAAAGATTATTTAATTCAGTCAATTTTACAGCCCTGGACTACCATCACCGAAAATTATGGAGGTGATCTAGGGTTTACCTAGGCTTTTAGTCAAATGTTTACAGTTAAATGGATGTTGTATATTTAAATAAGATTAATATTTTGTTATAATTTTCTAATTCAGGAATTAAAAATATATACTAAATAATTGCAATTGAGCTTTGTTTTTTCCGGATATTTTCTAGACGTACTATTCAATGGATATCATTAGTTATGACACAAAACATTATTTAAATGTATACCAGGGAAACGTTGTAGAAATGAAGTCGTTGAATCCAATTTTCCATGACTTTCTCACACAAATCAGGTTGTATGTTAGGAATTACTCGTTCAATATTGATCTGTAAATCGTCTTAATTGCTGGATGATTGCTGTAAACCAATGACTTAATGTAACTCCAAAGGATAAAGTCCAATGGAGTTAAATCGCAGGAATGAGGTGGATAATTTATTGGCCCATCATTTCCGATTTTTTGTGGACGTCGAGGAATCGATAAATTTTGGCCTTTACGAACAATTTCACGTACGGCAGCAATATTCTCCTCACTTCTTGCATTTCTTTGTCTCACTGGCAAGGTAACATCATGAAGTGTAAAATTTGTTTTAAACTTCTTCACTAAACTTTCAACTGATATTTTACCCGGACTATTATAACGACCAAAAATTGAGAGTTAAAGCACATAAAGTTAAAGTAACAGATCGCGATTTTTTATAATAAATTTGGATTATTTCTTTGTTGCTGGAGTGTGTACTTTTTTTTTAATCAAATGGTAGACATTGACAAATACAACTGTCAATGTCACAAATAAACAATGGCTGCCATGCGTGAGTAATGTCAATTTGAAAATGGGGCGTTCCCATTGAAAGGCCCTTCATATTTTGGTGTTATATTGGAACACAATACAATGGATAAAGGAATTTG
This sequence comes from Megalocaria dilatata, assembly GCA_034642435.1. Taxonomy (NCBI): domain Eukaryota; kingdom Metazoa; phylum Arthropoda; class Insecta; order Coleoptera; family Coccinellidae; genus Megalocaria; species Megalocaria dilatata. Next base: position 26,922,949 of record CM067859.1, read on the forward strand.
AATTATTCCAATTCATTTATTCTGTAGACCAGATGTCGAAATGAATTGGAAATTTAGAATGACTTGGGGCAAAGTGTATGTTTGTATTCAGAGTGTTTTGGTTAATTATGTTTGTTTATCTGCTTCCACAGTGCACCGTACTTAGGATCGTTTGTATTTAATAGCTACTTTTTTTGTGCTAAAATTAAATGAACAATAAATAACTGGTTTACTGTTCCTTTATGCCATAATGGAAAGAAATCATATGGAGTTATTCGTCTAAAATCGTAAAGTCTGATTACACTGATTAATTCTGCTAACCCAACGATGAAATTTAATTCTATAAAAAAAATTCTCAAAAACTTTTTAAAATCAAATTAAATAAATGTCTCAGAAAACACAGTTTCAATTTACAATAGTGGACATACACAGGGCGTCCGGATTTAACGTTCATATATTTCTGGAGCTTCTTCAACTTGACCTCCAAAATCCCATAAACTAGCGATATCTTTTTCAAAATCTGCTGGATTCAAATGAAATTCAGTACATGAAGGTTTTTGGATAAACTAAATCGTCTGGTGATTGAAAAACTTACTGATTCTCATCAGTGGCGGAGATAACAGGAGGTTCTTTCATAAAATTACATCTAATTTTTGAGTGAGTGTCAAATTGAAATTTTAATCAAAGAAATACTCCTCATACATTTTTGAAGAAAAAGGTATGTTATTGCTGACGAACACCCATAAGGTTTTTCGAGGTAAGCAGTCCATGGCTCATTTAGAATGCATACTATCACAAAATCGCTTTTTCTCGATAATGGTTCTCCGTGACGCTTTCAACGAGGAATACCTTTTATCTTAAAAAATGTATGAGGAGTCTATTTCTTAAATTAAAATTTCAATTTGATTACTGAGTCAAAAATTAGAGGTAATTTTATGAAGCCCCATGTTATCTCCGCCACTGATGAGAATCAGTAAGTTTTTTGATTACGAGACGATCCAATTTATTCAAAAACCTCCAAGTACTGAATTTCATTTGAATCCGTCAAATTTTTACAAAGATATCGCTGTTTTATTGGATTTTGGCGGTCATGTTGAAGAAGCTCTAACGCCCATAGGGTGCATTTTAGGACCTAAGTTGATATGAAGTTTTCTTCATATTTTGACCTTTAGAATCACCTCCTGAAATATATGAACGTTATATCCGGACACCCTGTAGACAACACTCGTTACACAGCATCAAAAGTAATGAAAGAATCCAAAGAAAATATGAAATATTGATTAAATTATTGAATGAATACTCGTAAAATACAATTTTTTTTTCATAATAGTCTCATGTAAACCAAATTCCCCTCCAAAAATGCAGAACATAACCTCAAAAATTTCTTCGAAAATAACTCTCTTTAAAAGATTACTCAAAAAAACTCTACAAAAACATGCATTACTCCTTCAAAAACACCATTTGGAATTCTAGCCGGTAATCCTCAGTCCCACTTTGTATAAAAAAAAATATATATATTTAACGTTCGTCCATAGAAATTTTTTTCTATTATTTCAGTAATTGGAGACAACAGACAATTGCAAAATTAATTAATCTCAGTGATTAATTACGATAAGTTTGTGGAGCAGCGGAGACTTTAACTTCAAAGAACTCTCTGCGTACAGTGGTTTCCAACTTCCTTTATCTAATGATGATAAACCACAACGACGATGAGGAATTGAAGTAAAACACTTTTAACAAAAAATGATTATATTTTGAACCACTGTATATGATACCAAGCTAAAGTAATGACAATTACACTACGAACAAAAGTAAGGTGGGTTACTACGTTTGTAACAATCGCTATAATCTTGTACAAGAGGCAAGCGACAATTTGACTATTTCCAGAATAATTCATAATGAAAGCTACATACGACATAATTGAATACCCGAATGATAATGAATTTACAGTCTGTTCGAAGACAGAATGTTAGAGGTGCTAGATGCATCTCTTCAAACAAAAACAGGGAAATTACCGAAATTCGTTGGAAGGTCAATTTGTAGGTGGAGTGAAAGAATGAAATGAAGCTTCTTATTGGTTATAGGAAAAATAATGAGATCAGTGCTAGCAGATAAGGGCAGAAACAGTTTATAATTCCGAATGCTGTGTCATGTGAATTAACATGCATAAATATATCAAAAGCTCTAAAAAACTTTCCATGTTTTCTAAGGCCATATATAATCATTAGAAAACAAATAAACTGAAGTGTCGAACAGTTTGAATGACACAGCCGAAAAATTCTAGTTCGAAATATCATCAAGATCTAAGTATCGATAACAAAATAGTGAATTATGTTTAGCGTAGACAGTTTCCGTCTTCAATGAGACGGAACAGTTTGTAAAGTGTTTTTAAGGACTCAGTCGCATACAAATGATACCGTGTGTATGAGTGCAAACCAGAATAAAATTATTATAGACAAAATGAAATATTCAAAAAGCGGTTTTTACTTGATAGAAGGCTTTTACAATATCATAAATATCATACAGATTAATTCTGCTAACCTCACTACAAATTTGTAGTAAATTTAATGTCGATTTGAGTGCGACAAGTAAACTTCTCGCACGCAAATTTTCATTGGCTCACGCAAATTGACAAAATTAAAATAAGACAGTCGGACTGTCAATACTAAATAAGTAAGGTTGACATTTAAATAAAAATATTTTATACTCCCATTATCCCCGCATTCGTAATAAAAAATAGTATGTTCAACTCGTGCGAGGTTGTCGATTGCCCACTCGAGCGAATGAGCGCACGAGCGAAGCGAGTGCGCTCAACTTCACTCTCGTGGGCAATCGACAACTTCTCGCACTAGTTGCACAATATACTATTGTTGGAACACCTTACTGCGGTACTAAAACATCAAAATTCACCCACCCTGTACAATCCGAATACTATTTGCATTGCTTCCACTGACCATTGTTCCTTTGTGTGCACCTAGCCGAAATAAATAAAATACAGAAACCGACAAAAGTTTTAATTATCCCGCGCCATTAGAGAACGACATGGACGGATGTGGTCTTCATAAAGCTGGGTCGTAACGCTTCAGTCTCTTGGGCGGCATCGCCTTCTGCCTCCTCCGCTTTCCATTCTTAATTTCACACCCGCCACTCCAGTTGAAATATGCACGTTCGGGAGAGATAAGCGGACATTCCGGGAAAATGACACGTTCCCGAGAATATATATGCGGTCGGGGTTAAGCCCGGATTGCACTGGCAGTACAATGAGCGCGGAACATTTCCTACTGTTGGTATAGTGATCTGGTAAAGTGTGAGAAAAACCATATAAGACTTAAGGAGCTTTAGGGCTCGTTCATTAATATCTGTAGTTGGATATTACATCATTGGCAACCGTCCAACCTCTCTTTTAATTTTTGTATTGCTCAAAAAATGGAAAGTTTTTGCCTGAATTCGAAAATGGATTGTTTTATTGCAAAGGAAACTGCCTGACCTTAGGGTTACGTCTGCTATTGATACAAGGAAGTTTAAATTTGTCTCTTTTGTATGTATTGGGTTGTTCGAGAAGTAATTTCGGTTTTTTTTTTTGGAAAATGCAAGACAAGCAAATTCATTATTCCAAAATTATCTTAAAGTCTCATAATAAAGGATCAAATAAAAATAATTGAACGAGAATTCAAACATTTGATAGCTATTTCGGTCTCTAGACCTCTTTAGAAATGTATTGAATATAGATTCAAATATATCGTAATAGTCCGGTCAATTTAGACATTCGAAGGTACATAAATTCTCAACGAGCTGAAAATGAGTAAAAATGTTCAAAACATAATTATAAACAATACCTGAAAGTTCCCCATCATTCCCGTGTAAGGAAAGAAATTAATTCAAGGTCAAAAAAGGCCAAAAAAATGAGTTTTTCGTGATTTTCAGCAAAACGATAAATTCTATCATAAAAGTTCCCCAGACAAAAATTGTAGATTATAAAATTATCTATAAAAAATGTATCAATAGTTTTTTCCTACGAGCCACCGTTTCTGTGATATACCGATTCAAAAAGTTATAAAAGTTGTTATCGTCATAATATGTACACGTTTCCAATCCACCTATGAGGAAGTCTACTTAGCCCGTTTTTTTAATGTGATTTCCCCATTAGGCCTACTCCATGGGTCAGTTGTGATCCTATATAATGTGAAACTATTGCAAACTACTGGAAATTTTCAAAGATTGGAAAAGATAAAAGCGGTGTAAATTTAAAAAAGTGATGAAGTTCATTCGCCTGATTCGTAATTTTTAAATTCTTGTTCTTCTTGTTATTGTTCTTCTTCTCCTGCTTCTTCTTCATCTTTACGTTGGAGGTAAGTAAATTGCGTCAATATCGATTTAACGGAACCGTCTATATTTCTGACAATGGTTCAATAATGGGAAATCCACTCGGTTCAATTTTAGCTGAAATATTCATGGACGATCTGGAATCAAAAATACACCTGAATCCTATAAGCAAATATTTTCTTTATTGGTATAGATATGTAGCTGACATTTTTTGTTGTTTCAAAGGCACCGACCGACAACTACATATCTTCACGAATTTCATTAATAAACTCCACCCAAAAATCAAATTCGCAATCGAAGAAGAAAAGAATCAAAGAATTAATTTTCTTGACCTCACTATAACAAGATTAAATAATTTACATGATTTTAGTTTTTCACAAACCAACACATACAGACATCACAATACATAAAACTTCAAACCACCCCACCAACCAAAAGATGTCAGCATATAATAGTTTTATTCATAGATTATTGAATGTCCCTTCGAATTCAGAAAACTTTTTGAAATAATTAAATATTATTAAACAAATAGCGCCAAACAACGGTTACAATCCCTTTCTTATAGACAAAATGGTATCCAATAAACAAAAGAAAATGGCATTAAATCTCGTGTACCCAATCATAAAAGAGGACAATACACAGAAATATTTTTCGTTATCTTATGTCAATGGATTATCTGAAAATATTGCTAAATATTTCAAAAGTTGTTTCAATTATAACGCGGCTTTCAAGACAATTAATAACCTTAGTACCTACATAAAAAACAATAAAGATCAAACAAATAAAGAAAATAAATCCGGAGTCTACAAGTTGACTTGCAAAGATTGCCCTTTAGTATACATTGGCCAGACTGGTAGATCATTCAAGAAACGTGTCCAAGAACACCAAAGGGGTTATATATCCAATTCTGTACATTCAACATATGCTAATCATTTTAAGGAATTCAGGCATAATTTCAACAATAATTATTAAATTATCCACGTTGAAAGCAAAAGTTCTAGATTAACACTTTTAGAATTTCTTGAAATAAACAGGCATAATGCCCGTAAAATCCTCTTGAACGAACAAACAGATGTTGATAAGTCTCCATTACTGAATATTTTTCCTTAATGGCATTTTTAGCGGCAAACTCCAATAAACACCTAGAGTTTCTATGACTTGTGCTTCCATTATTTGGTCACGTACCTACAAATGTATTTAAACTCGGTTACACTGAATACCATCAGACAGTACAATGTAATACCTGAAGAAGCCACATCGTGGTGAAACAATTGTTGTAGTAGTACAAACATTTTTGTGGAAATAAGTTACTGTTTCATATACATTTTTTAATTAATTTTAAGAACTTCTCCCAAACTAATTTATTTGAAATATTTAATATGTTTAAATATTTAAATAACTTATTTCAAAAACATGTAGCACATCCTCAAAAAACAATTAGAATTCAGGTAAGGTCGGTTCAACCCTACATTTGAAAGATAAAATCAAATAAAAATAAATAAACTTGTAATATTACCAAACAATTTCTGGAAACTCTGTGAGTGCAAGTTCAAACTAGGTAGGTACATCTAATATCCAAGGTGCTCTATGTTATATGCTAAACACAGAAATCACACAAAGTTTGTAAGGCATTTTATGGCCTTCCTTAAAACACTGGAAACATTATAATAAATTTCTTTATTCAAAACCCTAATATAATTATGTATTATATATAAAATAAAAATAATAAGAATCGATTTTTTTACTTGATAGAAGGATAATTACAAACTTCGAATATCAAAACAGACTTAATCTGTTAGTCTTCTACAATTTTAATTTCAAAAAAAATTTTTTTATTTTTTAGAATTGAATTAATATTCATAATAAGCACTGCTTATATTTAATAAACGTATAAAATCAAAATTCATTATACAATATCAAATGGAATAAAAAAAACCCAAGTAATATTTAAGTAATATTGAATGTTTTGTTCCAAACATGCGCACCTGAACTCGTCAGACAGGCGTGGTACGTATGTTTTGCCTGTAACAAATATTTGACAAAATTTAATTCTAAAAGTTAAAAAAAAAATTTTAAATTAAAATTGTAAAAGACTAACAGATTAAGTCTGTTTTGATATTCAAAGTTTGATAATTTAATGATAATAATATTAAGAATAGAACAATAAGTTCGGGCGGTTTTTCGAAAATTGAAGCTTTATTGTAAAAAATTGGTTGTACATTCAAAGTTAAAAGTATTGTCCGTTGCTAGCCACTACCTTTTCTCCAACTTTCTGGCAATTGACGGATCCAATTGCGAAAAAGGCCCGGTTCTTTGAGCGCTATCCATGCATGGATGCAATTTTTTGACGAGTGGGGTAGCACTTCACATTTGAGCGCTTCTAAGTACGTTTCAACGATCGACGCAACATGTGTACACCCGAAACTAAATCACTTCCATGATTTTCGGTGATGGTAGTCCAGGACTGTAAAACTGACTGAATTAAATCATCTTTTCTATGATTGTTTCGGTCTTTACTTGACGGAAATTCATCTTGAAAATATGAATGAAAACAATATTCAATTATTTAGTATATATTTTTAATTCCTGAATTAGAAAATTATAACAAAATATTAATCTTATTTAAATATACAACATCCATTTAACTGTAAACATTTGACTAAAAGCCTAGGTAAACCCTAGATCACCTCCATAATTTTCGGTGATGGTAGTCCAGGGCTGTAAAATTGACTGAATTAAATCATCTTTATTTCGTGGCGCTGCTCGTTCAACATCAATCTTCATTAGTCCACATATATTTTCAATGGGACTAAGATCTGGTGAAGCTGCTGGCCATGTAATGGTTGTCACTTGGTGTTCTTGCATCCAAGCTTGAGTATAGGCTGAAGTATGGCATCTTGCATTATCCTGCTGAAAAAGCCACCCCTCTGGATATAAAGCATGCACTTTTAATGGTACCATCAACTATACAGAGAGGCGTAGCACCACGCTGAGATATTGCCCCCCAAATCATTATTTTGGTGGGAAATTTGGAAATTTAAACGGCAATCGGTTGTTTTGATAGAATTTTTATGTGATTTCCACCAAGTTGGAAACAACTTTTATCATATATTAAGACATTATTAAAATTATCTTCTTGAAAACGTTGACCAAATTGTATCCTTCGTTCCTTTCGTAAACGTCATAATAGGGATTATTTTGGTTTCCTTGATATGTGGTTGTCTTTTCAGTGACATACGGACGGTTTTTGGACATACCTTTATATTTTGTTGATTTCCAAATCTGTTAGCCAATTTGCGATACCCCAGGAGCGGATTGTGTCGTTCTTAGGCCAATAAAGCGTTTAAATTGATTCCTTTAATCTTACGCGGTCTTCCTGAAACTGGTCCATGCCTCCTATCCTTGCCATTTTTTATTATTGTCATATACACAACTTTTTCCCAGTTTAGTTAATTGCACTAATTTTTCAACGTTTCGAAAACTTTTCCATACAAATATTCTACCCGTTTTTTCCTAGTTGTGACATTATTTCATAAATTATATACCTGTTGACAATCAACAATATTTGACAGTGTTACTATGCAACTTTGGCTACAGCCGTCCATCTGTACAACCTATTTTATATATTACTTTTGTCTTAGAATGTTATAAAAAAGAAGTTTTTCAAAATTCTGAAAATTAATAAACTCCGGATACTTTCTAAACGGCCTATATTTCGACTCCAAAACTTTTCCTGGGTATTTTTAGTCTCTAGATCTTATCGTTCGGGAATAAGCATTTTTACCCATTCTTCCGCCCTTATATTCTTTCAGAAATACAAAACTTAATCGTCGCAGATGACGACTGAATGACATCGAGGACATAGTAAACTGTTGAGTCAAATTTGCAGTGCATTACTAAATGTGCTATCATTTTCAAAATATCAACCTGTAACATGTGTCTATCTGCATTTCTTGACGCAAATTAAGACGAGTTATCTAATTTATGGCTTGATTAGTAGACATGGGGTCAGACGGGAAATAATCGAACTCAAATTTCAATTAGCGCCAGAAAATTTATGCATTAAGTGGATGATACGAAATGACATTCCCTGTTATTGTCAAACTTTCGAAATCTCGATCATTAAATCGAATGAAATTATATGTTTGGGTAATTTCAACACTCAATAAGTGATATGAAGAAATTTTTTGTAGATAAATAAATCCCCTCTCAGGATGAGTTCCGTTTTCTTCTTTCGGTTCAGCTATGAGAATTTGTTTTTTCCGTTCGGGATCAAGGTGTTATTTTGGTCTGTTATTCAAAATGAATTACCGCCATTCTCGACGACATTACAGCAATTTTTGCCTTCTCATCGAAAGACATGATATATCTGAGAGTAAGGGTTCTAAATTAACATTCAGAATCACTTGAAATAAACCGATATAATTTTCAGAAAATTCTCCTTAACAGACAAACGGACTCGACCTAATGTAGAATACCTTAATAAATACCATTCTACTTTTAGTCCCACTTCCTGTACTACCCTTCAATACATATATCTGAATGTAAGTTTCCACACATGTAGAATACGATTAAGTCACATTCTGGCGGAAGAATTGTCATTCAACAATAATAATTTTGTGGAAATTGAATTTTATTTATTACTTGATAAACAAAATTTTGTGCCTTTCAAGTATTTATTTAGTATTTTTAATTAATAATTTATATTTCTTAGAATTCTTTTACTATGAGTTGCTTCTATTTGACCATACACTAAATTCGTATCTCAACCACAAACAATTGGACCAGAATTGGCCAGAAACGCCCTGATTTGAACAACAGAAGAAGTGTTGTGTTCAAGTGTTTATGTAGTAAAAATACTAAGTAGACACTTGAAGGATTTAAAATTTTGTTCCGTATCTTGTATTATGAAAAACAAAATTTTGTGTCCTTCAAGTGTTTATTTGGTATTATTAATTAATAATTTATATTATTTGGAATTAAAATAAAATAGAAAGGCCTTTTACTTGATAAAAGAAATATAACAAAATTTGAATATTAAAACAAATTGAAATATGTTTATCTTCTCCAATTTTAATTTCAAAAAAATTTTTTTATTCAAAAAACCTTTAGAATTAGATTAATGTCTAAAACAAGCACCGCTTACATTTAATAGACATATATAATCAAAATTCAATATATAATATCAAATGGAATAAATAAACCAACAGATATACGAAAGTCATTAAAATTAATAAATATTTGGAATTCTTTTATTCCTTTTGGTACTGTATAATGATTGTTAATTCTATATGTCTTCTTGATTGAAAATGTGTTTTCTAGGACATTTATTTAATTTAATACTTCAAAGTTTTTGAAATTAAAATTTGTAGAAGTTAACAGAATAAATCTGTATAATATTTAAAATATAATATCGATAAAACTTTTTGAAAATTTTAATTTTAACATATATATTCTGTTAGCCTTCTAGATATTTAATTTCAACAAATTATATTTATTATTATAACTTCAGGAATTAAATTAATGTCATATAAGTATCGCTTATATCAAACGACATATAAAATGAACATTATAAGAGATAACAAAATCCAATAAATGTAAATTGTTAACAATAATCCTATAAATTAAATATTTTGAGCAGACAACATTTTGTTTCTGCTCATCCCTCTTATGAAAACAGATATCTTCCAAAAATGTTTAACATAATCCTCAGAATTTCATCATAAAACTATCTTACTTGGAATATTCAATATTATTGGTTATGTAAGTTACACTTTCTAGAAAATCTCAAGATATGTAAAAACATTACTGAAAAGCACGTTTTAAGAGAGACTTTGCTCGTCAGTACCCAATCACATTTAAAAAATATAACATCAATCAACAAAAAATATTTTCTCACCTTTAACAATTCAGAAAGCTTCTTGGTAAATGAATACTGAACATTTAAACGGAGTGTAATGTTAACTCGAAATAAATAGTTTTGTGGTTTACCATTGATCTTAAAGATTGAAAGGCAATTTAACGGCCTCGTATAACGAATGTTAAGGAAACCAAATAATTATATATTATGAATAAAATAAAATAAATGGAGGTTCATACTTGATAAAAGGTATATAAAATTTGTTAAATATTTTAATATTAACAGATATATTCTGTTAGCCTTCTACATATTTAATTTCAAAAAGTTTTGTCTTCTCTAAATATTTAATTTATAGGATTATTGTTAACAATTTATATTTATTAGATTTTGTTATCTCATTAGGATGTCTTATAATGAATGATTATTTTATATATCGTTTGATATAAGCCGTGCTCCTATGACGTTAATTTAATTCCCGAAGTTATAATATTAAATATATTGTTTTGAAATTAAATATGTAGAAGGTTAACAGAATATATCTGTTAATATTAAAATATTTAAAAAACTTTATATATCTTCTATCAAGTATAAACCTCCATTTATTTTAACGATAAATTTTGTGAAAATCAGAATAACTTTATTAAATAAGGATTTTCATTAAGCAAAGACTGATCGATTCAATTAAATACCTGAAAAATATTTATGGTTGCACACAAAAACCGAACGAACTTTCGTGTCTATCTGATAAAAATGTTAATTTCATAACTTTTATTCGGAATTTATAAGAACACGTTAATTTCAATGTTAATTTAAAGGACCCTAATATACAGCGTGTGAACACCTTTAGTTGTGGTTCCCTCACGAAAATGAAGGTCTAATAAAAGTCCATTAAAAATCAATGGATGAACAAACGCAAGTAATTAATCTTCATCGAACACAGTCGACTTGATAACCGGTACGAGTTCATTGTTCCATTGAACCGCCGATAGAGGTACCTACTACACACATACGGACATGCAGCATGCAAACGAACCTATTTCAACAATTATTAGAATAGTCAAGGTACTTGTTCGAATTAACGAAGGAATATGGTAATCAAGTTCACGTGTTGATGACCTTTCTAGTGGCTATTTCAGACTGGCATCTATTATGCAAAAAGCGGAGAAAGAAGGAACGAAAATAGAGCTAAGCGTCTGGCGAGAACTCGTGAATAGATTCCCGAACGCAGCTCACGAGGACGGGCTTAACGTCGAGCCTCAATGGGGACGATATAAAGAGCTCTACAGGTTCCCTGTGGTTGCCTTTTTGTAGATATGAAACTGTACGGGGTGTTTCTCAATTTCGGAGCATTATTTCGAAGGTTGACCTGAATAGTTGTAGGACCTTTGTGAAAGCTGTTTATCCCTGAAATTAATTGTTGTTCTTCTTCCTTTTTCATTATAGGCATTGCTGCCTTTTCCTTCTTCGTAACTTGCCTAATTTTAATCAGTAAAGTTATCGTTCCTCCTCTTTCTTGGTCTTTGTTTTTCCACTGGGTGCAATTTATTTCTTGATCCATTCAGACTATGTGTTTTTTTATGTTCGACTGCCCGAGGAAAAGGAAAACCTATGTCACGTAGGAAGGAAGCACACCAGTTTGAAGGCGGAAGAAGGATTTTTGATAAACAGAAGTTCTTGGAGTCGTTAATTCAACTGCATAGGGATGTGGACGCAGCTCTAGTGCCGCGTGCAATCTGACCGCAGCTGACATCATTCATCTCAGTAGCATCGACCGTGATAATATCTATAGAACGAGCATAAGTCGGAAACTCTCCTTCTATGTTTCAACGCTCCCTCTGGTCTCCAGACCTTGTCGCGATGGGGGACCTTGTCATGACTAGGGTTCCAGTTTCACTGCGGGAATAAAATCATGATGCCTAACATGGAGGCACGGGTGTTTGTTGTAGCACAGGGTTTATACCCTTAAACTGACGTTACTTTACCCAATTGCAGATTAATCGTTCAGATTTTACTGTCCAAACGACGAGTGCTTTATGTAATCTATTGCGTTATCTCGAGAGGGACGCCCATGGAAGTATTCGTACTTCTGGCCAACCAATTGGTGTTGGACCCGGAGGAGCGATGGTTTGAAGTCTGCGTGCAAGATTAGAAGGATATTTTATTCATTTGGACGCGCGTAATTCTGGTCTCAGGATTTCTCTAGAAGTGATTCAGGGGTTAAGCGGGTCTTGACGATACTACCGATCTGGCCTCGAACCAGTATTGTTTGCTATACATTTCTGAGGTGTTTGGGTTTTCGAGATACGATTGAAGACCGTTGGTGCTCGAACCACAATCGATTGAAGCATCCATTCTTGAGGTTTTGCTTGTTTTTCGAATTTGCGGCTGGGTGGTAGATATCAAGTCTCTTCGGCGTGTGTGTTGCGTACCACACAACTCGGGTATCGACCTACAGAGCCAATAGCGTTTAGATGGTACTTCGCTGCTAGGATTTCGGACGAAACTGGAAGCGGGGTCGGTTCAATTGGCGCGATGATAAGCCGTATCTTCATCACACAACGTGCTTTCGGGCGTTGTGGAGACTGCTTAGTGGACACCTAGTGAAAGGAGTCTTGCTCACATGCCAGTAACTACAATGGTGGTACCTTCTCTATGTTTCAACGACTCATCTATTATGCATGGAATCCAAAAGTTGTGACGTATGCTTGGGTTATGAGCTCCAAACATGAGAGCAGTATTCGAATCCTGGGCTTTATACAGTTGAAGCACCCGATCTGCAGGGAAATATTTTCTAGCCTTGAATAAATATTCCATCTTATTTGCAGATTTCGGAATGTCGGTCACATGTTCCCTCCCAGACCCAAGAGCTGACAGTCACGCCAAGAAGATGCATGGAATTACTTGGCTGAAATACCTGGTTTTCCATCATCAAGAGAAGTCATTAGCTGAGTTTTCTGGAAAAAATTGTTGTTTGGGTCTTCGAGGCACCTGATGTGTGCATTCCATTCGCGCTTTCCTCAAAATCTACTAATTGATATTATTTAACTTACCCGTTCGTCTTATGTTGTGTTGTCACTGTCACTGTCACTGTGTACTCTCTATCTAAGGCTTAGTTTGGACTAGTCTATTATTTTAGTCGAGCAGAAAATATTTGAGTAGCTAAAAAATGTCAAAACACTCGCGTTTCAACAACTTTTACAAATTGTTGAAATTTATTTTCAAAATCAGTGTTCTATTCGCCAAACTTATAGAGCACTTCGTTCAATTTATGGTTTAAATAATCGTCCATCAGAGTAGCTTCGAACTATCGATAGATTTCGGACAACATTTTCTCTACTCGATGCGACAACAACAAGGCAAAGAACTGTACGTACAGAAGAAAATATCGCTGCTGTAAGTCATAGTGTTAATGATGATCCAGATTTGTCTATTCGTCGACGTTCACAACAAATTGGACTCTGTGCATCCACCACATGGAAAATTTTATGTAAAGATCTTGGTCTACACCCATACAAGATCCAACTGGTTCAAGAACTAAAGCCACTTGACCATAATAACCGTCGTTTGTTTGCTGATTGGGCCTTAGATCAGCTTGAAGTTGATCCACTTTTTTATCGTAAAATTGTTTTTAGTAATGAAGCTCATTTCTGGTTGAACGGCTATGTAAACAAGCAAAATTGCCGTATATGAAGTGAAAACAATCCTCAAGAAGTTCTGCAGGTTCCATTGCATCCTGAAAAATGCACTGTATGGTGTGCTTTACACGCTGGAGGCATCATCGATCCATATTTCTTTAAAAACGATGCTGGAGCTAATGTTACAGTGAATGGTGCTCGTTACAGATCGATGATCAATGACTATTTGTTTCAAAATTTGAATGGTATCGACCCAGAAGTGTTTTGGTTCCAACAAGATGGTGCTACACCTCATGCTGCTACCGTAACAATTGATTTATTCAAAGAAAGATTTGGCGATAACATTATTTCGAGAAATGGTCCAATTAATTGGCCTCCAAGATCATGCGACATAACTCCACTGGATTATTTTCATTGGGGTTATGTCAAGTCATTGGGCCTGAATTACTCGAAAAAATGGTCCAAAATTAGTTAGTTAGTTGGTCGAATGCGGTTCCTCAGAGCTAGTCGTGGTGGACATATGCCGGAAATTATTTTTAAAACATGAATGTCATATAATTATATATTAAATAAAAAAAATTGGCTTAAATCTTAGTGTTTTATTTCAATTTGAAGTTCTACCACTCTAAAAAAGACACCCAGTATTTAAGCAATTATAATTACAGTCGACTCTCGTTAATTCAAACCTGCGATAATTCGAACCTCTCTATAATTCAAAGTTATCATGAGTTCCCTACTAAATCTCTTTATATTTCGAACTAAATCAATACATTTTCATACACTTGGTAATTCGAACGAAAAAATCATTGCTATTTAACAAAACGACGCGTTAATTCGAACTCATCAGCGTCCAACACTTGACAATTCAAAGTTGCAGAGAGAAGAGGCGGAAAGATTGTAAGTACGTTTTGCGACAAGTTCAAACTTGTATGCGACAAGTTCAAACTTGTATCAAGATACTCGAGCCTTTGTTTTTGTTATGATTAGTTTGACTATTTGACGCACACACTTCTTACGAATTGGTTTGTTTAGTTATTCAGTTACTGTTACTCTTTCGTTGGTATGCAGATTAAAAGTTAGTGTTAGTTATGAGCCCTAGAAAGTATAGATGTTTGACGATTGCTGAAAAGAAAAAGTTAATCGAAAAAGTAGAAGAAGGTGAGAAGAAGAGTGATGTTGCAAAAGAATTTAAGATTCCTCTGAGTACTCTCTCAACAGTAATAAAGCACAAGGAGAAAATTAATGCTGCTTAAACTGCTGGAGTACGGAAAAGAACTACTAAAGGTGAATTTCCTCGTCTGGAAGAAAGCCTGGTCATTTGGCTAAGACAGTGTAGAGGACAAAAAGTGTCTGTTAGCGGGTACTTGTTGAAGGGAAAAGCAAAAGCGTTCGCGTCTACTCTAAGCATCAAAAACTTTGCGGTAAGTGAAGGGTGGCTTACAAATTTCAAAAAGAGAAATGGAGTTGTTTTTAAAAAAGTTTGTGGGGAAAGTGGAAGTGTTGATGATGCAGTTTGTTTAGATTGGCACGGTAAATTGAAGACCTTGATTGAAAACTATGATGCCCGAGACATTTTTAATACTGATGAAACTGGCCTATTTTTTAAATGTTTACCGGACAAGACGCTTACTTTTAAAGATGAAAAATGTCACGGAGGAAAACATAGTAAAGAGAGGTTGACAGTTTTACTTGCAGTAAATATGGATGGTTCGGAAAAACTTAAACCCTTAGTGATAGGAAAAGCAATGAAACCGCGATGTTTCAAAGGAGTGAAATCGTGCTAACAAAAAAGCTTGGATGACGACAGAACTTTTTAACAATTGGCTTTTAACAGTTAATGGGGACATGAAACGACAAAAGCGGAAAATTTTACTATTTTTAAACAACTGCACTGTCCACAACAGTCCTCCTACATTGTCTAACGTGGAACTCTACTTCTTTCCGCCAAATACAACTTCCAAATTGCAACCATTGGACTAAGGGATTATCCATAATTTTAAGACGTTCTAAGGCAAAGAAATTGTTAAGATCGTTTTAGAATCTCTCGACAAACAGCTAACTGCAAATATCACGGTTCTGACAGCTATTTTACTAATTGACAAAGCATGAAGAGCTGTAACACCCCTAACGATTCTCAACTGCTTCAAAAAATCCGGTTTCTTAAAAGAAAATCTTCCAATACTTATAGATGATGAAGAACCAGCAATAGAACCATTAGTTGACATCAGCGGTGTGAATTTTTCTGATTTTGTTCAAGTGGATGAAAATGTTGCTGTCTCAGGTTCACTAACCGATGGCGAAATTTTATCTGCGACAGATACGCAAAGTAACGATGAAGATGAGGACGATACATCGGAACCTTTGGCAGAGGTGTCAGTTAAGGAAGCAAGATCCTCATTTGATACCTTACAAAGCTTCTGTCTACAAAACGAAAGTGATGAAAAAGCATTTCAGGCACTTTTTCTCTTAAAAAAAGTTATTGAACAGTGTGAGCAGCAGAATTGTGCTTTAAAGCAAACCAGTATATTCTTTCGAAAGATTAATTAATTCACATTACGAATACATGTATGTACACGAATGTACCTCTTAATTCTTGTCATTTTTATATTAATAAATAAAAATTAATCAACACTTAATAATTCGAAGTTTTATTTATTTTCTCTCACAAATTTCAAACCATTTGATATTTCAAACACTCGATAATTCGTAATATTTCAAGAGTCCCTCGAGTTTCGAATTAACGAGAGTCGACTGTATATGTGTATATGCTTGATAATTCAAACTTAAATACAGAATATTATGTTACATTTACCAAAATGTTTGATATTAAATTAATGAAATGTTAGGTAGTTCAAAATTGAACATATTGAAATTAAATTATCCTACACTGTTGCGAAACAACAAAGAGGTGAAAGCTCTGACGTGAAATCAGGAGCTTTTGCGGGCTGATTATATCATCCACTATACTTGCAAAATATTTTTTTTTTATCATCGAATTATACAGTCTTCATGAAATTTCGTATTATGTTTCTTGTCGTTAATTTACATCCTAATGCTAAATTCATTATAAAATCGATCGTCGAACTCTTCCTATGGTTTTTGGAACGCTCAACGCTACTCCGCTCAAAAAATTTTTATCTTTGTTTTGAATCTTCCAATCGTACGATCTTCAAAAAGTTATAAGTCCCAAAGATCAATCGGATTTGTAGTTTGAAAAATATTAAGAAAAATAAGAGAAAATTTTTAATGTGAAAAATGCAAAAGCCTTTGGAGTGATTTTGTGCATTAACGAACGCAACTGAGTTATTCAGGCCCCATTCCTACTCCAAAAGTTTTTAGTGTCTATCTCTTTCCATTCGGAAGTTTTTCAGTGTTTAAGGTAGCACTTAACGTTGATCCGCTCAAAATTTTTCTATTCATCTGATCCTCATGAAATTTCTGACGAACATGCGCCTTATTATTTTGCTTCTACATGCTGAACTTCAGATCAATCGAATCTGTAGTTTCGTAAATATTGGGAAAAATTTTCAAACGTGAATAACTGCGAAACTATTGAACAAATTTTGCCCTTTCGCGAACTTATCCGAGATATTTAGACCCCAAGAAACCTGAAAGTGGCATTAGTCTTTTTTGTTCGAAAGTTAGCGTGTTTACGAACGGCAGGCCGTTCGTAAACAGAAATTACAGAATTACTTTTGACCTCTCATTCTTCATCAATGAGTCCAACCTGGTCGTTTCTAATTTCGTAGTTCTCTGAAACTAGCGCGCGAAAACTATAGAACTAAGGAAATTAAAATACTGTAATTCGGTTCATGTTTCATGAAACCACCGTGTATCGTTCATATTTTAATAAGATCTTTGTCATTTCATCTTTAAATGAATTTTTGACTGAAACTTCAGATATTTTTACGCTCTGATTTGCTCAAAATCCAGCTTTGTTTGCAAATTTACACGGTGGTTGTTTCACATCAAACACATTCAATTTAATTACCAGTAATTCAAACATTTTTGAGGCAAGCTTCAATTGTCTCGTCCCATACCGTTAAATTATACGAGAAAGAAATGAAATAACACGAAAAAAGTTGTTATAAACCTGTCGTACCTTCGTATATTGAAAAACTGGCTTTTTTTCAATAGGGACTTGGTATGCCCTTGATTCGCTCCCAGACATAGCAGTCGTTGAAACAGAATGTTCAAACTTGCCGCCAACGTGAATTTATGGTTTTTAATTACACCCACTTTATGGCTACGAGGTTACTCGTTTCAGATATATGCCGTTTTGATGCCTTATAAAATCTTTTCTACCGACGTTTAAAATCGTAGGAACGTATGTTTGAGCGACTGGGTAAAGACGAGATAAATGGGTAAAGAGCTGTTCTAGTAGAATTTGTGTATATTTATCATGCATGACTTATAAGAAGCAGATCATAATATTGAGATAATGCATAACTGTCCGCCTTTTTTAAAAATTTATTATGAAAAATGAAGCATAAAAATTGAACAGAAACACGTTTAATTTTATATTTTGGAGCGTATGCACAAGCTACTTCGATTACTCCTTTCCGAATTGATAGGCACACTTGATTTTACGCGCACAGAAGTAACTGTTCTTCATAGTACAATCATTAGGTAGTTTCACCTTGAAAGTTTCTGCTAGTTTTGAAGTGCTTTTTCCGCATTTCAACTTAGCCACCTAGTATTTTTGTCGCCCGTGCCTTTATATCGGAAAAATTGCGCATAAAAGCAGTTTCTTAACAATATCTCTTTTCAGGTTCATTTTACGATAAAAACATCTATATACAATATTAACCTAGAGAAAAATTTCTACAATTCGTGCCCCTATCTTTTTTTTTTGTAAAATCGATTATTTTGGCGTACGACTATCGCAAAGTGTATTTTCCATTTGGTTGGCAAACACTATTCTACGTGCACAGAAGTTGCTGTTCTTAGTAGTACAATCATTTGGTAGTTTTACCTGGAAAGTTCGTTGGAATTTTTGAATATTTCGATGGGCTCTTTCCTATTTCAAGCCACCTCGCATATTTGCCACTCCTGCTTTCATATCGAAAAAATTGCGCCTAAAAGCAGTTTTTTCACTGTATCTCCTTTCAGATTCAATTTACGATAAAAACATGTATATGCAATATTAAACTAGGAAAAATTTCCTACAATTTGTGCTTTAATCTTTCTTTGTAAAATCGATTGTTTTGGCGTACGAGCGTTGCAAAGTGTACTTTCCATTTGGTTGGCAGACACTCGATTCTATGTGCACAGAAGTTGCGGTTCTTAGTAGTATTATCATTTGGTACTTTCACCTAGAAAGTTCTCTAGTAGTTTTGGAAATTGGTAATTTCATGAATTTCATTGATATTAATTTTGCCATCTTGTATCTTTGCTGCCATATCGGAATAATGAAGCCTGAGAGCAGTTTCTTCACAATATCTCCTTTCCAAGTCATTTCACAATAGAAATATCTATATAAAATATTAAACTTAATTTGGTACAATTTGTGGAATTTTTTTTTTCGTAGACAATACTTTTCCTACTCTAGGGTCTGCGGCCATTGCCCCAATGGGCGCCAAATTAGTTCCTATTTACCATGCTCATGCTCGTTTTCATATTTCGTAATAAATATCCGCCGATTCAATTAATTCAATTAAGAGAGATACTCTTTATTGGCATAGCGGTTTAATTGGATATTACTTGAGCATGAGGAAGATTTCTTCGTCTGTGACGATTGAAGTAATCGGGCATGCAGTTCGATTCTTGACTCAGCCTGGGGTTTTATGTTGCGTATGTGTTTTCGTGTGCATTAGATGGCGCGGTTTTTTGGCAATAGTGACTCTGCAAGGCGAATATAGGTGCGACTCTGTACTGAATTCGTTGAGCAAAGCAATGAAACATGCGTGTCTACTGCTTGCGTTCGACGATCAACAAAACCTATTCGGCTTTATTTAAGTTTCGAACTGCAACACAGATGTATGTTGTTGCATCATTCCGATTCGAAAAACTTCCTATTTACCATCCTCACTTTCGTTATCAAATTTCAATAACATAGACATTTCTATGAAATTCATTCAACATTTTTTGCTCGTACTTGTTTTCATGTTCCTTCCAAATCAATTTGTTCAAATATAATTGCAGGCTGTTTATATCCTGACTACTCGTTCAACATTCGTTACAGCAACTTGTTCACTTGTTATAATTAACCCTGTGTATCTTTTGAATTAGTACTCCCTTTTTGTAGGAGAAAGTCTTTTATTTAGAACTGTATCACTGCATTTGTATACAATTAATTTTGTTCTTGTTGTCTCAGATTGACAAACAAAAAAATGAGCATTGGTTTCTTTAGACAGTGTTTTAGACTTACAACCTATTCCTTTCACATGTCGGTTCTCTAAGTAGATAACATAAAAATTGATCAATTGTAGAATCGAACTGAAATTGGTGTTTAAGTATAATACTTAACAATTATTTGTAGTACATATAACTCCTAACTGTTGAAAAGACCAGGATTAATGGCCAAGATTGATCCATACATCCCACGGTAATCTAATCGTGGAAAGAAGCAAATATATATTAATAAAAATGCCATACTGTCCTGTGAATAGAAAACGAGCGAAACTTCTGTATCTTCCTGAATCCTAAATCAGAAGCTTTCTGACATCAAGTTGTAGCTCACAGGAAGTAGATTTTGTGTAAAATGCGCAACATCTTTTAGAAACCACCTTCTGATATTATATATCTTTCGTTAATATTCGCAAATAGGACCCTATGCAGATGACTTGTCCCTTTGTTTGGCTACTCCAAACAAACCGTGAGGTGCCTAGTCAAACTTGGCCTTATGTTTACCCAAGGTGTTAGTTCTCTGCACAAATATCCCCGGAGGACATCCTCATATTAATTATACACAGTAATTTACGATCTACACTAAACATTTATTGTTTACGTTCTGCAGAGTTCGTCAACCTTCTCCGAAACCATCCCATTCAAAATTATGTAAATTGCCGGAGGTATAGAACTGATTTTCCGTGATTTTAATGAATTCGTTAAAGTCGAAATCCCACATTCTTCCGAGATACCGCTGCAATTATATTTGTTTAACTTATTTTTAACAAACAGTTTATGGATTCTTTCGTAGCCTTCCTTTCAGTAATGAAGGGTGGAACATTAAAAGTTTGCATTTTTGATCCGCCTTGTCATTTACGAATGAAAAACAATATCATTCAAATGACCGCCACGACAATTAACCCAATTTTTCAGTAAATTGTCGATTGTATGGGGCTCAATCTGTAACATTAAAAAACGCTCCACTGTTGATTTGAATCTAAATCGCTGAAAAACGCTCCAATAATGTGATTAAACTAAGACCATTAAGAAGTTTGAAGTTTCCGCAATGAAAGTCGACATTGTTATCGCATGCCCTGTAGAGTTGCATTGTTTTCCGAAAGTGTAGGATTTCCCAGATTTGTTTTTTCGTACTGTGTGAGGTTACATGAAGACACACTTTGTGGTAGATTTATCGAGTTAACGTACCTAATCCATGAAAATCGTGGAATATTGAAATTTTGTCTCCTTTAAATATTTATTTATTAATTTCAATGACTTTCTTATATCTGTTGGTTTATTTATTCCATTTGACATTATATATTGAGTTTTGATTATATACGTCTATTAAACATAATTTTTTTCAAATTAAAATTGTAGAAGACTAACAGATTTAGTCTGTTTTGATATTCAAATTTTGTTATATTTCTTCTATCAAGTAAAAAGCCTTTTTCTATTTTATTTTGAATATTGAATTTTTTGTGTTTCTTATAAGACGTCTAACCAGAAGGCTACGTAGATCTCGATCAATATTTTCTGTTTTTGTGAATGCCAATTATTATTTTCGATTTATTTCATTCTCTGCAGGTCAAAACACGAATGGCAGAAGTGTCGCCTGACTCGAAATAACCACTACTTCAAAATGAAAACTGGGTGGCCCACCCTTTAATTGAAAATACTGCGATTTGCAACAAGACAATAAGAAAGCAAAGGAACGGCAATGACCGATGTGTTTACTTCAATGTGACGTCATCGTACGTTCAGCCAATTCAGATTATTTTCGAACACATGGTGAAAATTTAAGATTTCAGGAGTCTTTTTATGATTAATAAAATGGTTTTTATTAAATTACTGCATATCCTTTTTGAAAACTCTATCCTATGCGAATAGTAAATAAGACAATATTTTTTACACTTTCTATTAAGAGTTATTTGTGGAATCACCCTGTATCGTCCCCCATGACTGAGATCCCACGTTCGAAAGTCTGATGTCTAATCCCTGAGGCACTAGATCACTCTTTACGCACATTAGGACGGGGACTATTTGAAACGGTCGTAAGCCGAGGGAAAAAACAGACGTGTGTCTGATCTCCGGATGGCATCTGTTTGAAAACAAATAAACGGGGAAGGTAGGGCTCTCGAAAAACCGCACCCCCCGATTTGGGTACTGTATTGTTATTGTCTCGCGAGCAATGAATAGACAGTAACGACCTCTCGGGGGGTGGTAAACTACGAGGAATCGTTCATTCATGAGGCCAATTCAACTCTGCCGCCTTGATCTTATCGCGGATGCGCTTGGGTGTCCGTGTTGTCATGTAAAAATCCCCAAATGTCTTCTACGATTTGACACCGACCACGTTTACGAATTAATGAATGGGTTATTTTTATGGAGGGTGTCTCGAAGCGATGTAACATCATCGCTTCACAGAGTATACAACCGGAATTATATGGAATTATTAGAAGTAGAAATAAGTTAATTATTTCATTGTTTCATCTCCATTTTGAAGTGTCATCATTAAGTTTTCTTTTCAGTATCTGTCATTTCGCTGAAATGTAAACAGCATAGTTTCTGTGTGCCCATAAAATGTCAACTTTTGTCCAGAAGTGTGTGTTTGCGGGGAGTTTTAATCCATTACTTCAATATGCAGAAAAAGGCTGCCAAAGAAAGACCCGGAGCGCCACCAAAGTTTAAGGATGAAAAATAAGAGGCAAGACTTGATTAAGATCGATCGCAAACGAAGATTTAACTAAACAAGAAAAAGTAATCATCATGCTAACCGACTCAGGGTAGGTTGGTTAGTGGAAGTGCTGCATATACTCATGGGGGTGAAAGAGCAAGAGCTACAACCGTCATACAAGATCGGCTAATACAGTTAACTGCACGACGAAATTCCCTTCTTCACAGCATCCCGAATTGATAGCTCATTCCAGCAAGCTACCGATAGGATAGTTTCTGGTTAAACAATCCGGAAGAGGTTGAACAGTTTCAATTTGAGGGCAAGAAGATACGGAAAGCACCCGTTATTGGGTAGGGAGCACCATGCTGTAAGATATCGTTGGGATCTTGAGCATGAGAACGATAACGCGTGATCCTGGCTGTTCACGGATGAGTCAAGATTTCGTCTATATTAGTCTGATGGGCGAATGTGCTCAGTGTGCGTTTGGAACGCATTTGTTATAATGGGGGCACTGATTTTAATATCCTCATTAACGCAACCATGACAGCGGTAATGTATCGAGATTTGATTGTAGAGCCAATTATTATTCCCTTTGCGCAGCCATTGGCGACAATTTTACGTTAATCGACGATAATTCTTGTTCACACCGGGCAAGAATTATCAACCCACCCTTTATTTAACATAGGCTACATGAAGCTACAATATTTTGAATTGGCAACGAACATTTCATATTCAAGGATACTCTAGAACCCATGAATTAACTGTAAATGTTTATATCTGGTGTCAAAAATCAGTACTCGGTGTTTTCCATCAAAGGATTCAGTTTAAGACACCAAGTCATTTAGAGGCAAGTATGGAAACATAGGAAACATAATGTTAATCTATGACTTATGTCGGTCCAGTAGAGCAGTGGAAGAATCAAAACCTCAGCGGAATGCGATGACGAATAAACGATCGTTCTCTCTCAATGGTAGTGGCTGGTGGGGGAAACTTCTATCGAAACGAGGAGGCTCTGCACTGCTTTCAGTTCAGCGGAATAATTTGATTCTCTAAAAGCTCGAGATATTTGGCAGTGTTTAGGTTACCGCGATAAAAATGGCCCTATGATGTAATTCCCCAGTATTTCGGTCCAAACATTAAATTTTTTGGCAAACTGGGTACGCACAGGTTTTTCAATCTTGCAGTGCCTGCACGTTTGGTAACACCCACATTTCTCGAATTATTTAATAATTTTAGAAATAGCCGAATTTGAAAGAATCGGCCTATCTTCAAAGGTGACAATCAATGAATTTATTATCTCTTGAATTGATTGACAACCAAAGTACCATTTCATGATCCGAACTTTTTCTTCTACACTGAACATTTAGATTTACTTTATTTTCAACCGATATGGTCTAACACAGCTTACGTTTGAAGTGCGAATGAATCAAACTGAGGGAACAGTCGTTTATTTGTCATCGCATCGCGCTGAGGTTTTGATTCTTCCACTGCTCCACTGGACCGACGTTGTTTATATATTAACACTGAATTTACTATGTTTCCGAATGCCTTTTCCATACCTGTATATAGGTACCCTCTATTGAAGGTAATCCGCAGTTCATGCCTTAAGGGGCAATACCCTCTGAGTAGCGTATCATTATCCTAATGCATATTAACCATTTCACGTCGTGAATCCAGAACGTGGCAGAAATGGCAATTTGTAAAACTTTCTGGGCAGATAAACCACACGGTTCCAGTTCATCCGCGAACCAGCGTTACCAATAACTACCGCAGCGAAACAAATCACCCCCAGAGGGCGCGGCAGTAACTCATCTGAATATAGTGCGCGACCGAATAAAATTACGTGTAATTTCCGCCTGTCAACGGGCCTCGAGAGGCTTCGTGATTTACAGCGTTCTGCCTTATCGGCCCCCAGCCGATCCTTGATGTTTACTTGTTTCTATCGCAACACCTACCCGCGCCCCCTCGATTTGTTCAACGAGATATACATTTGCGTGTATCGAAGTCCGTTGATGCTGTTTCCGTGACAAATCGTTTGTCTTTGCAGAAGTTATGGTTTATCATGTCTGGGTTTTGATCGATTGTTGTCGGCGGTCTGTTTTGTTGTCGTACGATTTAAATTGGATTGTTTTGGTTTTTTAAATCAAGTGGTATTGAATTAAGAATACCATGTTATAGATGTTATAGATGGAATATTTAAAAAAAAATATGAAACGATTTCATAGAATAAAATAAGACAGTCCGTATCCAAGGTCAGCTAACTCAAGGTCGAGTTCCATGATGCATTATGCTCATTCTTACTTCTCGGCATACTTGCCCCCCATGGCATTAGATTTTGTCGCGATGGGGGCGCTTATTTTGACTAGGACTCTAGTTTCGTACCGGTGAAATGGAGGGTTAAGTCTCCATGCCTAAAGTAACGCCATTCGCGCCAGTCGCTGGACCCGTGTGGTGGAAGATCTTCTGAATGCTGGTACTTGAAGTTGCCAGAATAAAAATCAAGATGTTAGCAGCGATGACATACCTATTCGTGGGTACCATGATGCTATCCTTCATGACCATCTAAACCTCTCAAAAATCAGTGCAAGATGGGCACCGAGAATGCTCACTGCACCTTAGAAGCAAGTGTGAGTCGAGTGCTGTAAGGAGTTTCTAGAGTTCTGTGGAGAAGGCCCATCGACTATTTTCAACTGGCTGGTTATGGGATGAGACGTGGGTTCATCACTATGACCCTGAGAGTTAACAAGAGTCCATGCAGTGGTTTGAAAACAAGTTTTAAGTCACCCCATCGGTTGGAAAAATGATGGCTACGGTCTTTTGGTATTCTAAAAGTATTTTATTGATAAAATACACTAAAAAGGGTGGCCCCCAGTGACTGCTACCTATTCCCAAATGTGAAAAATGTATTCGTGGAAAGCGATTTTCCGACGATGAAGAACTGAAGGTCGTAATTAATACCCATTTTGGGGAGAAGCCGAAAGAATAATTTTTACAAGGTTTAGAGAAGCTTATTTCTCGATCTAATAAATGTATTGAGATTCTAGGAGACTACGTTGTAAAATAGAATTTTTCCAAAATTTTCTGATTTTTATTTCAAGCCTATACCGAGAATACTTCGAACACCCCTCGTAAAGTGAAAATGGAATTATTTCAATAAAATGATAAGATGGGGTTTTCCACTTGATAGAAGAATTATTACAAAATTGAAATATCAAAACAGATTTATTCTGTTAGCCCCCTATAAATTTTAATTTAAAATAATTTTATTAAAAAACCTTCAGAATTAAATAAATGTCTTTTAAGCACTGCTTAAATTTACTAGACATATTAAACAAAACTTATTATATAATATCGAATAGAATGATAAAACCCAACAAATATAAATTGTTAATTAAAATTAGTAAATAAATATTTGAAGGAGACAAAATTTTGTTTCTGATCTTATATTTATGAAAACCAAATAGTTTTAAAAAATGCAAAACATAATTTTTTTAACAAACACTAAAATTAGAGAACTTTTAGAAATCCAACGTATTTTATGTTATATTATGGCCTGAGTTAAACCAAATGACATTTATATAATGATATTAAAAATCCAGAATATAATTATATATACAATAAAATAATAAGAAGAGATTTTTTACTTGATAGAAGGCCATAAAATACCTTACAAGCTTTGTGTGATTTTTGTGATGTACATAGAATACGTTGGCTTTTTAAAGTTCTCTAATTTTAATGTTTTTTAAACAAGGATACCACTAGGTCTCTCTGGTAAGCTATTTCTTGTTAATTGATTTTAATCTTCAGAGGAGAAGTTGGACTGACAAAGACCTTATTTGATTTCAAATAGTTTTTTGAGGATGTGCTACATGTTTTGAGAAATCTTTGAAGTAACTTATTTAAATATATTGAATATTTCAAATAAATTAGTTTTGGAAAAGTTCTTAAAATTATGTTTTGCATTTTTGAAAAAGATTTGGTTTTCATAAATATAAGATCAGAAACAAAATTTTGCCTCCTTCGAATATTTATTTATTAATTGTAATTGACAATTTATATTTGTTGGATTTTTTATTCCATTTGATATTATATGAGTTTTGATTTTATATGTCTACTAAATTTAAGCAGTGCTAAAAAGATATTGATTTAATTCTAAAAGTTTTTGAATAAAATATTCTGAATTTAAAATTTATAGGAGGCTAACAGAATAAATCTGTTTTTATATTCAAATTTTGTAATTATTTCAATTGAGAATAAAATTGACATGATATGATTTGATATCCTGCGTGCATTGTGTTTAAATTTTAACCCACCAAAATCTTCTTAGGTCAAATAAGTGTATTTAATTATTTCGTGTCTTTTTCAATCGTAAATCAAAGAATCTGCCAAAACTAAACTGAAACCGAAATTGTGCAAATATCAAGATATTGCAAAACAGAATTCCTCGGAAGCTATACACGAGCTTTGGGTTCATTTACATGCAAAGTTATCATCACTCAGATAATAATACACTATTATGATGCGCTCGATCATCAGCCGAGTTGTGTATGTTGATCTTCAAATTACCTTCGTCGTCAAATAGTTTTCTTGTTTACATAACTTCTCCGTTCAATGTCTGTTTGAAATCATGTATAATGGCTAAATAAGTGTTACGTAATACGATTCGAAGAAAAGAAAATGCAACAATTTCTCTTCTGCATGAAATTGTAATGATAGGTCCATGTTTCAATAAGAGCGCAAGATTTCAGTGTTCAATAAAACAAGTATCGAAATATTTATTGATTTAGAAAATATATATTTGGGAATCATGTATGCAACAAAATATCTTGTAAATGGCTGCCACGGCTTTGCTGGGATATGCGAAATTTTCAATAACGTTATTGAATACATGTGGTGGTATTTCATTGATACAGCGTCTAACTTCGGCTTTCAATGCTTCGATGGTTGCAAACTCATTGGCATAAACCTGTGACTTCAGATAACCCCACAGCCAGAAGTCTAAAGGCGTTAAATCGCAAGAACGTGGAGGCCAATTCTGGTCACCAAATCGGGGAATGACACGATAAGGAGAAAACTCGTGCAAGATCGCTGTTCATGGTCTACTGGCAGAAGTTGTTGAGTCAGTTGGATTTTGTAGGCATGGAGTTGTAAATCTCTAGTGAGAATTGGCTGAAATGTCTAATTCTTGTGCTCGATGGCTAATTGACGTCTTTCATAATTTTTTTCACAGTAGATGAATTAGACACATTATTTCTACCGAACATTGGACGCACTTTACGAATAGGGGAAATTAAACTTTCACCATTTTGATAATAATTTTTGACGCATTGTTCTACCGTGTAATGCTCTATGTTTACTAACTCCTGTCTGTCAACTCTTAGACGAACTATTGGCTCTACTCCCCATCGAGAATGGGGAGAGTCTGGCATACGCTGATGACCTGGCTATTCTAGTCAGTGTAGACAGCAGGAAAGGTTTAGAAGAAAACCTTCAAAAATATATAGACGTAACACTTGCATGGCTAAGCGAAAACAAATTATCGCTTTCACTTAAGAAGACACATTGTGTCCTTCTCCAAGGCAAATTAGATCGAAATCGTCCCCCCATGGTTCGTGTCAACGGGAACACACTCCGGTGGGAACCTCAGACTACTTACCTGGGGGTCGTACTCGACGCAGGCCTCGCGTTCTTGCCGCACATCAAATACCTAAGGAGCAAGGTAGATGGGCTGAACATGAAATTTAGAAGACTGAGCAAGATACTCGGAGACGCCGGAAAAACGTCCATGAGAGTATACTATAGTTCTATATTCATTCCGGTGGTTCTCTACTGCTCGTCAGTGTGGATCCACTGAACGAATAATAAATTATTCTGCCGACTTCTGTTGGCATGCCATAGGTCTATATTACTCACTATGAGTAGTAACGCATGCCGTACTGTTTCTAACCCAGCATTGGAGGTAACAACAGAAAAAATTCCGCTAAGTCTAATGGCAGAATATGTTTCTGCCAAATACCACTTTCGGCGCTCCAAAGAATACACCTACAAGAGTAGGATATTCAGAGCACAACCGGATCTAGAGACAAATACCATAGAGAATCTATGGGAAATGCTCATTCACTCCTGGCAAGAGAGCTGAGATGAATGTACAATCGGTAGAACCACTCAAAAATGGCTGCCCAAGGTAGACTTTGCGATCGAAAATGCATTTTTCCGTCCAAACTACCCACTTACATTCTTTATCACTGGGCAAATTTAAATCGACTGAATCTCTCTCCAACCGCATCCTGTGAATGCGGGGAAGAAAATCAAACGTCAAAGCACACGCTATACTGTTGTACACTGCACAGCTCAATAAGGCCCTCAGGTTTGACTGTGCTAGCCGAGAAAGATCTTATCAGATCAAAAGATTCATATAGCGTCATATCTAATACTGCAAGCTTGATGCTAAGTTCCATCTACAGAGGTCGTTGTACTTAGCATCAATATAACTCAGAAACCGTAAGACTGCAATGTCAATATGTAATCCTGCTACAAATCTGTTAGCTCTCTAAGTAAATTAAATTTCAATAACGAAATATTTAAAGTCAGCAAAATCTAATACAACTGTATGCATAAGTAAAGAACATAATGACCGTGAATGATCAACATAGTTATGTTGCGAGTGTTGCGATTCCCTGCTACACTCCAGTGCTCGTATTCCTTTTCAAGTTTACAACGTTAGACTTAAAAGGATAAATTACGATGATCATGTAGTTACCAAAAGTGACTAGGAGCGCTGCTCGCGAGACACATGTAACATTTTTCTGCGTCCGTTGGTGCTTGACGCCAGAATCAATCGAAAGACTTCACATACGTTCGTGGGTCATGTACAGGCCGTGTTGACGTTGCTCGTACCAGGATCAATTGAGGCATCAATCTTGAGACTATCTTGGTTCATGGGACTGAGTTCGGATGGATGGATAAGAAGCCCCTTCGGCGTGTGAGTTGCGTCCCAAAAAACTTGGGTACTGACCGTGCAGAGCCAGTAGAGGTTCGAAAGTGCTTCGCTGCTACCAGTCGTACGGTGGGTTCAGCTCTTCGGAGGGGTTCTTGCCATGCGCAATGATAAAGCGTAACCCTTATCACACTTTCTGTTTCTTGGGGCAGATTGTAGAGACTGGTAAAAGTCACTCGGTGAAAGAGCTATGCTCACATGCCAATTCACGATGCTCTATTGTAGAAAAAATATTAAGTGTAAATCGAGCGCAAATTCTTATATGAATTATTTTGCGCTCTTAATATACAAATAGCTAGTATCGATACTTTACGAGATATCGATCACTATGGTCATCTACCGCAAAAATTATGGATTTCTTTTTCCCCAGTCCCTTATTAGCAATTTTAGTAGCTCCATATATATATATGGAGCCCACACGTTTTAGAGTAAACAACACTCCTTCCATTCTTGATCTTGTGTTGACCAATCAACCCTCTTTATTAACGACACCTGACATTCGATCGCCTATCGGTAGCTCGGACCATGCTACAATTACTTCACGAGTACAGCTCAATCTTTTGAAGATGACTGAACAAACTTGCAGAACGATTGATGTGTTGAATATAGAAGCATTAAAGTCCGGATTGGCAGATGTGAGCTGGCGAGAAGTACTGGGAGACTCTTGTGATCCTAACACCGTTTGGAAACATTTTCTTGATGCCCTTGCTTTCCATAGGAATCAGTGTACCGTACAGAAAACCATTGTTCAGAATAAACTTAAGCCTTGGTTGAACAGCGAAATTCTTTCCATGGTAAAACATAAAAAGAAACTATGGTGTAAGTATAAACGATCTAAAAATGATAATGATTTCCATGCCCACAGGGAGTTTTCGAATATGTTGAAAAAGTGCATAAATTGTTCACGAGAAAGGTATGAGGAATCCATTGCCACCTCCAACAACCCAAAGAAGCTGCACAAATATATCCGCTCAAATTTAATATCCAAGGTGGGCATTCCATTGTTGAAGAGCGGTGATGAGTTATGTCGGGATGGTCTGGATACCGCCAACCTGCTTGCTGATACTTTCTCATTGGTTTACACACTTTAGGATACTCCAACTCAATATCCAGAAATCAAGGGTTCAAGATTGCTGTCTTCCCTGGAAAAGATAGAGTTCACCCCAGATGATATAAGGCGACATCTAAATTTACTGAAGAAAAATTCTTCCCCTGGACCGGATCAGTTGTCACCACTACTCCTGAGGTCCTTGTCTGAATACTTGGCCTTTTCACTTTCTATTATATTGAATTTATCATTCAATGAGTCTACAGTGCCTGCTCTTTGGAGAAAAGCTTGCATCACACCAGTATTCAAGACAGGTAGTAAGCTGGACCCTAATAACTATCGCCCTATCAGTCTTACACCGGTTGTATGCAGAATAATGGAATCTATCATTGCTGAGAAAATTCGTAATTTTGCCAATGAACACAAATTGGTTCCAAAACAGCAACATGGCTTCGTCAAGGGTAAATCAACCATGACGAATCTACTGGGGTGCATCAACAGCTGGACTGCGGCTTTAGACAGCGGGGAGGCGATGGACGTTATTTATTTGGACTTCTCCAAGGCCTTTGATCGGGTGCCTAGACAGAGGTTGTTTCATAAGGTGGAACATTGTGGGATTCGGGGAAAACTTCTCCTTTGGATAAAATCCTTTTTGTCTGACCGAGAGTTCTGCGTTCGCGTCGGGAGTTCTTTTTCGACAGACAGAGTGGTACAGAGCGGCGTACCCCAGGGATCTGTTCTTGGGCCGCTGTTGTTTATATTATATGCCAGTGACTTATCTCGTCACATCCGGTCTGACTGTGCTTTTTATGCCGACGACACGAAGATTTTTAATTACTCCACCCAACACAGAACTCTACAGGAAGATCTGGATTCAGTGTCTCAGTGGTGCTCGGACTGGCTTCTGCCACTGAATATAGATAAATGTGTTGTTTTGCATCTCGGGGGCAATAATTCGCGTAGGACATATATGCTGGGTGAGCATCTTTTGGACACTGTACGATCCCATAACGATCTTGGTGTGACCGTTTGTGAGAATTTGTCGTGGTCAGAGCATATTACGAAAATTGTTAAAAAGGCGAATAGCAGGCTCTTCATGTTAAAGAAATCGTTCCGAAAAATATCACTGAAATCATGGATACGATTATACACCAGTTACGTAAGACCATTGTTGGAATATTGCGGGCCTGTGTGGAATGCTGATTTAGTGCGTGATCAACAGTGCTTGGAAAAACTGCAACGGAAGGCAACGCGACTTTGGTTTCGAGGTGCACGACCAAGCTATGAGGAAAGATTGAGTATGGTGGGTCTCAGCACCTTCGAAAGGCGCAGGCTACGAGGAGACTTGATTATCACTTTTCGTATATTGAGGTACAATTATGGCATGCTGAGGGGCATACATAGTGTAGGTTCTGACACTCGTTTGAGAGGTCACCATTTAAAACTTAAGAAGGAAAACTTTTCTGTCAGGTGCCGCAAGAATTGTTTAGTGAATCGCGTGTTCACAGTGTGGAATTCCCTACCTGCGAGAATTGTCGGTGCGAGTTCGGTTGGAGTGTTTAAGAGTGGATTGGACGGGTGGTTTGGCTGAGACATTAATGAAAATTTGTTTTTTTTTTCTTTTTTTTGGCTTAGTTTGCTATCGGGTTTTCTATTGGACATTTAATGAGGTATGTTTACTACTGAGGCAACAAATTTTGTTAATTTTAGGGTTTATGGGTTCGCCCCTCCCTTTGTTTGTGTATTAATAATAATAATAATAATAATATTCCTTTAATATTTCACTTTATTTACTCTTTTGATTATTCAGCCTCCTCCACCCTTGAAATTTGACGAGCCTCAAAAAGTTTCCCATTTTCATAGCAACCCCCTATGGTACAAAAATATAAGCTGCATATCGGCCAGTCTGCAACGATCGATCGGGCCCTAATAAAAATGAATCATTCCCGTTCCTCTTACATAGACAAATATTTGCGGCATGTGTCGATACTCACAGCACACTGGATGTGACAGACAGACAGAAGATGAGTCAACGCCAGACGTGCTATTTTAGTCGGATTCCCCCTCACGCACAACTCCAACCTATTAACAGGAGGTACTTTAGTTACACGAAGGTAAATAGTCAATCAGCCTAAGTTTCTATTTTAGAAAACCATGATGAGTGCTTAAGAAGTTTTTTTCTTCTCTTAAAAGCAAGAGGATAGTAAAACCCTTAATGTTACACGCATAATTACGGCGAGATTGTATTTCCAGATAGTCGATTATTTTATCGGATGGTGTCACTTTACAGTGAGTGGCTGAATGTTCAGGCTAAATTACCCATAAAACATTGAAATTCCTGAAATTACTTCCTAAAAATAAAGTTACCAACAGTTACTTTCATGAGTATGATGAATAATTTTGATACACTGATACACGAATGATTTTCCCAACTGATGGGAAGATGGGTTAGACTTTCAAATTATTTTTCTAGAGAATGTTCTGTTTTTTGAAAAGGGAAATAAAAAATATCTTTTTGAATTCTATGTGAAACAATTTTTGTTTATTGAATTTGTTATTCCTTAATATCTACCCGAATTTTGGATGATGGATTTAGATCATTTTGGTCAATACTTTGTTTTCTTTTCGTAGTAAATTTTAAATATAAGGGTGTCCGGATTTTCCGCATTTAACGTTCTTATAGAGGAGGGTAATTATAGAGGTCAAAATATGAAGAAAACTTTATATCAACTTAGATCCTAAAATGCACCACATGGACGCTAGAGCTTCTTCAACATGACCTCCAAAATCCAATAAACTAGCCTTATCTTTGTCGAAATTTGGTGAATTCAAATGAAATTCAGTACCTGGAGGTTTTTAAATAAACTGATTCGTCTGGTGATTAAAAAACTTACAGATTCTCATCAGTGGCGGAGATACTAGGGGAGTCTTTCATAAAATTGCTTACAATTTTTGACCGAGTGAACAAATTGAAATTTTAATCAAAGAAATAGACTCTCATACATTTTTGAAGGAAAAAGGTACTCGTTGAAAGCGTTACGGAGCAGCATTCTCGAGAAAAAAAGATTTTGTGATGATATGCATTCTAACTGAGCCATGGACGTTATTGCTGACGAATATCAAAGTGACAGACAGACAGACACCTATTATGTTTTTCGAGATAAGCAATCCGTTGCTCAGTTAGAATGCATATAATCTTTTTTCTTGAGAATGGTGCTCCATAAAATAAGAAGTAATTTTATAAAAGACCCCCCTGTTTTTTTGATCACCAGACGTTTCAGTTTATCCAAAAACCTCCATGTACTGAATTCTATTTGAGTCCATCAAATTTTGACAAAGATTTCGATTATTTAAATATTTTAATATTAGCCTTTTTCATATTCAATTTCAAAAAGTTATATTTAATAATTATAACTTAAGAAATTAAATTGAATTAATGTCATATAGGTACCACTTATATCAAACGACATATAAAATGAACATTCATTATAAGACATACAAATGATATAACAAAATCCAATAAATAAAAATTGTTAATTAAAATCCTATAAATTAAATATTTTGAGTAGACAAAATTTTGTTTCTGCTGATCAATCTTATGAGAACAGATATCTTTCAAAAATGTTTAACATAATCTTAAGAATTTTATCATAAAACTATCTTACTTAGAATATTCAATATTATTGGATATCTTACTAAGTTACTTGTTATAAAATCTCAAGATATGTAAAAACATCACTAAAAAAAACAAGTTTTAAGAGAGACTTTGCTTCGTCAGTACTCAATTCTATTCATATTCAAAATATAACATCAATCAACAAAAATATTTTCTCACCTTTTAACAATTCAGAAAGCTTCTGGTAAATGAATACTTATTTTATTCATAAGAGATATCGATATTTTATTGAACTTTGGTGGTCATGTTGAAGAAGCTCTAGCGCCCATAGGGAGTATTTCAGGATTTAAATTGATATGAAATTTTGTTCCTATTTTGACCTTTAGAATCACTCCCTGAAATATATGAACATTAAATCCGGACACCTGTATATAATTTGAATTTGTATTATCACACATGCGCGTGGCAATTTTCAAATATATTTTCGAGTCTATATCGTATCTTCTCTTCAACATATTCATGTGAAATAACTAAATGAAATAATAATTTCTGGAAATAAATATCTTATTTAATTTAAATGAATTTCCATCAAGTAAGGACCATTCAATTGAATTTTTCTGTGAAATAGCCTAATTTTTGCACGATACTCAAACAAGTTCTCAAAATTCTCCTTTTAAACAGAATATTTGATGAATGAAGGTATGAATAATACATACAGGGTATCCCAACGAAAATTTGAATCACCCAGAACTCAGAAATGAAGAATTTTCGAAGATTTAAAAAAACAGGTCAACTTCTGTTTTGAGGGGAACGGATTTCCATCATGTTCCATAAAAAACACCCCCATGAAGGTGGCATCAACCCCCAAAATTTTTTTGATAGGGAAGGGATGTCGAATGTTGGTTAATTTGACAGTTATTTATGTTCTGTGCACAACCCGGTTGAAATTTTCAAAATCGGTTCACTATTCACAAAATAATTTAATATTGAACTAACCGTCAGAGGGTGATGTTGAAAAGACGGTTGAACCGCCCAAACTCAAGAACCAGAGTTTTGAAGAATCCAAAAATAATTTTCAAGTTCTGTATTAGGGGGAAAGAATTCCTATGACGACATTGTTCCGAAAAAAAACCGCCTCAGGAAGGCAACAACCCCCATTTTTTTTTTGAATACCAATGAATACCAACTGGTCGAATTTAAGAACATTTATTATCGAAAATGACCTCCTAAAATGTGCCTTAATGGGAAAATTCGGTAACAACAAAATTTCATTTCCCGGAAACGAAATAATGAAGCAAGAACATCATCCCTTATTAACGCCAAAGACAAAGCTCCATCCACCTCCATATATCGGCCGGAACAATTTCGCGCTCATCAAGTATTCGAGGGTGGCCTACCGCAAACATCCGCGTATCCCCGAAAATTGGTCCGAGGGGTGGAAATTCTTGGTTTATTTTATTCATACTTCGGGGCGACGCGTTCATTTTCCGTCCTATAAACGGGACCGTTCATCCGGCCACCCTCGACCTACGGCCTCAATTTTCGCCGCCACTTGTAATCCAATTTCGTCGAGATCGCTCTTTCCGCGAGGGACGAATTAGCGGGGTTGTTGGGGTGTTATTTGTTATCAAGGGCCCAACGAAAGCTAATAGGTGCCTCTCTCGAATTTTTGGCTTTATGGGCAAAATACACAGGGTGGATCTTTAAGCTGTAAAGGGTTAAGATAATACATTTCTTTGCTTGAATTTGCTAGCTAAGGTATGTGATTAACACTATTGAGATATTAAATTTTTTAAACATTCATATGAAGGGTAAAACGAAAGGAATGAGAGAACGAAAAATCAATTCATTCTATTGCGGAAATAACATACATAGTATATTAGATTGGTCCACATATAATGTAAAGGGTCTTTCATTAACAGCGTTCTAATTTATTTTGGAAATAAAGTATACTATTTATTTGAAAATTATTGAAATTTTTATTTCATTATAAAGTATAATGAATTTTCATGATTCTCTTAAGTCAGGTCGTATGTTAGCAATTACTTGTTCAATATTGATCTGTAAATCGTCTAAATTTGCTGGATGATTGCTGTAAACCAATGACTCAATGAAACCTCAAAGAAAGAAGTCCAAATGGAGTTAAATCGCTGAGAATGGTTTTCTTATGAAAATCTGCAAGATTTCCGATTTTTTGTAAGCATGAATTACTGAATACACGACGCTTTAAATGATCTGTTTGTTTGAGTTCTTGAGTTAAAACAATTTTGTATGGATGTAAACTAAAGTCGTTTCGTAAAAGACGTCTGGGAGATGCTTAGTTCTTGTGAACGTCGAGAAATCGATAAATTTTGGTCTTCACGAACACTTTCACGTACGGCAGCAATATTCTCTTCACTTTATTGCTGAAAGGAGAGTGCTGAGCCTCGTTTCGATCGAAGCATACCCCCACTGCAACGAGATAGAACAGTCGTTTATTCGTCATCGCATCGCGCTGAGATTTTGATTCTTCCACTGTTCCACTGGGACCCCTCGTCGTCCTCTAGATTATCATTGAATTTCCTATGTTTTCGACTATCTTTTCCATACCTGTATGTTACACTGTCTCTATTTGTAGAACTTCCCATTACCAGAGCTCACACTCCTTATAATTTATTTAAACAAAATTAAGATTCAGATCTAGTGGAGTCTGCAGGCTCAAAAAAAAAGGGTCCTATTGGGAACACCTTGAAATCACGGTTCAATATTGGGTAGGGCCTCCTCCAGCTCTTCCTAATATTCTATACGGCATTGTGTCAATGAGATTATCAATGAAAACTTGAGGAATAATTTACCAAATGTCCGTTAAAGCATTGGCAAGCTGTTATAATGTCTGAGGTGGATCAGGTAAGCCGTTTAATTGCTGTGACAATGCAGACCAGATATGTTCAATACAATTTTGATCTGGAGAGACAGCTGGCTAATCCCTTTGTATAATGCCATGTATTTCTATGCGGTCGTTGATAATTCATCCCGATATGAACGAGCATTATCGTCGATTTGCCTAAAAGTGTCGTCAATGGCTTTCATAAAACTGATCTGTGCCTCCATTAAAATAAATACTTTCTCAAACGCACACTGAGCCGCCACTGAAAAAAGTTGATGCATGTTCAAGAGTCTAACGATATCCCACAGCCCGGTGCTTTCTGTTCAATTGCGGATCTTCTCGCCCTCAAATTGAAACTGTAAAACCTATTCCAGATTGTTTGACCAGAAACTATCCTACCGGTAACGTGCCGGAATCAGCTATTAATTCTGGATGCTGTGAAGAAGAGATTTCGTCGTGCAGTTTACCGTATTAATCTGTCTTGTACGACGGTTGTAGCTATTGCCCTACTTCCCCCAAGACTATATGCAGCACTTTCACTCGTACGAAAGCGATCCACGCT
Organism: Megalocaria dilatata; assembly: GCA_034642435.1. Classification (NCBI taxonomy): domain Eukaryota; kingdom Metazoa; phylum Arthropoda; class Insecta; order Coleoptera; family Coccinellidae; genus Megalocaria; species Megalocaria dilatata. Next base: position 26,960,839 of record CM067859.1, read on the forward strand.
CTACTAACTCTACTTTGTGAAACCCGGAGATGGTTAGCAATTTCTTGTTGTTAAAACAACTTGTAGAAATTACTTTGTTTTACTATCAATAAATTGATATTTTACACATTTAATTGTGACTCAAGTTTCGGCAATTGACTATATCATCTCTAGACAACTCTTTAATTATGATCAACTATCAAAAAGTAACGGCTGAAGCAGTGCAGTAACTTCTTGTTGAGTTAAACCTTCCTTTAACCAACACACTAATTGTTCAAATTGGACAACTTCTAAACGCATGTTAAACTTGCACATACGAAAGAAAATCATATATATTTACAAGAAACTAGTTTTTTGTAATTTTTTGTGCAAAAAGTAAGTTTTCTTTCCAATATTCACTTCAATTTTTGAGCATTGTGGAACTGATGAAATTAAGAACAAATTTCCTGCAGATATGGGTCATAACTCTTTTCACTTCGGAGACACAGAGTGTTCAAGTTGGAAATATAACTCTTTTTTTGCTAAAAGTTAAGGTGATCCAAAACTTTTATTTAACTTATTATACATTGTAAAACACATGGCATCTTGGTCAGGCGATTACGAAAGCGGATAAGACAAAAATACCCCAAGACGGAAGCCTTTTCGTCTTGGGTATTTTCATTCATTACGAGAAAAACGGCCGGAATATAAGAATAGACATGATAAAGTTATTCTTTTTCATGACAACTTTTAATCCAAGATCGCAAAAGTTGTCAAAAATGTTTAGAAACAATCCGCCATTTATTTCGGACATTTCTCCTTCTAACTACTGGCTGTTTCGATGGATGCAACACGATTTGGCAGGTCACCGCCTCATTTCTTTCGAATAAATCAAAAATTGGCTTAAAATTTGGATCGCCTCAAAAGTCAAGAAGTTTTTCCAAGACGAGGTTCGGAAGAGGGAGAGGTGGGAAGAGTATTAAGCATTGATAAAAGACATTTTGATAAACTTCTCGATCTAAAAACATGGACCTAATCAATCTGTTCTCCCCTAACCCATGGGCGTATTTTGCCCAGCAAGTAGGAAACGTTCATATATATTTTAATAATTTCGATCTGCATGTTGTACAACGTTTGAATTTTTATGTTCTGTGGCCAGGCATGGGTTAACGTAGTACGTTGACCGCTGCAGCGTTTCATTTATTCATTCCGATACGGGACATTCTTCGTCGGTTGTGTTAATTGGCATTTTGTAAGCGTTCTTGAGCAGATTACATGGTAGCCAAGATGTCAATTTGGAGTCCAGAAGACTTCTTCTATTATCGAGAATCTTGGAAAAATAAAATTTAATAGATAGTCGACTTTTATCGATACCTTGGATAAATTAGAAATAAAAAAGAAGTAAAGCACTGACGTGAAGTCCAATAGGCGTCATTTTTTGCAATCTTAGGACCGTTATTCTAAAGAATTGGAAAATCTCATGAAAATACATGCTTAAAATGCTCCATCCTTTTTCTTTCGATCAGCATTGTTACATATTGGTATAAGAGGTTGGAACAGGATATATTGAACAAAACGTCGTTCACTTTTCATACTTTTTGCCGAAATCGATCGGAAAAAAATTTAAATACAGTCACAAAACTACGTAATTAACGGAAAGAGTTTAAACTCGCACTGATCTATGAGAGGGTACTGATACATGTGCTATATTAAGGACAAGAGCGCAATATTGCTAGATCGCTTGCAATGTTGCCATTCTTATGACTTTTCTGCCATACTTCGTGGCTAATATTTTTAGACTCCAAATCTACCTTGATTAGAATGTAAACGTATGGCCTAAACGACTCACCGGACAGTTTTGACATCGGGCACTTCATTTGTAAGTAGTTTGAAACCATTTACGGCTCAAAACCCGAAAATTACAGACATTTCGGCTAATCAATGGCATGCTGTTTCCTAGAACAAGCGCACAAATTAAATTTATATAATTTCTCTCAATTGATATTCAATATTCATTCATTTTTCTTTGTTTCAGGTGAGATCTACAAGTATTGTTGTCTACAAAATAGAACGGCGGTGAGGTAAACGAAGAGAATTTTTTAAACGTTGGTAAAAACGAATATAACAAAAGCAGGATAATTTTAAATTTCAGAAGCTTTTACTATCATTTTTACTATATTTTTAGAAATCATGCAGATTCACGAATTAAAAGTTTGGTGTTCTTATTATTGTCTAAAAAGAATGAAAACTTCATGAAGCCGTTGGTCTCAACTGTTTCAAATTAACCATCTATTAATTTAGCATTTATTAATTATTAATTTAGGCATTAAAGTAAAATCGAATGTCATAATCACATATCCTTTCATCATATCAATATTAGCCATCTTTATATCTCTATAAATTCAATAACATTGTACAGAATGAATTATTTGAAGTAGTACATTATTTGCCAAGTTATTATATTTATGTAGATATTAGATTGATCACTATATTATTGAAGGCAATTAAATGATGATTAAATGACTCCTTGTTTACCGTCTGACCCTCTGGAACGAATTCGCCACGGATATCGAAGAAAACAAGCATCACCTTCATTTTCGAACGGCTTTGGCGTGGTTTTTTCGGTTTCGGCTCATATTTTGCTACCCATTCCGATGATTGCTGGCTTGTTTGCATATCGTACTCGTAGACCCAGGTCTCATCACCAGTTATAATGCGTTCCATGAATGTAGAATCGGAATTACAGCGATCCAGCATGTCTGAAGCAACCTGTTCGCGATGACGTTTTTGAAGAAAATTCAGGTCTTTCGGTACGAGTCGTGGGGGCACCTTTCTCATGCCCAAAATATCAATCAAAATCGTACGTGCGGACTCGTGGGATATCTTAAGATCATGTGCTATCTCTCTCAAGCTGGTACGACGGTTTTCCAGCACCCTTTCCTTAATTTTATCGACGTTATCTTCGATCGAAGCCGTCGATGGGCGACCACTTCACGACCGTCCTTGAAGGCTCTGTACCACTGATATGCACGAGTTTTCGATAGAGCATTATCACCAAAGGCCTTTTGCAACATTTTCAATGCATCGGCACACGAAAATTCATTTGCAACACAAAACTTTAAACAAATTCTTTGCTCAACGTAATCACCCATAGTAAAAATCGGCACGCACTCTGACATCGACTGACTTAATCAGCTGTTGCAAACACACTAGTTGACAGATCCTGCTCAAGCTTGGCATAGTAATTAAGGACAGTGGTACCAACCTAGGAAAAAAAAAATTTACCTGCCTCATTGCCCCGCCAGATTTAAATCGATAATTCCCGGTACTTTCTTGACAGAATGTATAAAGAACTATTATGGATTTAATTTATAAAATGAAATTAAATAAGATTATTCTGATTTTCACAAATTTTTATTATTATTATAATACATCAGGGTAGCATCATTAGGTAGGTGGTATCTCACATTTTTGAATAACTAAATTTGTTTTCGAAATCGGTTTCTATTTATTAGAGTGGGTATAAAAATTTTCAGCACTAAAACCTAGAAAAGGGGATCTCTGTAAATTCCAGCTTAACTGAATATGTTTAACAAGGGTGAGTTATTTAGGTCTAATTGTTCGTTAAGTTATATTACAATTTTGTTTTATTTATTTATCTCTAGTGACCACAACAGGTAGCTTTTACTTTCTGTGTGTGAAATTTCAAAATTATGGTTGAAGGTACGTCCTGTTCCTAACAAATGGTTCGAATATGTGGAAATACTTTTGTTATTGAGGAAACTCTTTAAGTATTCATAAATTCTATGCCGGAACATTCTTAATATTTTCGGTGATGGTAGTCCAGGACTGTAAAACCGTCTGAATTAAATAATCTTCATTTCGTAGCGTTACTCGTTCAACTTCAATATTCATTAGTCCCCCAATGTTCTCAATGGGACTTAGATCTGGTGAAGCTGCTGGCCATGAAATGGTTGTCACTTGGTGTTCTTGCATCCAAGCTTGAGTATAGGCCGAAGTTTGGCATCTTGCATTATCCTGCTGAAAACGCCACCCCTCTGGATATAGAGCATGCTCCGTTTCAAGTAGAAAATCGTTTAGAATGCCACAATACTTTTCACTATTAATGGTACCACCAACTATACAGAGAGCACTACGCTGCCTAAACCATTATTTTGGTGGAAAATTTGGAAATTATAGGATTTTTAAGTGATTTCCATCAAGTTGGGAACAACTTTCACCAAATATAAAGACATATTATCTTCTTGAAAACGTTGACAAAATTCTATCCTTCGTTCCTTTTGTAAAGGTGTCATTATAGAGATTTTTTTTGGTTTCCTTGATATATAGCCTTGTATTTTCAGTGATATACGGACGGTTTCTGAACATATTTTATATTTCGTTGATTTCCAAATCTGTCAGCCAATTTTCGAAACACCAGGCGCGGATTGTGACATCTTAAGGCCAATAAAGCGTTCAAATTATTTCCTTTAATCTTACGCGGTCTTCCGGCAACTGGTCTATGCCTCATGTCCATGCAATTTTTTTTATCCTCTTTATTTTTTCGTATACAGCACTTTTTCCCTGTTCAGTCAATTGCACTAATTTTTTAACGTTTCGAAAACCTCTTCTTTACTAATATTTTACCTGTTTTCTTTTTTAGGTGATATTATTTCATAAATTGTATACCTGTTGACAATCAACAATATTCGATAAAAAGTGTTGCCATGCAATTTTGGCCATAGTCGACTATCTACACAACCTATTTTATACATTACTTTTATCTTAGAATGTTACAAAAAAGAATTATATCAAAATCATAAAAAATAATGAATTCCGGATACTTCTAAACGGACTACATATCGGGTTTTTTTTCAGAGTGATAGAACTTTAAATTGAAATAAAACAAAATTTGAATATCAAAACAGATTTAATCTGTTGTCTTCTACAATTTTAATTTCAAAAAATTTTTTTGAAGAAACTTTAAGAATTAAATTAATGTCTTTATAAGCACTGCTCATATTTTATACGTCTATTAAATATGAGCAGTGCTTATAAAGACATTAATTTAATTCTTAAAGTTTCTTCAAAAAGTTTTTCTGAAATTAAAATTGTAGAAGACAACAGATTGAATCTGTTTTGATATTCAAATTTTGTAATAATCCTTCTATCAAGTAAAAAACCGTTCCTTCTTATTTTATTTTAATTTATGAAATAAAACACATTTAAATTAAGATTGAAGCCAATTTCTTTTTATTTGAAAGATAAATTCATGACATTTATGTTTTAAAAATAATGTCCGGCATATGTCCACAACGACTAGCTCTGAGCAACCGTGTTCGACCAGACCAATTTTGGACCACTTTTTCGAGTAATTCAAGCCTTATTTCATCAATAACACGAGTTATGTTGGCTTCCAAAGCGTCTATTGTTTCTTATCAGCATAAACCAATGACTTGACATAACCCCAAAGACAATGATCCAGTGGAGTTATGTCGCATGATTTTGGAGGCCAATTAATTGGGCTATTTTTCGAAATAATGTTATCGCCGAATCTTTCTTTCAATAAATCAATCGTTACGGTAGCAGCATCTTGTTGGAACTAAAACACTTCTGGGTCCATGCCATTGAAACAAATAATCATTGATCATCGATCTGTAAAGAACTCCATTCACTGTAAAATTAGCTCCAGTATCGTTTTTAAAGAAATATGGACCGATGATGCCTCCAGCGTGTAAAGCACACCATACAGTGCATTTTTCAGGATGCAATGGAGCCTCCAGAACTTACTGAGGATCGTTTTCACTCCATATACGGCAATTTTGCTTCTTTACATAAGTCGTTCGACCAGAAATGAACTTTATCACTAGACACAATTTTACGATAAAAAAGTGGATCAACTTCAAATTGTTCTAGGGCCCAATCAGCAAAAAAACGACGCTTATTATGATCAAGTGGCTTTAGTTCTGGAACCTGTTGGATCTTGCATGGGTGTAGACTAAGATCTTAACGCAAAATTTTCCATGTGGTGGATGCATAGAGTCCAACTTGTTGTGAACGTCGTCGAATAGACAATCTGGATCATCATTAACACTATGACTTACAGTAGCGATATTTTCTTCTGTACGTACAGTTCTTTGTCTTGTTGTTGTTGTTACATCGAGTAGAGAACATGTTGTCCGAAATCTATCGATAGTTCGACGGATAAGCTGCTCTGATGGACGATTATGCAAACCATAAATTTCACGAAGTGCTCAATAAGTTTGGCGAATAGAACACTGATTTTGAAAATAAATTTCAACAATTTGTAAACGTTGTTGCGGCGTGAGTCTTTCCATGATAATTTGTCAATGCTTACTGAACAGAAATGTTAAAACAACATGGCTTCTACCTTCTGTCAAATCACAGTTATCCCTATCGAAAGTTTTATCACTCTAAAAGAAACACCCGATATTTCTGAACTAAACACCATTAAACAAATAGCTATTAATAATGACTACGATCCTGCGCTGATAGATAAATTGTTGATGAAAGAAAATAGTCAAATAGCCTTAAAGATGGTATATCCCAATATAAAACAAAAACTTATATACATTGCTACTACATATCTCAAAAATAAATGATTTAAGAACTTAATTCAAAACTTATTCAACCACTTTGGAAATAAAATCTCAATATTTCGCAATTTTATTCAAGCGTAAATCGACCCTTTTCGTTGATGTCAAATATTAAACTGACTTTCGATACACGAATGAGAAAAGTGTTGCTACACTACTTCTAATTGCAAACTCTAAGTAGCCCAACCAACTGTCTTGGTTTTCTACAAGATCTTGCTCGCAGCTGGATGATTTTTCATTCTGTATCCCGAATCGGATGCTACTTGATCTTTTCCATAGGTCGAAAAGTAGATGAATCTTCCTTTCTTCATCTCGAAAACTGTTTTTATCCCAACAATGCCCCCGTTCTCGAACCACCTGTTTATCCCCCACATCATCGCCTCGCGTAACTCGATTCCGCTCCCTCAAGCAATTATTTTTCACAATTTCTCAATTTCGCCGCCGATGACTTCCTCCTTCCTCCGTCCGCAAGTCTGAATTTCCCAAAAGTGATATAACTGAGGCAATCTCGGGAATATAATTGCCTGCTTCCCCCGTTTGAAGTGGTCGTGACAGTAAACATAGGGTCAGGCACGAGGTCCCCGGGGGCGGCACGCGCTAGTTCACGTTACCAACGTGAGGGGGCGGAGCCAGCCCGGTCGGGGGTTGGCGATAGGATCGGGAGAAATTGCGACGTTTCGTGGGACGGTTGGACTTTACCGGAAATTGGGGGAATTTTTGGATTTCCGAACAATAGTGGAGGTTAACGAAGATATTTATTTGGTTCATTATTTTCTTGAATATTAGGAGGGTGTATAATATTTGCTGTCTTTTTATGTCACTATTTATTCTTTATATTATTACAAAATTCAAAATATACACATTACTTCTGTAAACCTTCTACAAATTTTAATTTAAAAAAAATTTTATTCAAAAAATTTTTAGAATTAAATTAAATAAATGTCTTTAGAACACACGTTAATTCAGTAGACATATAGAATTAATACTTATTACACAGTACCAAAGGGAATGGAAGAAATTCAAATAAATATAAATTATCAACTAAAAATTATTAAATAAATACTTGAAGAGTACAAAATTTTGTTTCATTCCTTGTTTTATGAAAAACTAAATTCTTTTTCAAGAATGCAGAACATAAACTCAAGAACTTCTTCAAAAATAACTTGCTCAAATCATGTTCCTTCAAAAAAATTCCTAAAACACATAGAACATCTCTAAAGAACAATTTAGAATTATAACAACGGTAAATCTTTATATTTCGTGAGGAACCCATCCAGCCGATTTCCATACCTTTTCCAGATTTTGAGACGACGCACGATCGTTAAGTGTTCGACATTAAAGTTCTCAACCATATTGTATAAAGTACGGATAATTATGCATTTAAAATTGAATTATTTAGGCCATTTTTATTTGGTATTCCATGATAAATGATTGAAATGAGTTTAATAATAAGATGGGGTTTTTTACTTGATAGAAGGATAATTACAAACTTTGAAAATCAAAACAGATTAAATATGTTTTGATATCTTCTACAATTTTAATTTCAAAAAAAAATTTTTTTTTAAACTTTTAGAATTAAATTAATGTCTATTAATATTTAATTCTAAAAGTTTAAAAAAAAATTTTTTTTTTAATTAAAATTGTAGAAGACTAACAGATTAATTCTGTTCTGATATTCAAAGTTTGTAATTATCCTTCTATCAAGTAAAAAACCGCATCTTATTATTTTATTTTATATATAATATATAATATTAGGTTTTTTAATAATGAAATTTATTATACAGTTTCCAGTGGTTTAATGAAGGCCATAAAATGCCTAACAAACTTTTTGTGATTTCTGTGTTTAGCATAGAACATAAATTACTTTGGATATTAGATGTTCCTACCTAGTTTAATTGTATTCACAAATTTTCTAGAATTTGTTTGGTAAGATTAGAAGTTTATTTATTTTTAATTGAATTTATATTATAAATGTAAAGTTGAACTGACCTTATCTGAATTTTAATTGTTTTTCAGGATGTGCTACATGTTTTTGAGAGTTTTTGAAGTAATTTATTTAAATACTTAAACATTAAATATTTCATATAAATTAGTTTTGGAATTCTTAAAATTATGTTGTGTATTTTTGAAAAAGATTTAGTTATCATAAATATAAGACCAGAAACTGAACATGTTTTCAAATGTTTTTCAAAGGTAAAACATACGTACCACGGCCTTTCTGGCGAGTTCAGGTGCATATGTTTGAAACGAAACATTCGATATAGCTTATTTTTAATTTAAATTAATAATTTTTTTTATTGGATTTTTTATTCCATTTGATATTGTATAGTGAATTTTGATTTTCATACGTCTATTAAATATGAGCAGTGCTTATTATTAGACATTAATTTAATTCTAAGTTCTTTAAAAAAATTTCTTGAAATTAAAATTGTAGAAGACTAACAGATAAATCTGTTTTGATATTCAAAGATTGAAATAAGTTTTTACGCGTTGGTTCTTTCGTTTTACCCAAATATCTATAATTTTCGAATTTTGAGTCGAAAATGGTGTCGGAAGACGAGGTTGGACTCACTCTTACTTTCGAATGGAACGAACTAGATACTTGAAACTTTCAGGATAGGTTATGAGACCAAATGTCCGGGTTAAGTTAGTTAAGGGCAAAAGGGTATTGTATGTATTCACTTGAAGATTTTTGTATGTTGTATGTTCTTCCATTTTCGTAACAGCAGTTTCGAAGCAGTAGTCTGGTATGAAGATGAATACTTCACGAAAATTACGTCACGAAAATGTATGAACATTTCAATTCATTCGGTAGTAAAGCATAATAATTTCGAAAAAATTTCTTCAAATTGTGCAGTAGCCAATATTTAACAAAAAGCAGAATTACAAAAGAAACATTCACCCATATGGTACAAAAATTTCAATAACGTATCTGACCATAAGAACATTTATACCGAAAATTGTTAAATCATTTCAAAAGTTCGTATTTTAAAGTCGCCTATACAGGAAGTTTTTCCAGAATATACTGTTCTATTTCGGCAACATCAATAACTTATCTCACCATAAGAACGTTTATAGTGAAAATTGTTAAATCATTTCAAAAGTTCGTATTTTAATGTCGCCTGTACAGGAAGTTTTCCCAGTATATACTGTTCTAATTCGGCAACATCGCATCATTCATTAACATCCCTCATCCTGAAGAGAAAATTGTCCCACCCCAAATCGGACACAAATTTCAGTCACCAACCGATGTAATACAGGGCTTATTGCAGATGTCTTTTCCAGATTAGCGAATTGGGCAGTCAGTCGGAAATTCGAGGGCTATATTTTGCATTATGAAGGATAATAGCCCCTCCGCTTGGGGGTGGATTTAATCCGTGTTGTTTTCAACTAGGGGAATTTGAATATCTGTTCGAAACCGATAAGGACGGTGTTGTGAGTAATCAAATTAATGACCCTGGAGCGAGCAGTTTTGTGGATTATTTAATTCATTTAAATGTCGTTGATACTCATTTTAATATTTCATGAGACTGCGTTATTTCTTTGAAATGTGAATTGTGTTTCATGATAAATAATAATAATAATAACTATTGATCCATGAAATTTTAAGTCTATTGGTGAAGAATGATCTTTTATGCCCTACCAAACGCACTACGAAAATACAAAAATAGGGATCACTTAGAGTACACCCTACACCCGTTTACATTATCCCTATTTCGAAAAAAAATCAAGGAGGCAAAGGTAATATGGCTTCAAAAACCTGTGCAGAAATTGATATCTTCAGAGTGTACATGATGATTCTAATCTACACAAAAAACTAACGGAACAGTCTGGTATATATAGAACAAAAAAGTTGTGCTGCGTAACGACAGTGAACAAATATTGCTGACAATGAAAGATCAATGTAATGAGTGGCAACGGTACATTCAACAACTGTTTGGTGATGAGATCCGCGAAGCACCACCAGATGTTGGTATATCGGTGTGGTGGAACATGGTCCAAGCATACTTAAATCAGAACTCGAGAGAGCTATGAAACAAGCAAAGCCACGAAATACTCCTGTATCTGATGAGGTACCGGTTGAATTGATGAAAATTCTCGATGACTAGAGTATAACTTTCCTAGCAGGCTTTTTTTAATAAAGTTTACTAAAGCTGGGGATTGCCCAGCGACTGGCACAGGTCAATATTCATTGCTCTATTCAAATATTCTTCTGCAAGAAGATGCAGACACTGCATCTTCTCGCCAATAGAATATGGTTGAATCCTCAGGCGTGTGTATCGCATTTCAAGTATTTAGGAAGCTGGCTCAATCGCAGTGACGAGGAAGTGCAGAAGAAATCATTCAGCAAATGGAACTCCACTCTTACGAACAGCAAAATTTCAATGAAAACACTTCGATGTTGTTTGTGGTCCGCCTTTCTGTGAGGTATGGACACTTGAAACTGTAACCATGAATACGATAAAGGTCTTTGAGAAGTGGTGCTACGGACGAATATTAAAGATTTCATGGACCGCACATGCCATCAACGAGAATATCCTTAAACACCATAAAGGAGAGAAGTTATATGAATTAATCATATAGGAATAGATTAAAGGCAAAAAGTGGATTAGCCGTAGAAAACTTTCGTGGTTAAGGAATATGAGAGTTGGAACAGGTTTTGGGCTAGAAAAGCTCGAAAACAGGAAACAGTTCAACGACTTTATTATGGAGGTAGCCAAGGCTTTAAAACATAAAGAGATAATCTCATATCTCTGAGCAGATTCGGCATGCTATTTTAGCACAAAGTTGGATTATTTTGAACCTCAATTCATTAATATTCGTCACTCTTATCAATTTCATGGGGGTCCGTTTGGTCGTACCATTTAACACGGTCATATAAAGTCGTCCTGTTGTGTGACTACTCTTGAATTGTGACTCAATCCTGTTGAAACCAGACATCATCGAAAATAATTGGCTGGTGCCGAACTGTCGGAATAATTTGATTCTCTAAAAGCTTCTGATATTTGGCAGCGTTTAGGTTACCATCGATAAAAAATGACCTTATGATGTAATTCCCCAGTATTCCTGTCCAAATATTGAGTTTCTGGGAATACTGGGTACGCACAGAAATACTCAGATGCTTTTTCTTCCTAGACCAATATCTTACTACTGATGGTTTATGTTTTCTGTTCAAGAAAAACATTAGAGAATAAGATATTGATAAGGAATGAACTATATAAGAAAAACAAATGTTAACTATTTAATTAATGAAATAGCAGAAGTTAACATTTGTTTTTCTTATATTGAAGATGAATTTCCGTCAAGTAAAGACCGAGACAATCAAAAAAGGAGTGAACTATTTTCATTTACTTTTTCCATCATAGTTTCACAAAATTCCATTCGTTTGATATGGTCTTTTGGAAAATAAATGAATTCGTGGTCTCTTGAATTGATTGACCACCAAGGTACCATTTTATGATCTGAATTTTTGCTTCTATTCTGTACATTTCGATTTACTTTATTTTCAATCGATACGGACTAACGCATCGCACATTTGAATGATTCTGATTGCTGAAAGCAGAGCCTCGTTTCGATCGAAGCATCCCTTCCCCACTGCCATTGAGAGAGAACAGTCTTTTATTCGTCATCACATCGCGCTGAGGTTTTGATTCTTCCACTGCTCCACTAGACCCTCCTGGTCCTCTAGATTAATATTGAATTCCCTATGTTTCCGACTGCCTTTTCCATACCTGTATATGTTATACGAGTGTAGTTAACACAAGAACTGAAGCCGCTCGATCAACAGCAACATCGTATATTCGTTGATTGGGTCCTTGAAATGCATCAAAATGATCCGGATTTTCATCAAAATGATCCGGATTTTCATCGAAAAATCATCTTCGGTAATAAGGCCCATTTTCTCTTCGGAGGCTGCATTAATAAGCAGAATTGTGGCATTTGTTGCTCGGAAAATTCAATCCATCCTCAACGTATCATACCTCTATCATGACGCAAAATATTAGAAATATTTTTCCAACGGTAAAGATCTTATTCAGAGAAAACTGCAAAAAATTAGTAACGCTTCATTTGACTGAAAACTATTAGAAGTACAAATAAGTTTCCGCCGTTTTTTAACACAAATTAAATATTTATTATAGAAGAACGGTAATATAAATAAATGACTGCTTGCTGAGTGACTTCTAATGTTAGAGCAAGTTCTTTTTGTGTTTGAGATGAATCTTCCTCCAATAATTCCGCCAATTCTGCATCCTCGTAAATTTTTGGCCTTCCACTGCGATCTTTGTCTTCTACGTCGAAATCGCCGTTTTTAAACTTTTGAAACCACTCTCGACACGTTCTCTCACTCAAAGCACCCTCACCATATGCTTCTACGAGCAATTGATGCGCCTCACCAGCAGATTTCTTTAAATTAAAGAAGTAAACTAATATTTCCCGCAAATGACGCTTACTTGGCTCAAATTTTGACATTTTCAACTTATAAAAATTATATTTTACCAATATAAAATCAATGATACTAATAGGTTATGTTGTTCTTGAATGTCAAAACTATTTTTTAAGCCGGTTATCATCTGCGAAAGCTAACCGAAACTCCGTGCCGCGCCATCTACAATAAAACGGCGCAAACTTATTTGTACTCCTAATATACTAATCATAATCGGAATGCATGTTGAAGAGATTAAATTATGTGTAGCTGTAACTATATTCGCACATGACTGCAAATCTTGATTATGCCCCGTTTTAACTTGTCTTATAATTACTTGGTATGCACAAGCCATCTCAAAAAACTCGTATATCCAGCCATTGAAAAAAAAAGACATTTTATTGTTTCGTGACTTACACGTGGAATATCTGACATACAGATCTGTGCAGGAACGATTTTCCATTACTTGAATGGGGCGTTTGTACCATTATGTGCGATCTCATTAGCATAATTTAATAATGCATTAAGTTTTACGACGGGACGGTTCAAGACTAATTGACGGGAAGATTGACCCCTCTAAGGGATTTCTTGGAACGCCTTCCGATGAGCAGAGCATATCGAAAGTGAATAAATATAGTTTCATTTCACGGAAATGAATAGGTCTTAATTTATTTCTTCCTTTGTATACGGGACGCGCAAACTTCAATGTTTTAGTGTAGGATTCAGATTAAATATTCTGCTGACTTGAGTCGCATTGGCATTATGTTTTGTTATTCCTGCATGATGTTGAGATGAAAGCAGATGTACCGATTGATCAATTGTTTTCCACACTGTGAAGCCTATACGGCATATAATCTAGCCGTCAAAAGTTGGGGATATTTATTTTTTCGAAAATACATATTTTTCGTAATTATATTGATTACATAACGATTATAGAAACATCTCGTGAAGCAAATTTTCATCAAGTATGATTCATTTTTATCCATGTGTGTCAGAAATGCACATTTCAATGATTTCATCTTCAGCCTGTATTTCGTTTTCAATAAGACCAAACAGTTCTACGCAATTGAAAACCGATTTTTCATTATGCCAAGACAAGTTTTATCCACTCTTGGGATGCTTCAAGTTGGTCGAACAGGAGTGCAAGGGGCTAATTTCTTCAATGTTACAATACTTTATTACTGAAATAGTAGAAGAACTTTTTTTAACTCTTTCGGTGAGAAGGCAGCCCCTCAGCATTTGCTCAATAGCAAGTCAACGTCTTCGAGATGCCACAGGTACTTTAATCTTCCTTAAACTGGTCTATGCCTCATATCCATGCCATTTTTTATCCTCTTTTTTGTCTCATATACAGCACTTTTTCCCAGTTCAGTCAATTGCACTAATTTTTTACTGCTTCGAAAACCTTTTCTATACAAATATTCTACCTGTTTTTTTTTTCTAGTTGCGTCATTATTTCATAAATTGTTTACCTGCTTACAATCCTTAATATTTGTCAAATAGTGTTGCCATGCAACTTTGGCTATAGTCGACTATCTGCATAACCTATTTTATACATTACTTTTGTCTAAGAATGTTACAAAAAAGAATTATATTAAAATTATGAAAAATAATACATTCCAAACACTTTCTAGACGGATTATATTATACATGAGATATCATTCTTACACAGCGGAGGGAATATTACAACCAGTGCTAAACCTTCAACCGTAACTTCGTCTAGCCAATGCTGGAACCTTCAGCTAAAAGGACGCACAGGATTGGGTCTAAATGGACATGACACAAATGAGAGAATCTTACAGCCAGCTTTCAACCTTCCACAGTAACTTCTGTACTGAATGGACGCGCAGAAGGAGATTTGGATTCCAAAAATAATGTGGTATTTCCAGTAGGTTATGCTAAAGGGGGACATAACATATTTGAGTCGACCGAAAGCTATACTACCAAGAAAACTGTATCATCTGACTTCATTGAGGCTCATGAAGGCTCAGTTGACAATCTGAAAAACTACCTGAGAGTTGCGCGAACTGATTCTGGAGCAACCACACTGATTCATTATCCACACATCAGCATTGGATATCCGGGATATTAATTGTGTCCATATAATATGTTTTCCTCAAGGATTAACCCTAAAGGACATTACAGGTTCACTATTAATGAAATTTATCAAAGTAATCATCCCTAATTTCTTAATAACATATCTTTCAGAACCAATAATTATTTGGGAAAATGTTTGAAACACTAAAAACCAAAATAAATCAGTCAAAGTTATCAGGTTTTTACCAATTATATGTGTCTGCCTTAAAACTTATAATAGACAAATCGAAAGGTTATTTAATACTAGACTAATTTACATAGATGATCTTTCCTTAATAATAAGTTAGATTCTACGTATACAGAACATTTAATAACAGAAAAACATAATATTGATTATCGTTTTAAGGTTTTGCATAAGGAAATAAAGACTGAACTTCTTAGACAGTTTAGAAATAAACCCATTAAGGAATGCTGATTGACCAGACAGAATTATGGAGTTCACCTCTATTGCGTCAGTTCCTGTAAGAGCCAGGTAGTTTTTCCAAAAGTAATTGTACCCCAATCTCAAAACTTTGAACCCATTTTATATTTTATGTTACCAAATTGTTGATTAGTTGTTTATTGAAACTATTTGAAGAAGCTACAATGTACCGCGTCATGTATTCAACGTATATTGTTGGGTTTTTGTTCCATTTGATATTGTATAATGAGTTTTCATTTAATACGTTTATTAAATATAAGCAGTGCTGATAAGGCATAAATTTAATTCTAAAAGTTTTTGAATAACATTTTTTTTAAATTAAAATTGTAGGAAACTAACAGATTAAATCTGTTTTGATATTCAAAGTTTTTGATAATCCTTCTATCAAGTAAAAAAACCGCGTCTTATGTGTATTGAAAAAAATTGTTTCGGAATTTTTCAACCGTATATATCGACTTTATTTAGTTTTACACCTGCTAAACGTACCTTAAACACGAAGATTAAAAATTTTGACTTGAAATACTAATTAAATTTATTTTTTCTTTTTATGAGGGGTCATATCTTCTCTCTTCAAAAACCAGCAGTAATCACCCATCATGGCTGGATCCCATCGTCCTTGATAGCGAATTTCCATTGCCTAATATCTTGGTGAAATCTTTCACCCTGCTCATCACTGACAGCTCCCAAATTTTCACGAAAAAATGACAGATGTGAATGGAAGAAATGAATTTTTAGTGACATTCGGGCACCAAGCGATTTGTAGGCATCTAATAGTTCATTAACTAACTATTGGTAGTATACTACTCTGTCAAGAAAGTACCGGGATTTTTCAATTAAAACAACATTTTTACATTTAATCGTCAAAATTTATTGGGTCGCCTTCAAAATAGACTCCATTTGCTCCAATACATCTATGCCAACGGCACTTCCAATTATCGAAACATTTTTTATAGGCGCTTTCCGGGATGGACTTTAGCTCTCGCGCCGAATTTCGCTTCAATCGACTCAAAACGGGTGCCACGAAGGGGCAAGTTTAGTTTTGGGAAGAGGAAAAAGTCGCAGGGAGCCAAATCCGGCGAATACGGTGGTTGCTGAAGCACGTTTGTTGAGTTTTTGGCGAGAAAGTCAGTCGCAATCGTAGCTCGGTGAGAAGGCGCGTTATCGTCATGCAAAATCCATGAGTTGTTCGCCCACAAATTTGGCCGCTTCTTACTGATACGCTCACGCAAACGTTTCATAACGCCTAGGTAATACTCCTTGTTTACCGTCTGACCCTCTGGAACGAATTCGTAGTGCACCACGCCACGGATATCGAAGAAAACAATGAGCATCACTTTCATTTTCGAGCGGCTTTGGCGTGGTTTTTTCGGTTTCGGCTCATTTTTTGCCACCCATTCCGATGATTGCTGGCTTGTTTGCATATCGTACTCGTAGACCCAGGTCTCATCACCAGTTATAATGCGTTCCATGAATGTAGAATCGGAATTACAGCGATCCAGCATGTCTGAAGCAACCTGTTCGCGATGACGTTTTTGAAGAAAATTCAGGTCTTTCGGTACGAGTCGTGCGGCCACCTTTCTCATGCCCAAAATATCAATCAAAATCGTACGTGCGGACTCGTGGGATATCTTAAGATCATGTGCTATCTCTCTCAAGCTGGTACGACGGTTTTCCAGCACCCTTTCCTTAATTTTATCGACGTTATCTTCGATCGAAGCCGTCGATGGGCAACCACTTCACGACCGTCCTTGAAGGCTCTGTACCACTGATATGCACGAGTTTTCGATAGAGCATTATCACCAAAGGCCTTTTGCAACATTTTCAATGCATCGGCACACGAAAATTCATTTGCAACACAAAACTTTAAACAAATTCTTTGCTCAACGTAATCACCCATAGTAAAAATCGGCACGCACTCTGACATCGACTGACTTAATCAGCTGTTGCAAACACACTAGTTGACTGATCCCGCTCAAGCTTGGCATAGTAATTAAGGACAGTGGTACCAACCTAGGAAAAAAAAATTTTACCTGCCTCATTGCCCCGCCAGATTTAAATCGATAATTCCCGGTACTTTCTTGACAGAATGTACATCCATATTTTTGCCCAAAAATCCTCTCAATACGCTTACAAATGAGTTCCATGCTTTGAGTTCCAGCATGGTAAAGCTTCTTTGTTAAATTAACGTCGTCTAGCAATTTGATTTATTAAACTACCCTCGTATAGTTAAATCTAGACTCTAAAAATATATCAGACGAAAATATCGGTCATCACCATCTCCTTTAAAATGCTCCAACCTCACAGCCATCACTCCGTAATTATTTTCGGAGTAATTTCTCATAGTTACATCTCACCCTACAAATTTTCCAGTTGGATGGTGTCCCGTTCGTAAGGAGTAAATTCATCATTCCTTATTATCAGATGTCAGGCTCGTAAAGTGATTTATGCCCCCGGTATAGAGCGCGCAGTGGACGTCGACGTGATAAAAATATATTGCCCCCCTTCAAATGAAACGACTTGGCTTGTTTAATGAAAAATTTCATAAGTTTGAGCTTAGGACGTGTATGCGTTTTCTATTTGAACTTTATATAAAGGCTTCTTAAGTGACGTAAATTGATTAAGGAGATGCTGTATAATTTGTAAGTTTTCCGAGCTACTGGTTGAACCATGTAGGTTTTACACGAATAATGAAAGGATGGGAAATCTAGAGTTTGCATTTTGAAGTAGTAGTTATTTCAACTTCTGTCATTCGTGTTATGACAAAAAGTTAGTTTAATATTTGACGTTAACGAAATGGGTCTATTTACGCTTGAAGAAAACTAGAAAATATTAAAAACCCATTTCCACTTAGCTCTATTTTAGCAGAAATGTTCATGGATGACTAAGAATCAAAAATTCATTCAAACCCAATGAATAAATATTTCCTTTATTGGTTCATATTTGTAGATGACATTCTATGTTGCTTTAAAGGAACAAATAGACAACTAAACTCCTTATATAAATATTTTAATATTAGCCTTCTACATATTTAATTTCAAAAAATTATATTTAATAATTATAACTTCAGGAATTAAATTAAATTGATGTCATATAAGTACCACTTATATCAAACGTCATAAAATAAACAAACATTCATTATAGGACATACAAATGATATAACAAAATCCAATAAATAAAAAATTGTTAACAAAAATCCTATAAATTAGATATTTTGAGTAGACAAAATTTTGTTTCTGCTGATCAATGTTATGAAAACAAATATCTTCCAGAAATGTTTAACATAATCTTAAGAATTTCATCATAAAACTATCTTACTTAGAATATTCAATACTATTGGATATCTAACTAAGTTACTTTATATAAAATCTCAAGATATGTAAAAACATTACTGAAAAACAAGTTTTAAGAGAGACTTCTTCGTCAGTACTCAAATAATTCATTTTCAATAAAATATAACATCAATCAACAACAAATATTTACTCACCCTTCAACAATTTAGAGAACTTCTGGTAAATGAATACTGAAAAATTTAAATGGAGTGTAATGTTAACTATAAATAAAAATTAAATATGTAGAAGGCTAATATTAAAATATTTAAATAATTTTATATACCTTCTATCAAGTATAACCTCTATTTATGTTAACTAAACTCCTTTTCAAATTTCATTAATAACCTACACCCGTCTATCAAATTCACCTATGAAGAAGAGAAGAACCGAAGTATCAATTTCCCAGACTTGAATATCACCAAATAAAATAACTTACATGAATTTAGCAGATTTCATAAACCTACACACACATATATCACAATACATAAGACTTCTAATCATCCTTTCAATCAAAAAATGTAAACCTATTAAAGCTTTATCCATAGATTATTAAAAGTACTGATGAGTCTTCAAAGTTTTTCTAACTTAATATAATAAAACAAGTAGCATTTAACAATGGTTTCAACCCAACTCTTATAGATAAAATGATAAAAAATAAACTGAAAAAGATCGCATTAACTTATGTTTATCCTTCCCCAAAAGACCCCATTCCGAAAAAATTCATACATTTTTCATATAAAATAAAGAGAATATCCGAAGACATTACCAATTATTTTAAGAAAAATTTCAATTACATAACAGCTTTCAGAACCATTAATAACATTGGTAACTATATTAAAAATAATAAAGATAAATCATAAAATAAAATAGAATAAGGCTTTTTACTTGATAGCAGGGATATAACAAAATTTGAACATCAATACAGATTTAATCAGTCAGTCTTCTACAATTTTAATTTTAAAAAACTTTTAGAATTAAATTAATGTCTACATAAGCACCGCTTATATTTAATAGACGTATACAATCAAAACTCAATATACAATATCAAATATTTATATAATATTTTGGGGTAGTTTTTCATTTTTTTCACCCCCTTCCCGGGGTTTGAAAATTTTTTTACTTTGCCACAGTTTTATACGCTTTTTTCTGATTATTTTCATATAAATTCAGCCCTATTAGCGAAAAACCCGATTTCACGATCTTCTTGGATGAAAAAAAAAATTTTTTTCTCTACGATTGTTGTTTATAATTTTTTTAAGAGAATGAAAAAAAAATTCAAAAAGTCCAATTTTTACATTTTTTATTAAATTTTTATTTTTTAAACTCTTTATACCGTCCTAGGGGTAAAAGAATGCGTTTTGGGGAAAAAATGGTCGGAGAGAGGTAGACCTAAAATTTTATGCTCTACAACTTTTAGTTGAAACTTTTTTTGATATTTTCGAAATTTAACCCAAAAATCGTATTTTGGGGTAGTTTTTCATTTTTTTCACCCCCTTCCCGGGGTTTGAAAATTTTTTTACTTTGCCCACAGTTTTATACGCTTTTTTCTGATTATTTTCATATAAATTCAGCCCTATTAGCGAAAAACCCGATTTCACGATCTTCTTGATTGGACTACTGGTCCTACGACCTCAATTGAATTTACCATACCATCGATAAACTCCGGTCCTCGATGGAGCTTCATCGCCAGAAATTCAATCAAGTGCATCGATGCACTGTTGCTGAGTTAATCCACATCGAAAGTTGTAAAAAATAATCCCACGAAAATTTTTTGGCCGAGATGCATCTTTTAAGTTATTGTAAACGATACAAATAGCGCTCGTATGTCAAAACTTTCCGAGTACGCATAACCTCAAAAATGTCAAATTTTACGATACAACTGTCAGTTGCCAGATTGCAACAGTAGGGTTGTCCAATCCCGAAATATAAAAGGTAACCCTCGTATCGATTACTACAGCGATCTACCGAAAAAATTATGGATTCCTTTTTCCCCAACATTTTATTATTTTTTTTTTTGACTTGTTTCGAATAAAGCATAAATTTTAAAAATCAAGGCCCCCTACAATCAAAAGTATCAGTTGAATTGAAATTATCAAGAAATTTAAACGGTACAATAGGGTATCATTTAAAACCTCGCGTCACAATTTACAAGTCACTTCCAACAATTACTGACCAAATCAATTCAAAATAACAGCATTCTTCAGTAGATACCATCACGAATATGTACAATTCGTGACTCCGGTGACTCATTCAATAATAAACCGTTCAGAAACTAAATATATCAATTGCCACCTCTATTTGCATCATCAAAGTCAAGAGACGGGAGATGAAAGGAATAATTGAGACAATTCGATGCCACCATCCACGAAATTCAAGAGCATGTCGTGACCGCTGTTTACACACGTGCCTCTCTTCTTCAATCGTACAAACGCGGCGTGGTGTTAAAATGAGAGCCGTTGTCGCCATCTGTTCCAACATGCTCGAGGCGTCACTGAGCCCTTGAGTGCTCCGCTTGATATTTTGACACTTCTTACGGAGAGCTTTTAAAACAGGATGTCCGACTGATGAGAGCGAGATTCTTACCGTGTCGCTGACGCGAAGCTCTTCACGATTTCCTGCCGAAATCCTAAGAGCGTCAATGATGACGGTTGAATTGAAGACGTGATAACGCAGGATGTTCCTATCAAAAAAGACGACAGAGGAAACTGGCAGATAACAACTATGGCAGAATCTTTCAAAATTTCCTTCCGAAGTTGAGTACCCAGAAATCAAAGTCCTATCCTGATTTCAGCTAGAAGAATATCTATCTTCTTCTGAGCTTCCTAACAAGTCGTTATCACCTGGGAAAGTAATTAGATATAAAAAAAAATTGGAACTTCGGTTGGCTGTAGATGAAACATGATAAAAATTTCACTTTAAAAAACAAACGATGTATATCTTTCAATTTCTTCAGAAGTCTGTCACGCGCTTCCATCGTTTATTTTTTTGTGATCAACTTCTTCACTGCTCGAAAATTAATAATAATAGTGCCTTCAATCATACATTTACAATATATAAACATAGGGCGAAGTCTAGCCTAAGCTACTCCACTCAACCTTGAAAAAAAACAAGAAGGAAAGAAAAAAAAACAAAAGGATAGAAACAAAAATAAGCGAAAAAAAATAAAATCAATCAATCACATTGTGAGTAAACAAAACATATTTCATATTTACAAAATTATCCTAATTTATAATTGGCTTGTCAAGATTTTGACTTCAACATTTTCCTCAGTGAGTCCAAAGAAATGCCTTTACACGAAACTAAAAATTCATTATGGAACTTCACCGCATTGAAGGTGAAGGAACGCTGAAACATGGCTGAATCAAATCTTGGCAACATGAGCCTATGACCATGCCTAACGTCTACACAATGAACATCACGTCTAAAATAAGCTTTTCCCTCAAATACGGTGGGAGACAAGAACGTAAAATTTGATGAACCATAGTCGTCAGGTGGAGCCGGAAAACATTCTCAACCCTAAGCCATCCCAAGCTGTTAATTCCGTCCCTTATTTCACTGTAATATTTCCTCAAACCGAAAACAAACCGGCAGCATGAATTCTGCATTTTCTTCAGTCTACACCTCTGCACGGAATCAAGGCAAGGGTAAAATACCTTTAATCCATAGTTTAGTTTGGATAAAACGAGAATCTCACAGAGATACTTGCGTGACTGAAAATCCAAACAATATTTCTGCCGATACAAAAGGCGCAATGCAAGGAAAGAATTCCTCCACAGCAACGAGACATGCTCCCTGAATCTCAACTGGCAATCGAAAAAGATTCCCAGGTTTCTACAGCAGGTGGAGAACGGAATTCTTTCACCGCCCATCTTGATCTCAACCACACCCTGAAATGTCCTGGGAAAAAAGCATATATAAAAACATTTTTTAACGTTTATCTCCAAATTATTCATTTGGGAATAGCGCATAATTAAGTCTAAATCCTCATTCTACCGCTCGACAGCTTGAGAAACAGAGGAGGGATGAAAAGAGAGGCTAACCTGAGTGTCATCACAATAAAAATGGGTGGATGCGAATCTGACCACTTTATGCATGTCAGCCACATATATAAGGAAAAGCAGAGGGCCAAGAATAGATCCCTGTGGCACCCCTGAATTTTTAAGGCAATACTCTGAATATGTATCACGCAATTTAACGCACTGATACCTATCAAAAAGGTAAGACTTGAAAAATCTCAGAGCAGTTTCATCAAAACCAATATAAGCTAATTTAGCACAAAGCAGTTCATGGTCCAGGGTATCGAATGCCTTTGCGAAATCCAATAAGGTGAGAATTGAGCCATGTCCCCCATCCAAAGATCTCAAAATATCATCAGTGATGTTCAGCAGAAGAGTGGTAGTACTGCTGAGTACTAACCCTAAACTACTAAACCCGACTGCTGAGAATTCCATTGTCGGTGACGTATTTATAAACCTGACGAAACAATATCCTCTCCAGAACCTTTGACAAAGCTAGTAGCACACTTATCGGACGAAAATCAGATAAGTTCTCAGGATAAGGGATCTTAGGTATAGGATTCACATTAGAAAACTTCCAATCATACGGATAATAACCAGACTCAATGCAAACATTAACAATGTGCGTCATGAAGGGCAGAGTAACACTGAGGGATAATTTAAGCATTCTGGCAGATATACAATCAATCCCCAGAGCGTTCGAACGAAGATCCAAGACAGCTGATTTTATCTCGTCTGTAGTCGCAAACCTGATCGAAAATTTTTTATTTGCATCAAATCTGTTCGAGCTATAATAACTGGTTCTTTCCGGGCAAGAATTGGAAGGACTAAAAACCGACCGAAAATAGTCATTAAATTCATGAGGGTTAGAAAAGCGTTCAGGCACAAAATTCTGTGAACAAGTATGCAATGACCTGAAGGATTTCCAAAAAAATTTGGAACCCCGAGATCTGGCCTGGGACATGAAACTGCATTTCTCCCTTCACACAGAAGTAGCAACATTTCGCAGATGAGTATAATAACTGTAATCAGCTAAGTTCTTCGTAAGCTCATATCTAGATAGAGCAACATTTCTCAACTTCATCATGCTTTTTATTGTAGGAGTTATCCACGGGGAAATTATTTTAGTAACTCTCGATTCAGCGTATCCAAGCATTCTTGTTAAATATATCAGTTAGGCATTGACAAAAAATTGAAGTGGATAATTTGTGTACATATAATAACATACAGGGTATCCCAACGAAAATTTGACCACTCTCCCAGAACTCGGAAACGAAGAATTTTCGAAGATTTAAGAAAAACAGGTCATCTTCTGTTTTGAGGGGGACGAATTTCCATCATGAGTTTGTTCCGAAAAAAACCAGCCCCATAAAGGAAGCATCAACCCCCTACATTTTTTGAATAGGGAAGAGATGTCAATTTAAATGTTGAAAGCTATGTATTTTGATCATTTTAATTTCGGACATCCATTGCCTGAATTCTTTACATACAAAATATATTCTAACCTGAAAAATAAGACGAAAATAATTGTAACAAATGTCCTACATATACTGTGAAACAGAGAAAATAATCATGGATTGAATCTGAATTCACAATTTGTTCATACACAAAATATATTCTAACGTGAAGTGATCTTAAAAAACAGAAAACTTCACGAAATGAATACTTGTCTCTTTAAAAATCAAGTTAAACTAAATTTAAAAATATATATACAATTACAAATCTCGTCAAAAAATAAAGTTAAAAAATTATGCTGTGTATAACACGATGTTTCGGTCAGTAAAGTATCTCTGACCGTTATAAAGTATCAACTGTGTTTTAGTTCAAAAGTTTTTTTTGTTTTCTGAACATCAATTTTTTTTTTACTTCAAAAACATTATCATTGTATGGAGGTTAGTGGTGGTCATTTTGAACGATACATACGTTAGTTTTTTTAAATAGTTCACATGTTTTTCTGGATGTTCCCTATCTAGATCTGGTGTATTTGAATGTATTGGATTTCTGTTTGAATTACCCTTCAGATAATGTTCAATATCAAATTGCTTAAAGAAAATCACGAATTTCAATTAGGAAGTTTAGAGAACAAAAAAGTTTTTTAACGAAAACACATCCGCCATCTCTTTCCTATTAAAAAACTAATTGGGGGTTGTTATCGCCCTCAAGTGGTTTTTTCGGAACAATGTCGTCATAGAAATTCTTTTTCTCCCTAATACAGAACTTGAAAATTATTTTTTATTTTAAATTCTTCGAAAATTTTTCGTTTCTAAGTTCTGGGGGGTCAAATTCTCGTTGGGACACCCTGTTTAAAGGGAAATAAGGAGTATGAGCTATGGTAATAGAAAGTTCTAAATATCGAGACATATCAAACATCTGTATAACAATTCTATACTCAAACAAACTCGACAATGTTTTTTTGAGTATATACAGAAGCAAATTGCAGACATGCGCACGTTTCAATCAGTGCAATGTATGCCAGTTACCACAAATCTGTCAAGTCTCTATATTCGCTATACACAGAGACACTAAGGTATTAATCATACACTAGCGCCATCCAGAGTATGCAAATATACATACAAGACATACCTTTGCAAGTTGATTCAAGTAAAGAAATGTATTCTCCATATTTTCACGTTACAAACGCACTAAAAACTTTCCTCGTGCTCAAATCAGACCAAAATATGCCGTAATGCTCATAATTACCATATTCATATTCAAATAAATTAATTCGGCTGATCTTATTAATCTTATCAATGATTTTGTTCAGATCAGCCGAATTAGTTTATTTTTATATTTTGAATTTAGTATTTTATAATTTTTGGACTTTTGTAGCAAGGATAAATTTTCGTATAATATATATAGGTAATGTCAATAAACGAAAAATAAATATTATTTTTCTAAACAAGTTTTAATTTTATACTAATCTAATTAATATTTCTTTATAAGTATGGTGCGAATTTTTCAGAATTTTTATTTTCAATTTTATATCATAATTTTCACCAAGTAGACTCAAAATTCATAATTCACATAATTATAACAATTTTATTAAAAAAACACAATTTTTTATGTACAAAAAGTAACTTTTTTTCAGTTACTCTTTGTACTTCTTTGAAGATGGTCGAAAGACCTAAACACGTGTCAGAATTCTGAATAAACTGTGAAACATAAAAACTGTGTGAAATTTTTAAAAAATAAAATTGTTTTAATGTTTCACCCAGAGCCAACCGCATTCATTTAATTAATTATATATTAGACATGATCATAGTACGCCTTTTTCGCTGATTCTTTTTTTTTTAATTTACGTGCTATAAAGAATTATGCTACAGGTCGATATAATTTTCCGCAATTTTTTATATTTTCAGGAACAAATTGAGTGATATTTTGAAAGCGGTCCTTATGTCAATAAAAAGCTTTTACCTTATCACCGTTTTTATCTTGAGTGTAAATCGATTTCATTGATGATACTGTGTTTCTATGTGTAAGTGACAAAGCAGTAGATTATTATTATTATGATATACAGGCTATTCGATAAAACATGAATAAACTGAAAGGATTATCCGTTAATTTAACGGAGGCAAAAAATTTATGGAAGCACTTAACGCAGGGTGAAGCTATCTATGGTTGGTTTTCATATCAATGGAAATCAATGCCAGAACCTCCAAATTACCGGGGTGTTGAAGTTCTCATTGAAATAATTTTTCATAGAGGAAATTGTGATGAGTAAGAATCCGATAATTTGTTAGAGAACGAAGACAAAACGTTGTATCTATCCTGCTGTATTCTTTATAATCTTTTATTATGTTCTTTTTTTGAAAGTAAAAAATAAAGTTTGAGGAGCTTATTTCTGAACCATATGAGAAATACGGGCTTCATAAATATACTCATTAGAATAAAATAATAAGAAGAGGTTTTTTACTTGATAGAAGGAAATTTACAAAATTTGAATAGCAAAATATTTAATCGTAAGTCTTCTACAATTTTAATTTCGAAAAAAAAATTAGAATTAAATTAATATCCTATAAGCACAGCTTATATTAGACGTATATAATCAAAACTAAAATAAAATATCAAATGAAATAAATAACCCAACAAATGTAAATTTTGTTTCTGATCTTACTATTTGAAAAAAAAATTTAGAATTAAATTAATGTCGAATAAGCACAGCTTATTTTTGATAGACGTTTAAAATCAAAACTCAAAATAAAATATCAGATGGAATAAATAACCCAACAAATGTAAAAAGTCAATTAAAATTAAAAAATTAATATTTGGAGAAGGCAAAATTTTGTTTCTGATCTTACCATTATGAATTATTTCAAAAAATTTTTTAGAATTAAATTAATGTCTTATAAGCACAGCTTATATTTGAAAAACGTATAAAATAAAAACCGAAAATAAAATATCAAATGGAATAAATAACCCAACAAATGTAAATTGTCAATTAAAATTTAAAAAAAAATATTTGAAGGAGACAAAATTTTGTTTCTGATCAGGAACAAACCGCCGATGCTGTATCTTTTCTGAACTCCTCAGCGAAGGAGCTGTTATGTCAATTCTAAAAACGTTCATAATATTTAATTTGTAAATTTGATAAATAATCCTGCCCTGAAAAAAAAATAAGTATATCATTCATCCAGCTTTTTCGGATGTCATCATTGCAATGGCTGATGAACTCGCGAAAAACAAGAATAATTAATTTGTTGACACTCTTTATATTGTTGTATTTTCATCCAATGCGTAAACAAACCTATAAGTTTTTATCATTTTCATATGGGATATTGAACTGTTTCGGCTCCTAACATTTGGCAATTGATTAAATGAATGGAGTATGCGATTGGCTTTAAGTGAAACATTATAACAATTCTATTTTAAAAAAATTCACACAGTTTATATAATTCACAATTTATTCAGAATCCTGACACGTGTTTCGGTCTTTCGGCCATCTTCAAAGGAGTACAGAAAGGAATTAAATTACTAATATCTCTGTTCTTTACAGGAATCTTGGACCAAATACAGAACTATTTCCACATACAGAATGATAAAGGAGGTCTTCTGCAGACGGTATTCGTCATCACCTACATGATTTTTGCACCCATCTTCGGATACCTGGGAGACAGGTACAGTCGCAAGCTGATAATGACTGCAGGGGTTTTCCTTTGGAGTTTAACCACCCTAGCTGGTTCATTCATGACGGTAGGTCTAATTTTGCCAATAACATTTTTCTGAAGTCGATACAAATCAGCTTCTACCATAGACAGTTTTCTCGACCCTTTCACGAGTAATTTGTAATGATTCATTTCAAATAGTAAAAGAACTCTATTTTATAAAATTTGAACAAAACTTCATTCAAAATTTTTTTCCGTGATTATTTCGAGGCTTCACTTCGTGAATTTTGAATAGGAAAGCAGGATCATGTTGTACTTCATGTCTCAAACCGAAAATTTGACAACAGTGTTCATTCAAAATGATAGTTCAATTTTATTAGTTATACTAATTTTCACGTGTGCTAAATTCAGATTCAAATAAATCATAAAAAAACTCGGAAATTAATGGAATGAAATAAGGAATTACTTTGTTTTCTATCACTTTTTATTATAACTGATATACAGTGACTCGAGTTTCGTAGTGTTTACTACATTTTCAAACTGAACGAACAAATTAGATCTCAACTATTATATATGGGGATTGTAGGCTTCGGCAGAGCTTCGAAGAGAGGGGTTTTCCAAAGTTCCGTCTGTTCGTTAAGTAGTTTTATTATTGGTACGTGCTTTTTATATTTTTCAATTTCTATGGATTCCAGGATGTCAAGTTTTTTCCCTTTCGCTTCCACGTGCAAGATAACAAGGTTGTTCAATTCTGGGAAGGTGTGATCTGTAGTGAAGAAATGGTTCGCAAAATTGGAATTATTCTTCCGGTTCCTAAAAGCAGATTGATGCTCTTTGTACCTTTTATGGAAAGGTCGGCCCGTTTGTCCTATATACACACTATTACACTCTTGAAAACTTAATTTATAGACTCCAGAATTATTCAGTCGCTTCTCTTTGTCTTTCGAATTAAAAAAGAGATTAGAAATTTTATCGGAGGGTGTGAAAGCTGTTACTATGTTAATTTTTGATAAAATTCGAGCTATTTTTTGTGAAATTGGTCCAAAATATGTTAGTTTTATGAATTTATTGTTATTATGATCTGATTTGGAGATGGGGTACATTTGTTTACGAATTAGTTGCTTTTGTTTTTTGTATATGATGGAATTTATAGTTTTGGTTTGGAACTGATTTTTTGTGGCTATTTGTCTGATTGTATTCAATTCCCTCTTTAACGTAATATTATCTAAAGGAATTGAAAATGCTCTATGTACCATTGATCTATAAGCAGCTAGTTTATGATTGATCGGATGGTTTGAAAATTTTGGTATTGTTGTATAAGTTGATGTGGGTTTTCTATATATATCAAAGGAAATTTCATTATTACTGTTAATTAAAGTTATGTCCAGAATATTTATTTTATTATCAAATTGTGTTTCCATGGCGAATTTGACCTTATTGTGCAAACTATTGAGATATTCTAATGTTTCATTTAATTCTGAATATGTTCCGCAGAAGCAAGCCAATATATCGTCTACATACCCGTACCAAAAAGTGATATGCTTTGCGTGTGTCGATTTTAGAATTTTTCTTTCAAAACGGGACATAAAGATTTCAGCGAGTAGTGGGCTGAGAGGTGAACCCATGGCAAGTCCATCTTTCTGTTTGTAAAATTTACTATTGTATTGAAAGTAATTTTCTTCCACGCAAAGTTCGAAAAGGGTTAAAATTTCGTTTTTTATCACAGGATTGATGTTATTTTTTGTTAGGATATTTTCGATTATATTCATGCATTCTATATTTGGTATATTCGGGAACATATTAACTACATCAAACGACACTAGAATACTATTAACTGGAAGGATAACATTTTTTAGTTTTTTTGTGAGCTCGATTGAATTTTTTATTGAATAGGGTGAGTTGAATTGTGTTGTTTCTTTAAAAATTTGGTTTAATTTAGAGGCTAGTTTCGCAAGGGGGCTATTAATATATGATACCACAGGGCGTATTGGACGATTATCTTTATGAATTTTAATAAGGCCATATAGTTTGGGAGGTGTAGGATTCATATTAATAAGTTTGAATTTATCAAAATCTGATAAAATAATTTGAACATCTTTGAGCGTTGTTTTTAGTTTTAGTTGAATTTTTGCGGTGGGATCTCTTTTTAGTTGTATGGGCGATTCTTTCTCTAAAAAATTGTTTATTTTCTGGTCATAATCTTCTTTGGATAGAGAAACAATAGAGTTTCCTTTGTCGGCTTTAGTCATTATCAAATTATCATTTCGAATTTTGTTTTGAATTGATTTTACTATTGATTTTTCTTTTTTATTCTGTGAGTCTGTATGGGTTAGTAGTAAGTTTTTTATTTTTTCTTTGGTGAAGTTTGGGTTCGGTGTTTTAATTAGCGCTAATTCGATTTCGGAAGTTAGTGTTTCAATGATATTTTTTGAGGTTATGTGGGGATTGTAATTTGGACCTTTCTCAAGAAGCCTAATTTCATCTGTAGAAAAAGTGGTATTCGAGAAATTTATGAATCTATTATATGGTGTTGTGTTAGAAATTGAATTTTTCTGTTCACTGTTATTTTGTTTAAATATTAGGTTCTTTAGTTTTTTTGATTGATTGATATATTTTTTGTGTTTTATAATAGATATAGTATGTCTAGTTTTATCATCTAGTAAGTCAAATTGAACCGGGTGGAGTCTATAAGTAAGTGCAGAGTGTAGTACCTTAATATGTAGAGACAAATTGTTCCTGATGCTGAACCATTTTTTACTTTCTTCTTTAAGCCATTTGGTTTGTCCTGATGTTATTGCTCTTCTGGATTGGGTAGTGTTCGTCTTGCTTCTTAATTGAATGAAAGTTGGGAAGACTTTGTTCCGAAAACATTGTTGGGTAAACCAGGCATTCTGGATAGCTTTGCTTGTTTCAAAACTACTCCATCCAATACTCGGAAATTAGTCAACTCAAACATGTCAGATGTATTGGAAACCCTAGAGAGAATACTTGCAATGATTAATAACCATGAGTGCTCCGAACACAAAAAACCCAGAACAGAAGTAATTCTTCTGAAACAGTGTCCTATGATGAAAACAGAAATAACCAATATTTCAAAAATAATACATAATTAACGAATTTATTGTAGATTATTGACTCTATATCCAAAAGGTATCTAGGAAACAATGAGGCATATTTGAAAGACCTAGATTCCTGACTCGAGGATACTAATTGTTATGTACCTTGTTCGATGTAAATTCGAACAAGAATGTTCATTTATTCTAGTTGAAGTCATGTTCCGCTTCCGATATATAATTTGAACTTTGTTACACTGTGTGAAAACTCACATAGGTTCTTATATATTTATTGACAGGTATTACAGGAAGTGGGACTAAAAGTAGAATTGTATTTATTAGGGTATTCTCAATTAGGTGGAGGAGTTAACGTTGATGGTAATAAAAGTTATTGGCTAAGTCGTTGGTTTTCCCAATTTACATCAAGATATTCAATAAAGGTGACTATTCGTGTCCGTTTAGGAGAATTTTCTGAGAAATATATCGGTTTATTTCAAGTGATTCTAAGAATGTTAAACTAGAACCCTTACTCTAGATATGCATAATTTCATATTCGTTATTGAAGTATGTGGAATGTGTTGAATTTGAACTATAGCTCTTTTGATGTTCGTGTATTTACAAGTCAACTTATAGACTCCTGAGTTATCAAAAATAATAAAGATAAATCAAACAAAGATAATCATTCAAGAGTCTATAAGTTGACTTGTAAGGATTGTACTCACCCCTGTCAGGGGGTTACAGTTGCGGGAATGTGGAGAGCGGAAAAGTTGTTCCGCCTCGAATCAGAAATTGACGGGTCCGAGCGATTTTCCACATTATGGTTTCGGAAAATCAAGGCGTAAAGTTTTCGTTGGACCACACTGTATGAGAACCTATGTAAGTTTTCACACAGTATCAGTTCAAATGTAGAATATGGTTAAGCCATTAACCTTATTTAAAATATCATTTTACATGGATTTCCATCAAACGAAAACCGGTTCAATCAAATATTATTCAAATTTATTCAGTAAAGTATCGTCGACTTGAAAATTTTTTCATTTTCATTTTTCAGAATTACTGGTGGTTCCTACTTTTCAGAGGCCTAGTGGGTATTGGTGAGGCAAGCTACTCAACTATTGCCCCCACTATAATAAGTGATCTTTTCTCTGGTGACTTAAGATCAAAGATGTTAGCCCTTTTCTATTTCGCTATACCTGTTGGAAGGTAAGTATCCGAGACTGTCACAACATAACCTAACATTTCAAATTCCATTGTATGTAGCGAACATAGAGTATCATTTAGGAAATTCAGAGTACATCAAACGAAGTTATACACCATTTCGATGAAAATGAAAAATATTTCTTGTATATCTTTCAGTTGGAAAATCTGTAGCCTACTTCAAATGTCATTATTTGTCTCTGTTTTGAAGGCAATTGACAATAGTAACAAGAATGATATCTCAAGTTCCACTTATTCAGACAATTCGTGTTTCTTACATTTCCTTGTCCGCGAATTTTCGTACTTTTCGCTTATTGCTTCACGATATGACCGCTACATAACTGTTCGGAAGTCCCTATTAGAAAAAGATTATGTATCGGTTGTTTTTTTAGAGTGATAGAACTTCAAATTAAAATAAAACATATTCAAATTAAGATTGAAGCCATTTTTTTTTTATTTGAAAGATGATTTTATGACATTTATGTTTTGAAAATAATTTCCGGCATATGTCCACCACGACTAGCTCTAAGGAACCGCATTTGACCAGATCAATTTTGGACCACTTTTTCGAGTAATTCAGGCCTTATTTAATCAATAACACGAGTTATGTTGGCTTCCAAAGCGTCTATTGTTTCTGGTTTATCAGCATAAACCAATGATTTGACATAATCCCAAAGAAAATAATCCAATGGAGTTATGTCGCATGATCTTGAAGGCCAATTAATTGAAATAATGTTATCGCCAAATCTTTCTTTCAATAAATCAATTGTTACGGTGTTAGCATGAGGTGTAGCACCATCTTGTTGGAACCAAAACACTTCTGGATCGACACATTCAAATTTTGAATCAAATAATCATTGATCATCGATCTGTAACGAGCACCATTCACTGAAACATTAGCTCACGCATCGTTTTTAAAGCGATATGGACCGATGATGCCTCCAGTGTGTAAAGCACACCATACAGTGCATTTTTCAAGATGCAATGGAACCTGCAGAACTTCTTGAGGATTGTTTTCACTCCATATACGGCAATTTTGCTTGTTTACATAGCCGTTCAACCAGAAATGAGCTTCATCATTAAACACAATTTTACCATAAAAAAGTGGATCAACTTCAAGCTGTTCTAGGACCCAATCAACAAATAAACGACGCTTATGGTCAAGTGGCTTTAGTTCTTGGACCAGTTGGATCTTGTATGGGTGTAGACCAAGATCTTTATGCAAAATTTGTGTGGTGGATGCACAGAGTCCAACGTGCAGTTCTTTGTTTTGTTGTTGTTGTTGCATCGAGTAGAGAAAATGATGTCCGAAATCTATCGATAGTTCCACGAATAAGCTGCTCTGATGGACGATTATGAAAATCATAAATTTCAACAATTTGTAGACGTTGTTGCGGCGTGAGTCTTTCCATGATAATTTGTCAATGGTTACTGAATAGAAATGTCATAACAACATGGCCTCTACCTTCTGTCAAATCACAGTTATCCCTATCTAAAAAAACACCCGATAGTCTTCCACGAGGCTAGTGAACAAACAATTCGTAATGTTGTGAAGAAATTAATAAGTGAGTGTACGTATTCAACATAATTTGAATTGACTATTAGATGTCTTTCTCAGCAATTGAACCTGACATATTGATCAATCTAGAGGATCATTGTTGTCGCCATGATTTTGCTGCTTTTATGATCCAACAGTTCACTGAAGATTTGTCTTTTTCTTGTTAATGCAAGGTTCATCGATGAGTCTTAATGTTAATTAAGCATATTCAACGTCACATTTAACTGATCACGAAATCTTTAAACCCATGCAGTGCCTTCTTTATCAAAAATATTGATGCCTCTGACTTGATTTTCATAAAATTGAATCCAACTGAAGTTTTAATTTAAAAAAAATAATCTTGAGTTGATGAAATTACAATATTTTAATGTGGTAACACTTCATTGGACGAACCTTGTATTTATTGCAAATTTCACTATTCAATCTAAAAGGTCTTTCATTAACAGCGCCCCATTTTGTTTTGTAAATAAAACATATTATTTATTTGAAAATTATTGAAATTTTTATTTCATTATAACGTATCATGTATACCTTTAGTTATCAAACAATGATCTGTTGGTTTGAGTTCTTGGGTTAAAACAATTTTGTATGGATGTAAACCAAGGTCTTCTCGTAAAATTCGCCACAAAGACGTCTGGGAGATGCCTAGTACTTGTAAACCTCGAGAAATCGATAAATTTTGGTCTTCAAGAACACTTTCATGTACGCAGCAATATTCTCTTCACTTCTTGCATTTCTTTGACTCACTGGCACTGTAACATCATGAGGTATAAAATTCTTTTCAAACTTCTTCACTAAACCTTCAAATGTTCTTTTATCCGGACGACCAAAAATTGGAGTTGGAAGTACGTTAGGTTGGAGTGACAGATCGCGATTGTTCATAATAAATTTGAATTATTTGTAAACCTTATTGCAGTGTGTACCTTTCCATAATTAAATGGTAGGCATTGAAAAATACAACTGTCAATGTCACAAATAAACAATGGCTGCCATGCGTGCGTAATATCAATTTAAAAATGGGGCGTTCCCATTGAAAGACCCTTTGCATTATAATCATCAGTATTAATCAGTATTTATTAAACAATATTTTCCAGTGGTTTAGGCTATATAGTAGGCTCCGAAACTGCCAAGTTTTTGGGTTCCTGGGAATGGGCCCTCAGAGTGACGCCAGTCCTTGGGATAGTAGCCGTGCTACTTGTATACTTCGTGCTCAAGGATCCTGTGAGAGGAGAGAGCGAAGGTAGTCATCTTGAAGTTACCACGTTCACGGAAGACATCAAAGATATCGTTAGAAAGTGAGTATATTCAGTCATTTATTGGTATCAGTCGGAACCTTGAATTGGATGTTTTAAAATGTAGTTCATTCGACAAAATTTGGTGGCATTAAGTTTTGAATATACGAGTGTACATATATCTAGAGACAAATCTAATGGCATCGTATCGCAGGAACAAGGTTGCTAGCAGGTCCATTTCCTTAAATTAATCGTTCGTCAAATATTTCAAATATTACTTCCTGTGTGACACATAGGTTCTTACTGCATTAATATTTACAGTATTAATGCCTTCCAATCGAGAGGCGAAAAAGTTAGTAATAATGAGGGTACCGATAGTTCAGTAGGTAGAGCGCTAGACTAGGAACCGAAGGTTCCGGGTTCAACCCCGTCTGAGTAGAAGAGTAATTTTCTAGTCAGATGGTTTTGGCCACCATTTCATTGGTTCAAAAAAATGTACAGTTCTGTGCCTAAGGTAGCTCAAGGACGTAGTAACTAAGCCTTTATAGAATATAACTGAACTCCTCCTCGCATAAGTTATACGCTGGATCGCCTGATCATATTCAAGGTAAATACTGGGCAATGTGTATTCAGTTATCGAGTCTTAATTCCTTAATTTATGATCAGGATTATCCTGATAGAATTGTTTCAATTAGCTTTTCAATATGAGAATATTAGATACCTGATATAATCTCTCCATAATCTCATAAAAGGCAATAAGATGTTTCTAGTACCCTACTCACCAGAAGAAGTCATGACGAAACAATTGTTGTGAAATTAAATAAATTGGCAGTAATTAAGTTGTTTCACTTTTATCATGTCATGTCATGATGTTTCTATTTTTTTATCAATATATAATATTCGATAAACATATCGTTTGTTTTTTTTCAGAGTGATAGAACTTTAAATTGAAATAAAACACATTTAAATTAAGATTGAAGCCAATTTTTTTTTTTTATTGAAAGATAATTTTATGACATTTATGTTTTGAGATTAATTTCCGGGGTATATCGTCCACGACTAGCTCTGAGGAACCGCATTCGACCAGACCAATTTTGGACCACTTTTTCGGGTAATTCAGGCCTTATTTCATCAATAACACGAGTTATGTTGGCTTCCAAAGCGTTTATTATTTCTGGTTTATCATCATAAACCAATTACTTGACACAACCCAAAAAAAATAATCCAGTGAAGTTATGTCGCCAATTAATTGGACCATTTCTCGAAATAATGTTATCGTCAAATCTTTCTTTCAATAAATCAGTAGCAGCATGGGGTGTAGCACCATCTGGCTGGAGCGAAAACACTTCTGGGTCAATACCATTCAAATTTTGAAATAAATAATAATTGATCATCGATCTGTAACGAGCACCATTCACTGTAACATTAGCTCCAGCATCGTTTTTAAAGATATATGGACCGATGATGCCTCCAGCGTGTAAAGCACCCCATACAGTGCATTTTTCAGGATGCAATGGAATCTGCAGAACTTCTTGAGGATTATTTTCACTCCATATACGGCAATTTTGCTTGTTTACATAGCCGTTCAACCAGAAATGGGCTTCATCACTAAACACAATTTCACGATAAAAAAGTGGATCAACTTCAAGCTGTTCTAGGGCCCAATCAGCAAACAAACGACGTTTATTATGGTCAAGTGGCTTTAGTTCTTGAACCAGTTGGATCTTGTATGTGTGTAGACCAAGATCTTAATGCAAAATTTGTGTGGTGGATGCACAGAGTCCAACTTGTTCTGAACGTCGACGAATAGACAAATCTGGATCATCATTAACACTATGACTTACAGCAGCGATATTTTTTTCTGTACGTACAGTTTTTTGTCTTGTTGTTGTTGCATCGAGTAGAGAAAATGCTGTCCAAAATCTATTGATAGTTCGACGAATAAGCTGCTCTGATGGACGATTATGCAAAGCATAAATTTCACGAAGTGCTCAATAAGTTTGGCGAATAGAACACTGATTTTGAAAAAAAAATTTCAACAATTTGTAAACGTTGTTGCGGCGTGAGTCTTTCCATGATAATTTGTCAATGCTTACTTAACAGAAATATTAAAACATGGTTTCTGTCTTCTGTCAAATCACAGTTATCCCTATCGAAAGTTCTATCACTCTAAAAAAAACACCCGATATTTTTTAGTAGTTGTCATCAAGAGAAATATTTCTAAGACATACCACCTGTTAGAAAAAACACTGGGACACGTCAACTTTTAAATTAAATAGTGCGCTTTTTAAACATAAATTTAAATATACTGTGTGATTCGCGCAAGGTCAGCGTAGTCCGTCCTCTTTATTTTAAATGGAGCACATTGTATATTTTTATATTTTTTAAAGCTCCTTAATAACCTGATTTCAACGAACTATATCATGTACTATCTGTTATGAATTAAACCGGATGAAATTTCGAAAGTATTCCTAATTGGTTTCAAGAAACTGAATACTTAAATTACATAATGTAATTGATTTTACGTCGTTCTTGGCAATAATACAGCCTCCTATAAAACTCGATCCTAACTTTTTTGAAGTTTGAGTTGAAATATTTCACATTTCTGTAGTTATCCTTTCTTTGAGGTCTCTGTTACATAAACTTTGTTTACACAAAAAAAGACAACGGCGTAAGGTGCGGCGATCTAGCTGGCCATTCAATAATACCTCTTCGTCCAATCCGTTTGTTGGGTTTAAGTAAATTTCTGACCGTTGAAGCATAATGGGGTGGGCTCCCTCATGCTGGAACCGGACTTTTCATTCGGTAGCCTTGGATCTATTGCATTAGGAAATAAGTCGACTAACGCAGGAACAACTTCGTCTCTAATCAAACTAAAATATTTTTCGTCTGTCAAAGTCCCATCTATGTTATTCTGTCAATACTTTTTTTTTCCAAATTCACTACCCTAAGAATACCAGCAGTTCTTCAACGTTATGGTATGCTGGTAGATGGGACTTTGACAGCCGAAAAATATTTTATATGTATATTGTATGTTTTAAATAACAATTATGCTTGTTTGTTAATTAAGTATTTGCTTCATACATTATATACATGGGTATTCATTCTAAAATGGAACATTTGAAATATTTGAGGCAGTAAATTTGCCATGGTAAACCTTCACAAATGTTTTGACATTGACTGAATAGCGATCGAGGGTAAGTTCTTAAAACACACAATGTTATGTTCCCATTGAGTTACCTGATACATTCATAACTACTTTTAAATTAAATTTTCAGATGATTATTAATGTTTCTGTTTAATTTTACAGCCGTAGTTTTATGTTTTCAACGGCCGGTTTCACCTGTGTTGCCTTTGTAGCTGGCGCCCTCGCTTGGTGGGGTCCGAAATTCATAGAAATGGGCCTTGAATTACAGGAGGGACAAGACATCGATAGTGACAGGTAACTATCATGATTCAATTAATATTTCATAATTTAACCATATTTTTATTATTCTTATTTTACACTTGCTGCTTGCCATACGCTAAATACAATAATAGTCTGGATTTAATCATTTCCTACATAAATTTTGCTTTATATTAATGAATTTTTGCTATGTTCTCAATAAAACTATTAGAGTTTACTATTTCTATAAGAATATTCTTGATATATCGATATAAATTTATCAAATTTTTTCAAGCCAAATTTTCTAAATAAGTCATGAAAGTACCATTATATGAAGGCAAAATTATTTTCAGGTACTTTGAAATAAGTCTTAAAATTAACAAAACATGATATATAGTGGCGTCAATATATGGGAGAATGAAAATTATTTTTTATCGAATTTTCACAATTTATTCACTAAGAATGTCATACACGACGCGATGAGATTCATTATTTACTATTTGTAAGAAGAAAATTAAAGATTTCTTTAAATAAATGTGTGAGATTAATTATTTCCTATTTGTAAGTAAAATAAAATACATTACATATATGTGCATACATACATGTTTTACATTTTTTTATTCAACCTCTTTGAGTAATAATGGTATTTTCGGAACCTTCATAAGCTATAAACCTAGGGTAGTAAGAAACCTCCATAAGCGAAAAAAAACATTGCGGTCCCTTGAATTTTCCCTTGTCCAGGTTTGACTGTATTTGTAAACGTTAATAACATAAATAGAGGTTAATACTTGATAGAAAGTATATAAAATTATTTAAATATTTTAATATTAGTCTTCTACATATTTAATATCAAAAAATTATATTTAATAATTATAACTTCAGGAATTAAATTAATGTCATATAAGTACCACTTATATCAAACGACATATAAAATAAACATTCATTATAAGACATCCAAATGATATAACAAAATCCAATAAATAAAAATTGTTAACCAAAATCCTATAAATTAAACATTTTGAGTAGACAAAATTTTGTTTCTGCTGATCAATCTTATGAAAACAAATATCTTTTAAAAATGTTTAACATAATCTTAATAATTTCATCATAAAACTATCTTATTTAGAATATTCAATATTATTGGATATCTAACTAAGTTACCTTCTATAAAATCTCAAGATATGTAAAAACATTACTGAAAAACAAGTTTTAAGTTTGGATTTTGTTATATCATTTGGATGTCTTATAATGAATGTTTATTTTATATGTCGTTTGATATAAATGGTACTTACATGACATTAATTTAATTTAATTCCTGAAGTTATAATTATTAAATATAATTTTTTGAAATTAAATATGTAGAAGGCTAATATTAAAATATTCAAATAATTTTGTAAACGTTGTTGCAGTGTGCACCTTTCCAAGATTAAATGGTATACATTGACAAATACAACTGTCAATGTCATAAATAAACAATGGTTGCCATGCGTGCGTAATGTCAATGTAAAAATGGGGCGTTTCCATTGAAATACCCTTTATTGTTATATTATATAATTTATATATCAAATACAGTATGTATATTATTGAATTTGTTGAAGCAATCATTAATTATAAGTCTCCAAAATTATTGGATTCTCAATTTGGTTTTCGATTCAATTTCTAACTTCAGCAGAGTAATTTGTTTCTGAATTTATTTTTGATACATAATATGAAATGAATTCATGGTAACAGTTGGTACAATCTTGAAATGTTCTTGAATATTCTTGATATATCGATATAAATTTATCAATTTTTTTCAAGCCAAATTTTGCGATATCCAGGATGATATGTCTTATTTTATCGACAACTTCAATGCATGCAATCTATTATATGAGGTATGGCCACTCTTTCACAGGTAGTACAAATTAATTCAGCCGTTTTCAGAAGAAGGCTCTAAAAACATTTAATTTTTATATAATAACTGCGGTTTCAGGCAGATTAGACATCTA
This sequence comes from Megalocaria dilatata, assembly GCA_034642435.1. NCBI lineage: Eukaryota > Metazoa > Arthropoda > Insecta > Coleoptera > Coccinellidae > Megalocaria > Megalocaria dilatata. The sequence continues at coordinate 27,001,216 of CM067859.1, forward strand.
CCGATAACATCCAATTTGAATTGTTTTATGTTTCATACAAAATCTTTTTGTTAGGCTGTTGGAAATATCAGATTTTTTGGTAACTAAACAGTTTTTCCGGAAAGTATTAAGTTTTTATTTTAAGTGGAAAAAAAGTGAAGCTGATGCTCATTGTATGCTTGTGGAAGTTTATGGTGATAATGCTCCAACTGACAAATTATGTAGAGAATGGTTTCGGCGCTTTGAAAGTGGTGATTTCAGCGTTGAAGATAGACCTTGCCAAAAAATTCGAAGGGTATGAATTACTGACATTACTTGATAAGGATCCGAGTCAAATGCAAGACGATTTCGCACTTACGTTGTGAGTAGCTGCTTCAAAGGCAAAAAAGATAGGGTATTTCACACTAGGTTGTGACTGGTGACGAAAGATGGATCATCTACGACATCTCCAAGAAAAAAATACTACTTTTTGTCCTGTCAGTCGTTGTCATCGACCTCAACGTCAACACGAAAGCCGAACACTCATGGTTCGAAAGTTATGTTGTGTATCTGGTGGGGCGTTGTGTACGCATCATCATCATGAGCCCGTACAATCCCTATCCGAGCAAGGGCCTCTCCAAATTTCCTCTATTGTTCCCTATTTTAGCGATTTGTGTCATAATATTCCTTTCTTTTTCTCAATAGAATCCTGCCATCTTGTTGCTGGACGACCACGGCTTCTTCTACCATCTCTTGGATACTATTCCTGCACAAACTTGGTCCATTTTCCAGTTGACATCCTTGCTACATGGCCCAAGTCCACTTTTTCTTAAACAGTTCTTTGCCTACATCTTTTATTTATGTTTTTCTTCTGATATTCTACCTTTCTTGTTCGGTATTGTAATTTGATTCCTTATAAACTTCTTTCCATTCTTCTTTGACATACTTTTAACTTTTGTGTTTTGTTTTTCAGTCAGGGACCAAGTTCAAGCACCATAGAACAGCCAGTACACACATATTCATCACTTCCCCCTTCATTCATTGAACATATTCAATGGTTTTATCATTCATTTTTATTTCTTTTTCTTCACTGTTTGTCATCACTTTAGTTTTGGTTTCATTTAACGTTAGTCAAGCTCCTGTACTAAGAATATTCAGGTCATTCATCATCTGTTGAAGTTCTTTTTGGCTTTCTAAAAAGAGGACAATATATACTTCCCATTGATTTTGATGCCTTGTTCATTTCCCCAAAAAATGGTTCTGAATATTTGCTCTCAAAATGCTGTTGATAGCTTTGGGGAAATGGGTTCTCGTTGACGTACACCTTTTCCGATTTTAAAGGGCTTACCTACATTTTCAAATTTGATTTTTGCTGAGCAGTTGTGATAAATTTTTTGTAGGATATGAATGTATGGTTATGGTATACCTTGATTGATGTACTACGTGTACTACTAGCTGCTGAATCCTGGTGATTCCATTAAGGATGATCGGTACAGACTGCAATTACTTCGTTTGCATTACGAGAAAAACGGCAGAGTTATAAAAAAATATTTAGAAACGATCAAATGGGATATCTTACTGCACCCGCCGTATTCTCCAGACATTGCTCCTTCTGTCAAGTGGCTGTTTTGACGGATGCAACACGATTTGGCAGGTCACCGCTACACTTCTTTCGACGAAATTGAAAATTGGCTCCAAATTAGGATCGTCTCAAAAGACAAGAAGTTTTTCTGAGACGGTATTCGGAAATTGCCTGAGAGGTGGTGAAAAGTAGTAATGAGTGATGCTGTGTCCTTTGATTCATTATCTTTTCAAATAAATTCATTTTTGAGCTTAAGAAATGGAACGAATTAATTTGTACTAATATAATCGAAAAATTTTACTTCTAGAATCAAATACCTGGAAGGAAATTTTCAAATAAGTTCATAAAATATACTGAAAATAATTATCCAAAATATTCAAGGCCTTCAAGAGATACTTGTTATCACTTCTCGCTAGTGTACCGATAATTTATAGCTTTTCTATTCTTGTTATCGTCCTTTGTACTTGACCCTGAATTAATATCTTGTATTCATTATTAATTTTTAGTTATCCAAATATAAACCGAATTCAGACCAAAATATAAATTTCATAATTTTGTTAGTAGAATATATTATTTTGTTTTAATTATGATCAACTACCGAATAATAACGGCTGAAATAGTTCAATAATTTAATTTTACAGTAGATTAAGACAAATGAACCCAATGTCACACATTTTAATTATAACAAGTTTCCTTTCAGTATTTCCCGAAATTTTTCCTTTCATTTCTCAAATACGGAATAATAGACACGTAATTCATTGAATTCGTGATAAGCATTATCCTACCACAAATATTTCCATTTGTAGATAAAAGAATGAATCGGCTATTGGCAAATATTTAAAAATATATTGTTAAGTTAATTAACTATACCTTCCAAAGGTATTGTTGTGAAATTCCCAAACGTTTATTAAGAACATTTTATGAATGATTTTCCAAATATCGTCATTACTCATTTACTATCGTCCTTTATTATCCTGAGGTGTATTTTATTGACATAGAATTTCTGTTTGGACAAGGTTTGGTTTGAATAATTCCTAGTTTTCTTGCGCACGTTCTATCTTTTACCTAGATGTCTGTAATTTTCTAAGTTTGAGACGAAAATGGTCTCAAACGACTGGGGCTGTCTGATGATAAATCCGAGGTCAAAAGTAATTCTGTCTGAACGGCCGTAAACTTTTGAGTAAGAAGAGCTAGAGACTAGAAACTTTCACAGTGGGTTTGGGGCCTAAATATCTCGGTTAAGTTCGTTAACGGTCAAAGTCAGTTCAAGGGTTCGCAGTTATTCACATTTGAAACTTTTTCATATTTTTCCAATAGTTCCGAAACTACTGATCCGATCGAAAACAAGTTTAGTATTTAGGTGTATAATAATGACAAGAAAATTTATACTAAATTTCGTGAGAAAAGACCTAGAGACTTGATAGGTTTGGCGTATAAATTTTAAGAAATGAAGTGAATCGGCTCATTGATTCGTGGGAAATTCCCATTTGAAATTTGATATGGAATATGCCGATCGAAAAAAGGATTTTAACCATGTATTTTTCATTTTCATGAGATTTCCTGTTTATTCAGGAGTAGAGTTCTAAAATTGCAAAAAAATTACTTTTCTTTGACTTTCTGATTGCAGAATCCAGTGTTTTTATCCATCATATGTAACTTTTTTGAGAATTCATTAATAGATTTGAAAATTTCAGGAGAAATGGATTGTTGAACAAGCGCACAAAAGTTTCTGCACGTTAGTGCTTTTCAACATTTTATATTATTGCTCAAAACGATTAACTAGAAGTTTTCAGGAATTACTTTGTTTTACTACCAATAAATTGAGATGTTTGCACATTTTTGTAATGGTTGTTTTGAATGACTTCAATTTCAGAATTATATATCCTAACTTCTACAATCTATATTGAAACTAATATACAAAAACTATTATATCAAATTGATATCCTTATATATTTTGTTTTTCGATTTAATAACAATTTTAACATCTTATTTTGAATGTCCTCTTTTCCCTTGTCACAGAATTACGATAAAGAAATTCAGAATTTATTATTTTTCATAATTTTAATATCCTTTTTTTGTAACATTCTAAGACAAAAGTAATGTATAAAATAGGTTGTGCAGATAGTCGGCTATGGCCAAAGTTGCATGGCAACACTGTTTGTTAAATATTGTTGATTGTCATGAGGTATACAATTTGTGAAATAATGTCGTAACTAGAAAAAAGAAAACAGATAGAATATTTGTATAGAAAAGGTTAACAAAAAGTTAAAAAATTAGTGTGATTTACTGAACTGGGAAAAAGTGGTGTATATACAATAAAGAGGATAAAAAATGGCATGGATATGAGGGATAGACCAGTTTCAGGAACACACATTAACGAAATATAAAAGTAAGTCCAGAAACCGTCCGTATGTCACTGAAAAGACAAGGCTACATATCAAGGAAACCAAAAAAACCTTTACAAAAGAAATGAAGGATAGAATTTTCCCAGCGTATTCAAGAAGATAATTTTAATAATGTCTTTATATCTGATGAAAGTTGTTTCCAACTCGGTGAAAATCACTTAAAAATGTTATCAAAACAACCTGTTACCGTTCAAATTTCCCTCCAAAATAATGGTTTGTGTAGCAATATGTCAGCGAGATGCCTGTATTCTAAACGATTTTCTCCTTGAAACGACGCATGCTTTATATCCAGAGGAATGGCGTTTTCAGCAGGATAATGCAGCTCCTTGAAACGGCAAATTGCATCGGACACGGTTTGTCGAGGCACATTGAGCAAACGAATAATTTCGCATTGACGCTTACCTCGACGAAACAGCTCCAAAATTGCACTACGTTTGTTTGACATTCTAACACTCTGCAAAATTAAGTAATATCAAACTGAAAATTCACATATCAGTACAAGAAAGTGTAGAGAATCTAATAGAATAAAAATTATTTGGCTGCACTAAAATACTTTTGTTCCAGAACACAGTAAAATTTGTCCGAAGTTTTTCTTGTCACCCTGTATATACATAACCCCTGTGAAACAACATATTGATTCTATTTAAAATATTTCGTAATTGTGCAATTTTGCTTCTGCCTTTATTGCTCAAATTCCAAGCCTTATTGTTAAAAAAACTGGTTATACAATTATGATTGAAAAGATTGCTCATTACCAAAAACTTGTCTTATAAAAACTGTCCATCTTGAGAATCCATCCAATTTTTGATGAATGTATTCAAAGAGTCCACCAGATATTAGGGAAAATCAGTTTCTATACACAGCTAATTAATATCCTGAACATAAATCTATAATCAAAACACCTTCCAACTTTGACATTCCAACAATTGCCCAACAGCAAATTGATACAATTTGTACGGCACTATATTTACTTGCTTTTGAGTCATTTTCATATCTTAAAAGCGTTTTAAAATTGCTTCCTGAGTCACTCAGTGATTGTGCCAATTCTAGACTTTGATACTGATATTGTAATCCTTCTAATTATACATCTTTGGAAATATTTTCCGTACATCGTAATACCAGCTTTCAAAGTGAAATCACTTTCACCAATATCGCTATAAAGATTTGAGAGCATTAAAGAAGCCTCAGCTGTTGATTTTTTGCATTGAAAGGGGTCCCTTACTCAATCTTAAATAATCCGTGTTGAACATCAGTTCATTCAATAACATGATTTATAAACAAGAGTAGTTGTTAATTTAGCGTATGGCAGCAAATTTCAGAACCAATGTGGTGAAGAGGCTCAGAATAACACTGGACCAAATTCTTTAAATGCTGAATTTCAGGAAAATTGTATTATCTTTTGACTTAATGTTCTAGCGTTGCCTTTACATTCGGAGTAGTGTCCATGATTTCCGGTCTGCTTGGAGTCCCTGCCGGAAGTTACTTAGCCCAAAGGTTAAGACCCCATTATAGTCGGATCGATGCTCACATTTGCGGGGCTGGCCTACTCATTTCTAGCCCCCTGGTGTTCATAGTGTTACTGACTGCCTCTTACAGTTCGACACTCTGTTATACTTTCGTGTTTTTTGCCGAGTTTTTCCTCAATTTAACTTGGTCGATAGTTGCAGATATGTTACTGGTAAGATATGGGAATCAGGCAATTAATAAAATTTGGTTGGGCTTATTGACCATCTTCAAAATCACGCCAAAACAATCCAAGTGACAGCAGAGAGACTGAACTAACCTAACACGAGGTTGTTTAAACTTCTGTCAGGAATCTCAAGATTCACGGAGTACTATCCGATTGCCAGTTTCTTATATTCTCAACAAATAACAATAACTAATAAGTAAACTTTATGCTTCCTAAAGCTGTTTAGGTTACTTTATTATGATCCAGATTGAATTTGCCTAATTTAGTAAGCAAAGTTGCCACGAGGCAAGAAAGAGAAAACAAAATAATTTTGTGTATCTGGTGGTGACCTTGAACATAGCCCATTTGAGTCCCACCTAATCCAAACTATGAGTGCTTCATCTGATGGAATGAAACGTTTTTCTAATTTGCAGAGGATATCAAAAAAATTGCTTTTTTTTTCCGCTGCCCAGAATGTGTCAATCAGCTCAACCTGTATTCCTCGTTGTTTCAGTAACTCGTTCATATTCGGCGGTATTACGATCGCAGCCGGCTTGGTCGGCCTCACACTGGGCGGTTACCTGAGCCAGAACCTAAGGGTCGTTTACCAGAAGGCTGATCCCATCATTTGTGGGGTTGGCCTCGTGGTATCGGCACCACTGCTCTTCGGTTGCACGTACGCGGCCCCCAGTAACACGGCCCTGTGTTACATTCTGTTGTTCTTGGGCCAGGTGACTCTCAACCTCAATTGGGCAATAGTCAGTGACATACTGCTGGTAAGAAAATAAAAGAAATTAGCACACCATTTCCTGTTACTTGTACAGTGCTGTCCTCGAGCACAATTGGTGGCGTTGTTTTACGTCCTTTTGGTGGATATAATGCTTTTGAAGTTTCCCAATACGAAATAGATGCTTTTGTAATGTATCAATCATAGGTTCTCATTTAAGTCAATATGTTTCAACTATATGTTTCATTATAAATTAACACAAATTAATAATTTTCTAAGAACTTGTGTTAATCAACTATCAAATAGTAACAGCCTAAACAATTCAATAGCTTATGAGCACCATAAAATACACCTCATATCCAAAGAATTTTTTGATTTGAAAGAGTCGAATATTCTAAATATTGCTGAACTTTCTTAATTTTTTGTCACATACTTTTGAATAAAAATTTAAACGTAACCGACTAATTACATGTTCCTATTTTTGTAAACGTATGTTTGAAACTTGTCAAATAACCATTATTAATATAATATAATACAATCTTCATTTCTACTCTCTATATCAACACTTAGGTATGGAACTTCGGATTAATATTGTATTTGATCTTGTGCCATCGTCTGGTTGGAAACATCTCATCATGTGAACGTCTCTAAAATATGATGCTTCCCTACTGGTTAAATCAAGAGTAACACTATAGAATAGAGCTGTAATAAATAATTAAGAATCATTGAATAATATTCAATGCACTTCAATAGTTTGACTGAAAATTAAGAAGAGTTTTGGAGAACTCCAATAGTTTCTTCCATTTATATCTTATAGTCTAAAATTCTCTATTTAATTTCAAACTATAATATGCAAACTAAATGCACTTTCAAAAATTAATTTAAATCAGTTTTTGAAGAATTATTTGAAATGGAATGCTTCATATCACAATCTCAAAACGAATTTCAATCAATTTATTTATTACAGCTCTGGTATTATTAATATGTACCGGATGGCTTGAAATTTTAAACTCATCATTGGTATTTCTGAAACTGTGAGGTACACCATCGGTTAAATCATGAAAAAGTTGTATAATTAGATGATTCTAAATTAAATAAAAATGAGATAAATCTAATTTCGTATTAAAAAACTTAAAAGCAATTATGTGTAAACTCATTCGCCATAATTTGACCCATCGTTCTCGAACGATGATGAACCTCAAATTTCAACCATCCTGTACAGTGGTCGTGGTAAGTTTTTTTAGAACTTTACGTACATCAGACTTAATTGAATGATGCAATTTTGTTTGGAGGGAGCATTGGGATTTCTGTCAAAATGCTTAATAAACGCTTAAGAAAATCATTATCATTCAAATATCCAAACAATATGGAAATGAAGAAACTTCAACAGTATTAGAATACATCAATTATCTGCTTGTGTTGCTTTTAATATTAAGACTTCACTGAAGAAAGCTAAATTCAACAAATAACGCTCACTATATTATTGCTTCAGCTGATTTACCTCAAACTTGAATAATATAACATAGGCATAACTAAATTTCTTGTATATTTCTTAAGAAGTAGATATTAAAGTTAAACTCACTTATAACACAGACTTGTAGATAATATTTCTCTTTTTGTAAGATAAACTACTCAATGTTCAAAAGATTTATTCTTTCCAAATCAGAGTATCACTTCTGTTGCCCAATTTTTTCGAAAATACGAAAAGTGTAACGAGATACTGTAACAACAATAAGTGATAATTTTCAATTAATTTTTAATTTTCAAAAGTTTACGTGTGTGTGAGAGAGGATTTGTATAAATGAGATACACTGAAAATATATTTAATGTTTGCTTTAACACACTATCTAAAAACAATTAATATTTCTTCTAAAAGCATCTGAAAAACATATTTCAGTTTATATACCATACATATTTTGATACTAAACAAATAATATTCAGCATATTGTTAAATAATATCGTTCAAAAGCTAACATAATCAGTAAATACTTCATTTTATTCATCTTTAATTGATGAGCTTTAATAAATAATGATAAAAGTATTTAAAGTTTCAAGAATCTTAATAATATAACCTAACCTAACCTAGCCAACTCAAGAGTGAAGAGTAGGCATTTTCCATTTTTTATTTATTGAATTTTGAATACTTACCCTTATGATATCTAATAGAGGTTTAAAATAAAATTTTTCACAGAACACAACATTTTTTTAGCTGATTAACTTTCAGAAAATATTGATTTGATGGCATATAATCTGACATTAGCTAGTGACCATGATAGTTTTACTTACAAAGTTATGAGATTTTTTTAATAAGATATTCTTAAAGTTTTCTCTCTCTTATTCTTATACCAAAGTCCAACGTTTACCATCTTGATGCTTAAATTTTTTGTGATGCTTGAATTTTTTGTGCAAAATTGCTTAAGATATGTTTACCTTGTATGAAAGGGAATGTGTGTATGTTCTGCCAATTGTTTAATTGTATTCTGTTTAGTTTGTCGATTTCATTTTTGGATAAAGATGTGTGCATCTTTGATTATTGTTAATGTTTCGATAAATTTTTCAGTATGTGGTTATACCGACAAGACGATCAGCTGCTGAAGGTTTTCAGTTACTATTTTCTCATGCCTTAGGGGACGCTGGAAGTCCCTATTTGATAGGTGTGGTAAGTTAAAATCATTTTATATATTAGACGGTCGTTAACTGATTTTCCATATGTTCAGCTCAAATTTTTTTCTGAAACCGCTCATCCTGTACATTTGCCAGATGCAGAGAACAGTTAACAGGATGGTTCAATAAAAAGTTGAAGGTTTTTCAAAGTAAAAAATCTTTTTCAGCTAGCGGACGCCTTCAAAATTTCGATGTCCGGATCCACAACCATTTCATCATCAAATACGACAACAGTTGGAAAAAGTAAATATAATAATTTCAAGTCGTTACAGTATGCGCTATTTACGACGTGCTTTGTCGAAATTCTTGGTGGCTTCTTCTTCCTGATCACGGCCTTCTATATTGTTGAAGATAAGAGAAAAGTGGAAAAGGCCATACATGGTGAGTATAAGATAATACATTTAGATATTTCAAATTTAATAATTTTATGGCTGTTTATGGAAATTCTTCCTCGAACTACTTGCAACTGTAGCCAACGATATGGTAGCCTTCTACAACTGTAGGTCAGAAGTGTTGATGTGAATGGTATAAAGCTTCAAAAAACACTTTCTTAGTACATGCATTTTCGTTAATTTTAAACATCTTTGAATGGTACTATATGTAATTATAGCTAACGATATCACAAGTCAAGCTGTAAATTTAACAAGAATTCTATAACTTAACCTATGAAAAAATCGTCAATATTTTGCTCTGGCTTATTTTATAATTACACTCTTACACCCTTTTTGTATTTTATTAAATAAGGAATAAACGATTCAGGTTTGTGTATCATCACACTTTTGCATTCGTTCCACAAGATAATGATGAGAAAATACCCTAGTATATTAGCAATTATAAATTCTATTTTCAGGTCAATCGTGAGAACGACGCAAAATAAAAGATTCCAAATTTGTCAGTGAAGTGCTGATTAATACAGCCCTGGTACATTTAAAGTTATGTTTTAAAATATTTGAAATGAATCATTTTGAAAGAAACAATAACATTTGAAATTGTTATGGATATAAACCCAACCTAAACAAAAAAAATATTTGCTAATATGATATCGTTCCTACACCATGAAAATTTTCTCTCTTGGATGTTAGGGATTTGATTTACCAAAACAGAAAGTTATGAAATTATGAAAAATATAATGAAGATTTTTTTCATCGCTAATAAACTTAATTGTTCTAAGCATTCTCCTCCATAGTGAAAAACCATCTGGACATTTAATCTTAATGTTCACATCATCATATTATCACATCCTGAATTATCCATTTGCCCTCTTTAAAACTTAGCACAGAAAAGAAAAACCAAAGTTAAGCTTTATAATCTAATCATACAAATAAACCATTCCTCATGTTTTGTTTTCTGCCTGTTCTATATTTGCATACCAAATTTTTCTGCTCTCTTAAATATGACTAGATATTACTGGTCCATATTATTTCTAACATCAGTTTCTTGTCTACCATAATCTCAAAAAGTTTGTTCTTTTTAACAAGCATAATGTGTTAAATGAAATTTTTAATAATTCCGTAATTTTTCAACCTTTCCACAAGCGATTTCATAGAATGTTTCTATTTTGCTAACTTCTACATCTTACCAAAAAACTCCTTATCTTTGAAAACAGACTGTATAATAGCTTGAGATTATTTTCAGTAATTAAGTAATAAAATTTTAATTAACCCAAAAACTCTGATACAGGATGTGATAATACCACATTTTGTTTTTGGCTATTTACATCGTTGGCTAGGCAGTAACAGTATTCAAGCTTTAAAGGCCTGAAAGATCTAACGTATTAAATAACTTTAAACTTGTCCGAATCTCTATGAAATTGACAAACTGAAATGTTGAAAAAATCTTCAGAATAGCCTAACAATTGTTAAAAAAATAAAGTTGCTTTTAGTTCAAATAAAATACATATTGTGATTATCTGATAATTAATTGTTTGATATCAATGCTCTGCTAATTGATTAAATTCCTTCTCAACAATTTTTTATTTATCATATGGCATAATGTTTGATAATTGGAAGATATTTCAACGGAATAAAGAAACTTGATTTATTCTATATAAGGTAATTTATCTTTTGGACTTATTGATATTTTTCTTTATGTGAAAGATTATTAGATTTTTAAAAATAAAAACGGATCAAATAATAAAAAAAAATGAGAATCTCAGAGGTATATGACCTGGTGTGGATAGCAGTTGCTTTGGTAGAAAGTGCTAATCTTGCTTAGCTTAAGTTTGTTGTTAGTATTTGTTTGGAAGCTATTAACAACGAAAGATCAGAGTAAATACTTCGAAACTTCAGTGCTGGGAAATCAAAATCTTATCTTTGTCCCAGCAAAAATGTTCTACATCTGCATCTTTACGGGGCATTGTCGACTCGAAAAATATTTAGTAAGATTAGATTTAGCATGAAATGACAAATACGCTCTGTAAGAGGAAGAAACTTTTGAGCACCTTAATATAACACATTTGTTGCCATAAGCTCCTAATTTAATGGGTTGATGTTCTAATTGCCTCAGAGCGAATAATTTTTTTATTCCCACAATAGAATCAAAGAAAAAAATTGCGAACAGTAAATAAGTGGACTTTGCAATGAATGATTATTTTAAGAAGCTCAGCAATTCCAGTCCAATTGAAAATAGCTCAAATAAAAATATTTTGAGACCTAATTAAGTATTTCTCAGAATTTTTTTCTGTAAGGTTGGATACTTCTGAGATCATTCCCGTAAACATTATGAAAATCCAACATCATGCCAATTTTTTCAGCTGTGGACACATTTTTTCTTATTATTTTTCAATGATACAGCTGATCAACATACCCACCAAAATGAGGTTCTGGATTACGTAGAAACGACAGCAAATCAAATAGATTAGTATGTTTAATTTTTTTGCAAAATTTTTGTGGTGAAGGTGGTGATGGTGTCGCTAATATACAGGAAGTTTGCAAAGGAGAGTCTTTTTTAAGAGGATATGAAGCTCATTAAAATGAATAATTCCACCCCTTTATAGATTTCGTGATTTAATACCGAGAAAATTGTTCCTACTTGGTAATTTCAAATTACTGAAACGGATCTTCTCGATACTCAGAATACTTACCTAATTTTTGAAATGGCAGTCCCAACGAGAATATGAAAAAAAAAAACTGCGTTGGAAATTGATTTTCCTACAATGTAACAAATTCTATGAAATTTTCCTGGAGTTGTGACTGATTCAGGGTACACGGACAAAAATTGTTTATGCTATTGCGTTTTTTTACCTCATTGTTATTGACTCTCATGACTAAAATTGCCTTGGTTCTGTGTATTATTTCTTATTCTTTTGATTTTGGTTCAAGCAAATTCCCATTATTTTTCTACTACATATTTTTAACGACAGTAAACCACTGTGAAAATTTATGATAGATTGGGCCGTTGCTTGGTAGAAATCAGTTGTAATTGTCATTATAAAATAAAACACTAGCAAACTAGCAGCTCTCCATAGTATGATATACCGTTTATTGAACATTCCACTAAACCAAGTCAATTTCCAAAAAGAAAAATGTATAATTAAACAAATAGCTTACAACAATGGATATAATACATCTCTAATAGATAATTTAATTAACCAACGTATACACAAAAACACAATAAAAGAAATTTATCCAGTAACATCTGATCTATCTGAACACAAATACGTTAGCCTCACATATCTCGGAAACATTAGTATTCAACTAAAAAACCTACTCAAAAAAGAAAATATTAAAGTCTCTTTCAAGACAAACAATCCTATTAGCAAATACATCAAAAACAATAAAAACAGTATGGATAAACTTCAATTATCAGGTGTATACAAACTCACTTGCCCAGATTGCCCAAAGATTTATATTGGTAGAACAGGTAGAAATTTCGGTACACACCTAACAGAACATAAAAGAAGTTTCGATAAAAATAAAAAAGATTCACATTATGCTAAACACCTTCTTGAAAATAACCATTCTTTCACAAAAGAAATAGAAATTCTACATGTTGAAAATAGAGGTCTAAAATTGAACTTATGGGAAATTTACGAAATAAATAAACATAAAAACAGCAATAACCTAGTAAATGAACAAATAGATTTTTATTACACCCCTCTATTCAATATTTACAAGGGATCGAGTGAACACGATTCTGAAGGGAATATTCTTTGAGAAAACCAACCCGACGAACAATTAAAAACACATGTACACCTTCTGTAAAAAATCTTATAAATTCATTGTGCAACAACTGTTACTTCGTATTCTGATGAAGTCTTTCTAGCAAAGACGAAACGTACGTCAATACCAAAAATAAAGTAGAAAATGTAAACAAGTGTTTTATTTTATAATGACAATCACTGTGAAAATATTGTAATATGGATCTACAATAAGTTTATATTAATTGATGATAGGTATAAGTCAGTAACAAGAAACTTTAAGCTGATATAATTATACTTTCAAGGCGATTGATGAGAGTTAATAGGCAACTTTTATATAAACAAATTTTTATGAAATTATTCAGTTCGATGAGTTGTATAACCTGTAAATAAAAGACCCTCCTTTCAAAACAACCTGTATTCACATGTTTAACCTGTTTATTTGTCCATTGTCAAAATTCATCTATAATTTTCAAGGAACAGTCATTAACGCAAATGTTTCAGTGTCTGCAGTCACTAATATAAGCTTTTCTCTTTATGGTTATCATAAATTTATCATTCCCATCATTAAATTCTGGGAAGTGATACACATAAAATAAAATTATTCCATAATAATATCGATATGTTCTAGAATGGAAAGAAAACTGATTTTCCATTTCCATTTGACATCTTTTTGTGATATACTTGAAGTATATGAAACATCTAAGTGACATAATCATGAAATGATTGCATACTATCGACAGAACCTAATACAAATTGTTGCAAAAAGATAGTTTCTAGGAAATTGTTTGTATATTTGTAAAAGTAGATTTTTTTTCAACTTTCACAGCCCATAACTTTGAAACTAAGATATAATCCTTAGGTTTATCTTCAGATTCTTATTCTGAAGAATATACAGGGATGAGGTAGAGCAACTTGCTTATTTTCAAATTCGATAGAAGAAAAAGTAATGCAAATATATTTAATTATTGGGCAATATAAAGTACCACATGTAAAGTTTATGTTCACCCAGTTTTAAACATGATATTAGGCAAATGGTGCCTGTTATTGTTAATACACTACGTTAATCTACTTCTGAAGTTTCGTTCAACTCTTTCTAGCATATCAATAAGTATGTTGGCTATAGCTACAAATATTGTTCTTAGGATCCTAGGACAATCATTGTATAAATAATTGGTTTCACGTAATCCCATAAAAAATAATCACAAGGGGCTAAATCAGGTGATTCTGCTGGCCAATGAAAATCGCCCCTCAAGGAGGCTAGGCTTCCTGGGAGGTGTTGTTGCAAAACATTGACAGGAGATTTCTGTGTGCTGTGGCACTGTTCTGTTAGAACCATATATCTTCTACATACATCTTGTTGAGTGTTGGCAGGAAGAACTCTCCTCATTCATGTGGAGTCACTGAAATAGCCCGATTGTTTTCTCCAAAAAAACCATGGTCAATTATTCTAATTTCTGATATTGCACACCAAACAGTACATTCTGAATGTATGAAGTTGTCTGGAGTTATGAGGGTTCCAATTGCGCATGTTCTGCTTATTTATACATTAGGAAAGATGTAACTGAGCCTCATCTTTGAAGAAAATAAGAACGCTGTCAGGTGAAGCGCTATTCACATACAATTTCTTGAGCAACAAAGTCACGTGGATTAAGTTCCTGCACTAAAGCTAATTTGTATGAATGAAACGTCAACTCGTGGAGTGTACACCTCACAGAATGGGTAGAAAACTCAATAGCAGCAGCATGCTTTCGAGTAGAGTGCCTAGGTAATCGCAAGACAGATTGCCTTACCAAGTCGATGTTTTGTAGTGTTGTTACTGTTCGTGGAAGTCCATGTTTCTTTTTTTATTAATCATAAGTTTTCCTGAAGTTGTTTACCCATGAAACAATGGACTGCTTACCAGTATCACAGTCACAGGGCGCAATAGACACAGATGCACATTGCGTGGCGATGAATGAGCGAGCATTACTAAAATATGCCTGCTCAGCAAACGTGCATTGTACCTTCGTCCACTGATGCTACCTGAATCAAACAGAATAAAACTTTTAAAGTGTGCCAAATTCAAATAATAAGTTTAGCTCTGCTCCACCTGCATTATGTTTTTCTATAATCGTCAAAAAGGGACCGTTTTTTATTCTCTGTAGACCTTTTTTACTAAAGAAATTTTCGCACCCTGTTTGTGTTAACATTTCCATCTCTTTAAAAGTACCACTTCACGTACTTCATGTATAATTACTAAAATAAAACACCTCTTTCTGAAGCGCATCCACCATATTTAAGTTTATGTAATTGTCATGGGACTTAATTTGTTTTCTGTTTATTAACGCATCCACTATATGTTGGTAAATGCCTACTTAACATTTTGCTTTTTTCATTCATATGACATAAACAGTTATCATTATATAATAAAAATTATATCTGGTTTCAATAAATACAGTAAATCAGTATACACATTTGCATTAGTGATTGTTTGTATGTAGATATGTCACTTTTAATTTGAATTAGCATTGTAAACGTTTCCTCGCTTTTTTACAGGTACCACAGAGAGGTTACTGGTGAACCCAGCTGAAGAACCTAACCTAATTTACTAGTATTAATTTCCGGACAATGAAAAACAGTTATAACGTAGCTGAAGATGTTTCCGAGAATGTTTATGTATGTACTGTTTCCTTTTTATACAAAATGTTTATAGGCGAGTGGTTTAACTAGTTTTACGGTGTATAAAGTGATATTACTTTTGTTTAAGTAGTGAATTCGTAATTTACGATGGACTTTCGAACTATAACTCCCAAAACTATTTATTATACTTGTGTATAAAAGTGTTTGAAAGATAGTGATTTATTTGCCACATATGGAAGATTTTATCGAATTTGAATGATGTGTACTTAATAATGAATGTAGCAAAGAAATCAGATGTACTGGTTGGGTTTTCCATCATTATTTGTATTGCAATAGTATATGAATAGAAAATTATTTATATTATTGAACAAGTATTAGAAATATTGTTATTCACTTTGACAAATATATTCCGAAACTTTGTTGTATAACAAGAGTACTGAACATCATCAACTTGATGTTCTATGTTTTGAAAATACAAGGTGTCTCAAAATAATGGTTGATATTTATCAAATATTTATTTGAAAAGATACTTACAGGAATTCATTAGCATCTAGATCATCAAATAGCTTTCATTTAAGCCAATAGCATTTCAATTGCTATTGCACTATTATTTTTACTAATAAGCAATGAGCTATTCAAATATAAACATTTGAGAGACCTTGTATGTTATTTGTATTAGTAATACGAAACTTTAATATTCAATTTGAAATATCTTTAATAGAACTCAATATTTCACAAAATGTTCACTTTCTTCTAGAAACTCGGGAGTATAAATACCAAGAGATTAGTCAGTCCTTCGTATAACTTTTAGTCCTACAGCTCTTCTATACTAGGCCATAAGACTTTTAAGTGAGAACTGAAAATTCTTAACTTGATATAACTTTTCTAATGACATTTCATACTTCAACTTTATTTCAGTAATTATAGTTTTTAATTATATTTGTTTAATTAACACAATGTTATATACTCCTACTATTGATATTTTCATTTTAACACACTGATTTTCCGAAATAATGGTGGATGCACCGTAAATTACAACCTTATTTATTTTGAAAATCATTGGTTTCATCAATATCTAAAAAAGCTTCTTTTTTTATGAAATAGTTCAAATAATCTTGAAATATCATGATGTTGATAATCAGAAATTTTGGATTCTTGTCTCTCAGGGCAGGGGCGTCCAAATCTTGCAATGTTATAATTTTATTTAATAATGTGCATAATTACATATGATTTAATTGAAACAGAACACATTAACGAAAGGTCACAGGATAAAAGGTTTTATGGAGGCCCAATTCCATTTGAATTCTTTCTACACTCTGTCTAATATCGATTATAGTTTTAAATCAAAATCCTAATCTAAATTTAGAAAAGATGTAGGTGAAAAACCTGCTAATATTTTGTACCCTTCCATGAAAAATATTTGAATTTGAAAACTGTGAATTTCGCCGCCATCTCCTGTTGAATTAATTTTTACTTATAAAATACTATATTCTCATGTTGATTTGACATGCAATTTTTATTGAAGAATCCAACATTCATTTTGATCAACGAGACTTAGCAGATCCAAAGTCACCATTCAATTAACAAATTGAAATAGCAGTCAAAACTGCTGCTATTCCTAGGAGTACAAAATTGCCTTGAAGTATTTTTGCGATTTTTCTTCGATAAGAGATCTTCCATTACCTAAGAAATATATCAAAACTCCTTTTTCCGGAGATTGGTCAATTAAACTATTGGTTGAAAAAAATTAATATATTTAATGTACACCTATATATTTTAAAATTTTGTTTCAACTTCTGTGCTAGATGTTTCAGCTTGTATCAAGTATCAACTTCTTTTTTTTTTTATTGAAAGACCCAATATCAAATCATGTGGCATATCTATAAAATATTAATATTTGTCATTAAATATAATATTATTTGTTTTATAATCATATGGTTTTTCCATATTCAAACATTTAAAATAAATATTTAAATTTGACGTCTTGCAATCTGTCATCTGGCACATAAAGTGAACAATCTACGATAATGCCATTACATATTTTTTGTTTTAGTTATGGTTTATGAAAATTATTAATTATATAACTTTTCACAGAATTAGTTGTATCAAATTGAAGTTCTCCATGTAAAATATAACCTGAACTTATTATTTTATTAATCGTAGATGAAAAATTATAAATTATACTTGTTTTAGAATATGCAAGAGCTTTTGGGATTGATTACCATAACCCAATTTTGGCAACACTCAACTTATAAATTATTATAAGTTATAATCATGCTCATAATAGTAATTGTAATTTCAATTATCTATTGAATTCTTATGAGCACTGCTTTTCATTTCAATGTCCGCACTCTACAGAATGAGTTCACCACTACCTTCAGCTACAAACACTAAGAACTGTGATAACTAAGCTGTCGAGACATACAGGAAATGCCTCAGACTTTGTACGGGTTGATTCATCGATATGTCCATTTATCCTATACATCAGTTTTTATTGGAATATGTTTCAGCATCCTTCAAATATATAAAAGTGGGTGATTTCGTGGAAATAGTTTTATTTTATCATTTACCGCAGTGAATGAGGTTGTTCCAAAGCTTGATTGGAATGTTGAGGCATATTCAAATTTTCCCAAGACTGATTTTCTTGAGAGTATGTAATTCTCCTTTAGTTCGATTTACATGTAATATAATGTATATTGTATTTATTATTGTTTTGTAATTGTGGAAATAAATAGCTTCGATATATATGATGTGTGCTACTTTATTATTAATTATTAATATTGTAACTAAAATGAATTGAAATATAGTGATAATGAAGAGACTACTACAATTTTATCAGGACATTTAAAAGGTCGTAACAAGTAACTGGATAATTCAAAATTTCGGTGAAAATAAACATATTTTCAAATTGTAAATTGACTCTTCATAGCTAACTAACTATACATATACTTTCGCAAAACTCTTGTCAGAACGATACTTATATTGGACACATAAAAAAACTATATTTCAATACCTGCATGAAAAGTACTACCAAATTTTTGACAGTACGTTGTTATTGGATGGTTTAACCATGTTTTAAAGAGTTCTGATGTGATTCAGTAAAATTAAAAATAGAGAAAATGTTTTAGGTGAAATATGTAAATACAGATAGAATAAAGGAAAATAAATTGCACCTAATAAACGAATGTGGGAAAAATTTATAGGGTACAAAAAGTTGAAAGAAGTAATTGGTGGTTTTTATGCTCTACATTCCTATATAAACTTGCGGTTTATACATACAGGAGGTTTTAAATTTTAAGAGGTGGTCATTTAGCAGAAATTAATGTCTTTTGAAATTATCCTTATTATACATCCAAGTACCATATTTCATCATGTTTCAACAATTATTTAATGATACAAAAATATGGATAAAAAAATCTTTATTTCATACATGTTTATCCACAAGATTACATTTCTCAAATCAAATTGAAAATAAAATCAGATAAAATAAGAATTTAAACTGTCACATTATGATCTCATAAAAAGGATTTCAAATCTGAATAAAAAAGGCAACTATCCTCGTAAATCCTTGGTATATAATTATTCCTCTTCCATCAGTTACACCAATAGAATCACCAGCCTTGAAACACAATCAAGCAAAAATTAGTTAAGAATAGTTTTATTAGAAAATATTCCAATCCTTGCTATTTTGTTTTGAAGGAGAGCCATTGATTTTTGTGTATAAGAAAAATGAGCCCTGTTCACCATCAAAAATCAATTATTTTTTCGGTAGATGGCAATAGGGATCAATATCAGGTTTATGCTTGTTGTTAAGGTGATATTTCACACCAAAAAAATTCTTTTGCTGTTTTTTTTGGTCCATTCAGTTGTGAATTACAGGGTGTTAAAAAATTTAAGTCAACAAAGAGAAAATTCGGTAGAGTTTACATTTTTTCTTTGATAAAGACCAAAATGCAAGCTGAAAATAATGGATTGTTTTTTCCCCACCTATTATCTACAACATTATCACTGAAAAAATCCTGAGCTTTGACCAATTCCACAAGTTAATTTAATGATAAGTACGGACGCAGAATGTGAATTACTTTATATAAAGAATGTGTTTTAAAAAAAATTACATTCTATAATGTCCACCACTTTTTGAAACCAAACATGTTATTGGGAGAACAAACTAATTTGTTTCTTCAGTTCAAAAAATGCATTTATTGCAAAGCAATGAATTAACAAATTAATTTTATTTATTATATTGTCCGCTTACTACTTCTTGTCTTTGAAGCGATCCACTTTTGAAGCCAATTTTGATTAAAACTTCTCGCAAAAGCTGTTCAGTTATCAAAAAATCTGTCATTTTCAACAGTTAACAAAAAAAAATTAGCATGAAACTATAACAATTCAAACTGGTTGTTAATGGCAGATCTAAGACCGCAGCAAGAGCTGTTACTATTTTAATGATTTTAGAGGCATCTTTTGAAAACAGACCAAATTGATTTATACTCTCAATATATTAATTCAATTCAGTTAAAATGAAAAATTGAGGATGTGTTCAGAAGGAAAGTAGAGGATCAATGATGATTCAAAATAAAATAATGATCAGTTTATTGAAAAAATTTTTAAGTAAATAGAATCTTTGAACTGGAAAAATATTTTGAAATATAACTTTGTAATATAATAGGTACTAAATGTTATTATCTAATATATAAAAATACAGAATCATAATACACAACTAACAACCAAGTCAAAGAAATACATTTAGTATTTCAAATAAACAGATGCGGAAAAAACAAAATCCGCAGAGAACAATAAGTATATTTCATTATAATAAAATAAATACAAAACATGAACACCTGTCTCATAAACAATAATAATGCTTCAAAAAAATGAGAGAGACATTCGTATACAACAGATCGAATACGTATCACAATAATATGGCAAATACCACAAAAGAGACAGATATAAGCTAGATTTGGTATGAATTTGAAAATAACTGCTATGAAAACATCATTATTGGGAAATAGCAGCATACTCAAATTGGAAAATAGCAAAAATTTAATGGGAACAATTTTCATATAAATCAACTCTTTAGAAGCAGTGGTAGATATTATGATTGATGTTAATTCAATCTTCTAAATACAAATATGAAGCCTCAATTTGGAAACTAATTAAAGTCTTCATTTCACATTTTTTTTTCCATAAAATCAAGCATCAGGTTTTGAAGCGTAAACAAATTCCCTCTGATCTTTTACAGAAATATTTTATTTTAATTTTAATTGGAGAGAAAATTTGTCAACTATAAAAATGTTTTGATTGATTGTTTTTATGAAAGAAAAAGTGACTTTAAAAAAGAACCTGTAACATCTGAATTAATAAGGAACCAAGTATTCAATTTTAAAATTTGAGTCAAGAAGATCAAATTAAGTGAATATATCTACATCATTCATAATACCTAAAGGTCTTTTAAAGATCAAATAATACAAGATAACATTATTCAAAAAGATAGAATAAAAATAATTTTTAAACACTTTTGCTCTAAGCATTTTACTTTGTTTTTGTAACATCTCGCAAAAAATATCTCACATTATCTCTTTTGCTTAAACTTATCCGCAAAAAGTTTAGATCTAGGAATGAGCGGATCAGCAAAATAAAAGCTCAGTCGGAATGAACAATTTCATATTCAATGAAAACATTTACACTGTACTTTCTAATAATTTTAATTTCTTTGATGGAGGTTGTTGATTTTCGCTATCATCGAAAAAATACTCACTATTTGATCCACCGTGCTTCACTATCTGTGCTACGCGTTCCTGCATTTCAGAATCCTAGAACAAAAGAATGAACTTACAGAACGTGTAAATTTTTCGGGCAATGATTCCCATGAAATTTGATACCCTAACGAATCTATGGTGAAATTATTTCACGTTTTGAAGCCTTTAAAAATTTTAGTAGTTGTTAAATACAGAAACAGGAGATTCAGGGTATATTTAACTTTTGAAAAGTTACATTAATAATGTGTTAGAAAAACTAAGTCCGTATTTTCCTCGGCATGGAATTTCGAAACATTCCAAATTGTAAAGAACCACAAACAATGGTGAAACTGAACAATTTACAATTCGAACTGCTTCCACATCCCCTATATTCACCAGATCTGACTCCCTCCGACTTCTAGTCGCAAAAAATGTTCTAAGGAATAGATTTGTTTCCAAGTAAAGCCTATTTTCAGCCAAAGATAAATCGTTCAAAAAGAAAGGCACGGAAAATTTAGAAAAATGGTGGAATTATTGTATCGCTATGGAAGATGACTATGTGGATGGATAGAGTCCAATTTTGCAAAAAAAAAAGGTTTTATTAGTTAGTCCCAGGACTTCATGACCCAGATGTTATACTCATTAGGATAGAAACTTAATAGTAAGAAAATATTGTCAAAAAAATTGAGTAAATTTTTAGTACATGAACAATTTTCCATATTTGTATCTATTTTATTCAACAATCTGTGCAGCTAAACAAAGAATTCTTTTTTAAACTTAGAACTTGAAAAATTTATGATTATCTTGAATTGTAAACCCCTGTAAATTTCAAACAAAGGTTTATTATTTTACTCTAAAAAAATTAGCAGGACAGGATAATTTATAATTTTCCTATGAAGTTTTTGAGTAATAATTTTTTGAATTTATGCTCATTTTTAAACAAAGTTTCACAAATTTCTGATGAATAGTTTCCGAGAAAATTTTAGGATGGTGGAAGATGTACAGTGGATAAACACATTTTTAGAAAAAATTATAAACTAAATAAAACCTAAACGGTAAAACTTTTTAGAGGTTTCAACATTTTTTAACAATTCCCGAACAAAAATTATGATTTTATCAAATAATTGAGAGATAAAGGTAAAACTATTAATATACTTACCCATGCTAACCAGCGATGTCCCAAAACCTCACTTATATTCAGTCTTCTCGATGGATCTACCACCAACATTCTGCTAATTAAATCTTTGGCTTCATAAGAAACATCTGACCAAATGCTTGGATTAAAGCTGTATTTTCCAGTTAGTATTAGTTTGTTTAGCACAGCCCGGTCAGTGGATCTTCAAAAATAAATAATAAGATAATTTCTAACAAACTAAAATTCACAATGCAAGAGGAAGGAATAACAACCTCATTCTATGACAATGACTAGATATTAAAACAGCATTTGTCATCTATAAACTGTATAACTTTGGCTGTTTTAGATGAACAATCCTTGTATATTACATTTTGTTTGTCAATACGTACACTATGTGGAGGAATAATTGTTATATTGATAATAAATAGATGAAAATTTAAAAAATATCATTTAATATTGTTTCAATTAATGTCAAGACTGACTCAAATATATGGGATCTTTGAAGTTTCTTCCCCTTATACCTCTTTAATCTATGAAATTAAAATTGGATATTTATAGAGAACACTAAAAAAATAACTGAACCTCAAGCTAATAAAATTAAGAAAACTTACCTAAAAGGCAACTGCTTGGATAACATATAAAATAAGATAACTCCCAAACTCCAAACATCTACTTGATTGGAATACTCAGTGTAAGTACCGTCAATTATTTCTGGTGCCACATATGTAGGAGTGCCACAAATAGTGTTCATCACGGTGTATTCGTGTAGATATTTGCTCAAACCGAAGTCTGTTACTTTAACTACAGTCTCAGTCTCATCGCTAGCTAAAAGTATATTATCAGGCTGAAACAAAAATGGATGGTTTAGATAATAAAAGGATTACCAAGATAAGTAAGATGAAATTATAGCATCTAATAATTTCAGTGAAATTGTCTTTGGAGAGAGCTTGAAACATTTTATAGTTTTTCAATCTTTCTTTATTGTCAAAATTTTAATTTTGCAGGGAAATAAAGTGAGAAACAATGAAAGTAAAAAACTAATCTATTTTTGGTTTCTGACACACCTTTTGCAAACAATGTTTTCTTCTTCACAAGACATTGTATTACACAATTATAGACTAGCTGTAATGCCTACGTCAGCTGGATTGTGACAAGCTCAACTCTTGTGAATATCTTCGTAGAAAATCCAGCAATTCACATATTTATAATTCTTTTTACTGAATTAAAAAAACATTATATTACAAATACATATTCAAATTATCTATAATTCTTAACCACTCTACTCATGTTCTGAAAATTTCTAAATAGTCTAGCAAAATGTATCTGGACACTCAAAAATTTTTTTTCCATTCCTGGGAATAACACATGATGTGGCGAAGCGGACGATAATAGACAGAATGAACTCAAGACTAGAGTCTTTCTGGCTCAGGCATCCCAGTCTGAAACATTCGAAGGCATTCCTTGGAATAGCTTCAAACCAAAAGATGGCGGACCTAGCGCTAGGTCTTGATAGGGCTAAACTAAAAACACTTGTTGGAATTATGACAGGTCATTGCAGGTTGAAAGCGCATTTACACAAAATCGGTCGGCTGAAGACGATGAATGCAGGCTGTGTCTTAAGGACACTGAAACACCCATGGACATCGTCTCAGAGTGCTCAGCAGTGAGTCATATCAGATTCGAGGTCTTTGGTCAGGCTTTTATAGCCCACTGCGAACTGAAAAAATTATCCCAAACAAGATTATCGGTTTTATCCAAAAAATGGATCTCGTCGGAGAAATATAATGAATTACAATAGTCCGTGCCGACACAGTGGTAGGATGGACAGGTCCCCACTCACCATAAATAACAATTATAATAATGATAAAAACATTATAATAAAGAATAACATTTAACTAATATATTTTTAATGACATTTTATTGTTTGTCAACAATAACTAATGCAAATATTTATTTCCAAAAATGATTTCCCTTACCTTTAGATCTCGATGTGTGATTTCCTTACTGTGCAGATATTGCACTGCTAAGGTTATTTGGTAGAATATACATTTTGCATTTTGCTCCGTCATGGGCCTTATCGACAAGATTCTACTAGTCAGATCTCCTCCATCCATATACTCCAAAATCATGAACACATCACTATCAGTCTCCACTATTTCTTTCATCTTGATGACAAAAGGCTATAAAATTCAGCACATTGTTATCATAAACAATATTCTAGTTTTAATTTAGTTCGAAAATCTAACAAAATATTTTCCTTACATGTGAAAGACTTTGAAGAATTTTCACTTCATTCTGTATCTTCATTGGATGGTCTAGGTGATTAATATTTCCACTTGAATAAACACCCTTTTTAATTTTTTTCATTGCATATGCTTTAGTGGTTGTCTGCAATAAATGGAAAATATATATTGTGGTCTATTGGTCTATTTTCATCCAAATAGTAAAATAGAGGAAACTGTTATCACCAAAGCAGCACTTTACAAGTACTCAATAATTATTGGCGATTTCAATTCCACCACCAACAGAAAAATAGCCCAAATAAATAATTTCCTGAGAAATAGCAATTTTTGCAGAGCTGAAACAGGCCCTACATTCTTAATGCCTGAAAATCAAGACAGCACCCCCGATTTACTACTTTACACAGAAAGCATAAAGGCAAATATCCTGAAAGTGGAGTTGATCCCGGACTTGGGATCTGATCATCTTACCATGGTAGTAGAACTTGATACGAAACTTGAATCTCAAACAGAAGTAGATAGAATTACATATAACTATAAACTTTCCAACATGGATGAAATTAATAAGGCCATGACGTTGTTTATTGAAAAAAATGGTAACACACCTCTTAACGAGCATAGTACTGAGGATTTTAATAACATACTTTCTGAAACCATAAGGAAACACACACCAGTTATGAAAAGACATGTATTCCTTCATGAGTTACCTCCTTACATTATTAAACTAATAAAATATAAAAGAAAAATGTACAGGGAGTACTGCAAAAACAAAAACCCACAATTTAAGAAAGACCTGAATAACTACAATAAAAATATACAACGCATGATACAACAGTATAGAGAAAACAAATGGATCCTAGCATGCAGTGAAATTAATGAGTCCAAGGGCAAAAAATTTTATCAAGAAGTCAACAAGCTGTCGAAGTATAAGCAATACTCCACAATACCTACCTTGATACAAAATAACCGAGAATATATCACAGATAAAGAGAAATCGCAACTATTCGCAGAATACTATAAGGAAAGATATAAATTTGAGGAAAACAACAACTACGATAGGAAACAGATGGAACATATAGATGAATGTATAACAAATATTTCAACAACCAGAACGAAACATTAGAAGGAATGACAATAGATGAGGCAGATTACTACCAACAACTACACAAAAGTAAAAATAGCTCCCCAGGACAAGACCAAATACCATGGGTATTAGTAAAGAGACTGGATCACAAAATACACGAGCACATCATTAAAATCTTTGAAAACTGTTTCAACAAATGTATATTCCCGGAAATATGGAAATGCGGACAGGTTATAAATATCGCTAAGCCCAATTCAAATAAAGAAAGTGTGAGAAGTTATAGACCAATAACATTACTACCAGTGCTAGGAAAACTATATGAAAAAGTAATAAAAGCAATACTGTCAACTCACATAGATCAACATGTTCCCAACTTTCAATTTGGCTTCAGAAACAATAAATCAACTACTCATCCACTTACAATTCTTGTTTCAAATGTCCAAAATGCAACACTGAAAAAATTTAAGACTGCAATCTTAAGTCTGGATATCGAGAAAGCCTTTGACTGTATGTGGCACAGAGGACTATTGTATAAATTGTATAAACTCGGAGTTCCATTTAAATTGCTAAAGTTATGCAAGCACTTTTTAGAGAACAGAAAAATAGCAGTAAGAGTGGGAACATGCTGTTCGGATTGTTTCCATCCTGAGCAGGGAACACCCCAAGGATCCCCACTATCAACTCTCCTATTCAACATATTCTGTCACGATATACTAGTTGTACCTAATAAGAATTCATATATCTTGCAGTATGCTGATGACACAATCCTAATATCACACGCAAAAACAATAAAAAAATGTGTGAAGAACCTACAAGAACTGTTAGACAACGTCCAAAATTGGTTCAAAAAATGGAGAATGAAAATTAATGTAGACAAATCCCAATTTACCATTTTTTACCATAGAATCTCCCCTACATCACCTACTCTGGAACTTGATGGGAAAAGTGTCCAACCTTCTCCGTCGATTAAATACTTGGGAGTACAAATTGATAATAAGCTCAATTTCAACCAGCACACGAAAAACATCAAGAAAAGAACTATATCTAGAGCCAAATACTTCTGCAAATTAGTCCACCGTAAGCAAGGAATCAACATAAATACAGCCGCAAAAATCTACAAAACCATTTGCCGCCCATTGTTAGAGTATGCACATCCAATATATACCAATTGCAAAAAACCTGCAATGAAAAACATCGACGTAGCAGAGACAACAGCACTTAGAACCATCACAAGAATGAGACACCCTAACAACGTACTCTACAATCCACCAAACAACCTACTTTACTCAAGCACCAACATTGAGCCAATAAGAACAAGGCTGAACACCCTGCGTAAAAGATTTGTGGCAAGGCTTAAGAAACAGGATGACATACTGACTTTATATCAAGATGACAACAACCACACCACCTCAAGAAAACACCCACAACATCCTTTAATAAATATATTCAGAATGTAATTTTTTTTTTTTTTTTTTTTTGCTGTTGTTAAATACAAATAATGTATATAAAAAAAAGAAAAAAAAAACTTGGCTGAAGGACCCAAGGTCAATGGCCATTTGCTCTGCAATAAAGAACCTTTATTATTATTATTATTATTATATATTGGATGGATTACTTTGTTACCTTGCGATAGTTAATGGAATAAGAAAATTACTTTGCTTTCTGTAGCTCCTATGAAAACTTTTACATCTTTTGATTTACACTGTTTAATGTCTACAAAATATTAAATAGATTCACAGTGACTTAAGTTTCGTAGTGTCACTACATTTTCAAACTGTTCTAACAAGTTGGATCTAATGGTTTTATATTGTGGGATGTTTATTTTCTTGTTCCAGAGATGATCTGTTTAATTAAGAGATTTATTGCAGAATTATTCCGGTACTTAAAGATCTTTATTGATTCGAAGATGTTTAGTTTTTATCTTTCAATTCCAGATGTAAAACTTCAAGATTACCTAATTCTAGGAAAACATAAATATTTGGAGAAATAAGAGTTATCTTTCCAGTGCTTGAAAGAAGCAAGATGTTTCTTGAACCTTTCTGTGAATGTTCTTTCTGTTTGGCTCACATAAACATTGCATTCATGACTTAATTCAAATAAAAGGCAAGAAAAAAACAAAAATTCTTTCAATGCAAAGAGTTTGAATGTGCAGCTGGAGAATTGATCGGAATTCATATGAAATATTATTGTTATTTATAAACTTCTGAGTTTATAGTGACAGTTATTTTTGTTGTAAGCATTGAAAAACAAATCGAGATCTTCAAGTACCACAATAACCCTTCAATAAAAGCCTGAATGGACGGATTGATCACATTTTTTTACTGAAATTCAAAGCTTTTTACCTATGACATTTTCTTCATACAATTACTTGAGGAATCGTCAAAGAAATTGATTAAAATAAGAGAAAAATATTTTTTATATGCCTCCAACTAATAATTATAGTTTTTAGTACTCTCAAAACGCAGAGGAGCATAGTTGATAATGATGATATTAAACGTAAACCACAGATGATCTGGTCCAATATCCACAACTCATTAAATTTTTGTTTAAATCATAGACATAGAAATTGGGACACGTTCACTCTGCGTTTATCAAATATGAGAGAAAAGTGTGAGAGAACAAATGATTTCACTTCTCTCATCTAAGGATGCTGCATATCTACAATTAGGATATCAAATATTTGTCAATTGCCTAATTATTTAAAATTACGGAATGGCTGAAAAAAATATTTATAATAGGTATAAACTTTCAAATAATTTTTTCGAAGCTTAATACATAAAAGAAGTGTAACAAAAATAGACTGATAATATAGACAATATGAAACTGACTTTCAAATCCTAACCTACTTACTTTTTCAAATACAAGATGTACTTCTCCACATGCACCTTTCCCTAGAAATCTGGACAGTTTATATTTTTTCCTCAATTCAGGTGGAAGATATTTATTAGATTCATCTGTTTCTAAGAGTTTGAATACAAACACTGAAAAATTAGATGAAAGAGAAAACTTTTAAAATATACTGGAGATCACACATATATATATATATATATCAAATAATAAACAATTGCTACATACTTAAATATAGTAACAAACCTAATCAATCAAGAAGCTGATTTAGGCTAAAATCATTAACATGAGAACTTCATACTTACATCTTTGAGAACCTTTGAATCCTACAGATAAAATATCATCATGTTGTAAAATATTTCTTTTTCCTCTTCCAACAAGTGTTCCGTTTATAAATGTTCCATTCTTGCTTTCATCTTTTAGATATATCAAATCATTGTAAACATCCCTAATTATAGAAAAATGAATTTTGCTGATATTTAACACTGTGTTTTCTGGGAAATTATTTTTGTTCACAACTATAGTACAGTGATCAGCTCGTCCCAATGTAATATTGTCTAGAATAAGATCTGAAAAATCAAACATAGTTGAGAAAAGCTTGGGAAGTTCGAAAGAATGAACGAATCCAGTCCAAACTATCTTATTCAAATTTCATATAGATTTTTATCATCTCATCCATGAGTTAGGAGAAAAACTTACCGACTGATTTAAATCTATCTAAATAAGAGTAAAGTCGTCCCCATGGTAATTGTATTTTGTTTTGTTCTTGAGGAATGCTCAAGGGTGTCAAAGTGTCCGGCAGATTATCACTGGTTCGATTTCCCATCGTTTTTATTTCATATAAATAAGTATCACTCAACATTTAATTAACTACACAATCTACAACTTATTTAACCTATGATCAACGTAAATAAGAAAACTGGAAATCGCGGGAAAATAATGACAAATAATAAGTATCGATGTAAAATATATAAGAATAATGCTATTTTTAAATCATTTATTTACACAGCTTCCAAATGTGGCAAAGATCTTTTCCAATGGACCAAAATTGCCAAATTGGACACTTTAACATCATTTTTACAACTTCCAGGCTTTGTTATGGTTTTTGGTAGGGATGAGAGAGAAGGATGCCATTTGTTCAAGGATTTGACAGGGTCCTACTAGCCCATTTGTTAAAACAGTTTGTAAGAAATGAGTAAACTAATCTTATGAATATGAATGGAGTATGAAAACTAAAATGGAGGGTGGATATATGAATGGATAAGAAGAAAGCCATTGGTATAAAACCCAAAGAATATTCTTTCCTATTTACTTTTAGTATTGAATGAAAAATACAAGGAACCACTTTTTTCGAAACCAATGAGGTTTCCCCAAAATTATTTAATCTTAAATCCTACATCTTGAATAGAAAGGTAAGAAAACGGATATTTTTGGAATCAATACAGATTTTTAAACAACTAAATAACCTGACTATCAACCTGCGGAATTCCCCACTCTTTTTTATTTTATTACGAAAAAGTTATTTTTTTTTCCATTTATCACATTTATTCACAGGCACCTGTGTAATTTTCATTTTTCAAAATTCAACAACTTTCATATAACAATCTTTAGGAAATATATTCCTTAATACAGTCCTGTCCTAACTCACAGGTGTTCCCAATATTATGCTCCCTTATCAGGTAAAAGGTTCACAATACCTCATCCCTTATAATTATGTGCAAGTACAATTACCGCAAGTGCAAATGTATACCATCATCCAATCGTACAATGAACGAAAATTACAAAATGAAACGTATATATTAGTTCCCGCTTTTATAAAGGATTAATCTGGTTATCTTTGAAAGGAGAGGAAAAAAGTGATACCCCAATAACAATTTCAAAAGAGACATTGGGTAATCGCCATTACATCTAAACACTGTATCAAGTAGCTATTTGTTCACGATTTCAGCTTATCAATGAACTTTTGACTTCTATATTCAAAATATATTTTCGAAATTCTCCGTTGGGGGTTATCACGTTTAATTTAATTGCCATTAGGTCCCCATTGACGTTTACGTCTTCGTTGTCATTGGTTGAAAATAACGTGTTGAGCTATCAACAAGTGGTTCTTGCTTAATTTAAATTCAATTTTCACATCGGCTTCATAAAGTTAGAAGGTAACACCGATTATTTTGAATCTGCTGGATTTTTGTCTGGACATTTACAGTGATTTTTCGTTCCTTCCTGAATATGCCCGCAAAAGTGGTTGTGATCGGAAGTGGAGGTAGGGAACATGCGATAATTTGGAAAATTTCTCAGAGTAATTTGGTGAAGAAAATATATGCTATACCTGGAAGTTATGCTATCGGGAAAGTTGAGAAAGCAGAAAATGTTCCCATCGATTTAAATAAATTTGAGGTTAGTACATAGAGGAAAAAATCTGTCAGTTATTATCTTTGTTGTCTATTTTACATTTTGAAGGAATTTCGTATTAATGTCCACATTATTTTCTTTGGATTGATAAATGATCAATGGACATGAAGATAGGCATGTTAATTAGTTTCCAATTGCACTGAAATTTGAAATATATTTTATGAGCGTTGATCATAAAATGTAATTCCTTCTAACTTTTTATAGAATATTAATAACTAAATATTTTCCTTTATTATTGAAGGAAAACTTGGTTGTGGCAAGAACCAAGAAATAAGAAATGAAAATAGGCTATGAGGTCTAAGATATTGTTGCCGTCATAATATTGTATTTTCGAGTTTGGAGCAAAACTACATATATGTAGTATGAAACAAGACGAGTACTCCTACAATGCATCTGTACGCGATGGGTTCGAACCATAGACTATTTTCCTAATACGTCTATGGTTCGAACCCAGGTGCGGAGTAAGAGGTTTTTTGAAATTTTTTGCAAAATTATTAATTATTTAATTTTCGTATCAAGTTGTAATGAATAATATGGGAAGTGAAGGTAAAAGGATAATCACAGAATAGAAAAATAAAACAGAAGCGACAACCCTCTTTGATATTTCCATTTTCCGTCGAATTTTGAGCGGAAAATGATCTCAAACGACTAGGTTGGACTCAGGGAAGAATCCGAGGCCAAAAGTAATTCTGTCCGGCCGGTTCGTTTGTGAACACTTTCGAACGGAGTCTTGAAACTTTCAGGGAAGGTTGGGTCCTAAATATCTCAGTTAATTTCGTTTATGGGTAAAATCGGTCTAATGTTTTCGCAGTTATCCACTTCAAGTTTTTTCTTATTTTCACAATAGCTCCTATACTAGCGATCCAATCGAAGTGAAATTTGGCATTTAGGTGTATAATAACAATATGAATGTGTATCTATGCCAAGTTTCGGGACGATCTCTTGTCCATGCGGACGACTTGAGGTAAAAATGCTAATTTCCGAACGATAAGATCTAGAGACTTGAAATTTTCAGTGACCTCGGGACCTAAACAAATCAGTTATATTCAAAAACAGACAAACTGAGCTCAGTGATTTCTGAGTTATTCTCATTAGATTTTATATTTTTCAATTAGTTTCGAAAGTACGAATTCCATAGAGTTTAAATTTAGAATGAGGTAATAAGGCGAAGGCTCGTACCTAATTGCGTGGAGATAAATTATTAAAAGAGCAGAACAGCAGCTCTAAAATTGTAAAAAGTGACGTTTGACTTTCGGGTGACAGAACACAGCATTCTGCACGTTTGTTCTAGGGAACAATGTGCTATCGCTTTGGCCATATGTCTTGAATTTTCGAATTTTGAGCTGAAAATGATCTCAAACGATTAGGTTCGACTCACTGATGAAGAATCCGAAGTCAGAAGTAATGGTGTCCGGTCGATCCGCTCGCTAACACCCCAACTGTCGAATGAAGAGAACTAGAGATTTGAAACTTTCGACTTTGAGGCCTAAATATCTCAGTTAAGTTTGTTAATAAACACAATCGGTTCAATGGTTTTGCAATTATTAAGATTTGAAGTTTTTCCCTTTTGCTAATATTTTAGAAACTACAGATGCCAATCGATCTGAAATTTGTTATTTAGAAGAAGAATAATGACTTATCCTATATTAAAAATTAATAAAAAATATTACATGAGCAGAGCTGCGTTGAGCGCTATCGGAACCATAGCAACACAGCTCCTATCAGTTTTAAATTTAACTGCAAATAACGACCTTAATGTTAATCCCATATAGATTAAACATAAGGGAAGATATAAGAAACAATTGTTTTCTTTATTAATAAGGTTGCAACAACAAGCAGTAGAAACATTTTTTGCATCCTTAGGATATCAAAATTAAAATTTTCTTGAATTTTAATTAAATAAAATAATAAAGTAAATAAAAACACTTGGCTTAAGTTTCATTGTTTATTTCATGTCTGTTGACAGTATTTTAAAATATTTCCAAAATTTATTAATTAACGACAATGGTTTCGCCAACCTCATGGCTTCTTCAGGTTTTAAACTAACTCTGAAAATTACACTTTCACTTCTTATATACCTATTAAAATTTGAAAAAATGGGAAGTACAAATACCTAACAATTTTCAGAAATAAAGATAAGAAAACCTAAGCAGAAAAAGGATACAAATAACCATCAATTCACAGAAGTACCGATAAAGAAAAATAATAGAAATAATAGATATTACTGAAGAACTTTTGATTAGAAACAACAGTCCAGTTAGAAGGAATGATATTTTAAATAGTCTGGAAAGTCTAGAATAAAACTATTTTCAATTAAATGGAACTATTTATAGTTCAGATGAAAGTTTAATTATGGGCAATCCAATTAGTCCGATTTTAGCAGAAATTTTTATGGATAATTTAGAAAGAAAAATTCAATTAAATCACTTGAGCAAATGTTTTCTCTATGGGTTTAGATATGTAGATGATATCATTTATTGCTTTAAGGGAACAGATAGACAACTATGCAATTTTAATGAGTTATCTTGGCAGATAAAGTTGAAAAGAAATAAATATATACATTTGGTCTCACCATTGTTTTTATGGTTGATTTGCCTTCGCAAAACTTCTCGAGAATATTATCTAGACACAATAGGTCTTTAGATGCGATCAAACAATAGTGCCGATAAAAGTATACATATATAACTCCCTATATTTTGAATTAGTAAATGAGAATGTTTATATTATTATGTTTCAGGATATTGCAAATTTTTGCAACGATAATGATGTATCCATGGTGATAGTGGGACCTGAAGATCCTCTAGCCAAGGGCATTGCTGATTTTCTTGGAAAGTTCAATATAAAGGTATTTGGACCTTGTAAAGATGCAGCACGCTTGGAATCCGATAAGAGCTGGGCTAAAAGTTTCTTCGATAGACACGATATTCCTACTGCTAGATGGAAATCTTTCAGTAATTCAGAAGAAGCAAAAAAGTTCATTAACGAGTGAGTTATTGGTATTTACATAATAATTATGCTAGGTATTTTGAAAGACATGTAGATCTCATTCAAAAAATTATAAAAATCATTTAAATGAGTGTTGAATGAAATTATTGACTCTTAAAGTTGTTGTCAATTCACTTCTTAGCTTGGATATCTAAGGTCTGGAATAATCCTAAAAAACAATGAGTCAACCGTCATTAATTGATTAGTTTTACAGGAAATCATATGATTGCTTAAAATACCGCAGTGTTTCTCCTAAAGCTTAAGATTATTCTAAGGATTATTATTATTATTTATAGTGAGCGGGCGTCTGTCCACCCTACCACTGGGTCCGCACGGACTATTGTGGTTCAACCTTAATTTATATTTCCCCGACGAGATCCAGTTTTTAAATAAAACCGATAATCTTGTTCGGAGGTAATTTTTCAGTTCGCAGTGGGCTTTAAAAGCCTGACTAAAGACCTCAAACCTGATGCGACTCACTGCATTCATCGTCTTCAGCCGACCGATTTTGTCCAAATGCGTTTTCAGCCAGCAATGTCCTGTCATAATTCCGATAAGTGTTCTGAGTTTGGTTCTATCCAGACCTAGCGCTAGGTCCACCATCTTTTGGTTCGAAGCTGTTTCAAGGAACACCTTTGAATGTTTTAGGACAGGATGGTTCAGCCAGAAAAACTCTAGTCTTGAGTTCATTCTGCCCGTTATCGTCCGCTTAGCCACGTCATATGGTATTCCGAAGAATGGTTCCAGGCGTACCAGAGGCAGCGTAGTTCCAGCAAATGCCAGCCGATCTGCCTCTTCGTTACCCAAATGGTTTGAGTAGCTCCGTATCCAAACAAGAATGATTCTGCTATACATACCGAGCCTGTTTAAAGCCGTGCGGCAACTGTAGACTGTACAACAGCTGGATTCCAGAGCTTTTAGTAGTGACTAACTATCAGTAAATATTTTGATTTAGCTGTGGTGGATTTGCCGTTTTATCAACCTGAGGACAATTACATTGAAATTCCGTTCTTGTCTCATGACTTTTGACGTTAGATCCCAGGGCATCAATAGGGTGCTGTTCATTAACTATTGTCTCTGGCTATTCAAAGGATATTATGTTGTGAGTTTGGGTGAATTCAACTACATCAACTCGATAATACAGAAATATTTCCATTGAAGAAAACATTAAAAAGCATAAAAGTCCTTAAAATTTGTTAAACAATACCAAAAATGTAATAAATATGGTGGAACTGTAGAAGTATCTGGATAATAGTTTGGTTCTGAAGCAATTTGAAGAACTAATTACATGAGTGGCTTCGATAGCTACATCATTTGACATTTCAAAATGAAGTAGCTATAGTAAACGTATTATCCTTCATAAATAAATCTGTAAAAAATTAACAAAATATTCTGTTTTATTCCAATATGCTTTCATTCGAGCAGAGCACCATTTGATGCACTTGTGGTAAAGGCAAGTGGGTTAGCTGCTGGCAAGGGAGTCATTGTTGCTGCTAACAAGCAAGAGGCCTGCAGTGCTGTTGATGAAATTTTAGGTGACAAAAAATTTGGATCTGCTGGGGAAACTGTGGTGATTGAAGAATTATTGGATGGGGAAGAAGTTTCAGTAAGTAGGACAGTCTTCTTGATATTAAAGAATTATCGAACTTTTAATCTGTTTGTGTTAAAATAAAAATATGTATTTCTTCATATGAAAATTAAATCACAGCAGTTAGTTACTAATTATATCAACAAAGTTAACAGATAATCACTAAAGCTTTGAAAACAGCTTATGCTCAATTTAATAACACTTGCTTACAAACTTTAAATTGGGTAAAGTTATACAACAAATACTATTCATATAAGAATTGCTTAATATTTTTTTAAATAGGTTCTAGCATTTACTGATGGCAAAACAGTAAAAGCCATGCAACCTGCACAGGATCATAAAAGAATATACGATGGCGACAAGGGTCCTAATACAGGAGGAATGGGTGCATATTGTCCATGTCCTTTGTTGAACGAAGGTCAGATCCAGTTTGTTCAGAAAAATATCCTTGAGAAAACCGTTGAAGGTTTCAGAAAGGATAATATTTCATATGTCGGTGAGTCTAATTTTATACAGATGCCGGACAATTCACTAAGTTAAAGCCTGACTGCATCAGATTGTTACACATCGTCGTCTACTGCAGTAATATTTCCATTAGATTTTATATTTATTAAAAGTATGGGTAATTTTTTTATTGTATGATTGAATCACCTTTATAAGATAGTGTGATACTATATGACTGAAAACAAATTTGTCTACATTAATTCTACAAGATATGGAATAAGGCCATCTTTTTTTAGATTTTGGGTTTATTTAAGAATAATATCTATATGATTGATTTCAATAGTTATATCATTTTCACCGATTACATATTTCTCAAAGGGCTCATGATAATGCCCCACAAAAGCATTTACAACCATATGCTAAATTTAAATCTTGCTTTTCAGTGTGATATTTAGTTTATTCAATGTTCTAATAAGTTTCAGAATGTTGTTTAGAATCTCAGAGAACACACATGGTCACAAAATTAAAGTTTAAATGTCCGAAATTCAAACAACATATCTGAAAGTAAGCAAAGGTGGTACTCGAATTTCAATCGTTTTTTTTATGGCGAACCATCATGAAACTATGAGGGTAAATATTCACTGCAGAGTTTTACCGGTTTTACAGTGAAAATTTAGTGCACATTATTATTTATTATTGTTGTCAAAATATGAATTTTCAGTAATGTCCAAATTTACGGACCTCAGAGACGCCTTAAGGTTTGTATTGGTACTAAGAACAGATTCAAGGTCAAGAGGTAACCCAGGCAACACCACCTAAACACCTCTGTTGTTTAGGTGGTGTTGACCCAGCTAAACCAATACCACTTACAGATCTATGACTGGATGGTATTGTGTGAACTGCCTATAAAATGTATCTACCATTATTTATTCTCTTTGAATAAACCTATAAAAATTTGTTGAAATATTCTCAATAGATTTTCTCAAATTTAAGAGGTCATCAATGCAATCTTCTGTAAATCTATTAATTTTTAATACATATAAAAATTAAATATGAAATTTGATGAGATATTTATAATAGATTTTCATCAATTGAAAAAAGTTATCAATAATTTGATTCAAAATCTGCAGATTTTTAATGAATATGACGTTTCCTCGAAAATTATTATTTGGAGCAAATTTATGTATTCATTCAAGTAATTAATTTTTTGAATATTTGAATATACTTAAACTGTGTGATAAATAAAAGAAATTTTATTCAACGCTTAATGAGCAAGCATAGTAAAAACTGATTATCAGTCTTTACTAGACAGAGATCTATCTTGAAATTTGTAAAATAAAAAATTGCCTGAAACAAAATTATTTTATATTTAACGGTACGTTTTACATAAATGCCGAAAGCTTCACCATGGCAATAATAACTCATTTTTATCCTGAATATTTATGGATTACCTAGAAACTGAAAGCCAAAAAATCATATTTCAAATATTTTATTTATTAGTATTATATAGATATGTTCAATGGCACAAATAGTTCATTTTGTTTGTACAATTACACAACAAATTTAC
Organism: Megalocaria dilatata; assembly: GCA_034642435.1. Classification (NCBI taxonomy): domain Eukaryota; kingdom Metazoa; phylum Arthropoda; class Insecta; order Coleoptera; family Coccinellidae; genus Megalocaria; species Megalocaria dilatata. The sequence continues at coordinate 27,039,021 of CM067859.1, forward strand.
ATATAAAGAAGAAATAAATAACAGACCACCTCAAATCCCCCATTATCTACTTATAGTAGCATAGTTAACCTACCTATGGCACAAGAAATTTTCAACAAAGAATACAATACTATCAAGCAAGTAGCTTTAAATAATGATAATTTTAATCATTCAATCATACCTATCAAACAGAATTAAATACAGTCAGTAACACTAATATATCCTAAACTTAAATACAAATGACCCATATAGGATAAAAAACTGAGCATATTGCTAGATGTTTGAAAAGAAAAAAATATATAATTTATCACAAAGAACTAATAATCAATTAGGCGATTTAATAAAAAACGATAAAGAGATCATTTTAAAAAACTGGAATTTATACGTTAACATGTGGTAATTGCAAGTATGTATGTATATATCGGACAAACTGGAAGATCATTGTTAAGAAATTTAAGAAAATACAAAAAATGTTATAATAATAAAAAACAAAATTCAATATATGGTAATCATTTGTTAGAAACAGGACATAATTTTAATAATAATTGTGAAATATCGTGTATTAATCTTTTGGAAATTGTAGAGATCAATAAATGGAATAAAAAAATTCTATTGAACGATTAAATCAACATAAACAGGTCCCCTTTATTTAACATCTTTGAAGAACATTAGGTATTCCATAATAACTATATTTTCTTCACCCCCTCCCTTTTTTTTGTAAACAGAGTTTAGTATTCTAAAACATATTTTTGCATTGTATACTCAGTTTAAATACCCACCTGATGATGTCATGGTACGACGAAAGAATTGTAGTTATTAAAAATTAGCTGAATTAAAAATTGTCTTTATTTTATACAATTTATGCTTAAAACTGTCGACGTTAAAATTTCTGAGGCTGTGAATGCTTGTATAATATTTTATGTTTCGATTAATTAGATTGATTATTTTGGATTGAAAAAATAAAAATCTCCTTTTATGAGTATAGAATGAATATTATTACTCCATGTTTTGATAAAAGAACCTAACTTGTCAACGTATTACAATTTAGATTTCATTTACAGGTGTTCTCTATGCCGGATTAATGATTACTAGCAACGGCATTAAAATTCTAGAGTATAACTGTAGGTTTGGAGATCCTGAAACAGAAGTTATTCTCCCATTGCTCGAGTCTGACCTGTACTCTATCATATTGAGTTGTTGTAATGGAATTCTCGATAAAGTAGAAATAAAATGGATGGAGGATTTAACAGCGGTTGGTGTAGTAATGGCTGCTTGTGGATATCCTGGCACACCGAAAAAAGGTCAAATAATAAAAGGTGAATCTCATTCAATTATATCAGATCTCGGAAATCTTCAATTGAATCACACTGTGCATAAGTTTCTGTATGTTCATTCCCAGTCAAATTCCGTCAAATATATTCAATATACAGATATTTGAATTCTACAGTTTTATTCTATGTATAAATTATAAGTAGTTCCTTACTTTATTTGAAAGATCCGAAAATATTTCCTTTTCAACTCACTTTCTCCACCAAAAATCAATCAATTCCTGCATTTAGTACACAAGTCACATCAAAAATTTGACAAATCGAGTTCTCGGACATATTCAATCTAAAATAACTCCAGAAGAAAGTTTCCAAGATCTGTATACAAGCATTGAAATCAGTTGTGAAACAGTACCAATACTCATTCAATTTAACTTGCAACTAAAAAAATCATACCCTTTCACAGGCATTGAAGAAATAGAGAAGAAAGCAAACTATGTGGTTTTCCATTGTGGTACAGCTTTCAAGGACGGCAGCTTAGTGACGAATGGAGGTAGAGTGTTGATAGTGGTATCTCTGGCACAACAGTTGGCTAAAGCAGCTGCTGAAGCTACACGAGCATGTAAAGTCATCACATTCGATGGATGTCAGTATAGAAGAGATATTGCTCTCAAGGGTATAGCTAGGTAAGTAGAAGAAGAACCTTGGAAACATGCAAAAGACTGTTGTGATGTTTGATTAGACTAGTTGAGATTTAGTTTACCTTTTGTTGAGTTTTCACTTATCCTCATGATGAGGAAAAATCTACAGTCACAAAAATATGTTAACTTTTGAATCTTTTGGTAGTAATACAGTAATTTCTAAGATCTTATTTTAATTATGGATTAACTACCAAATAGTAAGCGCCGGAACACTAAAATATTATGAAGCAAAAAAAAATAGTAATTCTTTGAGTCAATCAAGTTTTTGGGGCAATTATATTATACAAGCACAAATCTGAAGGGGAAAGAACGTTTGTCCTCAATACGATTTAAGGGTATGCCAAAAGTAGGAAGAAAATCCAAGATTTGCAGCAGATTGGAAAAATGAGCAGAGCAGGTCTTTGGGTCCCCGATACTCTGTCCGAAGAGAACAAAGCCAACCGGTCCATCACATGCAACGTATTGCTTCAACATACAGAACTGTTTTTTGATCGCTTGATCATTGGTGACGAAAAATGGGTCCTATATGATAATCCAAAACGCAAAAGGCAGTGACTCTCTTCAAATGAATCACCACAAAGTACTGCGAAGCCAAGTTTACATTCCAAAAAGGCGCTTCTATGTGTTTGGTGGAGTATACGCGGTATTGTTCGTTTTGAAGTGCTGAAACCTGGACAAACTGTTAATGCAGATCTTTATTGTGAACAATTAGATGGAGTGAACCAATCTTTAATCGAATAGTATCCGGTGATTGCCACCAGAAACGCGTTATTATGCAACACGACAATGCAAGACCCCATTGTGCAAACCTTGGAAAAAATTAATTAATCGGGGTGAGAGGTAGTGCCTCACCCACCATACTCCCCTGATATCGCACTCTCGATTTCCATTTATTCCGATTGTTACAACATTTTCTCAGTGGCAAAAAGTTTGAAAATTTGGATGATGTCACAAATGCCATCATGAGATATTTTACTCAAAAACAAATTGATTTTTATCAGTCAGGCATTGAAAATTTGCACACTAGATGGCAAAAGGTTTTTGGCAACGAAGGTGATTACATTATTGATTAAAAATAAAAACCTGTTGATAATTTATTCTTTGAATTTAATTTAAAAAGGCAACATTACTTTCAGGTCCTCCTAATATATCTTCTCGCAACCATTGCATGGTATACTGTATATTAAGTTTGATTTCTTCATTGTTGGAATTTAATTTTTAATGGACTAAACCTCAATGTATTTTGTGACTTATGGCATATCTTTAAATTGTGTTCCTTCAGAATGTTACTTATATTTTCAGATAAGCTTCTTACATAAGGAATTGAGATGTATTTTTCTCCCTGAATGTCTTTTCTCTTTCTTTTGTTGTAAAATCTGTGCGTTCTTTGTTTGATAGTCTTGTTGACTAGATCTATTGGGTATTTATTATTGGTTGGTTAAGATTCTATTAACTCGGTTTAGTGTTTCTACTCGTAAAGATGGGCATAACAAACCGTGCAATTACCCTAACCAGCCCATCATTACGAGTAGAAACACTAAACAGAGTTAAGAGAATCTTAACCAACAATAACTATCCAACAGATCTAGTCAACAAGATTATCAAACAAAGAATACTCAGATAACAAAAGGAAAAGAAAAGATATTCAGGGAGAAAAATACATCTCAATTCCTTATGTAAGAAGCTTATCTGAACATATAAGTAACATTCTGAAGATACATAATTTAAAGATTTGCCATGAATCACAAAATACATTGACAAAATTCTTTACTCCCTTCAAAAGTGAAATTCCAAAAATGAAGAAATCAAACTTAATATACAGTATACCATGGAGATGTTTTATTTATTATAAAATTATTTCGTAAATTCAGAGCCCCACAGTTTTGAGATTTATATAACTAGCATGTGATATACTTAGATTTCTATATAACTTTGTTGGATGACATTTTAAATGAAGAACAATTATTATCATTTGCATATAGAAAGACAATTGTTTCTCATCTACAGTGAACCAATTCTATATTTTCCGTTTTCTCTATTTTTTTCCTTGAACTGTTGTCACTATAGTTGTGGTTCTTTTTTTGGACATCATCGTCAGCCTAGTCGTTTTAATTTCAAGTTGGAATTAAACATGTGTTATAATGTTGTATGTCGTAGATCCATTTTGACATCAGGAAAACTGTCTTACAAGCAATGTGGAGTGGATATAACAGCTGGAAATGATCTGGTTTCTCATATTAAACCCAAGGCAAAAGCAACAGATCGTCCAGGTGTCATGGGTAGTATTGGTGGATTTGGGGGACTCTTTGACACCAAAGCTGCAGGTTTTAAGGACCCTTTGCTCGTTTCAGGCACAGATGGAGTTGGAACAAAGTTGAAAGTGAGAATACACATTTTTCTTGTTTGTGTAGACATAATTACTTTTTTATATATTTTTTCAGATAGCTCAGGAAGTTGGAAAACATAATACCATCGGTATAGATCTTGTAGCAATGTGTGTGAATGATGTACTAGCTCATGGTGCGGAGCCTTTATTTTTCTTGGATTATTTTGCATGTGGCCATCTGGAAGTGTCTGTTGCGAAGGATGTAGTTTCAGGTGTAGCAGAAGGATGTCTTCAGGCCGGATGCTCTCTGATTGGTTAGTATCAGAAATGTGAGAAATGTACACCTGATATTCGTGATGGTAGAAATAATGGCCAGATAAGCATATCATATATGAAATTAATCCATAAATTTAGGGAAAATCTTGGCTGAAAATTTGTTCACAGATAAAAATCTCTTCCTAGGGAATAATCTTGCAATTGTAACTCTTTGGTAATGGTAGGGATAAAAATGTTCCCTTATTGTCTTCCAAACTTCACTGTGACCTACTTCCACTACTCCTGCTATGGATCTTGTACTTGATGTTGGATCATCCTTGGAGAATTTGTTTCTCCATTTGAGTTGTTACAGGTCTGCCGACGTATCCTCCTTGGAATTTTTTCAAACTAGCAACTTTACACCAACTACATTCATGGATATGGCTCACTATTTGAATAAATAAGCGGCATCTTTCAACAAATGATGAAATTCAAGAAACTACAGATAAGTCATGCTGATTGTTTGCTTAACTGCACTAAAATAATCTGTGTTCAATCAATAACATCTAATTTTCGATCAAATATAGATTGCATGAAGAGATTGAAGAGAATTAATGGGGATCTCTGTAGTATAGTGAGAGACGTGCGCAATGGAGTTAGGAATTGTGGGTTCCAGTCTCATTGTTTTTGTGTTTTGTGTGCGTCAGGTGGTGGAGTATGGCTAATGACCATAGCAGTCGATCCCATAAGTCTCAACATAAAAAGGGAGGAGATTTAACAGCATCAAATTATTTTTATATTTTTGTCCCCTTGAATATTTCAAACAGGCGTTTTTGGTAAAATGCTTTATTTTGATAAGTTCTACCTTCATAAAAAAATCATCCTTGAAGACACCCTGTATATATTGGGATTACAAATTAATTCTGTCCATTTTTAAAAAATGGCTCTAAAACTTTAAATTTTTAAATAGTAGCAGCTGATTGCGGCGGTTTTAGACAGATTGCACATCTGCCGATAAGATCCAGTTTGACTTGTTTTGAGTTTCATATAAAATGTTTTTTATTACGCTATTAAAAATGTCAGATTTTTTGATAACAAACAACAAGTTTTAGTTTTTGGTTTTAATTGGAAAAAGTGCAGCATCAAGATCATTGTAGGCTTGTGAAAGTTTATGATGGCAATACTCCAACTGACTCAACATGGAAAGTATGGTTTCGGCACTTCAAAAGAGGTGATTTTTGCGTTGAAAATAGACCTCGCTCAGGACAGCCAAAAAAAATTCGAAGACGATGAAGTAGGCATTACTATGAGTCTAATGTTAAGACAAGTTTGCACTTACGTTGGGGGTGATCAAACAAGCACTGACTGTACATTTGAAATCTATGGGCCCGATTCAAAGCAAGGCAATTGGGTTCCTTATGAATTTAAACCAAATGATTTTGAAAGACGATTATTTTCTTGTGAGCAGCTGCTTCAGAGGCAAAAAAGATGGGGTATTTTACACCGGGTAGTGACTGCTGACGAAAAGTGAATCTTTTACAACTGACTCAAAAAAAAGAAATACGGCCAATCGTTGCCATTGACCTTAACATCAATACCAAAGCCGAACATTCATGATTTGAAAGTTATGCTGTGTATCTGGTGGGACCAAGGGGGCGTTGTGTACTGCGAGCTGCTAAAACCTGATTTTTCCATTATGGGTGAACGGTACAGACTGCATTTACTTTGTTTTGAACCGCGCATTACCAGAAAAACGGCAGCAATAATAGGACAGACACATAAAGTTATTCTAGTTATGCTAGGCCTCACGTCGCAAAAAATATTTAGAAGCGATCAAATGAGCTAGCTTACGGCACCCGCCGTATTCTCCGGACATTGCTCCTTCTCACTACTGGCTGTTTCGACAGATGCAACACGATTTGACAGCTCATTTCGTCACTTCTTTGGAAGAAATCGAAAATTGGCTTCAAAGTTGAATCGCTCTAAAGAGAAGAAGTTTTTGCGAAACAGAATTCGGAGATTGCCTGAGAGATGGGGGAAAAGTAGTAAGCAGTGATGAACAATATTATGATTAATGTGTTATATCATTATCTTCCGAAAAAATGCATTATTTTATCTAAAAAACAGACGAAATTAATTTGTACTCCCAATACTATGTAATCGTGTTTAAATTTAAAGTCTTCAAACAATATTTTCGGTGGTGATTCATTTAATACACAATGTCTAGAAGACAATTCTCCATTCCAAATATATTCCCAAAAATTCTTTTAGGGTATGCTGAATATTTTGACAGCTATATGTCATCTTTATATTCTCTAGAATTTTTTATCGAGCCTTTTAATGGCTTTAAACGACATCAAAATGTTTTCTAGGTGGAGAAACAGCAGAAATGCCTGACATTTATCCAGTTGGAGAATATGATGTAGCTGGGTTTGCTGTTGGAGCTGTTGAAAGATCCAACTTGCTCCCTCATGTGCAAGATATCAAAGAAGGAGATGTCATAATAGGTCTTCCTTCTTCTGGAGTACACAGTAATGGATTCAGTTTAGTGAGAAGAGTTATGAAGCTGGCAGAAGTAACATATCAAAGTTTATGCCCATTCAGTGATTCAAAAAAAACATTCGGTAAGAACATTAATTTTTATAATAATAATAATCATGAATTAAAAGTGAATTATATTTTTAGGAGAAGAACTCTTGACACCCACAAAAATATATGTTAAATCCGTAGTTCCACTGATAAAATCTGGAAAACTAAAAGCTTTCGCACATATAACTGGAGGAGGTTTGCTAGAAAATATTCCAAGAATTCTTAATCCAAATGTAGCTGTGAAATTGAATGCTAAGAGATGGACCATACCAAAGGTATTTGCATGGTTGGCTGCAATGGGTAAGAACTGTTTTATATACAAACTTGCGTATTTATGGAAAAATGCGATAGAAATTAATATGATTACCTAGTGGGCTTGTATTAATTACTGGGATCATTGGGTGGATCAGTCCAACAATCGAGTTTAAATTTAACTTTTAGATGTAAAATAACGACACAAAGCCTAATGCATAATTTCATAAGGATCGTACAGTAAGAAAATTTAAAAAATATATATTTTGTGAGCAGAGCAGCGTTGAATCCTACCAAAACCATAGCAACAGTGATACAGCTAATACAAAATTTCGTGAACAGTTCTTGACTTCACGTCAGTATGTTCCACTATTTTTTCACTTATGTCACTAAAGTACAATGAAGAAATGAATTATTTAGTCTTTTAACTTTCTGCGCGCTTGTCAATTTTCGAAGTTTGAATCGAAAATGGGCTCAAACAACAAAGTAATTCTGTCCGGCCTCCGTAAATACTATAAGTTTCGAACGGAAAGAGGTAGAGACTTGAAACTTTCAGGGTAGGTTTTTTATTATACATCCACCAGTAAGTTGTATATTTGAAAAAAATGTAGCTATTGAAACCGGTCATATGTCTACCTTTTTTGAATAAATCTTGAAAAATTTGATATAATATGGTTTTATTTCAAAATTTAAAATGGATTTTGATAAAATAAAAAGAAAATATGAAATATTTTCTTAAATTTACAAGGCATATTCCTTGAAAGAGGATTATATAAATAGAAACGGTGTTTTTAAGGCATTTTGATATATTTTTTTAAATTGAACTTATGCACAGAATTATTCTGTTTTAACATCTAAATTTAACATAATTTGTTAACATTTTGTATGCTGGTAATCATTCGTAATAAATTCTGCGGTCTCTTTATGATCAATACATCAATCAGTGACTGTTTCATTTCCATTTTAGGCGGTGTCAATGAATTCGAGCTGCTTAGAACGTTAAACTGTGGAATTGGTGGTATCTTGGTTGTGGCGAAGGAAGATAGAGAAATTGTAATGAATTCTCTTAAACCTGATGGTGGGGTCGTAATTGGAGAAGTGATAGCTCGTGAAGGTCAGTAGAACTACTTTTCAAAACCATAACTCAACACTAGAATAGTCCCATTTTAACAAACATAATGAGACCCTAGGTGATATATGATATAAACACAACACAAATCGCTTAACGAAAGTTACAAGATAAGGAGGATATGGATGTTAAAATTCACCTATAATTTCGGTTCCTACTCAAAGATCGAACTTCTAGTCAACATAAAAAACGAAACCTTATAGAGGATTTATTTATCGCGAGATGAAGTGAATTTATACTATTATATTACTCCTGAGTTTACGTGGACACCTATAAGATCGTATTAGGATCTATTTTATCAATGATTTTTTTAACTTAGTTACCCACAAAATTTCATTTAGGAAATTTTTTGTTAAATGATTTATTTTGAAGAGTTCTACCTCCTGTTAAAAAAGACAAGATAATATCTGTTTAATTTCCATGTGCACTAATGTTTGAAATATAGATGAAAGAAATCTTTGTTATTTTAAGTTTGAGTAGAAGTTGTATCTCTCAGCAGATGTTTGTAAAATAAAACTAAAAGAGGTTTCTAAATAAATTGTGAACTATATAAACCAAATGATTTTTTCATGTAAAATTTTAAGGAAGAGTTATTCTTGTTATTATCTAACAAGAATAACAGCAAGGAATGTATGTATGTACTTTCTCCTATTTATTTGTCTGTAGCTAGTAGCACTGAAGTTTGAAATACATAAAATGCAATTTGGCCCAAATAAACCATTTCTTTACAGGAAATCAAGTGATTATCGAACATTTTGCCGAAGTTATGGAGCAACATATGAGGCCATTCGTTCCAAATTTGATAGAAAGATATGCTCCTATCAAGAAACGGGTTGGTGTTCTGATATCTGGCAGTGGAACTAATTTACAAGCGCTGATCGATGCTACGAAGGATCCCTCACAGGATATTGGTGCCGAAATAGTTTTAGTAATATCTAACAAGGACAATGTTGAAGGACTGAATAGAGCCAATCGTGCAGGCATTCAAACAAAAGTGAGAATTTTCAATAATAGTTCTTCGAATTTGTTGATTAGTATAAATACTTGAATGATTGACTTGTCTCTTCATTATTGATACAAATTCATGTAAATAATGAATTTTATTATTATTTGAAAGTAACTGGCAAAATCACACAAAGTTCACTAGTATATGATGGGTTTTTGAGGAGGACAATATTTTTAAAGTAAAATACAAACTATTTTCAACAAAAGGAGAACTTTATTTTATTTCAGAATATAACTTATTACATTTATGTTGAAATAAGACATCACTTAAACATCCACCTCGGCTTTGTGTTCAAGATTGACATTGAATCAATAAGCTGATATAAGATCCTTCTGTTGAAATTGAGTGTTTTTAGAGGTTCAAACTGAAAATAAAGAATCGAAAAATTGTCTGCAAATTTTCATCTGTTTGCCATAGTAAATATTATTGAAATTGTAGTGGATGGAAGCTTGAAATTTCATAATAACTTGAAGTGGACGAAATCTAATAAATATCAAAAAATGATAAATAACAATAGTCTGAAGAAGTTTGAAGAAGTCTGGAGAGTTTCAAGGAAAATATTGTCACTTTTGTAGAAATATTAAATTTTGATCTCTATCTAGTCCATCACTGAATCTAAACCCGCAAGAAATATTATACCTATTAAAATCAAGAGGTTGAAGAACTATATATACTATGGAATCTTACTAAGTATTTTTTCAGGTTATAAGTCACAAAAATCATTCTTGTAGAGAAGAATACGACAGAAAGCTAGATGAAGAGCTTAGGTTAGCTGGAGTAGAAATAGTTTGTTTAGCAGGATTCATGAGAATTTTAAGTGCAGAATTTACCACTAAATGGCGAGGAAAGCTGATCAACATCCATCCCGCACTTCTTCCGTCCTTCAAAGGTACCCATGCACAAAGGCAAGCTATTGAAGCTAAAGTCAAAGTTAGTGGCTGTACTGCTCACTTTGTCGAAGTAAGTCTCTAATAAAATATTAGACTAAAAAAACTATTTAAATAAAATGAATGTAGTTGACTAGGTGAAACCTAATTTTAACGTAAGTAGCGCACGAAATATCCGAGGTTGCAGCGGAATGGTTTTTTAAATCTGGAACATAGCACATGATCTTAAGATATCCCACGAGTCCGCACGTACGATTTTGATTGATATTTTGGCATGAGAAAGGTGGCCGCACGACTCGTACCGAAAGACCTGAATTTTCTTCAAAAACGTCATCGCGAACAGGTTGCTTCAAACATGCTGGATCGCTGTAATTCCGATTCTACATTCATGGGACGCATTATAACTGGTGATGAGACCTGGGTCTACGAGTACGATATGCAAACAAGCCAGCAATCATCGGAATGGGTGGCAAAAAATGAGCCGAAACCGAAAAAACCACGCCAAAGCCGCTCGAAAATGAAGGTGATGCTCATTGTTTTCTTCGATATCCGTGGCGTGGTGCACTACGAATTCGTTCCAGAGGGTCAGACGGTAAACAAGGAGTATTACCTAGGCGTTATGAAACGTTTGCGTGAGCGTATCCGTAAGAAGCGGCCAAATTCATGGATTTTGCATGACGATAACGCGCCTTCTCATCGAGCTACGATTGTGACTGACTTTCTCGCCAAAAACTCAACAAACGTGCTTCAGCAACCACCGTATTCGCCGGATTTGGCTCCCTGCGACTTTTTCGTCTTCCCAAAACTAAAATTGCCCCTTCGTGGCACCCGTTTTGAGTCGATTGAAGCCATAAAACAAAATTCGGCGCGAGAGCTAAAGTTCATCCCGGAAAGCGCCTATAAAAAATGTTTCGATAATTGGAAGTGCCGTTGGCATAGATGTATTGGAGCAAATGGAGCCTATTTTGAAGGCGACCCAATAAATTTTGACGATTAAATGTAAAAATGTTGTTTTAATTGAAAATTCCCGGTACTTTCTTGACAGAGTAGTATATATATATATTGAAGATGAATTTCCGTCAAGTAAAGACCGAGACAATCAATAATAAAAGGGGTTATGTGTGCAACTCATAATTCTAAATGAAAATCAACATATATGTGTATTGTTTAATAAGTGCATAATCTTTTTAGTTCATAGGTTATTGTTCACTGAAACAAGTCCTTCATACATAAGCAAAAGTTAATAATATACTTCAATAAGTCTCCAAATGAAATAATTTGGAACATCTGCTGATTATGTGAGAACCCTTTAGTCTTAGAGAATATTTTGTCATGACTTCATTTAAATATTTTGTTTGTGTAGCTGCAATTTAATTAAAATAAAAATATGATTTTTATAGGCTGATGTAGACGCAGGGGCTATAATAGCTCAAGAAGCAGTAGCAGTTGAAATTGACGACAACGAAGAGACCCTGACCGAAAAGATCAAAATTGCTGAACACAGGGCGTTTCCCCATGCTCTCAAATTGGTGGCAACTGGAAAAGTTAGGCTTGGTGATGATAATAAAGCCATCTGGTCACCTTGATAAATATGTGTGGAGCAATTTATTTCCCTCGAATATATTTTTATATTTTTGTACAGATGATTGAAATACATTAAAAATGTATTTCTTTCCTATTTTTATTTTATGTTATATTGAAAAAAATATACTAAGAAGACTTCAGGTCTCAACAAAAATGTTTAAAATCTGTTTCCTCTTATACCTCATTATAACATTAGGAGTAGAAATAATTTGTGCCGTTTAGATAACATATCTCGCTACTTTTAATAATCCATTGTTTCTTCTGGCAACACCTTCATTTTGAAATATTATCATTAGGCTTTCTTTTCAGTATCTGTCTTTTCACTGAAGTTGAACAACATAGTTTGTGTGCTCTGAAAATGTAAACTTTTGTACCAAACAATGTGTTTTTGCCGGGAATTTGACTTCATTACTTCAATATGAAGACAAAGGCTGTCGAAAGTCATTGTATTTTAGTAGATATTATGGTGACCATGCTCTAGCTGAACGAACGTGTCAGAAGTGGAAATTTTGATTTGAAACACGAAGAACGAACTGGGGCGCCACCAAACTGAAGCCCAGAGACGTCGAACGCCGGTAAATCACGTGTGGACAACTGCTCCAACGGTAAAAAAGAAAGGGAGTTTTGCATAAAATTGTGATTGGCAATGAAAAATGGGTCTAGTACAATAATCCAAAATGTCGGACAACATATGGGTGTATCATCAACCGTCAAGCCGAATATTCATGGCGAGATCATGCTGTGTATTTGGTGGGACCAGCTGGGTGTGGTGTATTATGAGCTGCTAAAATCAAACGAAAGGATCGCAGGAGAGGTCTACAGATGACAATTGATGCTTTTGAGCTGAGTATTGGGAGAAAAACGTCCGCAATTCGCCGACAAACATGACAAAGTTATTGACAATGCGAATCCTAAGCGTCGTAATGTGTGAAATTCCCCTTAAACCCGCCAGGTTCACTTACAACAATTAATTAATAAACATATTACCATATTTTTTACTATAGTTACATCTGACGCGAAGTTCTAGAGTGCACATGCTAAAGTGAATCGGGAGTTATTTTTGAATCAATGTGTATCTAGAGAAATTAAAGAAATAGTGAATTATAATCAATTTGAGAAAGAGACTCTACAAAAACTTCCATAAGGAATAAATTCCTTCATTACTAATATTTCCGCGGAAATCGCGGAAATATCGGATCATCCATAAATTAAAACAATTGTTCCCAGTATTTATCATACTAAACATATGAAACAGTGATAACATCTTAAAAGTGTTTATAAATATCGGACCCAAAAAAAACTGCCAGCTGGGAATTTCCCACAGATTAACATGAACCAAACAAGTACTGAAATACAGGGTGGGCCACTATCAACATCTTACAGAACGTCATCTACAAGCGATGAAGATTTCCGAGGATTCAGCAACGATCCCGAAGGCAACAATTGCCATTGCTGGCAGAATTTAAAACGAACAACAAAAAAACGGAAAATCAATGATGTCAACGAGAATGAAATAGTAATAACCAACAGGTACAGCCACTTAAGTGAAGAGAAAGATGAAAGCTCCAACAGAGCAGCCGATGCCACTATGAAAACTCTGAAACCGCCGCCAATTTATGTATACGGAGTAACAAATTACAAAGAAATGATCACCAACTTGAACCAGGTCATAAAAATAGACCAATTCACAACAAAAACGCTAACAGACGACACAATAAAAATAAATACCCACACACCAGAAGAATATCGCAAATTAATCCAACACATGAAAAACACAAAGATTATACATCATACATACCAACCAAAGGAGGAGAGAGCATTCAGAGTAGTGATTAAAAACCTACACTATTCAACGCCTGTTGCAGAAATAAAGGAAGAGCTCAACAAATTAGGACACAATGTGAGAAACATTCATAATGGAAGAAGCCGCCTGACAAAAGAGCCACTTAACCTTTTTTTTATCGACCAGCAGATAACAATAAGGAGATATACAAGTTGAGAGGTATACAAAACAGAGTGGTAATTATCGAACCTCCAAAAAAAAATAAGAGGTATTTCCCAATGCATGAGATGCCAGCAGTATGGACACACTAAGGCCTACTGTAATAGGCCATATGTCTGCGTCAAATGTGGCGAAGCACATAAAACAGAAGACTGCAAAAAAAGCGCTAACACGCCTGCAAAGTGCGTATTATGTAATGGTCCCCATCCTGCCAACTATAAAGGCTGTGAATTCTACCATACCCTTATAAAGAAGCCCAACAACGCGAACAACAGACTGAACCTACAACAAAGAACAGTACCAAGTCCCCTCAACCAGAACACTAGACCTCAGTTGCCAGAACAGGAACCACATAAACGAAGATACTCAGATGCCTTACGAGGATCAAACAACGTGCCTACACAATACAATGAAGACTCCCCAACCACCTTGAGTACATTCTTGCTCGAGTTTAAAGGAATGTTCCAACAACTAGTTCAACAGAACAACATGATACTAAACATGTTATCCACGCTAATCACCAAAATTCGCTAAATGTATCAGAATAGCCCAATGGAACGCCAATGGCCTCCTACAGCACAAAAATGAAGTAGAAACTTTTCTTCGCCACAATGCTATAGACATCTTATTGATAAGTGAAACACACTTCACTGAAAAATCCTATTTTAAAATCCCAGATTACATAACTTATTGCACCAACCATCCCGATAACACTGCACATGCCGGAGCTGCTGTACTCATCAAAAAAACAATAAGTCACTTTGAAATGCACCAATATAAAGAAGAACATCTTCAAGCCACTACCCTGAAGGTAAAAATGACGTCATACGATCTGACAATTTCTGCAGTTTACTGTCCTCCTAAGCATAATCTAAAAATGGATCAATACAGAGATTTTTTCGAAACATTGGGTTGCAAATTTGTTGTAGGTGGAGACTTTAACAGCAAAAACACACTTTGGGGCTCCCGTTTAACAACTACTAAGGGTAGAGAATTGGCTAAACTACTGCAAGAGAAAAAATACACGTTCTTATCCACTGGAAGCCCAACATATTGGCCCACCGATCCAAAGAAAACACCTGACCTATTAGATTTCTTCATTACAAATGGGATATCAGGCACATATATGGATGTGACAATGAGCTATGACCTGTCTTCGGACCACTCCCCTATAATAGCAACAATAAGCACATACGCAATCAACAGAAAAATTCCACAAAAACTACACAACAGCAGAACCAATTGGGACGAGTATCGTAGACTTTTGGATCAACAAGTAAACCTGTCGATGAGATTGAAAGAACCAAGAGAAGTTGATGAAGCAGTAGAAACTTTCGCCAATATCTTGAAACAGGCTGCTATTCAGAGTACTCCAAAGATTAGGAAAGAGGAAGATAAATCTAGATCTATACCCATAGAGATCAAGCAGTTGATAGCCGCAAAACGAAAAGCTAAATCCAGATGGCAACTCACACATGCACCTCCTGACAAAACCAACCTAAACTACCATACCAATAGGCTCAAGAGTAGACTTAGGGAGCTACAAGACAAATCCTTTGAAGAATACATAACTGGATTGAAGAGATCTGATTATTCTATATGGAGGCCTATAAAATCCAAGAGTAAACCGAAAGAACAAATCCCACCAATCAAAAACTCGACATTACCTAATGCCGAATGGGCCAGAAGCGAACAAGAAAAGGCAAACTTATTTGCAGAGTACCTTGCCGAAGTATTCACCCCAAACGATCAAACGGTAGACAACAACATAGAGGAGAGCATTTCCAACACACCACAAGATACATCAAACATAAAATTCTTAACACCAAAAGAGGTATATGCGGAAATCAACCTTCTGAATACTAAAAAAGCTCCTGGATTTGATGGTATAACTCCAAGAATGGTAAAAGAACTATCTAGAAAAGGAGTGGTCTTCTTAACCAACATTTTCAACGCCATAATAAGATTGAAACACTGGCCTGAAGTACTAAAAACTGCAGAGATCCTAATGATTCTTAAACCAGGAAAAAATCCTAACTACACATCATCATACCGACCTATAAGCCTGCTTCCCATAACCTCCAAAGTACTGGAAAGACTTATCCTAAAAAGAATCGACACCGACATCCCCAACAACCAATGGATTCCAAATCATCAGTTTGGATTCAGACAAGGACACTCAACAGTCCAGCAAACTCACAGAATCACACAAGTCATCAACCAAGCCTTTGAAGAGAAAAAATACTGTACTTCAGTCTTTCTTGATGTGAGCCAAGCTT
The DNA here is from genome assembly GCA_034642435.1 of Megalocaria dilatata. Taxonomy (NCBI): domain Eukaryota; kingdom Metazoa; phylum Arthropoda; class Insecta; order Coleoptera; family Coccinellidae; genus Megalocaria; species Megalocaria dilatata. Next base: position 27,055,275 of record CM067859.1, read on the forward strand.
TCGACAAAGTTTGGCACGCAGGACTACTTCACAAAATAAAAATTATCCTCCCCCTAAAGTACTTCCACCTTCTGAAATCCTATCTGACGAATAGAAAATTCAGAATCAGAATTGGACAAGAAATCTCTGAAAATTACCCCATCCGAGCTGGAGTTCCTCAAGGTAGCGTCCTGGGCCCTGTACTATATCTATTGTACACATCAGATCTACCCACATCCACCAAAACTGTACTAGGAACATTTGCAGATGATACAGCTATTCTCGCCATAGACGAAGATCCATCAATCGCCGCAGAACTCGTCCAGAAACATCTGGACAAAGTACAACACTGGATGAATAAATGGAAGATCAAAATAAATGAGACCAAATCCAAGCAAGTTGACTTCACACTGAGGAAGGAACGTTGTCCAAATATTCGACTTAACAACACAACAATACCCCAAACTGCATGCGCGAAATATCTTGGATTCCACTTGGACTCCAAGCTTACCTGGAAAGAACACATAATAAAAAAAAGGAAGCAAATGGAATTGAAAACCAGAGAGCTACTGTGGCTGATAGGTAGAAAATCAAAATTATCTTTGGAAAACAAAATCCTTGTTTACAAAACAATTATCACCCCGATATGGACATATGGTATAGAAATTTGGGGTTGTGCAAGCAAATCCAATATTGCTCTGATACAAAGATGCCAGTCCAAAATACTGAGGATAATAGCCAATGCTCTGTGGTATGTCACCAACCAAACCTTACACGATGACCTCTCAGTCCCATACATTGTAGAAGTTATAAAGCGGAGAACCCAACAACATCTTTCAAAGCTAGAAGGGCATCCAAATGATCTACTACAGCCCCTGCTGGAGATCCACGAACCAAGAAGACTTCGAAGGCGGTGGCCAGCTGATCTAATATGATTTTTTTTTACGAGAGCTCCTCAGTGGAGGAAGCCTCCTCAAGCTCCATATGTATATTCCACTCTAATTATAACCATCAAATTAGCCCATAGAATTGTAAATTTCTGATTGCTGATAAATAAAGGAGAAAAAAAAAAAAAAAAAAAAAAAAAAAAAAAAAAAATATTTTTTACTTTAATAATGTTAAGTTCAGTTAATGACCGGCCGGAACGAGGTAAATCTTCAACCATTATTGATCATTTTGATAAGGTCAATTCCCTTTGCGCCTTATGTTAACGCTACCACACACGAATTTTTATTTGTAGTGCAATATTATTATCCATTGTAGAAATTGTAAAATATATTCGAGATGAACTGACAAAATGGAACACTCTTAAACACAGCATGAGTATAGACAGGTATACCAACTTAGCCAGTCATTAAGTCGACAATCCCTTTTAGGAGAGTTTCAAATGATATTCCTAGTACTTTCTTGGAAAAATGTATAATCTGACATAAGTTTTCAATAGTTTATTGCAAGATATATTATACTGATCACAACCCAAAATGAATTAAAAATTGTAAGTCTTGGGCAATCATATTAATGAATTTGTTGTGTATGCAACAGAAAAAACTTTTTATACCTAAAATAAAGGAAATTCATGGAAAATTCAGAAATAAAACACAATATTTGACATAAGGCTTCGTTTCCTCCAAATTATAACAAAAACACATGTTGAAATTATGTAATTCAGAGGATTAATAGGATCTATGTATTTTATTGTGCTTTACCGAACATTAAATTAGGGTTAACCTGTAATTCGCATTTATTGTGTGACGATTTAATAAAAAAAAATATGTTTTCTGTTCAAAATTCATTAAAAATTATGAAAACTAAAAATTTCATTTCATATGATTTTAGGTTGAACAAAGAAAAAATTAAGCACTTTAGTAGCAGTAATAAGAACTTGCAAATGACAAGGTATGTTTTGGATCACATTTTTGCACCAGTATGTCGCGAAGTTTTCTAGAATTTCTGGGAGCTGGCATAAGTTTTCCGTAAACGTCTCCCCATCTCATGTCAAATGTGTTCCGTCAAATTTAAATCTGGGCTTCGCACAGACCAAACAATTCTTGTTAAGATAAGCAGTAACTATCCAAACAGTGTGAGGCCGTGTATTATCTTGCATAAATGTTGCGTCTTCTCTAATAGTAACCATAAATGGTACAACATAGTCTTCTCGAGTCCCATTTTGGATAAAGACTAACACTGTGTGAGCCTCAAATGAAATATCTCCCCATGCCATAACCGAGCCTCCAAAAAATGGAGCAATACACACTCGAACGCATCTCTTGTGTTGTCATCCCCACACTGTTACACGTCTATCTGAGCCCATAAGACAAAATCGTGATTCATCTGACAACAATTCGCGACTCTTATCCTCTGCTGTCCAAGCCAAGTGTTCTCGTGCAAAATTCAACAATGCAATTCGGTGTTCAGTGAAGCGGCGGGTCCAGTAGTCCCAGTTTGAGAAGATAATCTAGCAGCATGAAGTCACCTCCTATCTGTCCACTCACGTTTACATTTTTTACTTTTTGCAAATGATTTCGAAGGAAAACTGTTGTGACCATTAGGTTTCTCAAAGCAGTAAAAACTAGAAAGCGTTGTAGTCCTTCCTCGTCTTGAAATAGGTCCTATAGTTAGCAGAACAGTCTCTTCATAACTTTGAAATACTCATTGAACACTAAAGTCTTACACCAAAGTTTATCGCAATTTCGCCCTGTTCCTCTATAGCTGCCATAATTCGTAGAGCAAAAACTGTATTTAACGCCATTTCAATAGCATTGGAAACATAACTCAATAAAAAAATTTGCAATAAAAAGATAAAATCACTGAAACAAACATGTGCTAATAATTGTTTTAAGGTGGGAGAAACTTTTTTGTCACAAATTTTTTAAATAAGATTCTAATTATATTGCTAGGAATTTAAATGAGTTCAAATGTTTTTTCAGCAGAATTTTCCATTTTGTGGAAAAGTTACACGTCACATTTATGTTGTTTCATAGGATAGACAGAATCCAGATGTTTCCTTAGAGAAATTTTCTAAATTGTAGCAAAGCCATACAAGGTAGACTCATGTTCCTTGGATTTTGAATGAACAGAATCCATATGTTTTCTTAGAGAAACTTTCCAATTTGTAGAAAAGTCACACAAAGTACCTTCAATTCGTTCCTTCAATTCTGAATGTGCAGAATCCATATGTTTTCTCAAAGAAACTTTCTATTCTATAGAAAATTCACAAAAATCACACTTCCATTTCAAATGGACAGAATCCATATGTTTTTTTAGAGAAATTTCCAATTTGTAGCAAAGTTACACATGTCACATTTATATTGCTTCGAATCCAAATGAACTGAATCCATGTCTTTTAGAGAAATTTTGCAATCTGTAATAAAGTAGCATATGTTACACTTATGTTGGTTCAAACTCGGAGGATGAACAGAATCAGTATGATTCTTTAAGGAAAATTTCCAATATGTACAAAAATCACATGTGTAAAATTATATCGCTCCAAATTTAAATGAACATAATTTATATGTTTCTGGAGATATGACTTTTTAACAGGCCCATAATCACATGAAGGAAACTTGTATTGCATTAGATTCAGATGAACAGCATCCACATGTACTTTCAGATTTTGTTTGTGCATAAGTTACACTTGTATTGCTTTAAATTTAAATGAACAGAATTTATATACATTGTCAGAACAGTCTTTAGATTTACAGCATATTCACACAAGTGGCATTTGTGTTCCTTCAACTTCAAATGGATAGCATCTATATGGACCCTCAGATGAGACTTCTCGGTTAAAGTATCAGCACATAAGTGACACTTGTGTTGTTTTAAACTTAAATGCACAGGATCCATATGATTTTTTAGAGAAATTTTCAGATTCACAGAACTCACATAAATTACACTTATATTGCTTCAAATTTAAGTGGACAGCGTTTATATGTCTCTTAAGATAAATTTTCTGTTTTGTATTGAAATCACACAGGTGGCATTTATGTTGCTTCAAATTCAAATGTTTAGCATTTATATGTCTTCTGAGATGCTTTTTCTGTTTCCCAGCATAATGACATAAGATACATTTGAACCAATTTGAATTTAAATGATAATAATCTTCCCGAGTTCCAGTATAATCACATAAGTGACTATATTCTCTATATCCAACTTTGTTGTGTTTTTCTAATTTGATTTTTTGATTTGTTTCTTCTGTTTTGATGGTGGTAGAAAATATTATCGGATTAAATTTTTTCAGCAATACTAACAAATAGAATAAAAAACTGACTCCTTGTAGAAAGCCTATAGTTCAACAAGCTATATAGGGACATGCATTATATTAATGAAAAACACCTGTGAATGGCCATCTAAATAAGACAGTGAAATGGTTTGTATGAAGGACATTGAAGAGATCCATATTCTCTAAGTATCATACGAATGAGAGAATCCCTCATAGATTATATCACGGTATTCACCCTCCTATGTTGGTATCAAACATTCTGTGACACTGGAACATGATACAGGCACACTGGAACGATAACAAAGAAGAGGGACGTCTCTATTGAATTTGAAACAGCAGAAAAGGAGGTTCTTTGAAATAAACCTCCTGATCAACTTGGAAACATACACAAGAAATCGTACCTATAACAGTCCCAATTGGCAACTCTTAGTAAGTAAACTTTTTTTAAATGCACTAATCATATTGCCAACATTTCGATTTCTTGTCGATCGCATTGATAAGCAAACAATTTCTCATTGTCTTTTAAAGGCAGAAAATTTAAAGAGTCAGAAATAAAATTCTGTTTCTCTACGAGAATGACACTTTTTCAATTACTGCGAAAACACTATTCGATTCCAGTAAGTAATTTATATTGTTCTGGATAAACATTATTTTAACTTGATTATTATTTTCTAGGCCTTTTATCGCTAAATTCCACTCCAACATAAAAGAAATAATGAAGAATTAATAGGAACGTTCCCTTTATAATAAAAAGGATACTTACGTTTCAGTTGATTTATATATTTCATTTTTTACATAGAGATGCAGATAACCGGTTTTCATTATTCAATTGTACTGTCCGTTTGTAGGTTAAGGCATATGCATATAGAAAATAACATTTCTTTGTAGGAAACCATAGATCAAGAAGACTATATTATTGTTAATCTATGTAGGAAACTGAAAATACTTTCTTTCATCTTTCTCTATAATTTGTGTCATCTGTCTTAAACGAGACTGAACAGTATCCTTTATCTATGGTCTTCTGCGCTGTTATAAACATAGAGGTCATAACAAAACCGCATGATACCTTAAAAAGGATACGGTTCTATGACTAAATTCTGGAGATACAGGTCCAAAGAATTAGCTCTATAGTTTTTCTTTTCGAAGTTATTCGGTAGAATATAGAAAAACTTAGATTCTATCATAGACCTCTTATTATTTATATACGTCTATGGATTCTATTTTCGATTTATAACTGTTCGGAAGGTAGGAGATAATATTTTTTAATTTAATACCCTAATACTTGTTTCATTTTGAAAACACATAAGTTTTTCAATTGCTTTTATTCAGTTGAATTTAATGTTTTCTTCAATTATTTCAATACGGATGAATAATGGCAGAATATAAGATTTTATTTCACGTTGAACATTTCAGATATTGTATTGGAGACAGTTTTGAAAGATATTAGTGAAGTAAACTATCTGTGTAACTTTCATCATGCCAAAAAAACGAAGAGGTAATGGATGGAACACCGGGAAGAAAAAAAGTAAAGGTATTTAGGATAACAATCTTACTCTTTTTATTCACCTCACATATAACTGAACAGTTCAATAATATCAAATTCATCTGCTCAATTATTTAGATATTCTATATGTATATACATACTCAGGATGTTTCGCGAGGAAATATAACTTAATAGAAGATGAGTTAATACTTATATTGATAAGTACAAATTTAAAATATTATATCATGCTTTCCTCTAAAATATTGATATTTTACGTTTTTTAGAAAATGATATTTATATAAACTGCTGCATAAAAGTTCACAAATTCTTAAATTATTTTAGAAAAGTGGCAAAACTTCAAATTTTTTGTTACCAAAAATCAATAAGATGTAGGACTTCCTTGAGCGACAGTTACTCCATGTAATCCGCCCGATTCTGTGAATTTGATCGAAATGAATACATGGGATCGTAATGTTGGTACGTCGAAATATTAAACTTGTATCACGTCGAAATTTGATGGTCTGAAAACTTACACCGTTAACATATCAAAATCATCATTTATATTTAATGAACCGCCAAGGTCGCAAGTATTGTGTCCTAAATGATTAGTAAGATTATTCTATCTAAAACTAGCAAAGAGTTCTGCATTTTGTCCTTTAAGCTAGAGGTAAAATCTCCGATGAAAAAACTGTGTCTACAGCGCAGCAGAATGCTTTGGTAGATTTTTTGTCAAGCAACAAAGTAGTATTATACGGCAACATCAAAGGATTAAAGGCAAAGAAAAATATGGTTAAGAAACTATGGAATCAACTGGCCAATACTTTAAATGCAATAGGTAGTGGACCGTTTAAAACAACTTCTTACTGGAAAGAAGTAAGTTCTTAACTCAATAATATCATTATTTTAGCGAAAGTTTTATATTCACATATTTGATGATTGGAAAATTTTCATCCAAAGAAAAGCTAGAGAATTATGAAGTAAGACAGAAGATAGGGAAGGGTGCAAATGGCAGAAAATGCAGAGCGTCAGCTGTTATTTGAAAATTAACCTTTTAAAATTTTTCCACAACTGAAAAAGTATTTAAACATGGGGCAAAAAAACTCTAATAGGATGGAAAACACTCAATTTATCATATATAATATTTTGTGAACAACACCAGATGTTGGAAATAGATTAAGAATTTGTGAACTTCCTTAACTTTTGTGGAGCAGTTTATTTTTATTGTTTGCTATTTCACTACTATCAATTTTCTTTTAAGGTATCTCAAAGTCTAAAATGGAAGTGCCTTCGTCATCTAATTCTGAATATGTTAATAACAAAGGTAAGTCAAGTCAATTGTTTGTATTTGTGAGAGATACTAGCAGTTAAACAATATTATATATAATGAGAACAGTTCATAGTTTGCTATTTCTCTACTGTAAATTTTCTTTTTAGATGCCTCAAAGTCTCAAATGAAAGTGCCTTCGTCATCTACTTCTAATTATGCTAAATTAATTGAATCAAGTGTGTTTGTGAGAGGTACTCGCAGTCAAGATAATGTTAGATACGATGAGAGTTCAAGAAATCACCAGAGTGCGGCAATTGCAACGGTGGCATTAGCCTATAACAAATTAATACCTTTCAAAAATTGGAATACTATAATAGTTGATAATGTTATAGATTACGGGGATCAGTTGTATAAAAAATCTATTTTTTCGCGAAATTCTCAAAATGCATCTCCTAATTTATCCCCGATAGAAGTTTTTCCACATTTTATTATCGACAACGTTACTTATTCTATAACTTTATTAGAACAGGATTCAGATTTTGGATATATTGCATTAAAAAATCCTGCACATAAAGATTTTTCCTTAGCCGTAATATTAACGCGAGTTTTTCTACGTCATAATTCAGTTATTTTTACTTGCGAACTTTCATCTACTTGCATAAGTACACATAGGACCGATTTTTATTTATTTGATTCTCGCAGTCGCGGCGTAGACGGGACAGCCATAGAAGAAGGAGGTAAAGCCTGTTTGTTACGATTTTGGAATATCGATATTTTAACCAATTACATATTAAAAAATTATAATAATACATCTTACTATACTTTGATACCGGTAGAGGTGAATTTAGGTTTTGTTAATGATTTGTCGAATTTATCAGGTACAAAATGTGTACAAACAAACTTGACATCGGGAATTGTTTCATTACAGATTAAGGTAGAGGCTGAAGAGATAAGTATGTAGAATGTGCAAGATTCAGTCAATTTTCCGACTGTCGTAATTGAAGTTATGGATGTTTCATGACACTTGGGACCGATGAATGGTACATGTTCTTACTCAGGCGATATTTTGTTCAGTAGCGTTGTTAGAAAGGTGAAATACATCTTTCGGAAATGTCTGCATATCTGCAATGGCTAAAAGTTCTAATCACAGAGCGCATTCTTTATCCAAAATTTTTTTGACAAATATGCGGTGGTATTAACACCCTTCTTGTTCTCGGTTCGGCAAGCTTTGCCCAAAGAGAAGGTATTCCAAGTGGAATGATAATATTTATAATCGAGTAGCGGACGTTAATCCATTAAATTCTTCTTTCGGCTCTTTATTATATTTTATAGATTCTGGAGAGGCTACCGGAAAAAGGAATATCAAATACTATTCATGACCATTGTGATAAAAATTTATTAAATTGACTCGGAATAAATAAAATAGAGGTAACGAAGTTATTCCACCACTCGGCGTATACTATCATGATCAACGGGGTACAGATCGCAGAATACACGCGACACCAACAATACGCCCTCGCTGAGCTCTATTCACGTTCATTTAATTCGTAACAATGGTCTGAATCATATACGAGATATTCCGAATTTGTTGCCAATCATTCAGGCTCTCTGTTACCCATTGCTTTTTCTCTTTTGGCTTGCCAAGCATAAGAGGCCGCTCATAATCTAAAATCTCAAGAAGGTAGTTCGTATGCTATTGCCCAATGAGTCAGTCCGGTTTTTTTCGTCGGTCATCTGACTCGACAAATTATTGTCGATAAATACGTCGAGATCGAGTAGGTCTTACTATATCATGGTATTTGTTGAAGTGGATTACAGTTGAATTAATAATAGGTGTGTCCAATTTCGGTATCACATGTTAAAGTTTACAAAGAGTTTATGACATCAGGTATTGTTTCATCTCAAATCGTAACGACTGAAGCGGTTAATAATTTGTTAATATCGGAATAGGCAAATTCCATCGATTCTGCAACGGTCGTACGTGAAACTGCCGACGTTTCATGAAACTATTTAAAGCCGCTGGATTGCACGTGTTCTTACTGCTATTTTATACCGTCGCGAAACTATATAATTTTGTTAGAAAGGTGTAGTACATCTTCCAGAAATTTTTGCATATCCGGGTTTGCTAAAGGCTCTGTTCACAGATGTACATTCTTTATTGAACTGTTTTTTAAGAAATATACGAAGATGCAATACAGTAATCATCCTGTTGTAAAAAAAGAAATATTAGGCGCCTTGAACGTTTGCCTAGATCAAAATTACTTTATGTTATACGGCACGTTCTATCTAGACGTAGAAAGTCTAACAATGGGTAACCCATTAAGCCGCTTGTTATCAGAAATATTCATGGATCACATAGAAACCAATATCCAAAAAAACCCATATTGTAAACATTTCGTTTATTGGTCCCGTTATGTAGATGACATAATTTGTTTATTTAATGGCACAAATAGACAACTTTTTCCATTTTTGGAATCTATCAATAAATTATATCCAACAATTGAATTCACACATGAAGAAGTAAATAGCATCAATTTCTTAGATTTAAAAGTCACTAAAATTAATAATAGACACGACTTTTCGATATACAGAAAACCTACATACTCAGATAGTACGATTCATTCTACTTCAAACCATTCATTTTCACAAAAATTATCAGCTTATAATAGCATGCTTTATAGATTGGTTGACATACCTATAACAACAGAACATTTTGACAAAGAATATAATACCATTGAACAAAGAGCTTTCAACAATGATTTTAATCCGTTAATTATAGATAATTACTTAATAAAATGAATTACAAACAAGCAATATCACTTGTACATCCTAAATTTCAAAATTCAAACGAAACAAAATTTATTTCAATAACTTACATAGGCCCAAAAACTGAAAAGATTGCTAGATATTCAAAGAAGAAAAAAATTATAGCATCTCATTTAGAACCATTAATTCATTAGGCAGTTTAATAAAAAATAATAAAGACGTCATTCCTAAAAACAAAAATCAGGAGTTTACAAGTTAACATGTAGTGATTGCCCATGTGTATATGTAGGACGTTCATTCCAAACAAGGATACGGGAACATGAAAAATGTTACATTAACAATAAACCAAATTCAACTTATGCCAACCATTTGTTAGAGACAGGTCATAATTTTAATATGAACTATGAAATATTAAATATCGAAAACAAAAGTCATAAACTAAATCTGTTAGAAACTTTAGAGATCAATAGATATAATAAAAGACAAATTTTATTGAATGATCAAATAGATTTAACAGATCCCCCCCCTACTTAACATTTTTTATTGATTGTAAACCACCCCTTGTCACCCCTCTATTTTTTGTATTAGAGATGTGTATTTAAGCTCATGCTTTGCATTGTACACCTCAGTTTTAATACTCACCTGATGAAGTCATGGTATGACGAAACAATTGTCGTGAAAATCAATAAAATATTTGTTTTTCTTATATTGAAGATGAATTTCCGTCAAATTAAGACCGAGACAATAAAAAATCGGTCTTTATTTAATTCAGTTTCAAATTATTCCTTGACTTTCATATATTTGAGTATTGATATTAAATTTTCAGCTTTAAATGTTTCACTTTTCAAGAGTTCTTGGGTTCACATCGTATATGAAAAACCTCGATTCAAATATTTTTACAATTTCCCTCAAGAATAGCGGTCAACTTTTTGGTATTTTGTTAACAATACTGCCCTTATTCGTATACTCTCATAAATCTCACCCGAATCGGTTCTAAATTTTTCGGCACATATAATTAGTAATGGACGAAGGTACTCACTGCTGAAACCAAAGAATAAACTAAGAAACTGACGCAGCATCTGAAACACTACATCATTTGAAATCAGTATTTGATGGAGTAAGTAGATTTTTCATTAATATAGCATTCAACTAATTAAATTTACTTTCGAATTTTAAGTATTCTTAAAAATGGCCTGAAAACAGATGTCGGATGGACCCCTCTACCATGTCGTAGACAAAAGACTCAAAATAAGCAGTGCTTCCCCCTTTCGTAAAGAAGAAGTGAAATATGTTTCTTTATTTTTCTAGGAAAGTGCTTCTCTCCTCCTGTAAAGAAAAACTATGTGTTTTTTCCCTTTTTTAGAGAAAAGACTATGTGAAAGTGCTTACCTTTTTAGAGAAAAGACTCTAAAAAAGTGCTTCCCCTCTTACAGAAAAACTAAACAAAATGCTTCCCCTACAGAATGAAAAACCTATTTAAACAGAGGTTCATGCCCTGGAAAAATAACCATGTAACGTACAAGGATCCACAGAAAGTAATAGTGAGAAACATATAGAAGTTTACCGACATTTGTTCAAAATAATCGTAAATAATTACTTCTCGGATGACCTGATATTCATTAAAGATTATTATTTCATCTTCCATGGCCAAACGTAAATGAAAATGTACTATATACAAAACATATAGGTAAGTTCTTTATGTGACTTGAAAATCCGTTGAATTTGATGATACTTTTCTCCTAAACAGAAATATTATGAGTAATATAAGCAAACGGAATTGACGTTAAAAAGTGAGTATTACTGAATATTTATTTCCATTTTTTGGAAATTCCAATACTTACTTTGAAATTTTCAGTAATCTCGATTTCTGAAATGACCTAGAATCTTCTTCAAGACTGCTTCACATCTTGACAGAAATTATTTAATCTTCCATAAAAAAAAGAATAAATGAAAGTGTACTATAAAAAAAATACAGGAAAGTTCAATCGACACAGTTATTGAGAGTTTGAAATGAACTAAATTAAAAAATTTTAGTTTTCAGAATTCTTCTGTAATCCAAGAATCGGTGAATTTGATGGACTGTTTACATTCTAATCTCTCAAAAACCTCCCACACCTTCCTCATAAGAAGAAATATCAGATGTGCAAGAGAACCAAATAGCATCGGTAATTGTTAAAGAGTAAGTAGTATTATTTTTCTAATGCTCATTTACATTTTCATAATTCTAATATTTATTTTGAAATTTTCAGACTTTCCAATTCGTGAAATGATCCAGAATTTCAGATATTTTATGGTTATTTGTATCCCTTTTTCCCATATTTTTTTTTATCTGTATTTCTGTAAATTGATATTTGTATATTTTGCATATGTTTTCTTATCTGTATTTCCGAAAATTTTTAGTTATTTGTACTTCCCTTTTTTTCAAGTTTTAATAACTACATAAGAAGTGAATGTGTAATTTTCACTTAGTTCAAAATGTAAATCTGAAGAAGCCAAAGTGTTGGCGAAACAATTATTGTTAATTAATAAATTATGGAAATATTTGTTATTTTGTTTATTTAAATTTCATAGTATATTATATGTGGAACAGTTCAATAGAGCATTTCCTTTGAAAAAGATCTTCAGATTAGGCTATTAAACAAATGAAAAACAGATTGGACTAATATTAAATATGATCAACTGCGCAGAAAATAAAAGGCAAAAGAAAGAGTAACTTTCATTCAAAATTCTTATAATAAAAATAAAATGGTATGAAAATTGCTGGACCAACTCGAACGAGAAACGTTGATTTTGTAGAAGTGAAGAGATAATGCAATAATGATCATTCTTTTGAAAAAAATTACAAAAACAAAGAAATAATAATGGCACTGAAAAGTAAGAAATTATAAAGCAGATACATAAAGAAAGTGATATTAATTACCACAGCAATTATAGACCTATTAATATTAGTATTAATTAAATGAATGGAGTATGCGGTTGGCTCCAGGTGAAACATTTTATTTAAAAAAAAACATAGTTTCTTTGTTTCACAGTTTATTCAGAATCCTGACACCTGTTTCGGTCTTTCGACCATCTTCAAAGTAGTACAAAAAATAACTAAATATAAGATTGAAAAGGTTCTTTTATTATACTTACAATGTATTTTTATAGCGCTTAGGAATAACAGCATTTAATATAAGGGTAAAATAAAATAGAAAAAGGCTTTTTACTTGATAAAAGAAATATAACAAAATTTGAATATCAAAACAGATTTAATCTGTCAGTCTTCTAAAATTTTAATTTCAAAAAATTTTTTATTGCTTATTTAGACATTAATTTAATTCTAAAAGTTTTTTGAATAAAAATTTTTTTGAAATTAAAATTGTAGAAGACTGACAGATTAAATCTGTTTTGATATTCAAATTTCAATATAAGGGTGTTCCCAAAGGGTATTTGGGAATTTGTTAAATTCTCTTTTTTCCCAACGGCTTTTTTGATTGAAAGAATCTCCAAGTAGTCCATCAATTTACCCTTTTTAACATTATATTGTAAAGTGACATCTTTCTTATTAAAAAATTATTATTTTCTATACAATGTTCTGCATAACCGGTTGATTTCTGGTCGTGAGAATCACAATATTCCCAATCACCATGATTTCGATGATTGGATCACCACAGTGACCGGTGATTCTTCAATCACGGTGATTAAATCGCAGGTAGTGAAATATCGCTTTTTTCGTTTATAAAGGTAAAGGCATATTTCTATGAAATATGATAACTTAACCTCCATAGATTAACAATAATAAATATATATATATATATATTGCGTAGTATAGGTTATCGACCAGACTAATAATAAATCTATTACCTTGTTTTCGGGAATGTGGTCTGTATATCAAGAAAACTCCAATTTTCTTCAAATATCTCAATATTTCGTTGATATAATTTTCAACATCATCAGGAGATAAACTGACTATGAAAATGATGGGATTCTATCAGAATATCAGTAACACCTATGGCAATCGTATTACAAGGCTACTTAAGCATTGGGCCAACACCAGTAGGAAACTTGCCAACAAACAAAACCGTAGATGTTTCTTGCTACGCTGCAGAGCTTCTAATTTAGTACCTGGACACATTCAGGGTAGTACAAAGAATATGTGTCAGCTTCTTTCAAATGATAGTGATCTACAGTTTCATAGTCAGTTTATCTCCTGATGATGTTGAAAATTATATCAACGAAATATTGAGATATTTGAAGAAAATTGGAGTTTTCTTGATATACAGACCACATTCCCGAAAACAAGGTAATAGATTTATATATATATATATATTTTTTTTTATTGTTAATCTATATATAATATATATATATATATATATATATATATTAATATATATATATATATATATAGATTAACAATAAAAAAATATATATATATATATGTATAAAATATATATATATATATATATATATATATATATATATATATATATTATTGTTAATCTATGGAGGTTAAGTTATCATATTTCATAGAAATATGTCTTTACCTTTATAAAAGAAAAAAGCGATATTTCACTACCTGCGATTAAATCACCGTGATTGGAGAATCACTGGTCACTGTGGTGATCCAATCATTGAAATCATGGTGATTGGGAATATTGTGATTCTCATGAGATACACGTATCGATCTCATCATCGTAAACGCTTTCACCGTTTAGCGAACGGTAATTCTATCTCCGGGAACTGGAACTGGAACCGTTTAGCTAAACGGTGAGTCGTGATCATGGTGATCGACGTGATTCGATCACCGGGAACTGGAACTGCAACGTTTAGCTAAACGGTGAGTCATGATCATGGTGATCGACGTGATTCGATCTCCGGGAACTGGAACTGTTTAGCCAAACGGTGAGTTGTGATCGACGTAATTCGATCACAGGTACGGAAACGGTGAAAATTCACCGGTTAAGAATACAGTGAGTCGTGATTGGATCACCGGGAGGGTTTTGGCCTAATGTGATGATTAGATACTATTGATATTGGTCGATCATATAGACATATGTGATACTGGAATACTGGATAGATTTCTAACTGATTGCCTACAACGATATTTCAGTATTTTGTAGAATATCATTTTGTTCGGGACATTCGAGAAAAGAGATCCGAAATTATTTTTATTGGAGAAATAAACACTGAGAGTGACCCCAGCCCCAAGCTCCAATGTCCTTACAGATGGAATTATCCACAACAAATACAGAAATGCAATTCCAACTATGCAACTATGTGCATGAACAAAAAAATTATTTTATTTCTGCTAATAAAATTCTAGATTTTCGATACACTTGCTACTTGACTTTATTCAATAATTAAACAGTTAATGGTAGCTCAATGAAAAAGCAGTGATCACAATCACTGTTTACAATTACGGTGATTGACGAATCACAGTCACCGATAACGCCGATATTTAAAAATCACCGGATTGATCATCATATATCATTCCGCTTATTCTGATATGGCAGTGAATCAGGATCACAGAAGAATATCCAATTACTTTCAACTTGGTTGAAATATGTGACAAAGTTAGTTTTCCCAGTGTCAATTTTGTTATTGTCAAAACATAAATTGTTTTTTTCTGTGCAAAAAACGGGGATCTTTCTGGGAAATATCACAGTTTGCAAATGTGGGTTAATCAGTAGTCTGTGGGAAATATGTGCGTAATTCTGTAAATCTGTTGGAATTTGCTGTTAAATCAAACTTGATAAAGGTTAATGGTGAGTAATTTTAATTTTTTATTTGAACATTAAAGCTAGATAATAAGAAAGGTTCATATTCAATCTGAAAATTATCTCATTCTTATGTTTATATCTTAATACGTTATCTTTCGATTTTAGTAAAAAATAATTGCAATGGACGAAGATCCGAGTTCAAAAGAAGCTTTAAGAATTGCCGTTCGTATTCTTAGGGAAAGATGTAATACATTCCAAAAACGTATTTTTGTCTTGGAAGATGAAAATAAAAAGTTGAAATCAGAACTTCAAAAATATGACCCAGATGAATCCTCATTAACTGAAATTGATTCACTAAAACAACGGATAGCCAGTGCCGAAGAACAGAATGGTTTCTTGCTCAATAAAATGAAAATTATTTCCCAAGAGAATCTACAACTTTGGTCCAATCTAGGAAAATTAACCTATGCTAACAAATCCCTTGGTTCTCATTTGAATAAAATAAATAATTCTCTATCACAACATGTTACTAATCATCAACCACTAATCAGGTCCAAAACTTTCACTCAAGAAAGACCTACAATAAATGATTCATCAGAAAAGGTTAACGGTAAAGAAGAAAAACTACTGGAATTAGAAGATGTTTCTTTGAAATTGATTAGTAACATGACTGATGTACAAAATGAAGTGGATTCTTTAACTATGTTGAGTGAAGATTTTAAAAATGAAGGTATCTTTGATAATGTTATAACAAGTTCCTTGGGATTCAAATCTGATAGTGACGACAAAGGTAACGATTTTACTGAAGAAATATGTATTATACTGGAGGAACTGAACTTTGCTAAAGAAGAGACTGAAAGGCAGAATAAAATTTTAGAGGAAACTCTTCAATCCTTGGGTACTTTTAAAGGTGAGTAGATTTAAGTGTAACCATTTTGGGCTGACAAATACGACCTTTACAGGTAGAAATTGTTATTGTCATAGATTTCTTGTGAACAGGCATCAGTCGCAGACTGGTTATGAACCCCTATTTTTTCCTCTCATACAGGGTATTTATTATTAGATACTAACTTTTAAGGTTGTTAATTTTAAGGTAACTCGGATAGAAAGAAGTTTATTTGAGCAAGGAGATATTTGTATGATAAAGTGTGTTAAATGTTGTATAATATGATATCACCCAAATATTTTACAGAATAAAACTATTCATAAGGAAAATATAGTTGAATATCAGAATTCAATTAATTTCAGCATATTTCATTGCAGAAATGGAATTTACTTTTTGGTTTTTTGGAGAATATAATTGAATTGGCTTTTTCTTGATCGAAAATTATATGGATGGTTTTATGCCGTTTTTGAAATTACATCTTGTGAAACACTCACCATATCGGCAAATCTTCTTTGGAACAAACTCAACTCTACTAAAGCTATTATTCATTCCTTCCGCACATCTGATAAAGGAAGAAATATTCAATATATTACGGCCAAATTCAAATCGGTGTAAAGCAAAACTATTTAATTTCAAGCATATAGATCACTAACGTCACTTTATAATTTCAGAATCTCAAGCTTCATTCGAAACCAAGAGCGATACAAATTTAGTTCCAGTATCCAAGATGTGTCCCGTGTGTAGTCAACAGTTTCCCGAAGAAATGACTTTCCCATCATTTGTTGTTCACGTCGAATCTCATTTTATATCTCAAGATGATGGAAACCTTTGAGGTTAACGGGTATTTTCAGATTGAACTCTGACCTTATGGCGCTCAAAAAAGCATTTCAAAGGAGAATATGGCAAGCATGGTCCTATGATTGCAATGGAACCAAATAATTGGCATTGGGACAGCATTCAACTTATATCTTTTTTTACCGTTTCTTTCTTTACTTGTTTGTGTTCTGTGAAATTATTTGAAAAATGTTAAGATGAAAATTAATTGTGGAGTTAACTGGCATTTTTAGGAAGATAATTTTTATGAAAAACTTTTTAGATATTGTAACTTTGACAGGTATTATCGATAAAACTTTTTGTTATGATTGTTGATTCGTTTGACATGATGCCCCGTCATGTAATTTCATTGCCTCCTCAAAAATTTTCAAAAAAGGTGCTTTTTAAAGGTATAAAACAATGAAATTAAGCATATAAAAGCCATATCTGCTTTATTGAGAATATAATAATTATCCCGTAATATTATTACGGGAAATATACTGACAAATATTACATCAATTCGGTCACAAATTTAATTTGAACATTTGTCGAATTTTGCTGAAAAGCAACAATTTTCAATACAATAACTTTTGTAAACAAAAAGATGGATTAGCAATGGGATCAATTCTTGTTGAAATCCTTATGTCCTTCCTCGAAACAAATCTTAATGGTTTACACCATAAGGTTAAAATTAGTATCAACGTAAAATCAAATAATGATAGAAATTTTCTGGAAAACTTTAAGAATAATAATGAGATTTACTTCGATATATTTAGAAAACCCACAACAGATAGAGCCATCCCCAACTTTTCAAATCATGCTAACTTGTTATTTACAGATCAATGATAGAGTATTTTTCCCTCCTTGTTCAAAAAATGGATCTAAATACTGCCAAACAAATAGCTAAAAACAATAATTATAAATTTTCCCATGAATTAAAAGAAAAAGCAACTTATTCCAAAACAAATATTCGGTTTCACAACAGGAAAAAATTTATCAAACATTTTGGACCAATTTCACAAAAAATATCTCAAATAATTTCCATATATAACATTAAAATAGCTTTGATACCCTCATATAAAATTTCTTATCTATTTTTTAATGCCAAAATAAATGGCTCAATAATTAGAGGATTATAAATTTTCATGAGTTTCGTTGTGTATATAGAGAAAACTAGGACTTTCATGAAAAGATTCAGCAGTATTCACATAAAGCATTTAGATAATCCTAATTTTGTGAAACAATTGAAAATAGTCTTGAAATACTACACATAGGACTGAAAAGCAAGAAATCTTTGAATCCTTAGAGATTTATAAAAATTACCATAACACAGAAATAAAACTATTAAATGAGCAGAAGGCCCTGTAGGAGTTCTCAATTTTTTTAGTTCTACCGAAACCTTCCTCAAATAAATGAAAACTTGATATACAGCTTGTTATACACCAGTTCGAAAATGTAGTAACATTACGAAACTCGGGTTACTATATCCAAAACAATAGAAAACGAAGTAATTTCTTATTTATTCCATTATTATTATGTGATATGATCCCTAGAGTGTTTTTCATAATCATTCAGGTTGATATTTGTAATTGTTTTCAAGTAGGTTGAATCTGAATCTTTGATCATATTAGAAAAACAAAAATTCAAATAATTTATTAATGTACACATTTATATCTTTCTTTTACACATGTACTTATCCGCCCAATAACCTACTGATCTAAAAGGTGCTTAAAAGAATTTTACTGGAGAGAACAAACTAGACTCATGCTCACTAGTTTGACTTTTGGCAGGAACCTTCAAAAGACTTGTTAAATAAAAAGAATTCACAACTAAACGTTTGAAGAAAAAACTATGTTACACTTCAAGATTGCTGCGAGTCAACTTTTGATAAAGTCCAATTTGCAGGATTACTATACGAAATTAAAAATTTTCTCTTCTAAATACTTTAGCTTCATTGCTTATTTATTGGGGATTAAGAACCAAAGAGCATGTATCAGTTACGCCATCCAAGATGGAGTACTCAAGGAAGTGTCCTTGGGCTAATTCTCTATGTATTGTATAAACTACATCTACCACATGGACTGATACTATTTGCCGATACCACAGCCATTCCAGCTTCCCATACAAACTAATCACGTTTTAAAACATTTGAACTTACTAGAGAACTAGGTATAAAAAAGTAAAAATAATAAAAATAGTATCAAAGATAAGACTTGCATAGAAGAACATAACAAAAAGGAAAGAAAATAAATTGATTTTGAAATAAAAAAAAATTATTGGTGCTTAGGAAAAGGGCAATATTGTCCTTGGAAAATATTAATATGCAAAACAGTTCTCATAGCTATATGCACATATGGAATTAGCCAAACAAAAAATAATTAGCTATCATAAAAAGTTATCTGTGTTATGGCAGCTCTATTATAAAACAATTCAAATGCTGAATGAAGAACTAAAAATATACTTTATGTGAAAATTTTCATGCAAAATAGAAGTAAAAATTACCGTGCTAGATTGGAGGGACACACAAATACCCTTCTAAAATGATCAACAATCATCCAATAAGACTAGGGAGGCATTGGCCAGCTGGCTTGATGATATACTAAGACATTCAACTAATGGGGAGAACTTTCTTACATGATATTTGAGTCTTTAAGTAATATTACCAACAAAGAAGGTCACAGAATAAAGTTGAACTTTTAAGGAAATGGGGTTCTTATGAGGAAGCTTCTACCTCTTAATTAGGGAGCCGGCGTTTCGCTTTGAGCATGCGCACCTGAAGTCTTCAGACAGGCGTGGTGCGCATGTCTGACTGTGATGCCAGAATGATCCCCTGTACCTTGTCCTATTTGAACTCGGCGGTGACGGTCAGTCAGGAATATTTAGACTAGTCGTGTCCTCTATATGATATGGCGGTCAAGCTGTAAAAGAGCAAGGCTGGATTCTGGACGAGGAGCGAAGAAGTATTCTGATTGATGATATTTGAAACAAATATTAAAAGTAAAAATTTACATATTTTCTTCACAGGTCTATTTTCATCTAATTAAGAATCTCCTTCAAAAATTACATTCAGTAACTGAATGTACCTTTGTCTCTCTCAAAAGAAAAAAATATAAAGTAATGAAAGAAATATATAACAGAAAATTTTTGCATTTTTATTTTAAAATAATAACTCCTGAGCATAAAATTGGGATCATTTGCATCATTTCAGAAATCTTTTGTTTTTTTGGTTGTAATATGATATATACTTTCTGTATGCAATAATTTTATCGGCAATGCTTGAATAAAAAAAGTTTTTTTGTGTTTGACAATAAAAGGTTTCGCATCTAAATTCCTTGAAACTATTATCAGCAAATGTTTTGTTTCAGTTGTTAACTGTCTATGGTAAATTGTTTTATTGAGTTGTTGCTATTGTATGCTTTGAAATAGTTATCAATACTGTTGTAGCAGAAGAAATTGTGGGGGCTATTGAAGACATCTCATTTCTAGGATTTTGAGAAACCGAATGGTCACAGCAGTTTTTCTTCAAAATCATCTGCAAGAAGTGACTTATGTGGAAAATTAGGAGGCGATTTCATGCTGCTGGATTATCTTTGCAAACTAGGCCGCTTTCAAGCTAATACCGGATTGTAACAAGAGTTTGGCACGAGAACACTTTGCTTGGACAATAGAGAATTGGAGTGGCGTATTGCGATTTTGTCTTATGGGCTCAGACAGGGGTGTTAGAGTGTCGAGATAAGGCGAGAAATATACTCAACTGTCTTAGTCAAGGGATTTCCATTTGGTAGAGGCTCAGTTATAGCATAGCTTTTTGCATAATGCTCAATTTAAATCCAACATTTGTTGTTGGTAGCGATCAGTGTTAATGGTTTTACCAGGTTTTAGCAGCTCATAATAGATTACGCCATTCTTTTCCCACCAAGAGAATTGTCTTCTTTCCAAAGTGGTTTGATCTTGCAGTTGATGTCAATAGTGAAATTCATCCATCCTTTACAACGCTTACCAATGTATATCCATTAATTCTGTTCAAATTCCAGTTTCATAATTCTACATTTGGTAATGTTTCTGTTGCAAATAAAGCTCTGTTCATTTTAAGAGATTATAAAAATGTTAATCTGGAACTTTGACTCCAATTTTTGTCCAAATGCTTTCAAACAGTTTGCATATGTTAAGGGGTGATGTATTACTGATCTTGTATTCTCGTCTTGAAATATCAACCTATTTAACTAATATAAACCATATTGTGGTCTAACAAATTAAGTTATAGAATATAGATTTGTCATTTTTATTTTTACTATATGATTAGTAAACTTAAAATATCAAGCAAAATGTTGTAACCACAAAAATTATATTGTATTACAGGTGCCGTAAAATGAAATGCATGTTTAACATGTTAATAAAACATATTTATATGAAAAACAACTGCTTTTACAAATTATATAAAGTTTTTATAACTTGGAAGAGTAAAAAATTCTGAAAAAATATATTGATATATTACAAAATATAATGATATTTCTTCACTTAATGGTCAGTTTTTTTGCCATCTTTCTTTTCCTTCTGGAACTTCAGCTCATACTGTAGAGGTGTTAAATCCGTATTTAATCCATGGAGCTTCATTTGCACGACAAGATCAAAAAGATAATCATAACACTCCGTCATTGTTTTTGCTTGTTGCCAAGTATCACCCCAAACATAAACCTGAAAATATATCTGTTACTCTCCTTAAAAAAACAGGTATGGTGGTAGTAGACTGCATCTCCCAACTTGAGATCTTTATTGGGGGAGCATAACATCTGGACTAAGACAAACTGGACATTTACAATTTCAAATTTATGATTAGAAGATCAAACTATTAGATATTACTTGTAAACTTCGTAATTAGATTGAAGAATATGTCAAGACAATTATCATGTTACAAACTTGTTGAAGTAATGAAACTTTTTGTACAGTTCCATAATAGAAAAGAATAAGGTCCTTATATAAATCAACTTACTCCATGTCTTCTCACTAAGACTGCACAAGTTTCAGGATATAATTTGATCACTTCGGACAATCGTTCTGTCAAATCTTCTTCAAAAGGTGTATTCTCAATTATAGGCACAATCAACTGTTCATCGTAGCGATAGTTTCTACTCAGTTTTTGGTTTTTTATACCTTTTATCATTTCAAGATGTGTGCATCTAAATTCCTTTCCAGGAAAGAGCATAGTGGCCATCACAGCCGCCTTTGAATGGGTGTGTATCACAGCACCTTAAAAATAATTTGAATAATAAAAAATGATAATGTCATAATTTGATCGTTGACAGTTTTAGATCACCCACCTGCATTTCGAAATTTATAAGCACACATGAAGAGTGGGGTGCACTGGCTTTTTCTCAGTTTCTTTTCTTGCGGTGGCAACTCCAAATCATTTCCTTCCATATCTTGAACGAATAAATCATCTGGTTGAAGCCGCTCTTTCTGAACACCTGACGGGGCGATATATATTTTGCTGTCGAGTTTGATACTAATTCCACCACCTCAAAAGAGTTCAAGCATGATTATAATAAAAAGTTTAATAAGTATTTAGTCTTAGTCATAAAATAATTACAGCTATATATTACTCAGCAGAGTTATAAATTGAAAATAAATGAGTCACATACGGGGATACGATTTCTTGGAAAGAAAATCTTAAATTTCAGATGTAATCAGTTAATAGTTTAATTTGAAAAGGTAACATACTTCGATGGTAAACGGCTTTATGAAAGTCTTGTTTTTAAATGTGATAAAAATATTTACCTGTCCCTGTGACCCACCCTAAATGATAGAACTGCTTGCATAATTCTGGTATTAAGTTTCTAGGATGTTCAGCAGGTATTGAAGTTTCAGAGGACATTATACTACAAATAATAATTTATAACTATTAACAATGAAATTTTCTTATCTAACTTAGAGAAGATCAGTTTAAACTGAAACAGGCTAATTGTTTTAAGAAAACATATGATATTTGAATCCAAAATTTTTATATAAAAATAAAAAAAACATAGTTTGCTTGCCTATTACCAACTTGAAAATTAATTGAAATTTTCATATTGATATGAGTATCCCATATATTTGTATGTATTTCACTTACAGTGTAAATTCGTAGTAGAAAACGGTTATTAAAGAATTAATATGTATTATATTATTCCATGAAAATTTCAAATTGACTGTGTATCCCGGGACTATTGAAAAAAAAAAAGAATTTTCTTACATAACAATAACATAACCAAGTTATTTCTGAGCACACTGAAAAATACACATAAAACTCATTTTTAATAATCGTTAAATTACAGCTTCTAATAAGAAAGAAAAATGTTCTCAGCTCAACTGAACATTATCAGAAGTATATCAACTTCAACATCTCGACAAGGAAAAAAGAATTTTAGAAAATTTCAATTATTCAATAAGAGAGGCAATAGGTTATTTAAGCAAAAGCAAGCCGAAAATCCAGAACCAGATTTATTCCATCGTAATGACTCAAAATTGTATGGTTTTCATTTAATATATGAATTTTCATTACAGAAAGAGGTGTAAGAGAAATTGGTTATATGGATGGAAAAAAGTTCGTTACTATACCTGAAAAGATTCCCGAGATGATTGTTCCAGATTTAACAGGCTTCCAGGTGTGTTTTTGTTGCACTTGAAAATGTAATGTCATTTATAATTCCTACCAGTTTCATGGGAATTTTGAAACCCTTCGTATGAATTCTATTTGAGATATAGTTTTGATTATATTTTGATAATCTGAATTTATTTTCAACAAACAATATTGTCATTTCTTCTGATATAACACAGGATGTTAAGTGGTAGATCTCACTGAAATTTGATAAAAATAGATAATTTGGGACTGGAAAAATGTCCATATAAATGAACTAGAGCTTATCACAAGTAAACTAAATATTTTCACACATATTAACAGAATTAAAAAACATGACATGGAAATAAAAAACACTGTAATAGTTGAAAAATATTTTCGGTACACACATTACATATGGTAAGATAATATATATAATATATTTAAAAAATTTACATGGAATAATAGGTGAAACTTATGGATGTAAACCTATGCATCCTCTAACTACAGATTTTAGAAATATTGTGACAAGTATAATGAATGGTTCATTTTACCCCTTTTAATTTATCAGCATATTGGTTGATGAAAATTAAAGTAATATTGTAATATCCTTCATACTATTTTTTCTACATTTCTTTCCAATGAATTAAAATTTCATTATTTTCCATCATACATGGATTACTTTGATTGATATTGATTTTTTTCAGTTGAAGCCTTATGTAAGTTATAAAGCTCCAAACATTAGGCAAGATGAGTTTACTGCACAGGATTTATTTAACGTAGTTTACGCTCCTAAGATAGTTGAAGATTTTAAAACTGGTAAATTAAACGAAGATGGTTCTCCGAAGGAACCTTCGACTGAAGAAAATATGTCACCAGAAGTGGCAGAAGTCAGGGCAAGACAGACTGGTTCAGACTTATTTTGTAGCAAAGATTAATTAACATATATATAATAGACAGTATTCATGCCTTTTATTTTGCAGAATTCATTTTAAGTATTAGAATAAAACTGTGTTTTATCAATTTTTTTTAATTAAAAAGAATATTTCTACACTGAAAATATTGAGGTTTTTCTCTGTTCGTAAGTCCAGAATTCATCAACACTGGTGTTTGCCTGGAGAGAATCTCTTTTATAACTGTTTAATGCACTGTTGCTTAGTATTGTCGATCTGAACATGAACGTTGATAAGTTTTAGGTGGAGGTGCATTGTGAACTATGTGGATTAAAAATCAAAAATAGAAGGATTCATTTTGTGTTCATAGACCACCACCTGGCAATTTGATATTTTTTTTATGAATACGTTCTTCACTACTGTACTACTATTTCTTATGCATCTTAACATCAACTACCTCCTCAGAAGTGATAACCATAAGAAACTATTAGATGAATTGATTTTAAGTAATAATTTGGCTCATGCTAACCCACTAGAATATTCACTAATAAACATAAGTTTGCTACAATTAGTAAGTTAGATTGATTATATTGCTACTAAGTGAGTTAGCTATTTTGAACCGTATCACAGGACAATTGAAGCTCCTATCACAAATACCAATTTCAAGAGCACCTATTATGGTCAATCCATTGATGATAATTTTGGTCGACACTCTGAGGTCTCTGATAGAAATAGCATGCCTCTTGAGACCTCAGAAGCCTTCTTGGGAATGTCGGCCAAGATGGATCAATTCTCAGATTGTTAGGGCTAGAGATAACTTGCAGGATCTGCATTGGCTAGTACAGAATTGCACTGACAATTAAAGATGAGTATAAAAATGCCAAATCTAAATATAATCGCTTGTTGAATTTTATTAAATTAGAACATCATAGGAGAATCTGTTCGCAAGGTCTGAATATTCAAAAAAGTTTTCAAAGATTCGAAAATTAATTATGATCTTCAGAAAATTTTACATTAGCCTTTTTGGCGTTATTTCACATCTAAATTTCTAAGTTTTTAATTGTGCCCATTAAAGAAATAAACCGAGATATTCAGGCTCCAAAGTTGCCTTGAAGGTTTCAAGTCTCCAGCTCTTCCTGTTCGAAACTTGGAGTGTTTACGGATGGCCGACATACTTTTGACCTCTGATTCTTCATCAGTGAGTGCAACCTAGTTTGAGACCAGGTTCAAAATTCGAAAATTACGGGCACTTGGGTGAAATGATAGCAGGCTGTTCCCTAGAACAAACACTCAAAAACAACATGTTCTTCTTAATTCAGTGTTTGCGAGGCAGATAGTAACCATAGTAGTCACTAAATAGCTGCTGAAGTGAAGATAGCATAGATGATCAGGTAAATTTATATTCACCTCCAGCGATGGAAACATCTTTATTCTCCATCATTTATGTAAACAAGTTTTTGGAAAATCCTTTACTAAGATTTATACTTGTTGAAATAAAGGAGTTAAAAATTTATTTTCGATGTTTAATGTTTCAGGATCATAAATTGGAAATAATGAAACATTACTTGGGACTAATACAAACTCATGATTCAACAAACATATATTCCATCTTTCAAGATATACACTCTACAAAACATTTGTGTTAAAGCGCTTCTTTTTCAATTTTTCTTTTTTTCACTATACTTGAAATGAAAAATTCTCCAGCCTTGTATGAACTCCTCACCAAAGGTCCGCTAGCTACATACAAGAAACCCATTTGGTTTCCTAACTTCTCCCAGTGTTTGTATTTCTCTGGTGTTACATATTCTACAACTTTCAAATGACGCTTGGTCGGCTGCATGTATTGTCCAAGGGTCACACAGTCCACCTGTGCTTCTTTCAGATCCAATAGGGTCTGTTCAACTTCTTTATCGCTCTCTCCCAGACCCAACATGATCGAGGACTTTGTTATCAGTTCAGGGTTGAAACTTTTAGCTGCCTTCAAAGTGGAAAGGGACTGCCTAAAAAAAATCATACTCAAAATTGAAGATAGAAAATTTTTATTTATAAAACTGCTAGTTGAACAGTTAGATCACTAGAAGAAAATAGTAATTCACAAAATTTCTTCACATTAAATAAATAATTAACTTATCCTAAATTCTAGATGTTTTATTTTTAAATCAAGTTAATTTTGTTTTTTCTTTACTATTTATTATAAATAGATTCACCTGTATTTAGCTCTTTTGTCTCTAACAAATGGGGTTAACTTTTCAACAGTTTCAATATTATGTGCATATACATCCAGTTGGGATTCAACTATCGTCTTTACACAATTCAAATCTCCTCGAAAATCTGGTACCAAGCATTCTATTATTATGGATTTGTTTCTAAAAGAGGAAAATCTTTATTGTAACTGATGCAAGACAAATTATATTGTGCGAGATACCTTTTTTTTATCTCTTGTACAGTCTTTGCAAAATGGTTTGAACCACCATCTTCTAGATCTGAAGCAGAAGATCCTTTATGAATTGCAAATTTACAGTGGTAATTATTTTGGAATCATTGAACCGGTTTTGTCCATTAACAAACACAATTGAGATATTTGGGCTTAAAAACTAATCTGAAAATCTTAAGTCTCTAGCTCTTTCCGTTCAAAAGTTAGTTGTCCATAACTTGTAAGGCAGAATAAGAACATTGTTAATTAACTATTATGTCCAGATTTCCAATTGTTAATTTGTGGATATTCAAATTCTTTTAGAAAAACATGGTAAAATTCCACTCCAAAATAAAATAGAAAAAGGCTTTTTACTTGATAGAAGAAATATAACAAAATTTGAATATCAAATTTTTTTAAAATTAAAATTGTAGAAGACTAACAGATTGAATCTGTTTTGATATTCAAATCCACTCGAATGTGAATTTAATGCTTCTGCTTAGTATACATTAACATTCTGGAATAAAACCAGATGGAATAAAATTACTTCATGCACTACACGATCTGTAAATTTTAGTTTTATTTGACGATTATCATAAGGGGTGGGCTATTTAAAATTTGCATTTTTCAATCGGCTATAAATAAAAAAATTAATGAATATTTTTTCAAAGTTACGAGTTTATTAAAAAGGTTGAACCTTCACATTTACTAATGGAAAACAATATCATTCAAATGACTGGCCACAGTACCCTATTTGATCAATATAATTTTTCAGTACATTGTCGATTGTTTGGGGCTCAATCTCATGAAATGCAATTTGGATTTCGTGTTTCAAGGCATCAATTATTTCTGGATTGTTAGAGTAACACTTATGCTTAACGGATATCCACATAAAATATTCCTTTGAGGTGAAAATGAGCTTAACTAATGCATAAGTTTTAATATAGGTTAATATATCCACCTCGCAAGTCAATTTTATCATTATATAAATATTCCTTACCGTCTCTATCTACAGATGTCATAACAATATAATCTATACCCCAAGAAGCTATAGCTGTTGCAGTATTGACTGGTTCATTGGGGTCTGGTGGAGGTGGAGCCCTGGAGGTCTTTACAGAACAAAAACGGCAACCTCTAGTGCAAGTATCTCCTAAAAGCTGAAATTAAATTGCATATTGCACAAGCATTATGAAAATATATTCTCTCAAAAATCTGAATAAAATTGTAAATAAATTAAAATTTGAAAAAATTATGTATATTCTACATTTTAGTAAAATTGTGATGATAGCTACAAAGAATATTGGTACATATCTTAATTTTGGTTCACTTTCAAGCAGTAAACCATTAGAATTAAGCCATAAAAGAATTTATTGTTTTAGTAGATTAGTTCTTGCTGTTAGGTTAATAACTGAGCAATATTGCCCTATTTCAAAGTAATCTTTATCTCTCGCCATTTGCGAAATTTCAATTTGAATAATATAACAACATTCACCATTATAGTAGCTGTTGTTGTTTTATGTTCACCTCCTCCCCAGCACTCTCCTATATTGGGACATCTAGCTTCTTCACAAACTGTGTGAAGATTCAAACCTCTCAATTGGTCTTTAAGTTTAGAAAAGTTTTTCCCAGTGGGTATATTTGTCTTTAGCCATGGAGGCAACCGTAGTCGTTGATCTTCACCCTTATCTCTCTTCAATTTTCCGTCATATTCTTGCCAATTATCATTCTGATCAGTTAAGGAATCAGAAGTTTGTATGAATTCTTGAAGACTTGGTCCATTCGCGATACGTTCTCTCAATTCTTCCAAGTGAGATTTCTTTCTAAAAGTCTATAATTATGTTAAAGTTAAATTTAACCATGGAATAATTAATGTAAATTACGTTTTGAAAATTCCTTGTGATCCTACAAATATTTTTTGAAACCAACATATTTACTAATATCAAATAAATTTCTTAAGATCCTATCACCTAGAAAACATTTCAAAGTGATACTTCCTAATGCACTATGCGCACTAGACCATAGAGTAACAATAATATATATAGTCTTGTTGATCTATGCACTAGTCTAGATTTAATCATAGATCAACAAGACTATATGTTATTGTTTATCTATGGATATAATGAAGTGGCGGAACTGTCAACTTTAAATTGCATTAAAGCCTCTCTTACACGAGATAGTTAATATACCTAACCACAAAATACTCATTCATGTATAGATATTAATCTGTGCCACCATCTGTGGTACTAATTGATTCCAATGTTAGTCGATCCTCCCGATCTAATTATATATTAGCGTTGTGTATCAATCAATAAATCCTCAATTTACAATTCTTGAAAAATAAATGATATTATTATCATCATGATATTAGCATTCAGGTTTCAACCACTACCCCCAAGAGTCCAAAAGCGTTTGGTTGGCCAGGAGTATGAATAATTCTGTGGACATTCACCCATGCCGTGGTAGCCTTGTTTCCAAAAGGAGCCTAGAAGGCTGACGGTCGCCAAGAAGAGTTCTGGTCGATTCCAGACTTTACGAACTGGAGGATTCTAACACGTCACAGTATCCCTCCCCTTAAAGCTAGCACAGATCTATTTCTGACGCATTCGCCCTTATGGAGAGAGTAATTGCAATCGGGTAGAACTACGCCTATTTTATTGGTGAGCGCTCTGTATTGAAAAATCCTCCCCGATCATGCGATTAAAGTGATCATTACATAACCAAGTATTTGAAAATACAGTCCTTTTGAAGAGATCCGTATTCTCTAAGGAACATACGAGTGACAGAATCCCTCATGGATTATATAAATTACATCACGGTATTTACCCGCTTATTTCTGTGTTAAATACTCT
This sequence comes from Megalocaria dilatata, assembly GCA_034642435.1. Lineage (NCBI taxonomy): Eukaryota > Metazoa > Arthropoda > Insecta > Coleoptera > Coccinellidae > Megalocaria > Megalocaria dilatata. The sequence continues at coordinate 27,085,137 of CM067859.1, forward strand.
GTGGCACAGTAACTTGACGCGTGTGCTCGGTGACAATAACAAATACACGTCCTTATGGTGTTCCGATGGTATTTTGAAGCGGCAAAGAGGAAGGTTCTTGGAAATAAACTTCCTAAGCGACTTGAAAACATACTCGAAATAATAGTACTTGTAACAGTCCCCCTTGGCAACTCTTAGTAAGTAAACTTCTTTTGAATGCTTACTCCTGGCATCGACAGTGACAAGTAGGCGTAAAATTCCCTAGGTGGTTCTTCCCGCTTAATTCTCTCCTACGAGATAACTACATACAAGTGCCCTTGAAGTAAAATTCTTCGTTAACTACGTCAAACTACGGTCCACTAAACCTTTCGTAATTAATTATCGAGATTAATTAAATTGCAACTGCCTGTTTTTCAAAATAGTGAAATAATAGGCAAAATACTGCGGTAAACTAACCGTGGTACGTTACGATGCTTTTCAATGATTAGCGCGAGCAGGTAGAATTCCGAAACGACATTTAGCTATTTTCGTGTCCCATTTAGATTTCTAGGAAAAAATTAGACATTTTTGAGAGGCTTAGATTGCTGGACCAACACCACCTAAACAACATGGTTTAGGTGGTGTTGGCTGGACTCTGGGAACGTAGTTGTAATGTAACTGCCTAGCGAAAATCAAAAATTTCTTGTTCGATTTCGTAGAATTTCGAAATATTCTTCACATTACTAACTTGTCCCAACAGCTAAAATTTTTCTACAAGTTTTACTATTGCCGACCGAGAAGGTGCTTCCAAAAGTGCTTTAGTTTTGCGAACTGTGATTTGCAAAATTTTCACCATTTTATAGTGAATTTTAACAATTTTAGTGCGTTATTGAAGCGTATATCGTTCCATTTTTAGTAATCATAAAGTTTTTACCTGTCAAGTGTCCAAGATGACAGCTTCAAATGGACAGCTGCGCAGATAGCGGGCTATTCAAAATGAAACCTTTTATTGGAAAACTTTTATATTCTGCCGGAAGACTAAGTTCTCAAAAGTAATCCGTTTGTAATCAGCAGAGCAAATAGATGGTATGAAAAGTTGAAATAAATAGATTAGGATAGATAGAATAAGTATTTTGTTTTTTCGTAATGGAAAGTTTTATTTGTGATTATCAAATAGAAACAGTTCACAGTAACTACTAACGCGCAAGAGATTCGGTCTTTACGTCGCAGCTTTTCATCTTTTTCAATATATACAGAATTTTATCATTTCAAATAAAAACAGCAAACAAACTCGACCGCGCTACTGCCTCATTAAAATTCTAGCTGGCCTTAAGCTGCCAATTTTATTGATAAATGTAATCTCCGCCTCTACTCGTCTGATCCTCTACTGGCTTATTGGTTCCCTAATTGCCCGAAAACGAGAGCCATATGTCCAGAAAATGTGAAAAATAATGAAGCTTCTGGATTTACCACTATTTCTTCACGTCGTGTAAAATCCCCTAGGTGATATAATTTATCCTAACCACAGGAGAAATTCACGGAGTTCTCAATGTCAATCCATAAGAGACTTAAGATAGATAGCCTTCTGAAAATGAAGAAGTTGTTATAACCCTTACTTACTTTATTTAAATGAAACACATATACGGGGTGTCTACTTTTAAAAGGGCCAAACTTCAAGGGGAGACCATACAATTTATTTGCAACAAAAAATGTCATATAAGACATGGTCGAAATGTTGATGGTTATTCTTCAATTAAACATTTCTTGATTTCACGAAATATTTCAAGTTTTTCCATAAAATCAATTATATCACAGTTATCCTTGTAGCCTCATCAAATTTGACCACATATTTGGAAACGGCATTAAATTTACTACAAGATAAGAAGTTTTATATGCCAAAAAGTTTTTATTGCGTGGTTGGTACGGAGATGAATATCACGATTCTGAAGTGAACAAAATCAGTCATATTTCTCCAATGGTTTTATCGATGAAAAATTATTTATTATGGATATGTTTTATTTTCAGCAAAGAATAGAGGTTTTCGAATGACATATCAACTTTTGTGCTAGCTGCTTGTCCTTAGCTATAATATCATGGCTAAGATAACAACGTAAAGTTGAAATATTTCAAACCTAAATTTGGTCCATCTAGAAGCTCTTTATGATTGAATTAAAAGCAAATTAAAGCAATTCATTTCATGAAAAAAGTAATTTAACTGTCGAATAAGAATTATTCAATAAAATAGAAAGGCCTTTTACTTGATAGAAGAAATATAACAAAATTTGAATATCAAAACAAATTAAAATATGTTTATCTTCTACAATTTTAATTTCAAAAAAATTTTTTATTCAAAAAACTTTTAGAATTAAATTAATGTCTAAAACAAGCACCGCTTACATTTAATAGACTTATATAATCAAAACTCAATATATAATGTCACATGGAATAAATAAACCAACAGATATACGAAAGTTATTAAAATTAATAAATAAATATTTAAAGGAGACAAAATTTTGTTTCTGGTCTTACCTTTAAGAACACCAATTGCCTTTGAAAAACATGAACACACTTAAAGGAATTCTCAAAGAATATAATTTATTTTAAATATTTAATATATTTAAATATTCGAATAAGTTCATTCAGAAATCTCTCAAAACATGCACTATATCTTCAAAAAACAAATTAAATTTTAAGCAATCCCTTCTTCGGTCCTGAATAATATTCCAAATATCAAAATAAAAAAACTAACCTATATCAACAACGCACCACGTGTAAAGGAATAATGTTTCGAAACACAGATCAACTTTATAATTCAAGATTGATCTATGTTCTAACAAAATCAAAGAACAGTGTGAGTTATTTTTAAGGCTTATTTAAATTCATTGACATTCCATAATGAGATTTATTGAAGCCAAAATATTTATATATTATATATAAAATAAAATAGAAAGGCCTTTTACTTGATAGAAGAAATATAACAAAATTTGAATATCAAAACAAATTAAAATATGTTTATCTTCTACAATTTTAATTTCAAAAAAAATTTTCTACTCAAAAAACTTTCAGAATTAAATTAATGTCTAAAACAAGCACCGCTTACGTTTAATAGACGTATATAATCAAAACTCAATATATAATGTCAAATGGAATAAATAAACCAACAGATATACGAAAGTCATTAAAATTAATAAATAAATATTTAAAGGAGACAAAATTTGGTTTCTGGTCTTACCTTTAAGAACACCAATTGCCTTTTAAAAACATGAACACACTTAAAGGACTTCTCAAAGAATATAATTTATTTGAAATATTTAATATACTTAAATATTCGAATAAGTTCATTCAGAAATCTCTCAAAACATGCACTATATCTTCAAAAAACAAATTAAATTCTAAGCAATCCCTTCTTCGGTCCTGAATAATATTCCAAATATCAAAATCAAAAAACTAACCTATATGAACAACGCACCACTTGTAAAGGAATAATGTTTCGAAACACAGATCAATTCGAATTAACTTATTAAAATATTTGAGTATATTAAATATTTTAAATAAATTATATTCTTTGAGAAGTCCTTTAAGTGTGTTCATGTTTTTAAAAGGCAATTGGTGTTCTTAAGATAAGACCAGAAACAAAATTTTGTCTCCTTTAAATATTTATTTATTAATTTTAATGACTCTCGTATATCTGTGGGTTTATTTATTCCATTTGACATTGTATATTGAGTTTTGATTATATACGTCTATTAAATGTAAGCGGTGCTTGTTTTAGACATTAATTTAATTATAAAAGTTTTTTGAATAAAAATTTTTTTTGAAATTAAAATTGTAGAATAGAATAGAGAATAGAATAATGTTTATTCGCAGTAATAAGTACATAATGGTATAATAGAAAATATAAACGAAGGTAAAATTAAAGTATAAGTATAGATTTTTGTAAATTAACATATAAATGAACACTTTAAAATACAATGGGTGTAAGGACAAAATTTCGCAGAATAAACATAACAATCACAGAAGCTGTGGTGCCAGCTTGTACGCGATATGAATATGTATAGTGAGTATCATTTATTTCCTATAAGCATAATCAATTGCAATGAAAAGCACATATACAAATGTGTAAGTAAAGTAAAAAATTAAAGTACAAAGTATAGGTACAGATTTTCGTAAACTAACATGTAAATGAATAGTTATAGTTTTTTCTTTAAATACAGTTGGTGTAAGGACAAAAACTTGCAGAATAAACATAATAATCACAGATGCTGTGGGGCCAGCTTGTACGCGATATGAACATGTGTAGTGTGCATCATTTATTTTCTATAAGCATGAGCTGATACATACATTAACATCCATATATACACTCATTTGCAGATATACATATATGCACAAGTATAATTTTAAATCCATACAAATAAATTCATCCCAATTTTTATGTTCATCACCTCCTAGATTTGAGTATTATTGATGACTTTGCTAAATATTGATCTCTCAGTGTTATGCAGCCATTGCTTGATTTCATATTTGAAAGTGCCATGGTTATTTATAGTTTTTAGCTGTATTGGTATTCAGTTGAAACTTCTTTGACCCACAGTTTTTTCACATTTGTGAACTTTAACATTTTGTTTTTTATGTCTGGTGTGGTGACTATGTTCTACAGGTTGGAGTTGAATTTTCTTTTTGTGGATATCAATTAAAATTTTCAGGCAATATAGCTGACGAATATCAAAAATTTTGCTTCCTTTGTATAAGTCGTCACTTGGTGAACTTCTTTTTTTTTGTACATTATTCTCAGTATCCATTTCTGAAGCACATTCACCTTATTCAAGTAAGTGTCCATCACACCACCCCACCCTATGATTCCATAGGTGAGTTGCGATTGAATGAGGGCATAGTATACTGTTTTCAAGTGTTCTGTGTCTAGGAAGTCTCGCAAATACTTAATTCTGCCAAGAAATCCTCTGATTTTTTTTGCCAAGTGGGACATTTGTAAATCCCATCGTAAATGTCTATCAACTATTACCTCCAGATACCTGATTGAGACTGCTTCTGGAATTGAGGTGTTCTGGTCAATTTCCAAGTTTCCTAGTTGAGGTAAGTTGTTAACATATGATGTGAACGGAAGGTACCGCGTTTTGTCAATGTTGAGAGTAAGCTTATTCAATTGAAACCAAGACTTGATTGCTCTGAAGTCTCTTTCTACCTTTTCTTTCAGGGAAGTCCATGTGTTTGATCTGTAAAATATTGCGGTGTCGCAATATTTAATCTGCAAAGCTGATGGTCGTTCCCTTCAGATCCATTGTTGATAAACTGTTCACATATATTGTGACAGAACAGGTCCAAGAACTGTTCCCTGAGGTACTCCGTAGGTCACTTCCTTTGGCTGGCTTATAACATCGTTAATTTTGACAAGTTGTTCACGATCCGATAGGTAGCTTTCTAGGAGGTCATATGTTTTTCCTCTGATACCATATAAATTCAACTTCTTCAACAAGGTTTCATGACAAACGGTGTCAAATGCCTTTGAGAGGTCTATAAAAACACACAGTGCTGGTTTTTTCGCATCAATTTCATTATATATCATTGTTGTTAATGACCGGATGGCATCGTCGGTTGACCTTCCCTCTCTAAATCCATACTGGTTATCAGAAATCACCTGATATTTGTCTAAGAACTTGACAATTCTAACTTTCAATACCTTTTCAAATATCTTGGCAAGAGTTGAGATCAGTGATATAGGTCGATAGTTACCAACTTTTGTTTTATCACCACTTTTGTGAATAGGTTTGATCAGTCCTGTTTTCATAGATTTTGGAAAGTAACCATCTTCGATGCACTTGTTCATTATATGGCATAGAGGGACGGCAATGAATTCTGCTATAGGCTTTAGATTATCAGCCCCAATATCATCAATTCCAGGTACCTTATTCAATTTCAGACTATTTATAATATTGATAACTTCTATTTCAGTTGTTGGAAATAGGTACATTGTGTTTTCTGTTGTAGGTATATCTTCATTGAAATCAATTGGCGCATCCATTTTATCGGCAAGATTTTTTCCTAATTCACTATATTATCTGTTGAATTCTTCAGCTATCAAAGTTTCGTCAGTTACCTTGTCATTTTCTGTTTGGATGGTATCTATTTTTGTTTCCGATTTCGACTTTCCACATATATTATTTACGCATTTCCATAAACTCTTTGACTTGTCAATTATGTGGTTTAGTTTATTCCTATATGTTTTATACTCTATTTGTAATATTTCATTATTGGGTTCTTTCTGTGATTTTAAGTACAGTTCATTTTTCCTGTGCACGGATTTTAGTAGAGCTTGCGTTATCCATGGTTTTTTACTCCTACATTTATTTGATATTTTTATTCTTTTTGTGCTTTTTCTTATGTAATATTTTAAGATATCAGTAAATGTTTCCAGCATTAGATCAATATTGTCCATTTTATAAACATTCTCCCAAGTTTCACTGATGATCTCATTTTTCAAGTTTTTGTAGTCAATGACGGTCTTGTAATTTTCAATTGAATTTCCTTGAGAGTGTTTTGTCAGAGTGTTTGGTTTAATCAGAAGTATTATAGGATCATGATCGGTTATGGTATTATTTACAATGTAAGAGTAAACTTCGTCAAAGTATTTACGACTGCTTTTAACTTGAAAGTGATCTAGACATGAATTGCTAATTTTTCTCGTGACTTCATTTATATAGGAGTTGAAATCCGAGGAGTTTAGTATATTTTTATATTCCTCCGAATCATCCGTGTCTTCAAGTAAGTTGATATTTATATCTCCAGTAATGATGTGGTTTTTCAATTGCGAATTCTCTAAATATGTCAGGAGATCTGCATTAAATACCTTTGAGCAAGTACTGGGTGATCTATAAACTGCAGTTAATGTAATTGGTTCTTCGAAATTTTGAATATTTAGTTCAATGGCTTGTGACGCTCCCATTTTTATCAACTTGTAACCATAATCAAAATGGCCCCTCAAATATATAATGATTCCATCGTTTTGATTGAAGTTTCCATTGTTATATATTATATTATATCCTGGAATACTCAATAAATCCAAGTCATGTAGCAAAAATGTTTCTGTGAGAACTACCAGGCCAAAACCAAAGTTTGGTTGGCTTATCGTTATAACCAGATCGTCAAAATGTTTATGAATGCTTCTTATGTTCATATGAATTATTTTAATATGTGATGTTTCAATTTCCAATGAATTATTTAGGTCTGATAAATTTCCAAGTACCCTGGCCCTAATCGGTTCATTCTCATATTCCTTGATGTAGGTGTCCATTTTTATCAATATTGTGGCCAGTTCAAGCTGTTCAAATTGGTGATTCAAAGAATTCTACAGATATGTACGAACTGAAATAAATTTAACCGACCTCAGATTCTTGACTCTTTCCTTTTGTTGAGGAGCTGCAGTATTTTTAGATGTCTTTTTTGGATGGTTTCCTTTTGTTGGAGTGTTTGTGATTCTGCTTTCCTTATTTGTCCTGGTTGTCCCGTTTATTTCTTCAGTGGTTGAATCTTCGATCCCGGATTTGTCTTCTTGGTCCAGTTCGAGATGGAATTCCTTTTCGAGGTTTCTTACGGTCGGTGTCGGTGGAGCACTATTTGCTTTTTTGTTTTCGGTTTGGTTACCCTCGCCTCCTTCAAGTTCCTCGACAGTATATGCTTTATTATTTATATAGAGTCTATTTCCTCTTATGTAACAATTGTCTGATGAATTCAATCATAATCATAATCATAATCATAATCTTTATTCATCTCTTAGGACTACAAAAGTATGGGATAGGTCAGTGAAAATGTTACAAGAGATGGAAATAAAATTGAATCTCACAAATCTAACATAGTATCATTCATGAATTCTGCAACCGAGTAATAACATTTATGACACAACAGTTGCTTTATGGCTTTTTTGAAATGAAGTTCACCCAACATCTTCAAATTTGTTGGAAGATGATTGAAAAGACGTACACTCTTATATAAGGGAGAGCGCTCATATTTAGATGTTGCATGAACTGGCACTTCCAAAACATTGTAATTTCTTGTAGAATAATGATGATGACTCGACAGTTTCTGCATAGAGCTTTCATTATTCTTAACATAAAGGAGACACTTAAATATATAAATACATGATACAGTCATAATACTATTTGCTATAAAATATGGACGGCAAGAAGATAAAGGTGACAAATTGAAAATTACTCGGATTATCCTTTTTTGACATATCAACACCCTTTCAAGTTCGGTAGAACTTCCCCAGATTAGAATATTATACGCCATGTGAGGGTATGCTATACAATAATACACATCCAAGAGTGAACTTAGGGAAAACAAATTTTTTATCTTGTTCATTGCAAAGTACGAGCTGTTTAGTTTTTTAGAAACCATATCAACATGTTGGTTCCAACGTAAGTATTCGTCAATTCGAACTCCAAGGAATCTAGTGGAGTCACCTGTAGTGATCGATGAGCTCTCACAAGTGAAGACAGGTCGTTTTTCATTGGAATTTTTAAGTTTGAAATGAATGCACACTGTTTTCTCCTTGTTAACTATTAAATTATTTCTACGACACCAAGTGGTAAACATCCGAAAGAGTAAAGCTATCGCATCAGAGAGCTCCTCAAGGCTCCTAGCCGTTACCAAGAATGACGAATCATCCGCGAAAAGTATAATCAAATTAGCAATAACATGTTCCGGCAAATCATTAATGAACAAAACGAACAACAAAGGTCCCAACACAGAGCCCTGAGGGACCCCTAGACCCGGGTCATACACGTCCGAAAATACACCACCGACCTTGACAGTCATTCTGCGATTAGTTGTATAGCTCATCAACCAATCCAAAAATATACCCCTAAAACCTAAGTTATATAGTTTATTAGACATAAATGAGAAATTTAATGAATCAAAGGCCCTGGACAGGTCGAAAAATATTCCCGCAACATGATAACCTTCATCCAACTTTTTATAGACTGTCTGAACGAACGAAAAAGCCGCCGTTTCAGTAGAATACTTGGGCCTGAAACCATGTTGTGATGAAGTAATGACATCGAATTTTCCCAGAAAACTTAGCATTCTGTTTAAGACTATTCGTTCGAATACTTTGGAGAAACAACTAAGGAGGGATATTGGTCGGTAATTGACTATATTGTGAGGATCACCCTTCTTCGGAACAGGAACAACGGTTGCCTCTTTTAAGATTCGCGGAAATCTACCAGAAGATATGGAGACATTGATCAAGTGGGCAAAGTGCTCGGAAATTGATTCACCAATTACTTTCAAAATTCTTGAGGAAATGCAATCCGTTCCCGTACTTTTATTGTTTTTCAACATTTTAATAACTGCAACAACTTCATCTTTGGAAATAGGATAGCAGAAAAAAGTGGAGAATTGCATTCTAGAAGTAGTACATATGTTGGAGAGAGATGCTCCAAAATGGGCAAAAAGCAACCTAGATGTGATGGTTGCAAAATATGAACTGAAAGACCCAGCTATTAAAACTGGATCAGTATACAAGATTCCATCCTGAAGTAGGCAAATTTCATGCTGAGATTTATTGATTCTACCAATTTCTGCATTGACAAGATACCATGTTGTCCTATTTTTTTGATTTGAATTGCTCATGAGTTTGCCATAATAGTTTTTTTTTGTACACTCAAGTAGTACATTATATTCAGATTTTGCAGCTTTATACATTTTTAACGAGTTTTGTGATTTTATATTGGAATGCAACCAAAACAAATTTTTCAAATGAAGACTGGCTTGTTGTATTTCTGGTGTTATCCAATTCTTAGATCTGTTAGTGTTGTGAACTCTTTTGAGTGGACAGCATTCATCGAGGGCCATTTTAATTATATCAATAAATTCCTTGAAACAAACATCTACATCAGTATGGACATATATGTTCGCGAAGTTAGTGTCCTGAATATTCATTCTAAGTTTATCCAGACTGTCTGGAGATATTTGCCTTATATAACGTGTTCCCTTCAGATTTCCTGATCGGGTATTATTGGATACGTGACAATATTCAAGAGAAATTACCTTATGGTCTCCGAGGTGAGCTTCATAAACATTATTTTCATATGATTCTGTGCTTACATTAGTTAAAATATAATCTAATGTTGAGGTATAAGTTTTACCAGACATATCAGTGAAATCTCTTGTTGGTTCAAATGAAGTTATTTTCAACTTGAAACATTCAAGAAAATCAGTAAACATGGATATCGATCTTCTATCAGATTTCATTGTATCGAGATTTAAGTCTCCGCACACGAATATCGCACTAGATTGATTTAGGCACTCTTGTACTGCGTAGGTGATATTTTTAAAAAACGTATTCAAGTTACCTGAAGGTGACCTGTAGACACTTATAATTGCCACTTTCTCGTCATCAGCAAGCAACTTAATACCACACAATTCACAATCCTTTTCCTTTGACAAATGGGATAGGTTGATATTGGAGACTCGCAGATCATCCTTCGCATAAATTACACAACCGCCATTTTTATACGAAGCACGGCAAAAATACGCAACTTGAACATATCCTGGGAACACTACGAGTTTTATAGATTCTTCGATACACCAATGTTCAACAATGCTCACAATATCTGGCTGCTCTTGTGCCAACAGAACAAATAAAGTATTTAATTTATTGGAAATGCACTGTATATTAATTTGTAATATCTTCAACTTATTAACTGAAGGATAAGTTGAAATATGATTACTGACTTCTATGTTAAAATCGGGGTGTCTCTCCTGTGCCGGAAAAAACGATGCACACTGGCATGGATAGGCCAATTAGATGGTAAGAGAGCTTTCTCATATTCACTGGCCGGAATTGAGACCTTAAACGAAGAATAAACATCAGGGAAACGTGATTTTAAATTTTCACATTTAACGTTACTAGTAAAATTTTGAGAAAGAAACTTCATTAAGTCTTCAACCGTCGTCTCTGGTTTAAGGTTCGTTACATGCAGGTACTTCATCTTCTCTATTCCCTGTACTATTGTGGATCCCGTAAAGTCTCCCACAACTAAAGCGCGACCAGTTTTACGATTTAATTTCTTGTGCGTTACTTGGGTCCACTGAGCAGCGATTTTGTTGTTCTCAGCAGTTTGATTACTATCTCTTAATGTATTAGTTTGCTTTGACCTTACAAAGTTGTGATTGAGTGCAGACGACTGTGGACCACCTGTATCTATCATCCTATCTTTGGACACAACATTGGCATAGGAGTCAACAGATGCGGCATTCCCTTCCGAGACATAAATATTTTTATCAGACATATTAACAACGGTGTTATCTATGGAATTCCCGTTTTTTCGATTGACAGAATCTCCAACATAGTCAGCACATATATTATTACTTTCAGTTGAATTATTCAAAAGATTTATGATTTATTTATATATATTCAATCTTGCTTGGCTTAGGTGATTCCTGAGGATCTTATTGTAGCACCTTTGTTTGTAAGTGAGATCGTTTGCAATAACAATACCGGATCCTTTCAATTTTTTACAGTGCCTTAGGACTTCGAGTTTCTTCAGGTATGAGATAAACTCCACCTTTAGCGGACCTCTTTCTTGAGATCTCAGTCTATAAGCGTTGTTTAAATCGGATACCCGCACCTCGACGTCTAATAGTTTCTTGAACTCCCTACAAACCGTTAATGGAGAAAAGTCTTCAGTTATATCCAGACCAAATATTATGATATTGTTTTTTTTTGTTGTGATCTCCAGTGCCTCTATTTTGTTGGTGAGAAACGAATTCTCGATTTCTAAATTTTTATATATAGAATCAAAGTAATCTGAGATAATATAAAAAATCTGTGACTACTGAACTAATCTATGTTCTAAACTACTAACCTTAATTCTAAATATCGTAATTCTAGCCTAAACAAGAAATTATTTGCTTTGAAATTAAATTTAAAAGAATTACAGAAATAAACTTATTTTGAATGTGGTAAGGTTGATCATGAATTAACAATGTTACTTTCATGTTGGCTTTGTTCTATTTCAGGATTTTGTTTTGGTTCTCGAATAATGTTTCTGGAATGTTCTAATTTCTCAGCCCACTTCATTGATATCTTTTTTTGGATTTAAATTATTGTATTCTTGATTTAAATGTGAGATATTTCCATTTACAATATTAAAGTAAGTATTTCTTAATCACATTTCCATTCACAATAATAATAATGATAATTTCTTTTTAGGTTTGTTAAAAAAAAATCTTACATGAGAGAGACGTAAATGTGCTGTCGAGTATTTTAATACTGAATGACGTTTTTCGTGCTTAGTTCCTTTATAGTTTTCTCGAAAAATTGAATTCCAAAGCTTACTAGCTTTGTCATAATTATTGAAAAAATTATGCTTTCACTGATTTTATAAAATTCACATTATTTCTTGGCTTGAGACTATTCTAGATAATTAATCTGTTTAATGATGAGCAATTTGGTACCAATTTTATGAAAATTGGCTGAGTTTAAATAATATTCAAATAAGGTTATTTTGATTTTCACAAATTTTTATTGATATGTTCACAACAATTGTTTCGCTATCACAGTAGCATCATCTGGCAAGATCACATTTTAGATACTTATTTTTATTTGAAGACTCTTCCAAATGTCAAAAAGTTTACATAATTTAACTTCTAATGCTTCTTATTGAATAATTACTGAATATTACTTATGAAATGGATTAAAGTACTTTAGCTTAGATGCTATTACAACTTTATTGATGGCTAAGCATCTTCAAGGATAACTCTTACATCAATAATTGCAGAATATCTGACGTAGACACTATGTTTTCCTATTTACATAATATTGGTAAGTAAGATTTAATTAAGCTTGTTAATTGTAAATAATTTCACTAAAGTTCATATATAATTCATTATAGTAACAAATCTTTTCAACAATATCTTCACCAATTTCATACTAGATATCTAAATTCAAATTACTTCTATTTATTGCAACTTTGGCTTTCTTGAACTTTTAATAATTATCAATTGAATGCTCCCTGTTAGTTCTATTTAAGATTATCAAAAAGATTTCTTGAGTTTTAACTATCGTTCAAAGAATTTTCACTCGACTATTCTAAAGATATTGTTCTTCTTAAACACAATACGATTCCGTAATTTCAATTTAAAGGCGTTCCAAATCATCAACGAAATAATCACAAAATTGTACTAGTTGGACATTCGATTATATTTTATCCATCAAAGTCTAGTTTTCATCTACCGCATCACCATCCTTCAACATCTTCCGGATTCAGATAGATGGATATTTTTTTGACGCATAAGTAAGGTAATTTATGGCCAAGTATTTTGTTCATCTTTTTATATACAAACTCTTGTTTCAGTTTGTTTTTCAGCATTTCTGTCACCTTTTTGATTTTATGTTGAATCTCCTCCTTGTAATAGTCAGAGATTTTCGTACAGTTAGAAAGCTTGTCCATGATCTCCACATTTTTCATATAATTTAATACAATTTCGTTCTTCTTGCACAATATATTGTGATATGAAACGCGATACGATCCGGTAATTTCAATTTTCATGCGTTCCAAATCATCAACGAAATCATCATAAAATTTCATCAGTTGGACATTCGATTTTATTTTATCCATCAAAGTTTGATTCACAGTCTTACTTTGATGAATTCTCAATGCCAGATGTTTTATAAATGCACGAGAAACCTCTTTATCTGTCCTTGCTATATCGAAAGCTGTTAAGCCATTTTTATCAACCGCATCTATAATTGCTCCTTCCCTAAGGAGCATGTCGATAAGGAACGATTTGCCATATCGAGCTGCGACATGCAAGGGTGATGAAAGTGTTGTCCGATTCCGTTGATTGATATTAATACCTGCCTTAATGAATACTTCAGCTAGAATCTTAGAGTTCGAATCTTCACTGAGTTTACTGGATGCAATATTGTGCAAACAGTTGTTACCAAATTTGTCCACTGTATTCGGATCCATGCCCAAAGAGATCAGTCTTTTGATGAATTCTACATTATCTGGCTTCCTCTTCACAGATAGTTGCATTAAAGTGTTACCCACTCTATCGGTGCTCTGCAAGTCTACCTTATGTTTGATCAATTCCTCCAGGCATTCATTTTTCTTCTCTGTTGAGACGATTAGATGTAGGGGTTTGTATCCATCTACTATCCCTCTCATTTCGACGTCGGCTCCGAACTTGATCAGATCTGAAATAAGTGTGCTCTGACCCTTCTTCACAGCAATATGAAGGGAAGAATATCCGACATCATTTGTTTCATTGGGATTAGTTCCCCTCCTCAGTAGTCTCAGTACCTCAAACCCGTCTCCTTCTTCTACTGCCCGCCTCAGATCCAATTCATTCCATCCGTTTGAACGATAAGAAATCGTCTGTAAGAAGAATAATAATAATAATTTTAAACTTTTTCAAGCTCGCTTGTGTTGAAAATATTTATATTTCATTAAACATTTTTGATTGTCTCGGTCATTACTTGACGGAAATTCATCTTCAAAATAAGAAAAACAAATGTTAACAGGTGAAATACTCACCTGATGAAGTCATGATATGACGAAACAACTGTTGTGAAAATCAATAAAATAGCGGAAGTTAACATTTGTTTTTCTTATATTCATTAAATATTGTTCAAATTTCATTTATCTGAAAACTTCATTCGACTTTTTTCTGTATGATATCATATCATCCAAAATGAAACTTGAGAATTGTAAACCGAAATTGTATTTAAATAATTACATTTCAAAAATAAAGACTCGCATATTTTAAACATTGTTTATTGTAATTCTGCCTTTCGTCTATTTGAATAGTTTTCAGAATACTCAAATCAGTCCTAATAGGTTCCTTGAGAAAATATCTTCTGCTGAAGGACAAGCTGAATACAACAAAAAATACAGAAAGTGAAAAGTATGAAAGGCTGACCGAAATATATAGAAGGCTGCATTTAAATTGAAAACAATATGATAAATGAAAATCAATTTAAGAAAACTCGAATACGAAATGTGTATCTATTGAAATATAAGACCTGTGGTTTTAATATTTAAAATTTTTCAAAGCTGAAGTTAACTCTCGGTCTTTTTGATCAGATATTCACAATTTTTCTTCAATTATCAAAAGTGTATTTTAAATTGTGCAATTTGAAATTCTATTAATAAGAGCGAGAATGACTAGTAAAATAAAAAATCAAAAATATCAAAATCACAGATATTTTTCTTTCCCCTCGATAGGCAACGTTTAAAAATAATATGATATCCATAGTAATAAGACATAAGAATTCAATATGTTAAAATTAGAAACTTACCTCAGAATCTTCATTATACAAATTAGTAGACATTTTCACTTTCACAATTCAAATCACTCAAACTATGTGTTTATATTATAAGTTGTTTCAATATTACAACGCAGCAATTCAGCTTTACGTTATGCAGTTTAAAATCTAATAACCCTTTTGGTTTGAATATGTGCTTTATATTGAAAAGAAGTCATAGAATCGAGGCATTCTTAATTTTCTTCTTCTTCTTCTTCTTCTTCTTCACTTAGTCTGTGTATTTTAGATAATGAACATAAAATTACCAAGAAATCTGTTTAAGTAACCGATTTCTTGGTGATTTTATGTTAACTATTTTATTGGGCATTAGTATCTGTTTAAGTAACCGATTTCTCGGTAATTTTATGTTATTTATTTTATTGGGCATTAGTATAATACTGGGAATTTCTACATTCGGGATTTTGCTCATATCTTAAGTGGGGTATAATGGTATCTTAATTACTTCAGTTACGTTAAAAAACGTTTGTATGGGAAACAGAAAAGGCATGTTTTTGGGATTTTTCCGGAAATTTAAAAGAATTACAGAAATGAACTTATTTTAACTGTGGTAAGTTTGATCATCAATTAACAATGTTACTTTCATGTTGGCTTTGTTCTATTTCAGGATTTTGTTTTGGTTCTCGAAGAATGTTTCTGGAATGTTCTAATTTCTCAGCCCACTTCATTGATATCTTTTTTTGGATTTAAATTATTGTATTCTTGATTTAAATGTGAGATATTTCCATTTACAATATTAAAGTAAGTATTTCTTAATCACATTTCCATTCACAATAATAATAATGATAATTTCTTTTTAGGTTTGTTGAAAAAAAATCTTACATGAGAGAGACGTAAATGTGCTGTCGAGTATTTTAATACTGAATGACGTTTTTCGTGCTTAGTTCCTTTATAGTTTTCTCGAAAAATTGAATTCCAAAGCTTACTAGCTTTGTCATAATTATTGAAAAAATTATGCTTTCACTGATTTTATAAAATTCACATTATTTCTTGGCTTGAGTCTATTCTAGATAATTAATCTGTTTAATGATGAGCAATTTGGTACCAATTTTATGAAAATTGGTTGAGTTTAAATAATATTCAAATAAGGTTATTTTGATTTTCACAAATTTTTATTGATATGTTCACAACAATTGTTTCGCTATCACAGTAGCATCATCTGGCAAGATCACATTTTAGATACTTATTTTTATTTGAAGAGTTTTCCAAATGTCAAAAAGTTTACATAATTTAACTTCTAATGCTTCTTATTGAATAATTACTGAATATTACTTATGAAATTGATTAAAGTACTTTAGCTTAGATGCTATTACAAGTTCATATATAATTCATTATAGTAACAAATCTTTTCAACAATTTCTTCACCAATTTCATACTAAATATCTAAATTCAAATTACTTCTATTTATTGCAACTTTGGCTTTCTTAAACTTTTAATAATTATCAATTGAATGCTCCCTGTGAGTTCTATTTAAGATTATCAAAAGGATTTCTTGAGTTTTAACTATCGTTTAAAGAATTTTCACTCGACTATTCTAAAGATATTGTTCTTCTTAAACACAATACGATTCCGTAATTTCAATTCAAAGGCGTTCCAAATAATCAACAAAATAATCACAAAATTGTACTAGTTGGACATTCGATTATATTTTATCCATCAAAGTCTAGTTTTCATCTACCGCATCACCATCCTTCAACATCTTCCGGATTCAGATAGATGGATATTTTTTTGACGCATAAGTAAGGTAATTTATGGCCAAGTATTTTGTTCATCTTTTTATATACAAACTCTTGTTTCAGTTTGTTTTTCAGCATTTCTGTCACCTTTTTGATTTTATGTTGAATCTCCTCCTTGTAATAGTCAGAGATTTTCGTACAGTTAGAAAGCTTGTCCATGATCTCCACATTTTTCATATAATTTAATACAATTTCGTTCTTCTTGCACAATATATTGTGATATGAAACGCGATACGATCCGGTAATTTCAATTTTCATGCGTTCCAAATCATCAACGAAATCATCATAAAATTTCATCAGTTGGACATTCGATTTTATTTTATCCATCAAAGTTTGATTCACAGTCTTACTTTGATGAATTCTCAATGCCAGATGTTTTATAAATGCACGAGAAACCTCTTTATCTGTCCTTGCTATATCGAAAGCTGTTAAGCCATTTTTATCAACCGCATCTATAATTGCTCCTTCCCTAAGGAGCATGTCGATAAGGAACGATTTGCCATATCGAGCCGCGACATGCAAGGGTGATGAAAGTTTTGTCCGATTCCGTTGATTGATATTAATACCTGCCTCAATGAATACTTCAGCTAGAATCTTTGAGTTCGAATCTTCACTGAGTTTACTGGATGCAATATTGTGCAAACAGTTGTTACCAAATTTGTCCACTGTATTCGGATCCATGCCCAAAGAGATCAGTCTTTTGATGAATTCTACATTATCTGGCTTCCTCTTCACAGATAGTTGCATTAAAGTGTTACCCACTCTATCGGTGCTCTGCAAGTCTACCTTATGTTTGATCAATTCCTCCAGGCATTCATTTTTCTTCTCTGTTGAGACGATTAGATGTAGGGGTTTGTATCCATCTACTATCCCTCTCATTTCGACGTCGGCTCCGAACTTGATCAGATCTGAAATAAGTGTGCTCTGACCCTTCTTCACAGCAATATGAAGGGAAGAATATCCGACATCATTTGTTTCATTGGGATTAGTTCCCCTCCTCAGTAGTCTCAGTACCTCAAACCCGTCTCCTTCTTCTACTGCCCGCCTCAGATCCAATTCATTCCATCCGTTTGAACGATAAGAAATCGTCTGTAAGAAGAATAATAATAATAATTTTAAACTTTTGCAAGCTCGCTTGTGTTGAAAATATTTATATTTCATTAAATATTTTTGATTGTCTCGGTCATTACTTGACGGAAATTCATCTTCAAAATAAGAAAAACAAATGTTAACAGGTGAAATACTCACCTGATGAAGTCATGATATGACGAAACAATTGTTGTGAAAATCAATAAAATAGCGGAAGATAACATTTGTTTTTCTTATATTCATTAAATATTGTTCAAATTTCATTTAGCTGAAAACTTCATTCGACTTTTTTCTGTATGATATCATATCATCCAAAATGAAACTTGAGAATTGTAAACCGAAATTGTATTCATATAATTACATTTCAAAAATAAAGACTCGCATATTTTAAACATTGTTTATTGTAATTCGGCCTTTCGTCTATTTGAATAGTTTTCAGAATACTCAAATCAGTCCTAATAGGTTCCTTGAGAAAATATCTTTTGCTGAAGGACAAGCTGAATACAACAAAAAATACAGAAAGTGAAAAGTATGAAAGGCTGACCGAAATATATAGAAGGCTGCATTTAAATTGAAAACAATATGAAAAATGAAAATCAATTTAAGAAAACTCGAATACGAAATGTGTATCTATTGAAATATAAGACCTGTGGTTTTAATATTTAAAATTTTTCAAAGCTGAAGTTAACTCTCGGTCTTTTTGATCAGATATTCACAATTTTTCTTCAATTGTCAAAAGTGTATTTTAAATTGTGCAATTTGAAATTCTATTAATAAGAGCGAGAATGAATAGTAAAATAAAAAATCAAAAATATCAAAATCACAGATATTTTTCTTTCCCCTCGATAGGCAACGTTTAAAAATAATATGATATCCATAGTAATAAGACATAAGGATTCAATATGTTAAAATTAGAAACTTACCTCAGAATCTTCATTATACAAATTAGTAGACATTTTCACTTTCACAATTCAAATCACTCAAACTATGTGTTTATATTATAAGTTGTTTCAATATTACAACGCAGCAATTCAGCTTTACGTTATGCAGTTTAAAATATAATAACCCTTTTGGTTTGAATATGTGCTATATATTGAAAAGAAGTCATAGAATCGAGGCATTCTTAATTTTCTTCTTCTTCTTCTTTTACTTCTT
The DNA here is from genome assembly GCA_034642435.1 of Megalocaria dilatata. NCBI lineage: Eukaryota > Metazoa > Arthropoda > Insecta > Coleoptera > Coccinellidae > Megalocaria > Megalocaria dilatata. The sequence goes on from CM067859.1 coordinate 27,104,421, forward strand.
CACTTAGTCTGTGTATTTTAGATAATGAACATAAAATTACCAAGAAATCTGTTTAAGTAACCGATTTCTTGGTGATTTTATGTTAATTATTTTATTGGGCATTAGTATCTGTTTAAGTAACCGATTTCTCGGTAATTTTATGTTATTTATTTTATTGGGCATTAGTATAATACTGGGAATTTCTACATTCGGGATTTTGCTCATATCTTAAGTGGGGTATAATGGTACCTTAATTACTTCAGTTACGTTAAAAAACGTTTGTATGGGAAACAGAAAAGGCATGTTTCTGGGATTTTTCCGGAAATTTAAAAGAATTACAGAAATGAACTTATTTTAACTGTGGTAAGTTTGATCATCAATTAACAATGTTACTTTCATGTTGGATTTGTTCTATTTCAGGACTTTGTTTTGGTTCTCGAAGAATGTTTCTGGAATGTTCTAATTTCTCAGCCCATTTCATTGATATCTTTTTTTGGATTTAAATTATTGTATTCTTGATTTAAATGTGAGATATTTCCATTAACAATATTAAAGTAAGTATTTCTTAATCACATTTCCATTCACAATAATAATAATGATAATTTCTTTTTAGGTTTGTTGAAAAAAAATCTTACATGAGAGAGACGTAAATGTGCTGTCGAGTATTTTAATACTGAATGACGTTTTTTGTGCTTAGTTCCTTTATAGTTTTCTCGAAAAATTGAATTCCAAAGCTTACTAGCTTTGTCATAATTATTGAAAAAATTATGCTTTCACTGATTTTATAAAATTCACATTATTTCTTGGCTTGAGACTATTCTAGATAATTAATCTGTTTAATGATGAGCAATTTGGTACCAATTTTATGAAAATTGGCTGAGTCTAAATAATATTCAAATAAGGTTATTTTGAATTTCACAAATTTTTATTGATATGTTCACAACAATTGTTTCGCTATCACAGTAGCATCATCTGGCAAGATCACATTTTAGATACTTATTTTTATTTGAAGAGTTTTCCAAATGTCAAAAAGTTTACATAATTTAACTTCTAATGCTTCTTATTGAATAATTACTGAATATTACTTATGAAATTGATTAAAGTACTTATGCTTAGATGCTATTACAAGTTCATATATAATTCATTATAGTAACAATTCTTTTCAACAATTTCTTCACCAATTTCATACTAGATATCTAAATTCAAATTACTTCTATTTATTGCAACTTTGGCTTTCTTAAACTTTTAATAATTATCAATTGAATGCTCCCTGTGAGTTCTATTCAAGATTATCAAAAGGATTTCTTGAGTTTAAACTATCGTTTAAAGAATTTTCACTCGACTATTCTAAAGATATTGTTCTTCTTAAAAACAATACGATTCCGTAATTTCAATTCAAAGGCGTTCCAAATCATCAACGACATAATCACAAAATTGTACTAGTTGGACATTCGATTATATTTTATCCATCAAAGTCTAGTTTTCATCTACCGCATCACCATCCTTCAACATCTTCCGGATTCAGATAGATGGATATTTTTTTGACGCATAAGTAAGGTAATTTATGGCCAAGTATTTTGTTCATCTTTTTATATACAAACTCTTGTTTCAGTTTGTTTTTCAGCATTTCTGTCACTTTTTTGATTTTATGTTGAATCTCCTCCTTGTAATAGTCAGAGATTTTCGTACAGTTAGAAAGCTTGTCCATGATCTCCACATTTTTCATATAATTTAATACAATTTCGTTCTTCTTGCACAATATATTGTGATATGAAACGCGATACGATCCGGTAATTTCAATTTTCATGCGTTCCAAATCATCAACGAAATCATCATAAAATTTCATCAGTTGGACATTCGATTTTATTTTATCCATCAAAGTTTGATTCACAGTCTTACTTTGATGAATTCTCAATGCCAGATGTTTTATAAATGCACGAGGAACCTCTTTATCTGTCCTTGCTATATCGAAAGCTGTTAAGCCATTTTTATCAACCGCATCTATAATTGCTCCTTCCCTAAGGAGCATGTCGATAAGGAACGATTTGCCATATCGAGCTGCGACATGCAAGGGTGATGAAAGTTTTGTCCGATTCCGTTGATTGATATTAATACCTGCCTTAATGAATACTTCAGCTAGAATCTTAGAGTTCGAATCTTCACTGAGTTTACTGGATGCAATATTGTGCAAACAGTTGTTACCAAATTTGTCCACTGTATTCGGATCCATGCCCAAAGAGATCAGTCTTTTGATGAATTCTACATTATCTGGCTTCCTCTTCACAGATAGTTGCATTAAAGTGTTACCCACTCTATCGGTGCTCTGCAAGTCTACCTTATGTTTGATCAATTCCTCCAGGCATTCATTTTTCTTCTCTGTTGAGACGATTAGATGTAGGGGTTTGTATCCATCTACTATCCCTCTCATTTCGACGTCGGCTCCGAACTTGATCAGATCTGAAATAAGTGTGCTCTGACCCTTCTTTACAGCAATATGAAGGGAAGAATATCCGACATCATTTGTTTCATTGGGATTAGTTCCCCTCCTCAGTAGTCTCAGTACCTCAAACCCGTCTCCTTCTTCTACTGCCCGCCTCAGATCCAATTCATTCCATCCGTTTGAACGATAAGAAATCGTCTGTAAGAAGAATAATAATAATAATTTTAAACTTCTGCAAGCTCGCTTGTGTTGAAAATATTTATATTTCATTAAATATTTTTGATTGTCTCGGTCATTACTTGACGGAAATTCATCTTCAAAATAAGAAAAACAAATGTTAACAGGTGAAATACTCACCTGATGAAGTCATGGTATGACGAAACAATTGTTGTGAAAATCAATAAAATAGCGGAAGTTAACATTTGTTTTTCTTATATTCATTAAATATTGTTTAAATTTCATTTATCTGAAAACTTCATTCGACTTTTTTCTGTATGATATCATATCATCCAAAATGAAACTTGAGAATTGTAAACCGAAATTGTATTCATATAATTACATTTCAAAAATAAAGACTCGCATATTTTAAACATTGTTTATTGTAATTCGGCCTTTCGTCTATTTGAATAGTTTTCAGAATACTCAAATCAGTCCTAATAGGTTCCTTGAGAAAATATCTTCTGCTGAAGGACAAGCTGAATACAACAAAAAATACAGAAAGTGAAAAGTATGAAAAGCTGACCGAAATATATAGAAGGCTGCATTTAAATTGAAAACAATATGAAAAATGAAAATCAATTTGAGAAAACTCGAATACGAAATGTGTATCTATTGAAATATAAGACCTGTGGTTTTAATATTTAAAATTTTTCAAAGCTGAAGTTAACTCTCGGTCTTTTTGATCAGATATTCACAATTTTTCTTCAATTATCAAAAGTGTATTTTGAATTGTGCAATTTGAAATTCTATTAATAAGAGCGAGAATGACTAGTAAAATAAAAAATCAAAAATATCAAAATCACAGATATTTTTCTTTCCCCTCGATAGGCAACGTTTAAAAATAATATGATATCCATAGTAATAAGACATAAGAATTCAATATGTTAAAATTAGAAACTTACCTCAGAATCTTCATTATACAAATTAGTAGACATTTTCACTTTCACAATTCAAATCACTCAAACTATGTGTTTATATTATAAGTTGTTTCAATATTACAACGCAGCAATTCAGCTTTACGTTATACAGTTTAAAATATAATAACCCTTTTGGTTTGAATATGTGCTATATATTGAAAAGAAGTCATAGAATCGAGGCATTCTTAATTTTCTTCTTCTTCTTCTTCTTCACTTAGTCTGTGTATTTTAGATAATGAACATAAAATTACCAAGAAATCTGTTTAAGTAACCGATTTCTTGGTGATTTTATGTTAATTATTTTATTGGGCATTAGTATCTGTTTAAGTAACCGATTTCTCGGTAATTTTATGTTATTTATTTTATTGGGCATTAGTATAATACTGGGAATTTCTACATTCGGGATTTTGCTCATATCTTAAGTGGGGTATAATGGTATCTTAATTACTTCAGTTACGTTAAAAAACGTTTGTATGGGAAACAGAAAAGGCATGTTTTTGGGATTTTTCCGGAAATTTAAAAGAATTACAGAAATGAACTTATTTTAACTGTGGTAAGTTTGATCAACAATGTTACTTTCATGTTGGCTTTGTTCTATTTCAGGATTTTGTTTTGGTTCTCGAAGAATGTTTCTGGAATGTTCTAATTTCTCAGCCCACTTCATTGATATCTCTTTTTGGATTTAAATTATTGTATTATTGATTTAAATGTGAGATATTTCCATTTACAATATTAAAGTAAGTATTTCTTAATCACATTTCCATTCACAATAATAATAATGATAATTTCTTTTTAGGTTTGTTGAAAAAAAATCTTACATGAGAGAGACGTAAATGTGCTGTCGAGTATTTTAATACTGAATGACGTTTTTCGTGCTTAGTTCCTTTATAGTTTTCTCGAAAAATTGAATTCCAAAGCTTACTAGCTTTGTCATAATTATTGAAAAAATTATGCTTTCACTGATTTTATAAAATTCACATTATTTCCTGGCTTGAGACTATTCTAGATAATTAATCTGTTTAATGATGAGCAATTTGGTACCAATTTTATGAAAATTGGCTGAGTTTAAATAATATTCAAATAAGGTTATTTTGATTTTCACAAATTTTTATTGATATGTTCACAACAATTGTTTCGCTATCACAGTAGCATCATCTGGCATGATCACATTTTAGATACTTATTTTTATTTGAAGAGTTTTCCAAATGTCAAAAAGTTTACATAATTTAACTTCTAATGCTTCTTATTGAATAATTACTGAATATTACTTATGAAATTGATTAAAGTACTTTAGCTTAGATGCTATTACAAGTTCATATATAATTCATTATAGTAACAAATCTTTTCAACAATTTCTTCACCAATTTCATACTAGATATCTAAATTCAAATTACTTCTATTTATTGCAACTTTGGCTTTCTTAAACTTTTAATAATTATCAATTGAATGCTCCCTGTGAGTTCTATTTAAGATTATCAAAAGGATTTCTTGAGTTTTAACTATCGTTTAAAGAATTTTCACTCGACTATTCTAAAGATATTGTTCTTCTTAAACACAATACGATTCCGTAATTTCAATTCAAAGGCGTTCCAAATCATCAACGAAATAATCACAAAATTGTACTAGTTGGACATTCGATTATATTTTATCCATCAAAGTCTAGTTTTCATCTACCGCATCACCATCCTTCAACATCTTCCGGATTCAGATAGATGGATATTTTTTTGACGCATAAGTAAGGTAATTTATGGCCAAGTATTTTGTTCATCTTTTTATATACAAACTCTTGTTTCAGTTTGTTTTTCAGCATTTCTGTCACTTTTTTGATTTTATGTTGAATCTCCTCCTTGTAATAGTCAGAGATTTTCGTACAGTTAGAAAGCTTGTCCATGAGCTCCACATTTTTCATATAATTTAATACAATTTCGTTCTTCTTGCACAATATATTGTGATATGAAACGCGATACGATCCGGTAATTTCAATTTTCATGCGTTCCAAATCATCAACGAAATCATCATAAAATTTCATCAGTTGGACATTCGATTTTATTTTATCCATCAAAGTTTGATTCACAGTCTTACTTTGATGAATTCTCAATGCCAGATGTTTTATAAATGCACGAGAAACCACTTTATCTGTCCTTGCTATATCGAAAGCTGTTAAGCCATTTTTATCAACCGCTTCTATAATTGCTCCTTCCCTAAGGAGCATGTCGATAAGGAACGATTTGCCATATCGAGCTGCGACATGCAAGGGTGATGAAAGTTTTGTCCGATTCCGTTGATTGATATTAATACCTGCCTTAATGAATACTTCAGCTAGAATCTTAGAGTTCGAATCTTCACTGAGTTTACTGGATGCAATATTGTGCAAACAGTTGTTACCAAATTTGTCCACTGTATTCGGATCCATGCCCAAAGAGATCAGTCTTTTGATGAATTCTACATTATCTGGCTTCCTCTTCACAGATAGTTGCATTAAAGTGTTACCCACTCTATCGGTGCTCTGCAAGTCTACCTTATGTTTGATCAATTCCTCCAGGCATTCATTTTTCTTCTCTGTTGAGACGATTAGATGTAGGGGTTTGTATCCATCTACTATCCCTCTCATTTCGACGTCGGCTCCGAACTTGATCAGATCTGAAATAAGTGTGCTCTGACCCTTCTTCACAGCAATATGAAGGGAAGAATATCCGACATCATTTGTTTCATTGGGATTAGTTCCCCTCCTCAGTAGTCTCAGTACCTCAAACCCGTCTCCTTCTTCTACTGCCCGCCTCAGATCCAATTCATTCCATCCGTTTGAACGATAAGAAATCGTCTGTAAGAAGAATAATAATAATAATTTTAAACTTTTGCAAGCTCGCTTGTGTTGAAAATATTTATATTTCATTAAATAATTTTGATTATCTCGGTCATTACTTGACGGAAATTCATCTTCAAAATAAGAAAAACAAATGTTAACAGGTGAAATACTCACCTGATGAAGTCATGATATGACGAAACAACTGTTGTTAAAATCAATAAAATAGCGGAAGTTAACATTTGTTTTTCTTATATTCATTAAATATTGTTTAAATTTCATTTATCTGAAAACTTCATTCGACTTTTTTCTGTATGATATCATATCATCCAAAATGAAACTTGAGAATTGTAAACCGAAATTGTATTCAAATAATTACATTTCAAAAATAAAGACTCGCATATTTTAAACATTGTTTATTGTAATTCTGCCTTTCGTCTATTTGAATAGTTTTCAGAATACTCAAATCAGTCCTAATAGGTTCCTTGAGAAAATATCTTCTGCTGAAGGACAAGCTGAATACAACAAAAAATACAGAAAGTGAAAAGTATGAAAGGCTGACCGAAATATATAGAAGGCTGCATTTAAATTGAAAACAATATGAAAAATGAAAATTAATTTAAGAAAACTCGAATACGAAATGTGTATCTATTGAAATATAAGACCTGTGGTTTTAATATTTAAAATTTTTCAAAGCTGAAGTTAACTCTCGGTCTTTTTGATCAGATATTCACAATTTTTCTTCAATTATCAAAAGTGTATTTTAAATTGTGCAATTTGAAATTCTATTAATAAGAGCGAGAATGACTAGTAAAATAAAAAATCAAAAATATCAAAATCACAGATATTTTTCTTTCCCCTCGATAGGCAACGTTTAAAAATAATATGATATCCATAGTAATAAGACATAAGAATTCAATATGTTAAAATTAGAAACTTACCTCAGAATCTTCATTATACAAATTAGTAGACATTTTCACTTTCACAATTCAAATCACTCAAACTATGTGTTTATATTATAAGTTGTTTCAATATTACAACGCAGCAATTCAGCTTTACGTTATACAGTTTAAAATATAATAACCCTTTTGGTTTGAATATGTGCTATATATTGAAAAGAAGTCATAGAATCGAGGCATTCTTAATTTTCTTCTTCTTCTTCTTCTTCTTCACTTAGTCTGTGTATTTTAGATAATGAACATAAAATTACCAAGAAATCTGTTTAAGTAACCGATTTCTTGGTGATTTTATGTTAATTATTTTATTGGGCATTAGTATCTGTTTAAGTAACCGATTTCTCGGTAATTTTATGTTATTTATTTTATTGGGCATTAGTATAATACTGGGAATTTCTACATTCGGGATTTTGCTCATATCTTAAGTGGGGTATAATGGTATCTTAATTACTTCAGTTACGTTAAAAAACGTTTGTATGGGAAACAGAAAAGGCATGTTTTTGGGATTTTTCCGGAAATTTAAAAGAATTACAGAAATGAACTTATTTTAACTGTGGTAAGTTTGATCAACAATGTTACTTTCATGTTGGCTTTGTTCTATTTCAGGATTTTGTTTTGGTTCTCGAAGAATGTTTCTGGAATGTTCTAATTTCTCAGCCCACTTCATTGATATCTTTTTTTGGATTTAAATTATTGTATTCTTGATTTAAATGTGAGATATTTCCATTTACAATATTAAAGTAAGTATTTAATCACATTTCCATTCACAATAATAATAATGATAATTTCTTTTTAGGTTTGTTGAAAAAAATCTTACATGAGAGAGACGTAAATGTGCTGTCGAGTATTTTAATACTGAATGACGTTTTTCGTGCTTAGTTCCTTTATAGTTTTCTCGAAAAATTGAATTCCAAAGCTTACTAGCTTTGTCATAATTATTGAAAAAATTATGCTTTCACTGATTTTATAAAATTCACATTATTTCTTGGCTTGAGACTATTCTAGATAATTAATCTCTTTAATGATGAGCAATTTGGTACCAATTTTATGAAAATTGGCTGAGTTTAAATAATATTCAAATAAGGTTATTTTGATTTTCACAAATTTTTATTGATATGCCAACAATTGTTTCGCTATCACAGTAGCATCATCTGGCAAGATCACATTTTAGATACTTATTTTTATTTGAAGAGTTTTCCAAATGTCAAAAAGTTTACATAATTTAACTTCTAATGCTTCTTATTGAATAATTACTGAATATTACTTATGAAATTGATTAAAGTACTTTAGCTTAGATGCTATTACAAGTTCATATATAATTCATTATAGTAACAAATCTTTTCAACAATTTCTTCACCAATTTCATACTAGATATCTAAATTCAAATTACTTCTATTTATTGCAACTTTGGCTTTCTTAAACTTTTAATAATTATCAATTGAATGCTCCCTGTGAGTTCTATTTAAGATTATCAAAAGGATTTCTTGAGTTTTAACTATCGTTTAAAGAATTTTCACTCGACTATTCTAAAGATATTGTTCTTCTTAAACACAATACGATTCCGTAATTTCAATTCAAAGGCGTTCCAAATCATCAACGAAATAATCACAAAATTGTACTAGTTGGACATTCGATTATATTTTATCCATCAAAGTCTAGTTTTCATCTACCGCATCACCATCCTTCAACATCTTCCGGATTCAGATAGATGGATATTTTTTTGACGCATAAGTAAGGTAATTTATGGCCAAGTATTTTGCTCATCTTTTTATATACAAACTCTTGTTTCAGTTTGTTTTTCAGCATTTCTGTCACCTTTTTGATTTTATGTTGAATCTCCTCCTTGTAATAGTCAGAGATTTTCGTACAGTTAGAAAGCTTGTCCATGATCTCCACATTTTTCATATAATTTAATACAATTTCGTTCTTCTTGCACAATATATTGTGATATGAAACGCGATACGATCCGATAATTTCAATTTTCATGCGTTCCAAATCATCAACGAAATCATCATAAAATTTCATCAGTTTGACATTCGATTTTATTTTATCCATCAAAGTTTGATTCACAGTCTTACTTTGATGAATTCTCAATGCCAGATGTTTTATAAATGCACGAGAAACCTCTTTATCTGTCCTTGTTATATCGAAAGCTGTTAAGCCATTTTTATCAACCGCATCTATAATTGCTCCTTCCCTAAGGAGCATGTCGATAAGGAACGATTTGCCATATCGAGCTGCGACATGCAAGGGTGATGAAAGTGTTGTCCGATTCCGTTGATTGATATTAATACCTGCCTTAATGAATACTTCAGCTAGAATCTTAGAGTTCGAATCTTCACTGAGTTTACTGGATGCAATATTGTGCAAACAGTTGTTACCAAATTTGTCCACTGTATTCGGATCCATGCCCAAAGAGATCAGTCTTTTGATGAATTCTACATTATCTGGCTTCCTCTTCACAGATAGTTGCATTAAAGTGTTACCCACTCTATCGGTGCTCTGCAAGTCTACCTTATGTTTGATCAATTCCTCCAGGCATTCATTTTTCTTCTCTGTTGAGACGATTAGATGTAGGGGTTTGTATCCATCTACTATCCCTCTCATTTCGACGTCGGCTCCGAACTTGATCAGATCTGAAATAAGTGTGCTCTGACCCTTCTTCACAGCAATATGAAGGGAAGAATATCCGACATCATTTGTTTCATTGGGATTAGTTCCCCTCCTCAGTAGTCTCAGTACCTCAAACCCGTCTCCTTCTTCTACTGCCCGCCTCAGATCCAATTCATTCCATCCGTTTGAACGATAAGAAATCGTCTGTAAGAAGAATAATAATAATAATTTTAAACTTTTTCAAGCTCGCTTGTGTTGAAAATATTTATATTTCATTAAACATTTTTGATTGTCTCGGTCATTACTTGACGGAAATTCATCTTCAAAATAAGAAAAACAAATGTTAACAGGTGAAATACTCACCTGATGAAGTCATGATATGACGAAACAACTGTTGTGAAAATCAATAAAATAGCGGAAGTTAACATTTGTTTTTCTTATATTCATTAAATATTGTTCAAATTTCATTTATCTGAAAACTTCATTCGACTTTTTTCTGTATGATATCATATCATCCAAAATGAAACTTGAGAATTGTAAACCGAAATTGTATTTAAATAATTACATTTCAAAAATAAAGACTCGCATATTTTAAACATTGTTTATTGTAATTCTGCCTTTCGTCTATTTGAATAGTTTTCAGAATACTCAAATCAGTCCTAATAGGTTCCTTGAGAAAATATCTTCTGCTGAAGGACAAGCTGAATACAACAAAAAATACAGAAAGTGAAAAGTATGAAAGGCTGACCGAAATATATAGAAGGCTGCATTTAAATTGAAAACAATATGATAAATGAAAATCAATTTAAGAAAACTCGAATACGAAATGTGTATCTATTGAAATATAAGACCTGTGGTTTTAATATTTAAAATTTTTCAAAGCTGAAGTTAACTCTCGGTCTTTTTGATCAGATATTCACAATTTTTCTTCAATTATCAAAAGTGTATTTTAAATTGTGCAATTTGAAATTCTATTAATAAGAGCGAGAATGACTAGTAAAATAAAAAATCAAAAATATCAAAATCACAGATATTTTTCTTTCCCCTCGATAGGCAACGTTTAAAAATAATATGATATCCATAGTAATAAGACATAAGAATTCAATATGTTAAAATTAGAAACTTACCTCAGAATCTTCATTATACAAATTAGTAGACATTTTCACTTTCACAATTCAAATCACTCAAACCATGTGTTTATATTATAAGTTGTTTCAATATTAAAACGCAGCAATTCAGCTTTACGTTATGCAGTTCAAAATATAATAACCCTTTTGGTTTGAATATGTGCTATATATTGAAAAGAAGTCATAGAATCGAGGCATTCTTAATTTTCTTCTTCTTCTTCTTCTTCTTCACTTAGTCTGTGTATTTTAGATAATGAACATAAAATTACCAAGAAATCTGTTTAAGTAACCGATTTCTTGGTGATTTTATGTTAATTATTTTATTGGGCATTAGTATCTGTTTAAGTAACCGATTTCTCGGTAATTTTATGTTATTTATTTTATTGGGCATTAGTATAATACTGGGAATTTCTACATTCGGGATTTTGCTCATATCTTAAGTGGGGTATAATGGTATCTTAATTACTTCAGTTACGTTAAAAAACGTTTGTATGGGAAACAGAAAAGGCATGTTTTTGGGATTTTTCCGGAAATTTAAAAGAATTACAGAAATGAACTTATTTTAACTGTGGTAAGTTTGATCAACAATGTTACTTTCATGTTGGCTTTGTTCTATTTCAGGATTTTGTTTTGGTTCTCGAAGAATGTTTCTGGAATGTTCTAATTTCTCAGCCCACTTCATTGATATCTTTTTTTGGATTTAAATTATTGTATTCTTGATTTAAATGTGAGATATTTCCATTTACAATATTAAAGTAAGTATTTAATCACATTTCCATTCACAATAATAATAATGATAATTTCTTTTTAGGTTTGTTGAAAAAAATCTTACATGAGAGAGACGTAAATGTGCTGTCGAGTATTTTAATACTGAATGACGTTTTTCGTGCTTAGTTCCTTTATAGTTTTCTCGAAAAATTGAATTCCAAAGCTTACTAGCTTTGTCATAATTATTGAAAAAATTATGCTTTCACTGATTTTATAAAATTCACATTATTTCTTGGCTTGAGACTATTCTAGATAATTAATCTGTTTAATGATGAGCAATTTGGTACCAATTTTATGAAGATTGGCTGAGTTTAAATAATATTCAAATAAGGTTATTTTGATTTTCACAAATTTTTATTGATATGCCAACAATTGTTTCGCTATCACAGTAGCATCATCTGGCAAGATCACATTTTAGATACTTATTTTTATTTGAAGAGTTTTCCAAATGTCAAAAAGTTTACATAATTTAACTTCTAATGCTTCTTATTGAATAATTACTGAATATTACTTATGAAATTGATTAAAGTACTTTAGCTTAGATGCTATTACAAGTTCATATATAATTCATTATAGTAACAAATCTTTTCAACAATTTCTTCACCAATTTCATACTAGATATCTAAATTCAAATTACTTCTATTTATTGCAACTTTGGCTTTCTTAAACTTTTAATAATTATCAATTGAATGCTCCCTGTGAGTTCTATTTAAGATTATCAAAAGGATTTCTTGAGTTTTAACTATCGTTTAAAGAATTTTCACTCGACTATTCTAAAGATATTGTTCTTCTTAAACACAATACGATTCCGTAATTTCAATTCGAAGGCGTTCCAAATCATCAACGAAATAATAACAAAATTGTACTAGTTGGACATTCGATTATATTTTATCCATCAAAGTCTAGTTTTCATCTACCGCATCACCATCCTTCAACATCTTCCGGATTCAGATAGATGGATATTTTTTTGACGCATAAGTAAGGTAATTTATGGCCAAGTATTTTGTTCATCTTTTTATATACAAACTCTTGTTTCAGTTTGTTTTTCAGCATTTCTGTCACCTTTTTGATTTTATGTTGAATCTCCTCCTTGTAATAGTCAGAGATTTTCGTACAGTTAGAAAGCTTGTCCATGATCTCCACATTTTTCATATAATTTAATACAATTTCGTTCTTCTTGCACAATATATTGTGATATGAAACGCGATACGATCCGGTAATTTCAATTTTCATGCGTTCCAAATCATCAACGAAATCATCATAAAATTTCATCAGTTGGACATTCGATTTTATTTTATCCATCAAAGTTTGATTCACAGTCTTACTTTGATGAATTCTCAATGCCAGATGTTTTATAAATGCACGAGAAACCTCTTTATCTGTCCTTGCTATATCGAAAGCTGTTAAGCCATTTTTATCAACCGCATCTATAATTGCTCCTTCCCTAAGGAGCATGTCGATAAGGAACGATTTGCCATATCGAGCTGCGACATGCAAGGGTGATGAAAGTTTTGTCCGATTCCGTTGATTGATATTAATACCTGCCTTAATGAATACTTCAGCTAGAATCTTAGAGTTCGAATCTTCACTGAGTTTACTGGATGCAATATTGTGCAAACAGTTGTTACCAAATTTGTCCACTGTATTCGGATCCATGCCCAAAGAGATCAGTCTTTTGATGAATTCTACATTATCTGGCTTCCTCTTCACAGATAGTTGCATTAAAGTGTTACCCACTCTATCGGTGCTCTGCAAGTCTACCTTATGTTTGATCAATTCCTCCAGGCATTCATTTTTCTTCTCTGTTGAGACGATTAGATGTAGGGGTTTGTATCCATCTACTATCCCTCTCATTTCGACGTCGGCTCCGAACTTGATCAGATCTGAAATAAGTGTGCTCTGACCCTTCTTCACAGCAATATGAAGGGAAGAATATCCGACATCATTTGTTTCATTGGGATTAGTTCCCCTCCTCAGTAGTCTCAGTACCTCAAACCCGTCTCCTTCTTCTACTGCCCGCCTCAGATCCAATTCATTCCATCCGTTTGAACGATAAGAAATCGTCTGTAAGAAGAATAATAATAATAATTTTAAACTTTTTCAAGCTCGCTTGTGTTGAAAATATTTATATTTCATTAAACATTTTTGATTGTCTCGGTCATTACTTGACGGAAATTCATCTTCAAAATAAGAAAAACAAATGTTAACAGGTGAAATACTCACCTGATGAAGTCATGGTATGACGAAACAATTGTTGTGAAAATCAATAAAATAGCGGAAGTTAACATTTGTTTTTCTTATATTCATTAAATATTGTTTAAATTTCATTTATCTGAAAACTTCATTCGACTTTTTTCTGTATGATATCATATCATCCAAAATGAAACTTGAGAATTGTAAACCGAAATTGTATTCATATAATTACATTTCAAAAATAAAGACTCGCATATTTTAAATATTGTTTATTGTAATTCGGCCTTTCGTCTATTTGAATAGTTTTCAGAATACTCAAATCAGTCCTAATAGGTTCCTTGAGAAAATATCTTCTGCTGAAGGACAAACTGAATACAACAAAAAACACAGAAAGTGAAAAGTATGAAAGGCTGACCGAAATATATAGAAGGCTGCATTTAAATTGAAAACAATATGAAAAATAAAAATCAATTTAAGAAAACTCGAATACGAAATGTGTATCTATTGAAATATAACACCTGTGGTTTTAATATTTAAAATTTTTCAAAGCTGAAGTTAACTCTCGGTCTTTTTGATCAGATATTCACAATTTTTCTTCAATTATCAAAAGTGTATTTTAAATTGTGCAATTTGAAATTCTATTAATAAGAGCGAGAATGAATAGTAAAATAAAAAATCAAAAATATCAAAATCACAGATATTTTTCTTTCCCCTCGATAGGCAACGTTTAAAAATAATATGATATCCATAGTAATAAGACATAAGAATTCAATATGTTAAAATTAGAAACTTACCTCAGAATCTTCATTATACAAATTAGTAGACATTTTCACTTTCACAATTCAAATCACTCAAACTATGTGTTTATATTATAAGTTGTTTCAATATTACAACGCAGCAATTCAGCTTTACGTTATGCAGTTTAAAATCTAATAACCCTTTTGGTTTGAATATGTGCTATATATTGAAAAGAAGTCATAGAATCGAGGCATTCTTAATTTTCTTCTTCTTTTTCTTCTTCTTCTTCTTCACTTAGTCTGTGTATTTTAGATAATGAACATAAAATTACCAAGAAATCTGTTTAAGTAACCGATTTCTTGGTGATTTTATGTTAATTATTTTATTGGGCATTAGTATCTGTTTAAGTAACCGATTTCTCGGTAATTTTATGTTATTTATTTTATTGGGCATTAGTATAATACTGGGAATTTCTACATTCGGGATTTTGCTCATATCTTAAGTGGGGTATAATGGTATCTTAATTACTTCAGTTACGTTAAAAAACGTTTGTATGGGAAACAGAAAAGGCATGTTTTTGGGATTTTTCCGGAAATTTAAAAGAATTACAGAAATGAACTTATTTTAACTGTGGTAAGTTTGATCATCAATTAACAATGTTACTTTCATGTTGGCTTTGTTCTATTTCAGGATTTTGTTTTGGTTCTCGAAGAATGTTTCTGGAATGTTCTAATTTCTCAGCCCACTTCATTGATATCTTTTTTTGGATTTAAATTATTGTATTCTTGATTTAAATGTGAGATATTTCCATTTACAATATTAAAGTAAGTATTTCTTAATCACATTTCCATTCACAATAATAATAATGATAATTTCTTTTTAGGTTTGTTGAAAAAAAATCTTACATGAGAGAGACGTAAATGTGCTGTCGAGTATTTTAATACTGAATGACGTTTTTCGTGCTTAGTTCCTTTATAGTTTTCTCGAAAAATTGAATTCCAAAGCTTACTAGCTTTGTCATAATTATTGAAAAAATTATGCTATCACTGATTTTATAAAATTCACATTATTTCTTGGCTTGAGACTATTCTAGATAATTAATCTGTTTAATGATGAGCAATTTGGTACCAATTTTATGAAAATTGGCTGAGTTTAAATAAAATTCAAATAAGGTTATTTTGATTTTCACAAATTTTTATTGATATGTTCACAACAATTGTTTCGCTATCACAGTAGCATCATCTGGCAAGATCACATTTTAGATACTTATTTTTATTTGAAGACTCTTCCAAATGTCAAAAAGTTTACATAATTTAACTTCTAATGCTTCTTATTGAATAATTACTGAATATTACTTATGAAATGGATTAAAGTACTTTAGCTTAGATGCTATTACAACTTTATTGATGGCTAAGCATCTTCAAGGATAACTCTTACATCAATAATTGCAGAATATCTGACGTAGACACTATGTTTTCCTATTTACATAATATTGGTAAGTAAGATTTAATTAAGCTTGTTAATTGTAAATAATTTCACTAAAGTTCATATATAATTCATTATAGTAACAAATCTTTTCAACAATATCTTCACCAATTTCATACTAGATATCTAAATTCAAATTACTTCTATTTATTGCAACTTTGGCTTTCTTGAACTTTTAATAATTATCAATTGAATGCTCCCTGTGAGTTCTATTTAAGATTATCAAAAGGATTTCTTGAGTTTTAACTATCGTTTAAAGAATTTTCACTCGACTATTCTAAAGATATTGTTCTTCTTAAACACAATACGATTCCGTAATTTCAATTCAAAGGCGTTCCAAATCATCAACGAAATAATCACAAAATTGTACTAGTTGGACATTCGATTATATTTTATCCATCAAAGTCTAGTTTTCATCTACCGCATCACCATCCTTCAACATCTTCCGGATTCAGATAGATGGATATTTTTTTGACGCATAAGTAAGGTAATTTATGGCCAAGTATTTTGTTCATCTTTTTATATACAAACTCTTGTTTCAGTTTGTTTTTCAGCATTTCTGTCACCTTTTTGATTTTATGTTGAATCTCCTCCTTGTAATAGTCAGAGATTTTCGTACAGTTAGAAAGCTTGTCCATGATCTCCACATTTTTCATATAATTTAATACAATTTCGTTCTTCTTGCACAATATATTGTGATATGAAACGCGATACGATCCGGTAATTTCAATTTTCATGCGTTCCAAATCATCAACGAAATCATCATAAAATTTCATCAGTTGGACATTCGTATTTATTTTATCCATCAAAGTTTGATTCACAGTCTTACTTTGATGAATTCTCAATGCTAGATGTTTTATAAATGCACGAGAAACCTCTTTATCTGTCCTTGCTATATCGAAAGCTGTTAAGCCATTTTTATCAACCGCATCTATATTTGCTCCTTCCCTAAGGAGCATGTCGATAAGGAACGATTTGCCATATCGAGCTGCGACATGCAAGGGTGATGAAAGTTTTGTCCGATTCCGTTGATTGATATTAATACCTGCCTTAATGAATACTTCAGCTAGAATCTTAGAGTTCGAATCTTCACTGAGTTTACTGGATGCAATATTGTGCAAACAGTTGTTACCAAATTTGTCCACTGTATTCGGATCCATGCCCAAAGAGATCAGTCTTTTGATGAATTCTACATTATCTGGCTTCCTCTTCACAGATAGTTGCATTAAAGTGTTACCCACTCTATCGGTGCTCTGCAAGTCTACCTTATGTTTGATCAATTCCTCCAGGCATTCATTTTTCTTCTCTGTTGAGACGATTAGATGTAGGGGTTTGTATCCATCTACTATCCCTCTCATTTCGACGTCGGCTCCGAACTTGATCAGATCTGAAATAAGTGTGCTCTGACCCTTCTTCACAGCAATATGAAGGGAAGAATATCCGACATCATTTGTTTCATTGGGATTAGTTCCCCTCCTCAGTAGTCTCAGTACCTCAAACCCGTCTCCTTCTTCTACTGCCCGCCTCAGATCCAATTCATTCCATCCGTTTGAACGATAAGAAATCGTCTGTAAGAAGAATAATAATAATAATTTTAAACTTTTTCAAGCTCGCTTGTGTTGAAAATATTTATATTTCATTAAATATTTTTGATTGTCTCGGTCATTACTTGACGGAAATTCATCTTCAAAATAAGAAAAACAAATGTTAACAGGTGAAATACTCACCTGATGAAGTCATGATATGACGAAACAACTGTTGTGAAAATCAATAAAATAGCGGAAGTTAACATTTGTTTTTCTTATATTCATTAAATATTGTTCAAATTTCATTTATCTGAAAACTTCATTCGACTTTTTTCTGTATGATATCATATCATCCAAAATGAAACTTGAGAATTGTAAACCGAAATTGTATTCATATAATTACATTTCAAAAATAAAGACTCGCATATTTTAAACATTGTTTATTGTAATTCGGCCTTTCGTCTATTTGAATAGTTTTCAGAATACTCAAATCAGTCCTAATAGGTTCCTTGAGAAAATATCTTCTGCTGAAGGACAAGCTGAATACAACAAAAAATACAGAAAGTGAAAAGTATGAAAGGCTGACCGAAATATATAGAAGGCTGCATTTAAATTGAAAACAATATGATAAATGAAAATCAATTTAAGAAAACTCGAATACGAAATGTGTATCTATTGAAATATAAGACCTGTGGTTTTAATATTTAAAATTTTTCAAAGCTGAAGTTAACTCTCGGTCTTTTTGATCAGATATTCACAATTTTTCTTCAATTATCAAAAGTGTATTTTAAATTGTGCAATTTGAAATTCTATTAATAAGAGCGAGAATGACTAGTAAAATAAAAAATCAAAAATATCAAAATCACAGATATTTTTCTTTCCCCTCGATAGGCAACGTTTAAAAATAATATGATATCCATAGTAATAAGACATAAGAATTCAATATGTTAAAATTAGAAACTTACCTCAGAATCTTCATTATACAAATTAGTAGACATTTTCACTTTCACAATTCAAATCACTCAAACTATGTGTTTATATTATAAGTTGTTTCAATATTACAACGCAGCAATTCAGCTTTACGTTATGCAGTTTAAAATCTAATAACCCTTTTGGTTTGAATATGTGCTATATATTGAAAAGAAGTCATAGAATCGAGGCATTCTTAATTTTCTTCTTCTTCTTCTTCTTCTTCACTTAGTCTGTGTATTTTAGATAATGAACATAAAATTACCAAGAAATCTGTTTAAGTAACCGATTTCTTGGTGATTTTATGTTAATTATTTTATTGGGCATTAGTATCTGTTTAAGTAACCGATTTCTCGGTAATTTTATGTTATTTATTTTATTGGGCATTAGTATAATACTGGGAATTTCTACATTCGGGATTTTGCTCATATCTTAAGTGGGGTATAATGGTATCTTAATTACTTCAGTTACGTTAAAAAACGTTTGTATGGGAAACAGAAAAGGCATGTTTTTGGGATTTTTCCGGAAATTTAAAAGAATTACAGAAATGAACTTATTTTAACTGTGGTAAGTTTGATCATCAATTAACAATGTTACTTTCATGTTGGCTTTGTTCTATTTCAGGATTTTGTTTTGGTTCTCGAAGAATGTTTCTGGAATGTTCTAATTTCTCAGCCCACTTCATTGATATCTTTTTTTGGATTTAAATTATTGTATTCTTGATTTAAATGTGAGATATTTCCATTTACAATATTAAAGTAAGTATTTCTTAATCACATTTCCATTCACAATAATAATAATGATAATTTCTTTTTAGGTTTGTTGAAAAAAAATCTTACATGAGAGAGACGTAAATGTGCTGTCGAGTATTTTAATACTGAATGACGTTTTTCGTGCTTAGTTCCTTTATAGTTTTCTCGAAAAATTGAATTCCAAAGCTTACTAGCTTTGTCATAATTATTGAAAAAATTATGCTTTCACTGATTTTATAAAATTCACATTATTTCCTGGCTTGAGACTATTCTAGATAATTAATCTGTTTAATGATGAGCAATTTGGTACCAATTTTATGAAAATTGGCTGAGTTTAAATAATATTCAAATAAGGTTATTTTGATTTTCACAAATTTTTATTGATATGTTCACAACAATTGTTTCGCTATCACAGTAGCATCATCGGGCAAGATCACATTTTAGATACTTATTTTTATTTGAAGAGTTTTCCAAATGTCAAAAAGTTTACATAATTTAACTTCTAATGCTTCTTATTGAATAATTACTGAATATTACTTATGAAATTGATTAAAGTACTTTAGCTCAGATGCTATTACAAGTTCATATATAATTCATTATAGTAACAAATCTTTTCAACAATTTCTTCACCAATTTCATACTAGATATCTAAATTCAAATTACTTCTATTTATTGCAACTTTGGCTTTCTTAAACTTTTAATAATTATCAATTGAATGCTCCCTGTGAGTTCTATTTAAGATTATCAAAAGGATTTCTTGAGTTTTAACTATCGTTTAAAGAATTTTCACTCGACTATTCTAAAGATATTGTTCTTCTTAAACACAATACGATTCCGTAATTTCAATTCAAAGGCGTTCCAAATAATCAACAAAATAATCACAAAATTGTACTAGTTGGACATTCGATTATATTTTATCCATCAAAGTCTAGTTTTCATCTACCGCATCACCATCCTTCAACATCTTCCGGATTCAGATAGATGGATATTTTTTTGACGCATAAGTAAGGTAATTTATGGCCAAGTATTTTGTTCATCTTTTTATATACAAACTCTTGTTTCAGTTTGTTTTTCAGCATTTCTGTCACCTTTTTGATTTTATGTTGAATCTCCTCCTTGTAATAGTCAGAGATTTTCGTACAGTTAGAAAGCTTGTCCATGATCTCCACATTTTTCATATAATTTAATACAATTTCGTTCTTCTTGCACAATATATTGTGATATGAAACGCGATACGATCCGGTAATTTCAATTTTCATGCGTTCCAAATCATCAACGAAATCATCATAAAATTTCATCAGTTGGACATTCGATTTTATTTTATCCATCAAAGTTTGATTCACAGTCTTACTTTGATGAATTCTCAATGCCAGATGTTTTATAAATGCACGAGAAACCTCTTTATCTGTCCTTGCTATATCGAAAGCTGTTAAGCCATTTTTATCAACCGCATCTATAATTGCTCCTTCCCTAAGGAGCATGTCGATAAGGAACGATTTGCCATATCGAGCTGCGACATGCAAGGGTGATGAAAGTTTTGTCCGATTCCGTTGATTGATATTAATACCTGCCTTAATGAATACTTCAGCTAGAATCTTAGAGTTCGAATCTTCACTGAGTTTACTGGATGCAATATTGTGCAAACAGTTGTTACCAAATTTGTCCACTGTATTCGGATCCATGCCCAAAGAGATCAGTCTTTTGATGAATTCTACATTATCTGGCTTCCTCTTCACAGATAGTTGCATTAAAGTGTTACCCACTCTATCGGTGCTCTGCAAGTCTACCTTATGTTTGATCAATTCCTCCAGGCATTCATTTTTCTTC
The DNA here is from genome assembly GCA_034642435.1 of Megalocaria dilatata. Classification (NCBI taxonomy): domain Eukaryota; kingdom Metazoa; phylum Arthropoda; class Insecta; order Coleoptera; family Coccinellidae; genus Megalocaria; species Megalocaria dilatata. The sequence goes on from CM067859.1 coordinate 27,125,733, forward strand.
TCTGTTGAGACGATTAGATGTAGGGGTTTGTATCCATCTACTATCCCTCTCATTTCGACGTCGGCTCCGAACTTGATCAGATCTGAAATAAGTGTGCTCTGACCCTTCTTCACAGCAATATGAAGGGAAGAATATCCGACATCATTTGTTTCATTGGGATTAGTTCCCCTCCTCAGTAGTCTCAGTACCTCAAACCCGTCTCCTTCTTCTACTGCCCGCCTCAGATCCAATTCATTCCATCCGTTTGAACGATAAGAAATCGTCTGTAAGAAGAATAATAATAATAATTTTAAACTTTTTCAAGCTCGCTTGTGTTGAAAATATTTATATTTCATTAAACATTTTTGATTGTCTCGGTCATTACTTGACGGAAATTCATCTTCAAAATAAGAAAAACAAATGTTAACAGGTGAAATACTCACCTGATGAAGTCATGGTATGACGAAACAATTGTTGTGAAAATCAATAAAATAGCGGAAGTTAACATTTGTTTTTCTTATATTCATTAAATATTGTTTAAATTTCATTTATCTGAAAACTTCATTCGACTTTTTTCTGTATGATATCATATCATCCAAAATGAAACTTGAGAATTGTAAACCGAAATTGTATTCATATAATTACATTTCAAAAATAAAGACTCGCATATTTTAAATATTGTTTATTGTAATTCGGCCTTTCGTCTATTTGAATAGTTTTCAGAATACTCAAATCAGACCTAATAGGTTCCTTGAGAAAATATCTTCTGCTGAAGGACAAGCTGAATACAACAAAAAATACAGAAAGTGAAAAGTATGAAAGGCTGACCGAAATATATAGAAGGCTGCATTTAAATTGAAAACAATATGAAAAATAAAAATCAATTTAAGAAAACTCGAATACGAAATGTGTATCTATTGAAATATAACACCTGTGGTTTTAATATTTAAAATTTTTCAAAGCTGAAGTTAACTCTCGGTCTTTTTGATCAGATATTCACAATTTTTCTTCAATTATCAAAAGTGTATTTTAAATTGTGCAATTTGAAATTCTATTAATAAGAGCGAGAATGAATAGTAAAATAAAAAATCAAAAATATCAAAATCACAGATATTTTTCTTTTCCCTCGATAGGCAACGTTTAAAAATAATATGATATCCATAGTAATAAGACATAAGAATTCAATATGTTAAAATTAGAAACTTACCTCAGAATCTTCATTATACAAATTAGTAGACATTTTCACTTTCACAATTCAAATCACTCAAACTATGTGTTTATATTATAAGTTGTTTCAATATTACAACGCAGCAATTCAGCTTTACGTTATACAGTTTAAAATATAATAACCCTTTTGGTTTGAATATGTGCTATATATTGAAAAGAAGTCATAGAATCGAGGCATTCTTAATTTTCTTCTTCTTCTTCTTCACTTAGTCTGTGTATTTTAGATAATGAACATAAAATTACCAAGAAATCTGTTTAAGTAACCGATTTCTTGGTGATTTTATGTTAATTATTTTATTGGGCATTAGTATCTGTTTAAGTAACCGATTTCTCGGTAATTTTATGTTATTTATTTTATTGGGCATTAGTATAATACTGGGAATTTCTACATTCGGGATTTTGCTCATATCTTAAGTGGGGTATAATGGTATCTTAATTACTTCAGTTACGTTAAAAAACGTTTGTATGGGAAACAGAAAAGGCATGTTTTTGGGATTTTTCCGGAAATTTAAAAGAATTACAGAAATGAACTTATTTTAACTGTGGTAAGTTTGATCATCAATTAACAATGTTACTTTCATGTTGGCTTTGTTCTATTTCAGGATTTTGTTTTGGTTCTCGGAGAATGTTTCTGGAATGTTCTAATTTCTCAGCCCACTTCATTGATATCTTTTTTTGGATTTAAATTATTGTATTCTTGATTTAAATGTGAGATATTTCCATTTACAATATTAAAGTAAGTATTTCTCAATCATATTTCCATTCACACTAATAATAATGATAATTTCTTTTTAGGTTTGTTGAAAAAAAATCTTACATGAGAGAGACGTAAATGTGCTGTCGAGTATTTTAATACTGAATGACGTTTTTCGTGCTTAGTTCCTTTATAGTTTTCTCGAAAAATTGAATACCAAAGCTTACTAGCTTTGTCATAATTATTGAAAAAATTATGCTTTCACTGATTTTATAAAATTCACATTATTTCTTGGCTTGAGACTATTCTAGATAATTAATCTGTTTAATGATGAGCAATTTGGTACCAATTTTATGAAAATTGGCTGAGTTTAAATAATATTCAAATAAGGTTATTTTGATTTTCACAAATTTTTATTGATATGTTCACAACAATTGTTTCGCTATCACAGTAGCATCATCTGGCAAGATCACATTTTAGATACTTATTTTTATTTGAAGAGTTTTCCAAATGTCAAAAAGTTTACATAATTTAACTTCTAATGCTTCTTATTGAATAATTCCTGAATATTACTTATGAAATTGATTAAAGTACTTTAGCTTAGATGCTATTACAAGTTCATATATAATTCATTATAGTAACAAATCTTTTCAACAATTTCTTCACCAATTTCATACTAGATATCTAAATTCAAATTACTTCTATTTATTGCAACTTTGGCTTTCTTAAACTTTTAATAATTATCAATTGAATGTTCCCTGTGAGTTCTATTTAAGATTATCAAAAGGATTTCTTGAGTTTTAACTATCGTTTAAAGAATTTTCACTCGACTATTCTAAAGATATTGTTCTTCTTAAACACAATACGATTCCGTAATTTCAATTCAAAGGCGTTCCAAATCATCAACGAAATAATCACAAAATTAAACTAGTTGGACATTCGATTATATTTTATCCATCAAAGTCTAGTTTTCATCTACCGCATCACCATCCTTCAACATCTTCCGGATTCAGATAGATGGATATTTTTTTGACGCATAAGTAAGGTAATTTATGGCCAAGTATTTTGTTCTTCTTTTTATATACAAACTCTTGTTTCAGTTTGTTTTTCAGCATTTCTGTCACCTTTTTGATTTTATGTTGAATCTCATCCTTGTAATAGTCAGAGATTTTCGTACAGTTAGAAAGCTTGTCCATGATCTCCACATTTTTCATATAATTTAATACAATTTCGTTCTTCTTGCACAATATATTGTGATATGAAACGCGATACGATCCGGTAATTTCAATTTTCATGCGTTCCAAATCATCAACGAAATCATCATAAAATTTCATCAGTTGGACATTCGATTTTATTTTATCCATCAAAGTTTGATTCACAGTCTTACTTTGATGAATTCTCAATGCCAGATGTTTTATAAATGCACGAGAAACCTCTTTATCTGTTCTTGCTATATCGAAAGCTGTTAAGCCATTTTTATCAACCGCATCTATAATTGCTCCTTCCCTAAGGAGCATGTCGATAAGGAACGATTTGCCATATCGAGCTGCGACATGCAAGGGTGATGAAAGTTTTGTCCGATTCCGTTGATTGATATTAATACCTGCCTTAATGAATACTTCAGCTAGAATCTTAGAGTTCGAATCTTCACTGAGTTTACTGGATGCAATATTGTGCAAACAGTTGTTACCAAATTTGTCCACTGTATTCGGATCCATGCCCAAAGAGATCAGTCTTTTGATGAATTCTACATTATCTGGCTTCCTCTTCACAGATAGTTGCATTAAAGTGTTACCCACTCTATCGGTGCTCTGCAAGTCTACCTTATGTTTGATCAATTCCTCCAGGCATTCATTTTTCTTCTCTGTTGAGACGATTAGATGTAGGGGTTTGTATCCATCTACTATCCCTCTCATTTCGACGTCGGCTCCGAACTTGATCAGATCTGAAATAAGTGTGCTCTGACCCTTCTTCACAGCAATATGAAGGGAAGAATATCCGACATCATTTGTTTCATTGGGATTAGTTCCCCTCCTCAGTAGTCTCAGTACCTCAAACCCGTCTCCTTCTTCTACTGCCCGCCTCAGATCCAATTCATTCCATCCGTTTGAACGATAAGAAATCGTCTGTAAGAAGAATAATAATAATAATTTTAAACTTTTGCAAGCTCGCTTGTGTTGAAAATATTTATATTTCATTAAATATTTTTGATTGTCTCAGTCCTTACTTGACGGAAATTCATCTTCAAAATAAGAAAAACAAATGTTAACAGGTGAAATACTCACCTGATGAAGTCATGGTATGACGAAACAATTGTTGTGAAAATCAATAAAATAGCGGAAGTTAACATTTGTTTTTCTTATATTCATTAAATATTGTTCAAATTTCATTTATCTGAAAACTTCATTCGACTTTTTTCTGTATGATATCATATCATCCAAAATGAAACTTGAGAATTGTAAACCGAAATTGTATTCATATAATTACATTTCAAAAATAAAGACTCGCATATTTTAAACATTGTTTATTGTAATTCGGCCTTTCGTCTATTTGAATAGTTTTCAGAATACTCAAATCAGTCCTAATAGGTTCCTTGAGAAAATATCTTCTGCTGAAGGACAAGCTGAATACAACAAAAAATACAGAAAGTGAAAAGTATGAAAGGCTGACCGAAATATATAGAAGGCTGCATTTTAATTGAAAACAATATGAAAAATGAAAATCAATTTAAGAAAACTCGAATACGAAATGTGTATCTATTGAAATATAAGACCTGTGGTTTTAATATTTAAAATTTTTCAAAGCTGAAGTTAACTCTCGGTCTTTTTGATCAGAAATTCACAATTTTTCTTCAATTATCAAAAGTGTATTTTAAATTGTGCAATTTGAAATTCTATTAATAAGAGCGAGAATGAATAGTAAAATAAAAAATCAAAAATATCAAAATCACAGATATTTTTCTTTCCCCTCGATAGGCAACGTTTAAAAATAATATGATATCCATAGTAATAAGACATAAGAATTCAATATGTTAAAATTAGAAACTTACCTCAGAATCTTCATTATACAAATTAGTAGACATTTTCACTTTCACAATTCAAATCACTCAAACTATGTGTTTATATTATAAGTTGTTTCAATATTACAACGCAGCAATTCAGCTTTACGTTATGCAGTTTAAAATCTAATAACCCTTTTGGTTTGAATATGTGCTATATATTGAAAAGAAGTCATAGAATCGAGGCATTCTTAATTTTCTTCTTCTTCTTCTTCTTCTTCTTCTTCACTTAGTCTGTGTATTTTAGATAATGAACATAAAATTACCAAGAAATCTGTTTAAGTAACCGATTTCTTGGTGATTTTATGTTAACTATTTTATTGGGCATTAGTATCTGTTTAAGTAACCGATTTCTCGGTAATTTTATGTTATTTATTTTATTGGGCATTAGTATAATACTGGGAATTTCTACATTCGGGATTTTGCTCATATCTTAAGTGGGGTATAATGGTATCTTAATTACTTCAATTACGTTAAAAAACGTTTGTATGGGAAACAGAAAAGGCATGTTTTTGGGATTTTTCCGGAAATTTAAAAGAATTACAGAAATGAACTTATTTTAACTGTGGTAAGTTTGATCATCAATTAACAATGTTACTTTCATGTTGGCTTTGTTCTATTTCAGGATTTTGTTTTGGTTCTCGAAGAATGTTTCTGGAATGTTCTAATTTTTCAGCCCACTTCATTGATATCTCTTTTTGGATTTAAATTATTGTATTCTTGATTTAAATGTGAGATATTTCCATTTACAATATTAAAGTAAGTATTTCTTAATCACATTTCCATTCACAATAATAATAATGATAATTTCTTTTTAGGTTTGTTGAAAAAAAATCTTACATGAGAGAGACGTAAATGTGCTGTCGAGTATTTTAATACTGAATGACGTTTTTCGTGCTTAGTTCCTTTATAGTTTTCTCGAAAAATTGAATTCCAAAGCTTACTAGCTTTGTCATAATTATTGAAAAAATTATGCTTTCACTGATTTTATAAAATTCACATTATTTCTTGGCTTGAGACTATTCTAGATAATTAATCTGTTTAATGATGAGCAATTTGGTACCAATTTTATGAAAATTGGCTGAGTTCAAATAATATTCAAATAAGGTTATTTTGATTTTCACAAATTTTTATTGATATGTTCACAACAATTGTTTCGCTATCACAGTAGCATCATCTGGCAAGATCACATTTTAGATACTTATTTTTATTTGAAGAGTTTTCCAAATGTCAAAAAGTTTACATAATTTAACTTCTAATGCTTCTTATTGAATAATTACTGAATATTACTTATGAAATTGATTAAAGTACTTTAGCTTAGATGCTATTACAAGTTCATATATAATTCATTATAGTAACAAATCTTTTCAACAATTTCTTCACCAATTTCATACTAGATATCTAAATTCAAATTACTTCTATTTATTGCAACTTTGGCTTTCTTAAACTTTTAATAATTATCAATTGAATGCTCCCTGTGAGTTCTATTTAAGATTATCAAAAGGATTTCTTGAGTTTTAACTATCGTTTAAAGAATTTTCACTCGACTATTCTAAAGATATTGTTCTTCTTAAACACAATACGATTCCGTAATTTCAATTCAAAGGCGTTCCAAATCATCAACGAAATAATCACAAAATTGTACTAGTTGGACATTCGATTATATTTTATCCATCAAAGTCTAGTTTTCATCTACCGCATCACCATCCTTCAACATCTTCCGGATTCAGATAGATGGATATTTTTTTGACGCATAAGTAAGGTAATTTATGGCCAAGTATTTTGTTCATCTTTTTATATACAAACTCTTGTTTCAGTTTGTTTTTGAGCATTTCTGTCACCTTTTTGATTTTATGTTGAATCTCATCCTTGTAATAGTCAGAGATTTTCGTACAGTTAGAGCTTGTCCATGATCTCCACATTTTTCATATAATTTAATACAATTTCGTTCTTCTTGCACAATATATTGTGATATGAAACGCGATACGATCCGGTAATTTCAATTTTCATGCGTTCCAAATCATCAACGAAATCATCATAAAATTTCATCAGTTGGACATTCGATTTTATTTTATCCATCAAAGTTTGATTCACAGTCTTACTTTGATGAATTCTCAATGCCAGATGTTTTATAAATGCACGAGAAACCTCTTTATCTGTCCTTGCTATATCGAAAGCTGTTAAGCCATTTTTATCAACCGCATCTATAATTGCTCCTTCCCTAAGGAGCATGTCGATAAGGAACGATTTGCCATATCGAGCTGCGACATGCAAGGGTGATGAAAGTTTTGTCCGATTCCGTTGATTGATATTAATACCTGCCTTAATGAATACTTCAGCTAGAATCTTAGAGTTCGAATCTTCACTGAGTTTACTGGATGCAATATTGTGCAAACAGTTGTTACCAAATTTGTCCACTGTATTCGGATCCATGCCCAAAGAGATCAGTCTTTTGATGAATTCTACATTATCTGGCTTCCTCTTCACAGATAGTTGCATTAAAGTGTTACCCACTCTATCGGTGCTCTGCAAGTCTACCTTATGTTTGATCAATTCCTCCAGGCATTCATTTTTCTTCTCTGTTGAGACGATTAGATGTAGGGGTTTGTATCCATCTACTATCCCTCTCATTTCGACGTCGGCTCCGAACTTGATCAGATCTGAAATAAGTGTGCTCTGACCCTTCTTCACAGCTATATGAAGGGAAGAATATCCGACATCATTTGTTTCATTGGGATTAGTTCCCCTCCTCAGTAGTCTCAGTACCTCAAACCCGTCTCCTTCTTCTACTGCCCGCCTCAGATCCAATTCATTCCATCCGTTTGAACGATAAGAAATCGTCTGTAAGAAGAATAATAATAATAATTTTAAACTTTTTCAAGCTCGCTTGTGTTGAAAATATTTATATTTCATTAAACATTTTTGATTGTCTCGGTCATTACTTGACGGAAATTCATCTTCAAAATAAGAAAAACAAATGTTAACAGGTGAAATACTCACCTGATGAAGTCATGGTATGACGAAACAATTGTTGTGAAAATCAATAAAATAGCGGAAGTTAACATTTGTTTTTCTTATATTCATTAAATATTGTTTAAATTTCATTTATCTGAAAACTTCATTCGACTTTTTTCTGTATGATATCATATCATCCAAAATGAAACTTGAGAATTGTAAACCGAAATTGTATTCATATAATTACATTTCAAAAATAAAGACTCGCATATTTTAAACATTGTTTATTGTAATTCGGCCTTTCGTCTATTTGAATAGTTTTCAGAATACTCAAATCAGTCCTAGTAGGTTCCTTGAGAAAATATCTTCTGCTGAAGGACAAGCTGAATACAACAAAAAATACAGAAAGTGAAAAGTATGAAAGGCTGACCGAAATATATAGAAGGCTGCATTTAAATTGAAAACAATATGATAAATGAAAATCAATTTAAGAAAACTCGAATACGAAATGTGTATCTATTGAAATATAAGACCTGTGGTTTTAATATTTAAAATTTTTCAAAGCTGAAGTTAACTCTCGGTCTTTTTGATCAGATATTCACAATTTTTCTTCAATTATCAAAAGTGTATTTTAAATTGTGCAATTTGAAATTCTATTAATAAGAGCGAGAATGACTAGTAAAATAAAAAATCAAAAATATCAAAATCACAGATATTTTTCTTTCCCCTCGATAGGCAACGTTTAAAAATAATATGATATCCATAGTAATAAGACATAAGAATTCAATATGTTAAAATTAGAAACTTACCTCAGAATCTTCATTATACAAATTAGTAGACATTTTCACTTTCACAATTCAAATCACTCAAACTATGTGTTTATATTATAAGTTGTTTCAATATTACAACGCAGCAATTCAGCTTTACGTTATGCAGTTTAAAATCTAATAACCCTTTTGGTTTGAATATGTGCTATATATTGAAAAGAAGTCATAGAATCGAGGCATTCTTAATTTTCTTCTTCTCCTTCTTCTTCTTCTTCACTTAGTCTGTGTATTTTAGATAATGAACATAAAATTACCAAGAAATCTGTTTAAGTAACCGATTTCTTGGTGATTTTATGTTAATTATTTTAATCGGCATTAGTATCTGTTTAAGTAACCGATTTCTCGGTAATTTTATGTTATTTATTTTATTGGGCATTAGTATAATACTGGGAATTTCTACATTCGGGATTTTGCTCATATCTTAAGTGGGGTATAATGGTATCTTAATTACTTCAGTTACGTTGAAAAACGTTTGTATGGAAAACAGAAAAGGCATGTTTTTGGGATTTTTCCGGAAATTTAAAAAATTACAGAAATGAACTTATTTTAACTGTAGTAAGTTTGATCATCAATTAACAATGTTACTTTCATGTTGGCTTTGTTCTATTTCAGGATTTTGTTTTGGTTCTCGAAGAATGTTTCTGGAATGTTCTAATTTCTCAGCCCACTTCATTGATTTCTTTTTTTGGATTCAAATCAAGTAAATTATCTATAATACACGGAATAAGTAAAGTAAAGTAAGTAAAGTAAAGTAAAGTGTATTCTGTGGTGAAACGAGACAAAAAAAAAAAAATAATACAAAAAAAAAAAAAAAAAAAAAAAAAAAAAAAAAAAAAAAAAATACAAAGCATATAAAATAATTCACATGGTAGTTTACACAGCAAATTCAAATATTATCATTATCAAATAGAAATTGAAAGCAGGAGAAGCCACCTAAGCTAGGCTTGAGTTGTGGAGCTATCTCCCGCCAACAATTTTCAATAACGGAAGAAAAAAAAGAAAAAAAAAAAAAAAAAAATTGAGGGACCACAGAGAGCTCCATACATTGCACGCAGCTTTAGAGTTCAGAAATTATGCATACTTCAAGGAGACGGGAAAAAACAGGCAACTATTATTATTTTTATTTTTTTTTTATTTTTTTTTTAGTTTTCGACTATATTTAGCAATAATTCCCGGTGAGAAATCACGAACTGTTTTATTTCTTCCCTCCGCTTCCTCTTAAAAGTTAAACGCTTTATATCAGAAGGAAGCAGATTATATAGTTTGGGACCGTGGTAGGTGATGAATTTTTGGGTATGAGTCAGCCTACAGTGAGGAAGATTGAGCGGTTGACGAGCCATTCCGCGAGTATTATACGCTTGCGAGGCATAGTCATGCGGACCATCTGAAGTCCATAATATGCATTGGTATATGTATAATGTTCTCAAAGCGAGAACTTCTGATTTTTCATATATCTCATTTGTGGAAAAACGTTTATTTTTTTTCAGTATGATTTTCAACAAGGTATTTTGTATTATTTCCAGGTTGTACAGAGCAGTCTTAAATGTACCACCCCATACAACCAAACAGTAGCGTAGAACAGACTCGGCCAATGCATTATAAACCATCAACAAGTTTTTGGTGTTCAATATATTTCTAAGCTGATAAAATTTGTATATGAGTTTTCTCAATCTTCCAACCGTATAGCTGATGTGTTCGTTCCAGCGCAAGTGTTGATCGACCATCACACCGAGATATCTTATCGAGTTAGTTTTACGGATTGCTAGACATTGGCAATTAAGAAAGTTTTGACAGTCGTGCCTATGAAGCAGTAATTTATCTTTGAAAGGCTGGTCTTTGGCCGTAGATGAGAAGGTGATAAATTTAGTTTTTTCAATGTTGACGCTCAGCAGGCTGCTATTGAGCCAGCTATACAACCTCTGCATTCCAATCTCAGCGTTTTCATAAGTTTCAGACCAAGTATTCCCAGTAAAAATGACCGCTGTATCATCCGCATATGAGACCAATCTACCATGAAAGTTTGTTATCGAGAACACATTGTTAATGTACAGTAGAAATAGAACCGGCCCCAGCACTGTCCCTTGTGGTACGCCCATGTTTATTGGCAATGGATCACTGAATGTGTTTTTTATTTTAACAACCTGCACTCTGTCTGTTAGATAATCTTTTAACAAGTCTAATACAGTCCCTCTGATACCAAGCAGTTCCAAACGTTGAAACAAAATCTCATGATTTACGGTATCAAATGCCTTTGCTAGATCTAGGAATACTGTTATGCATTTGTTATGTTTTTGAAAAGAGTCAAATATAGTGTTCGTTAACTCAAATACCGCATCTTCGGTTGATAGTTTTTCTCTGAACCCGAATTGTGAGTTTGAGAAGATATTATTACTATCACAATAATTCAATATTCTATTTTTGATGCACTTTTCGAATATCTTGGCAAAATTATTTATAATAGTTATGGGTCTGTAATTTGTGGATTGTTTTTTGTCACCTTGTTTAAATATAGGGATTGTTAGGGAGTTCTTAAATTCTCTTGGAATTGTACCCTTTGTTAGTGACAGATTTAAAATGTGACATAAGGGTTCTACAAGGAATTCGTGATATTTTTTTATGAAGTGAACGGTAATTTTGTCCGGGCCGGAGGATGTGTTATTTTTCAGTGAAGATATGATAGAAATTGCTTCATTTTTTGTTATGGGGCTAAGGAATAATGAGTTTTTCGTCCTAATGATAGTTTCCGGGATCGGGATTGGTGGTTTTTCAATTTTATCTGCCATTTTAGATCCAATACTGGAAAAGAAGCAATTAAAATGATCCGCGATCGCCCTATCGGAGTTCAGAATTTCACTATTTTCACTTACTATATCATAGTTATACGGTTTTTTTTTAATATTTTTATTTGTTATCTCGTTTATGTTCTTCCACATTTTTTTTACATTTTTGTGGGATTCTTTAAGTTGTTCTCGATAATAATCCTGTTTGCATATTCGTAATAGATTACATAGGAAATTTCGGTATTTTTTATATGCGCTTTTGTTTTCTTCCGTACTATGCTTGATGAATTTTTGTTTTAGGAGATCTCTATACCTGATGGAATTAAGTAAGGCTTGTGTCATCCAGGGTTTCAGTTTTTTGTCAGTTTTTTGTTTTTTAATTTTTTTAGTCTTTGTACATGCCGCAATGTGCTCCCTTATAATATTGGAAAATGTACCAAAACCACCATCCGGATCCTTGCATTGATAAACCGCGAGCCAATTTTCTTCCTTGAGTTTTTTACCCAGATTATGTTTATTTAGATAAGTGTAGGACGAATCTTCTGAAATTATATTATTTACCTTAACGTCCATATTGATGGATAACATTAGGGTATAGTGGTCAGTGATATCAGTCTTGAAGATGTAAGAATTGAAATTAATTTCCTTTCGAAGTTTGTCACTCGCGAATCTGATAAATATGTGGTCAATTAGACTTGAGGAGTATTCTGTTGATCTCGTGGGCTTATTTATACACGAAAAATAACCAAAGGTGGCCATGAGACAGACATACGTGTTCGATTTTGGATCAGATGTATTCAGAATATTTATATTAATGTCTCCCATGAATATTTTCACATCTGAAGGTGAAGAGATTGAGAGAAACTTTTCGATGTCAGTTAAATATGTATCAATGTTTGTGGATGGTGGTCTATAAGAGGCGATTATGGAAAATGTTAACATGTTCACTTCAAAAGTGATATTTAATAAGTTTGTTTCTGACAGTTGATGTAGAGAGACACTATAATCAATCTGCCTTCTAACAAACACAATCAGACCATCGTTCTGATTGAAGCGGGACTCATTATAGATTATGTCAAAATCTGGAATAGAGAAGTTATTTATGTCTTCAAGAACCCATGTCTCAGACAGGACGACTATTTGGATGTTATTCAACTGAAAAGTCTCCAAGTAAAGGAGAAATTCATCAAAATTTCTTCGTAGGCTTCTAATATTAAAATGTAGTACATTCATAAATTGCTCACCAGAAAATTCACCCACATTATCTCTTATATTCTCACATACTATTGTTTCCCTCTCCTCGTATGCTTCCAACTCATCGAAAAACTCCAACATAACCGAACCAAAAACAATAAGTTTGTGTGGAATGATTGTATTCTTGATTTATATGTGAGATATTTCCATTCACAATATTAAAGTAAGTATTTCTTAATCACATTTCCATTCACAATAATAATAATGATAATGTCTTTTTAGGTTTGTTGAAAAAAATCTTTCATGAGAGAGACGTAAATGTGCTGTCGAATATTTTAATACTGAATGACGTTTTTCGTGCTTAGTTCCTTTATAGTTTTCTCGAAAAATTGAATTCCAAAGCTTACTAGCTTTGTCATAATTATTGAAAAAATTATGCTTTCACTGATTTTATAAAATTCACATTATTTCTTGGCTTGAGACTATTCTAGATAATTAATCTGTTTCATGATGAGCAATTTGGTACCAATTTTATGAAAATTTGTTGAGTTCAAATAATATTCAAATAAGGTTATTTTGATTTTCACAAATTTTTATTGATTTGTTCACAACAATTGTTTCGCTATCACAGTAGCATCATCAGGCAAGATCACATTTTAGATACTTATTTTCATCTGGAGAGTTTTCCAAATGTCAAAAATTTACATAATTTAACTTCTAATGCTTCTCATTGAATTATTACTGAATATTACTTATGAAATTGTTTAAAGTACTTTAGCTTAGATGCTATTACAACTTTATTGATGGCTAAGCATCTTCAAGGATATCTCTTACATCAATAATTGCTGAATATCTGACGTAGACACTATGTTTTCCTATTTACATAATATTGGTAAGTTAGATTTAATTAAGCTTGTTAATTGTAAATAATTTCACTAAAGTTCATATATAATTCATTATAGTAACAAATCTTTTCAACAATTTTTTCACCAATTTCATACTAGATATCTAAATTCAAATTACTTATATTTATTGCAACTTTGGCTTTCTTAAACTTTTGATAATTATCAATTGAATGCTCCCTGTGGGTTCTATTTAAGATTATCAAAAGGATTTCTTGAGTTTTAACTATCGTTTAAAGAATTTTCACTCGACTAGTGGTTATCTATTTTAAATATATTGTTCTTCTTAAACACAATACGATTCCGTAATTTCAATTTAATGGCGTTCCAAATCATCAACGAAATAATCACAAAATTGTACTAGTTGGACATTCGATTATATTTTATTCATCAAAGTCTAGTTTTCATCTACCGCATCACCATCCTTCAACATCTTCCGGATTCGGATAGATGGATATTTTTTTGACGCATAAGTAAGGTAATTTATGCCCAAGTATTTTGTTCATCTTTTTATATACAAACTCTTGTTTCAGTTTGTTTTTCAGCATTTCTGTCACCTTTTTAATTTTATGTTGAATCTCCTCCTTGTAATAGTCAGAGATTTTCGTACAGTTAGAAAGCTTGTCCATGATCTCCACATTTTTCATATAATTTAATACAATTTCGTTCTTCTTGCACAATATATTGTGATATGAAACGCGATACGATCCGGTAATTTCAATTTTCATGCGTTCAAAATCGTCAACGAAATCATCATAAAATTTCATCAGTTGGACATTCGATTTTATTTTATCCATCAAAGTTTGATTCACAGTCTTACTTTGATGAATTCTCAATGCCAGATGTTTTATAAATGCACGAGAAACCTCTTTATCTGTCCTTGCTATATCGAAAGCTGTTAAGCCATTTTTATCAACCGCATCTATAATTGCTCCTTCCCTAAGGAGCATGTCGATAAGGAACGATTTGCCATATCGAGCTGCGACATGCAAGGGTGATGAAAGTTTTGTCCGATTCCGTTGATTGATATTAATACCTGCCTTAATGAATACTTCAGCTAGAATCTTAGAGTTCGAATCTTCACTGAGTTTACTGGATGCAATATTGTGCAAACAGTTGTTACCAAATTTGTCCACTGTATTCGGATCCATGCCCAAAGAGATCAGTCTTTTGATGAATTCTACATTATCTGGCTTCCTCTTCACAGATAGTTGCATTAAAGTGTTACCCACTCTATCGGTGCTCTGCAAGTCTACCTTATGTTTGATCAATTCCTCCAGGCATTCATTTTTCTTCTCTGTTGAGACGATTAGATGTAGGGGTTTGTATCCATCTACTATCCCTCTCATTTCGACGTCGGCTCCGAACTTGATCAGATCTGAAATAAGTGTGCTCTGACCCTTCTTCACAGCTATATGAAGGGAAGAATATCCGACATCATTTGTTTCATTGGGATTAGTTCCCCTCCTCAGTAGTCTCAGTACCTCAAACCCGTCTCCTTCTTCTACTGCCCGCCTCAGATCCAATTCATTCCATCCGTTTGAACGATAAGAAATCGTCTGTAAGAAGAATAATAATAATAATTTTAAACTTTTTCAAGCTCGCTTGTGTTGAAAATATTTATATTTCATTAAACATTTTTGATTGTCTCGGTCATTACTTGACGGAAATTCATCTTCAAAATAAGAAAAACAAATGTTAACAGGTGAAATACTCACCTGATGAAGTCATGGTATGACGAAACAATTGTTGTGAAAATCAATAAAATAGCGGAAGTTAACATTTGTTTTTCTTATATTCATTAAATATTGTTTAAATTTCATTTATCTGAAAACTTCATTCGACTTTTTTCTGTATGATATCATATCATCCAAAATGAAACTTGAGAATTGTAAACCGAAATTGTATTCATATAATTACATTTCAAAAATAAAGACTCGCATATTTTAAACATTGTTTATTGTAATTCGGCCTTTCGTCTATTTGAATAGTTTTCAGAATACTCAAATCAGTCCTAATAGGTTCCTTGAGAAAATATCTTCTGCTGAAGGACAAGCTGAATACAACAAAAAATACAGAAAGTGAAAAGTATGAAAGGCTGACCGAAATATATAGAAGGCTGCATTTAAATTGAAAACAATATGATAAATGAAAATCAATTTAAGAAAACTCGAATACGAAATGTGTATCTATTGAAATATAAGACCTGTGGTTTTAATATTTAAAATTTTTCAAAGCTGAAGTTAACTCTCGGTCTTTTTGATCAGATATTCACAATTTTTCTTCAATTATCAAAAGTGTATTTTAAATTGTGCAATTTGAAATTCTATTAATAAGAGCGAGAATGACTAGTAAAATAAAAAATCAAAAATATCAAAATCACAGATATTTTTCTTTCCCCTCGATAGGCAACGTTTAAAAATAATATGATATCCATAGTAATAAGACATAAGAATTCAATATGTTAAAATTAGAAACTTACCTCAGAATCTTCATTATACAAATTAGTAGACATTTTCACTTTGACAATTCAAATCACTCAAACTAAGTGTTTATATTATAAGTTGTTTCAATATTACAACGCAGCAATTCAGTTTTACGTTATGCAGTTTAAAATCTAATAACCCTTTTGGTTTGAATATGTGCTATATATTGAAAAGAAGTCATAGAATCGAGGCATTCTTAATTTTTTTCTTCCGCACTTTGTCTGTGAATTTTTTTTATATAGGGAGTTATTTTATAAACAGCATACAAATTATATTTGTTTCAGAACTATAGTATTTGAAAAACTTCTTCATTTTTTCAGCTTATCGCATTGGTAAAATTAAATACGGCTTCATAAATTTTAATGTATGAAAATCAGCGTTCCAAGCGGACGCATTGTCACTGGCGTAACAGGTAGAGACTGCGCATTAAGTCTGTCTGACGAGTTTCAGATTCGCATACTTGGAAATGAAACGCCGTCTCCCTAACTAAGAGGTGAAAGCTCCCTCGCAATATCCACATTTCTACTGAGAGCTTCATGGGTGACCCCGACGTGATTGGGGGGTTTGCTTCAAGAGCGAATCAACCCATTCATTAGGTGATCCTAATTGCCCCCTATCCATATTTCCGAGATGACCCTTTTCTTTCGTTCCACAGATCCCCACTGGAGATGGCACCGCGACCAGCCCAGCGGCGGACTGTGTCCTTGCCTGCACCCAACGTCCTATTCCGTGACCATATCGACGCTCACTGGAGGAGGAGTGTGTAGCGAACAACTTCTTCACTCACCGTCCTGAAACCTGCCCTGCTCTATCGTAGTTTGACCGGCGTACCGATAGAGAACCCGACCAGTCAACAGATTCGTGGCTAACCGTCCCCCCCAGGTTCAAATAGAGTAAGTCACTGCGTTTAAAAATCAGCTTTCCAAGTGGACGCATGGTCACCGGCGTAACAGGCAGAGCCTGCGCATCAAGCCTGTCTGACGAATTTCAGATGCGCATGCTCGGAAACGAAACGCCGTCTCCCTAACTAAGAGGAGGAAGTTCCCTCACAATATCCACATTTCTCCCTAGAGCTTCAATTTATAAAATATTCTCAACTTAGGTTTTTATCTTGAAATGTGGTGAATACTCCATTTTGTAAATGTCAAGCATACAGGGTGCAAATAAATGTTTAAAAGCCTAAGTGGTCAACTAACATAAAAGTTCTTTACTTATTTAAATACGGGATTATTGCTATTTATTTGCAGAAGGAATAAATTTGACTAAACTACAAAATTACCTTCTTAACAATATTTTCTGTTAAACTGAATATGATAATAACGGTTCTATAAAAAAATCGACCAAAGCACTGACGTGAAGTCAGGAGCTAGTGGGTTATGGAGTGGATTTCCTGGATTGTATATCTTACTCAAAGTTCTTAAGCTACTGCATTCTGCTACTTAGATATTATTAAGGGTAGGTCTTCTTTAGTTGTTAAATATTAGTTAGTCATATTATAATATCAGTCTGATATAGGTTAGCAGTGTCTTGAAGTTGAGGTGTGGTTTATGCTACGATTTTTGTAGGTGACGGATCGAAATTGCTTTGATCTTGCAATTGTTTTTCTTTTCTATTATAGGAATCTATTTTTAAGTTGGTCTTATTATTCATTGTAATTCCTAGGTATTTAGCATCTAGGACTGATAATTTGTAACCAAGTATTAGTCATTTAGATTTGTTGGAATTCTCCATTTTGTCATCAATGTCATGATTTTTTCACATAGGTTTCATAGTTTTTCCATTGTGTCTCTCAGATTCTTGCTGTGTGTTATGAGCTATGCGTCATTAGCGTATTGCTTTTTAATTTTAGGTGTTTGTATCTTTGAGACACCGATTATTGATTTTAGAATAGTATTAAAAGAAATGAATAATATATTGGGGAAAAATCCATTATTTTTGGGCGAACTTCAAGACTTTATTCAACATGTTTCAGATTGTCTGATTTGTATCAAATATGCACCATTTGGTTCTATAATATGCTGCCATTTAAAAGTAGTTTTATAATGCCTCTTTAGTAGAAGCCTTGGTCCTTATCAGCGAAAAACACTAGTAATCGATTTTCACAATCTTTTCTTGATGCTAGGAAGATTTGCAAAGCGAGAAAAAAATGGCAATCGTATGGAAGTTTCGTTGAAACTAACCATACCATACCAGAATTAGATAATCTCAAAATCGTACATGTCGAACCGATAGGAAAGAAACTAGATATCTTGGAATTAATAGAAATCTACAAGAATTCCTGGAACCCGGCAATAAAACTATTAAACGAGCAGACAAACCTGTGGGCCTCCCCACTCTTCGAAGTCCCACACCAACCGAAATCTCCCTTAAAGATATATAATTCCTCAACAACTTGATACACACCAGTTTGAAAATGTAGTATAATCTATGAAACTCGGGTCAAAGTATCCTCAAAATAAAATAGTGATAGTAAACAAAGTAATTTCATTTATTCCATTAATAATGTTACAAAAGTTCTGAAAGCTGCTATATAATTAAAATTTTTCTTAAAATAATGGCAATTTTTTCGGATATTCTATTTATATATGAAATTCGTATGATTTTTTTCGAAATGGGGTCTTTTGTGGAAGGATAAACATAAGTTAATGCTATCTTTTTCTGTTTAATGTTTACAATTTTAATAATAAGAGTTGGGTTGAAACCGTTGTTAAATGCTATTTGTTTTATTATATTAAGTTCTTCAGAAAAATTTCGATCGTTCATCGGTACTTTTAATAATCTTTGGATAAGGCTATAATAGGCTGACATTTTTTTATAGTAGGGATGATTAGAAGTTTTATGTATTGTCATAGCTGTGTGTGTGTAAGTTTATGAAATATATATAAAATTCATGTAAATTATTTAATTTTGTGATATTCAAGGCTAGGAAATAATAACTTTGGTTCTTCTCTTCTTCATAGGTGAATTCGATAAACGAGTGTAGGTTATTCATGAAATTTGAAAAGGAGTTTAGTTGTCTATTTGTTCCTTCGAAGCAATATAGAATTTTTGATCTGCCCGGATATTCTTCATTTAGATATTTTCTAACTGAGAGGACATAGGGCCCTGGCCAGTTATCTTGCTGAAACCATATTTCTCTGAAAATACTAATTGGCACGTCTTTAAGTAAATTTGGCAACTGATTTCGTAAAAAATTTAAATAACTTTCAGCATTTAGAACCTCTGGCAACTCAAAAGATCCTATGACTCTTTCTTTCAAAATTTCAGTCTACATGTTCACTTCAAAACGATATTGAAATCTATATTGTCTCATTAAATTTGGATTTTCAACGTGCCACTCGTGTAAATTATGTAGGTTCGTGTAACCATCTTTTTTAAATGTTGATTCACCCGAACCCAAAATTTTTTCTAAGAATTGTGGGTCTTCCCGGTTCCTTCGTAGCATGGATTGGCAAAACGCAACCCGTGGTTCATAATACCGGGTAACAGAGCTCGCTGTACATGATATGGGTGAGGCTTATGTTTTTTCAATAGTTGGTGAGCTGTACTTTTGGGCACTTCTGTGCTTCGCTAAATTTCACGCAACGAAGTACTTGGACCTTCCTCAACTGCTTGAATTACAATATCGTCGTAAGGTAAGGAAATTCTCCCTGCACCATGCACTTTGTTTGGAAGTCGGCCCGCTGTGAACAGTAGACGGTGCACATTCGTAAAAACTCCATGATCTGGATAACGATCAGCATTAGGGTATCTCTCGAAATACATTCTTGGAGCTGCACTAGTGTTACATCTGCATTCTCCATAAATGAGGTACATATTGGCAAATTCCTGTGCGGTATACACAGACATGATGGCAACACACAATCACGGGCTAGTTCAGGTAAAATCAAAGTTCACCCTAAAGAGATCAAAACTATCCAAACCACAAGCTAACAAATCTAATAAACGAAGCCAAAAGTCGTAAGTACACAAATAACACGATCAAATACGGAAACATGCGCAGTAGACCAAGGGGCGTAGCGTACTGATCTGTATTGCGTTTACTATCTGACTCACACCATCTCATTCAAACCAGATTCTTAAAGTATTGAATGCAGTAGAATCATTTTTAGAAATTTCGAAGAAATTTTTCGAAGCTGTGTTTCTTTGTTAAGATAGACCGTTTTCTTTTGACCGATCTAAGAAATACTGTAGTGAGTGTTATACCATTTTAGAATCGCTAATATATGCGCTAACTTTTACAGTTATTTGCCAAACTGATGTAATACAGTTTTTTTTCAGTACAGTCGGTTGAAGTTGTGCGAAATATTAATTTTGAATACTTGGTTCGGCGAAAAGTGACGGTATTTTTCAAGCTGGAGTAAGGCTTAGGAGTAAGGGCTTAGAATTGCTATTTGGGATAACAAAGGAAAAATAAAATTTGAAGAAAGTGAAAAATTGTAGCAACAGGAGTTCAAAAATCATCACAAGGTGTGCATTTTCTCGAATAATAAAAAATGCAGTAAACTTTGAAAAGTACACGGTACATGTATACTCTATGATTAAATTTTGTGAAAAATGGTCATAATAGAATGATTTTTTCTGATTTAGATAATAATTTTGAAAGTGCACATGTATTGAGAAACCGTCACTGATTCTGACGAGTTTCTGTTGGAAAAACAGACGAACGTTTGAAGAAAACATCTTGCCTAGGACTATAACCGATAAAATTCAATATGAGGAATTGTGAGGGTAGTTTCTGCTGAACCGCCCCTGACAAAATCACTAACTCAACTCCAGGCAATTAGGAACCCACAGAGCGTCGGAAAAAATAAATCCCTTATAAATTTTCCAATTATTCCGTGGAATCTCGTCCGGATAGCTGCTCGTGCGCATCATTTCCTCCCCCATTCTCCAAACTACGTACTATAAAACAGTCGCCAGACGACCGTTTTCCCCATAATGGTCCTTTCGATATTTCTGCTCCCGTTCTGAAAGAGGCAGTGGACGTGTTGCTCGGAAGCAACAGTGTGTCATTCGCGAAAGTGATTTCGGCCCGCTTAGGACCGTTTCCGGTTTTTCCCGCTCTATGCTCATAGACGTAATGGCCTCACGTTTTCGACTGCGGTTCGCTTTGCTCCTTCTCTCCGCTTTTTTCATCCTGGTAAGTGGTTTTTCGATATCTAAAAAAAATGTTCTGCTAATATGTTATCCAATATATTAACTTTAATATAGATGTGCTCTTTTCACTTATGTTCATTTATTTTTTCTATTAATAGGCTGGGGAAAAATACATTTTATTTGTGTGAACTTCAAGACTTTATTGGAAATGTTTCGGATTGTTCGGTTTGGGTCAAATATGCAATGCGAAAAAAAAATGATTATACTTGGTGCCAGATCCGGACTATATTGAGGATGCATTAAAACAAGCCAACCAAGCTCCAGGAGTTTCTGTCACTACAGATATGTGTGGCCTGGCCATTTCTGTTGGTCAATTCTGGCTGTTTCTGGTCAATCGCTAGCTCAAAACGGTCCAGTGTTTTACAGTAGAGATGCAAATTTAGTGTTGGGCGATATAGAATCAACTCATAATAAATTCCTTTCCAATGCCACCAAATGCACAGCAGAACCTTCCTGGTCATTAGTCCTGATTTGGCTTCCGTTTGAGCTGCCTTACCGAGCTTTGACCACGATCGTTATCGCATAATATTCTATCTAGTATCGACATCCATTTTAATTAATTATTTTCAAATTCTATGTTCGTCTATAGAATACACACAGAGGTAGAAAAGGCATGTTCCAGATTATATCAGAGAGGTGCCCTGTGTATGTTTGAGAAAACTAATCATAATTATTATACACAAAATAACAATAAATTGAAAGGGATTTATTACTCTGAAGAGGGCATGCTTCAATATCTCAAATATTAAGCAGAATGATTCTGTAAACCTCTTCAAATTTTAATTTTATGTAATTTCTTAAAAATTTCTTGAAACTAAATTAGATGAAAATGTCTTCGGAATACTGTTTCTGTTAATTAAACATATTTAATTATTCAATTTTTACAATTAATTCTCAAAAACACGTAATCGATTTATCCTTCAAAAATAATAAACTTATATTTAGAAATGGGAGGGTTTTTCAATTCAGTATTCTGAAAAAAATCTATAATTTGAAGAATTAATTAATAAAAAGGTCATTTCTACTCGACAGATGGCATTTGCAGTATATTAAATATCACACATATTAATTCTGCTAACCTCACTACAAATTTTGATTTTTTCCCGAAAAATGTTTAAAATTAAACAAAATAAAGTTTTAGAAAAAATCACTACAGTTCTATGTTTGTTTGTCGAATAACACGTGGTTGGTTATTTTTTGGATATGAAGTGGCACTGAAGATTTATCGACGTGGGAGATCCAAATGGTCTTTTTGAAGATGCGTCATTTCGGTTGTTTTTTTTAGAGTGATAGAACTTTCGATAGGGATAACTGTGATTTGACAGAAGGTAGAAGCGAAGTTCAGTAAGCACAGACAAATTATCATGGAAAGACTCACGCCGCAACACCGTTTACAAATTGTTGAAATTTATTTTCAAAATCAGTGTTATATTCGCCAAACTTATAGAGTACTTCGTAAAATTTACGGTTTACATAATCATCCATCAGAGCAGCTTATCAATCGAACTATTCGATGCAACAACAATAACAAGACAAAGAACTGCACGTACAGAAGAAAATATCGCTGCTCTAAGTCATAGTGTTAATGATGTCCAGATTTGTCTATTCGTCGAAAAGTTGGACTCTGTGCATCCACCACATGGACAATTTTGCATAAAGACCCATACAAGATCCAACTGGTTCAAGAACTAAAGAAACTTGACCATAATAGGCGTCGTTTGTTTGCTGATTCGGCCCTAGAACAGCTTGAAGTTGATCCACTTTTTTATTGTAAAATTCTGTTAAGTGATGAAGCTCATTTCTGGTTGAACGGCTATGTAAACAACCAAAATTACCGTATATGGAGTGAAAACAATCCTCAAGAAGTTTTGCAGATTCCATTGCATCCTGAAAAATGCACTGTATGGTGTGATTTACATGGATGCATCATCGGTCCATATTTTTTCGAAAACGATACTGGAGCTAATGTTTCAGTGAATGGTGCTCCTTACAGATCGATGATCAATGATTATTTGTTTCAAAATTTGCATGGTATCGACCCAGAAGTGTTTTGGTTTCCACAAGATGGTGCTACACCTCATGCTGCTACAGTAACGATTGAGTTATTGAAAGAAATATTTGGCGTTATTTGGAGAAATGATCCAATTATAATAATTGGCCTCCAAGATCCTGCGACATAATTCCACTGTATTATTTTCTTTGGGGTTATGTCAAGTTATTGGTTTATGCTGATAAACCACAAACAATAGACGCTTTGGAAGCCAACATAACTCGTGTTATTGATGAAATAAGGCCTGAATTTCTCGAAAAAATGGTCCAAAATTTGTCTGGTCGAATGCGGTTCCTAAGAGCTAGTCGTGGCGGAAATCTGCCGGAAATTATTTTGAAAACATAAATGTCATAAAATTATCTTTTAAATAAAAAAAAAGTTGGCTTCAATCTTAATTTAAATGTGTTTTATTTCAATTTTAAGTTCTATCACTCTGAAAAAAAACACCTGATAGTATGGTACCCTTTTATCATTCTCGGTCAGCATCCGTTTAAGAATTTGCACACCAAAAATACCTAAACTGAATCGACGAAACCAAAAATGCACGTATTTAGCTGTTACAGTATCTGAACCATGAACGCCATTCAAAATTGCACCACCTGGTTTGTATTTTCGCCTTTTACACATAAAAAGTCTAAAATGTACCGAATTTCTTTTGTTGATTTTCATTTCTAACATCCTGTAACTCACAACTGAGTGAACCATATGAAAACAGCGAAATAATTTTTTTAGTGTGAAATGTCACCTTAACAACGAGCATAAGTCTGAAATTGTTTGATCGATATTTCACGAGATAACTATAGCCATTTACCAACCTTTTATAAATATTTATTTTTTTTCTAATCTTATTATATATGATATTGACGATATTGATTGTAAGTGGCTTTTATTTGATGTAAATCCAGATCAAATGAAATAATAAACAATAATTTCTGATTAACACTTATTTATTGAGCAACTGATGACGCGTTTTGTTTACATTGTAACTTCTTCAGATCATACAGAATACTGATTTCTCAACATGTTTTCCATTTAAATACAAAATTTGAACTTTATAAGTTTTTGAAAGGAATAGAATGAGAGTTCAATGATTAATCTATTACATTTACATTTAAGGTAAGTGATACATAATCGTAGGGAACTTCTTAACTCAATTATTACCTATTGTAATTGACACATAAGTGATACATAATTGGAGGAAACTTCTTAGGCTATCAAATTATTACCTGAGGTAATTGATATAAAGTTATAAATGCTAACCTATTGCATTTACATTAAAATTGATACATAATAGCAGGCAACTTCTTAACCTATCAAATTATCACCTGAGGCAATTGATCATAATAACTTACTCTTATATTTGATAGATTCGGTCTTCACTTGGTGAAAACTCATTTTAATTAAAAAAATGTATATATGACAGTAATTAATTTCCACAAAAACATTTGTACTAATACAACAATTAGACAGTACAATGTAATACCTGAAGAAGCCACATCGTGGTAAAACAATTGTTGTATTAGTACAAATATTTTTGTGGAAATAAATTACTGTCATATATACATTTTTTTAACTTACTCTTATGTATCTCTCTATTGATTTCTATCGTTTCCCAATGATTCAGTTGAAAACCTTTATCTAATATATGTATAATTTCGAGCTCCAGGTCGAAAATTTGATTTTCCAACAAAAAAAGGCGTAGTTGGAATGAATATTCCATCCCATTTAAAATGCACCAATGTCGAAGAAGAAAAAATTATGTTTTTCGCGAAATGGAGGAGGCGTCGGTTCTTAAACGCTGGTATTGTGGAGCGGTTTCAACCCTATTAGTGTCGAAAAACATGATCTACAGAATTTATATTTTCAGGTTAGATTCTGAATTAGATTGGAAACATCTCTTTTATGAATGAGTAAAATCCGCCTTTGGTTTCCGGAAAAAATGGCCATTACAGATTTGGTTTTTTGAATAACACTGAAAATTTAGGGTATGCCAATTTCAAATTTGTTCTAAGAATGATTGAAATATTGGATGGAAAAGTCCGTTACTTTGTGATAGTCCATTTTAACTGGAATGAAATGAGAAATTACTTTGTTTTCTATCACTTTTATTTACTGATTATACAGTGAATCTAGTTTCCTAGTAACACTACGAATCTCCAGCCAGTAGATACTTAAAGAAGCCACATCGTGGTAAAATAATTGCATTAAAAACATTTTTTTGGGAATTAAATCTCCTATATATTTTTCAATTATATAAATGCTATTTGGTTACCAAATACCCATATTTGGTTTCCGTCCTTTCAGTGCTAGTCGTTATGAGAGAACTATACTTTTGTGTTTATTTTATAAGCATTTATGCTGTGAAAATGATTGAATGAAACTTTCACTGTCAAAGTCCATCTTATTGAGATCTATCTATCAAGCAGAATGCCAAAAATTAATAGTTAATAGTAATAGTTTCATTAATATTACTTACACCAAATTGAAATGAATTTTCTAATCTATACAAACACGGAAGGACTCCAAATTGAAATATTCATTTCGATAATAGAATATAATTCAAAATTTTCATACCATGAATATATTTATCAGTCACTATAAAAACATACTCTCAAGAAAAGAAATAACAAAGAATATAAAATAATAATGTCTCAATTTGATGAAAATTTATGAGTTTAAATTTAAAATTCTTGAAAAATTTGAGGTTCCATTTAAAAGAGAACCTGTTATTTCATCTTACCCACAAAAATTCATAAAAAAAGAAAATTATGTTTATTTGTCCAAAAAGTTTTTTCAACCGAACTCAATTATTCTGTGATCAGATTAATTTATAATTATTGTTTCTGCCTCAGAATATGTTTCAATATTTTTTAAATTTTTACGACAATTCTGTGATTCCTTTGATCAAATCCTAATCCTTTTTTTTTCGCAAATCATTGTTTAAAGTTTCGTCCATATTAGGAAATATTGCCTATAAAAAAATTAACAAAATAATTACCTGTCACAATTACTAAAAAATGGTGCAACCGGAAATTTGAATTCACAAAACAAAAATGAATTGAAGGAGTATAATACTTCGAAGAAGTTTTTTTTAATATTCTAATATTAAGCAGAATCATTCTGAAAAACCCCTACAAATTTGAAGTTTTCGTGCTGAATGTCGATGAATATGATTATATATATATATATATATATATATATATATATATATAATATATTATATACATAATTTCTGGATATACTGTATAAAGAATCACCAGTTGCTTAGATTATGGACGAAAAACACATTGAAAAATTTCTTGCCTATTCTAGTCCAAACCATTTGTAGTTAATTGCAGAATGGCGAATGCGCTGGTTCTTGGACGATAACTTTACACAGAATATAGTAAAATTAAGTAATTCACATTCTGCGTGGAAATGAAACGATGATTCTCAACAGAAAATGTTGTTTGGTGAAAATATTTTTTAATATATTACAAATGTTTTCCATTGAATCGGTCCTTATTCGATCGAAATTCTTTTTAATTGAATAAAATAATTGAATTAGGAGGAAAAGTTTAATTTAGTTTATTAAGCAAATGCTTTCATCATTGATTTAGATATGAAGATATCATTTGCTGCTTTGGGGCAACAGATAGGCAACTATGCAATTTTAATGAGATCATTAATAGAATATATCCAAATATTAAATTCACTTTTGAGAATGTAAAAAATTGTAGTATAAATTCCCCTGAATTTAAATTTATTTATCACACATCGAACCATCTTTTTAAGCAGAAAATGGCAGAATATTACAGTATGATCCATAGATTCATAGCAACAGCATCAAATAACGACTATAGCACAATTATGATAGAAAAAAATCTAAACAAGAAGCAAAGTGAATTTGTATTCAATCTAGTGCACTCTTTTACAGAAGATTTGGCTAGAAACAGTTTAAGTAATGCCAGGTACAAGTATAAAAAATGTCAAGTAATTGAAGATAAAATTTGACTCAAATGTTGCTTTGGAACGGTTAATATTGGGTTGTTCAGAAAGTAATTTCGGTTTTTTTTTGGGAAAATGAACGACAATTTTCGTATGATGAATAAATATTTTATTAAATTATATATTGGCCATTCTGGTCTAACACCATTTGTCGTCATCATTCTGGTGTAGCATGATTACACGCTCATAAAATTTTTGGTCTTTGCTGGCAAAAAACTGATCTTCATTTGAAGTAAAGATCCAAAAATGTTTGCAATGACCGGAACAAATAATAATCCGAAGGTGCCAGATCTGGAGAATACGGTGGGTGTGGCAGTGTATTCCATTCAAGCTGTAAAAGCTATTGGCGAGTTACCAAACTTGTGAGAGGTCTCGCATTATCTTGGTGGAACACAACACCTTTTCTGTTGATTAATTTTGGCCTTTTCTTTTGAAGTGCAACATTCAGTTTGTCCAGCTGATGACAGTAGACTTCCAAATTAATTGTTGTTATCCAGTAAAAAACGATTCCTTTAAATTTCCACCAAACAAACTGCATCACCCTTTTTTGATGGATATTGGCTTTCGAAATGCTTTGTGCCGGTTCTTCTTTTTTGTTCCATGATCTCTTGCGTTTGACATTGTTACATATAACTCGTTTTTCGTCCCCAGTAAAGTGATGCGCTTAAAAATGGATCATTTTCGTGACGTTTCAGAAACGAATCACAGACGTCAAATCAACGACTCAAATTTCTTTTCGTGAGAACATAGGAAACCCATATATCGAACTTCGAGGTTAAATCCAGGCCTTTAGAGTATTCATATGCAGTTGAATTCGATAAATATAACCTCTCATTGATCTCACGTGTTGTTATTCGCCCATTTGCATCAATAAATGCCTTTAATATACCTTTATCAGCTTCAACCGGCCTTAAGGAACGTGGTGCATCTTGGACATCAAAATTGCCGGATCAAAATTTTGCAAACTAGTTCTGGTACTGGCGTACTGTCAACACATCTTCTCTATACATATCGGTTAATTTCTTTCTGGATTGAACAGCATTTTTACCTTTTCTATAGTGAAGAAGTAAAATATCCATTTTTAAAAGGACACCAACCAAAAACTACTGCGTAGAATTAAGTGAACTTTTTCACACACAAACCTTGCTATATCAGCTCGTTAAACAGTTAACGATTATACGGATTTGATGTAAAGTTAGCTTCGAAAAAATATAATTAACTGCTCTGTCGGGAAAAAACGAAATTACTTTCCGAACAACCTTATAATTAAAGTGGCGTATGAATAAGTTCGTGCGGGTTTTTGTGGAATATTGAAACTTTATCGTAAAATTTGTTAGATATACGAAGTTCAAAGTATCGTCCATCGCTAGTCACTACTTGTCCCTAGCTTTCTGGCAATTGTCGGATGCCATCGCGAAAGAGATAGTGCTATTCTTGCATCGATCCATTATTTGACTTCATCGGAATTGGAGAAGTACTCATCACTCAGGCCAAGTTGCATCGATCGGAAAAGATGATAATTGGAAGGAGTACTGTATGGGCTGTACGGCGGGGGAGGTAGAACTTCACATTTGAGCGTGCATTGTCAATGGCTATGTCGTATTTGTTGGCGTATTACTGATCGGCTCAGGCACATCAATTGTCATCGGTAGACCTCTCCTGTGATCCTTTGTTTCGATTTTAGCAGCTCATAATACACCACACCTAGCTAGTCCCACCAAATACCAACATGATCTTCTCGAAATGAATATGGGGCTTGAAAGTTGAAGATGAGGCATCCATACATTGTCCGACGTTTTGGATTATCGTAATGGACCAACTTTTCATCCCCAGTCACAATAAGATGCAAAAAGCTCTTCTATTTTTGCCGTTGGAACAGTTGTCACAGGTGAAAAAATGGCGTTTGACGACTCTTGGCTTCAATTCATACGTCACCCAATTTCCTTTGCGCCAGCACTTTGCAATTGCAGACCATAAGTTCGGTGGTTCCTTTTTCCGATTACATAACCTACAGATATCGAAATCTATCGATCTTGTGTAGACAGTAGTCAGTAGGAAGCCCAGTAAGCAGCCTCAGCTCGTCTTTTAACAGCGATAGGACTAATTGGACATTTTCCTTAGTCTAGTGTTAATCCAGCGAGAAGTCTTCTCTCTCTTTTCCCATTCTTCGAGTTCATCCTTTATCAGCTATACCAATACCAAATACCAGGGTGCAGGTCTAGTGAAGGCAGTGTCTGCTCTTTTCTAAGAAGTCTGCTTTATTATTTTCTTGAATAACCTGGTGAGCTGGTTACTAAACTAGGATTACTTTGTTGCTTTTCGCCAGTAGTGTTAGGGATTTGTTACAGCTCGATATGGTCCTTGACTTAGACTCAACGACCATCAGTTGCTTTAGTGCCATCTGACTATCTGAGTTAAGAAAGGGATGGAAGGCTATGGAATACGAAGGGGATGTAAGGCTTGATCACAAACCTGTGCCCTCATAATTTTTATAACATCCTATTCACATTTCTGTTCCGACGCTGCTGCGTGAATATATCCTTGATCCTGCGCCTTATTAACTTTAATCCTTCCCCGCCTCTTGGAAATATATATATAAAATAGGATGCAAATCGTCCTTTCCAGCGAAGTTGAAGATAGCTCCACAGTTTGGATCATTTAGTTTACGGTTTGCAATTCACGAAGTTCTCTGTGCCATGTGGAGGAATAAGTGTTACGGTATATTCGGTGTTATTTTCCTCACATTAGTTTTCATGGTAAGTTAAAGAAAGTTTTCGGAACATTACCGTTTAGTCTGAAAATACTTGGTTTGTAGGTATGCAGATGCGACCGCGATGTTTGCGCTCGCAAAAAGAGAATTAACTCAAACGATTTCATTTGATCCACGGATAAAATTTGGTCACTTTCACTCGTGTCCGTTCTTTCTTGTTTGTTAGAACGATACTTGTTGAAAGGAATGAATTAGAATTTGGCTTTCAATAATAGGTTGAGAAAAAAAAAATCCATAATTTTTTCGTGAATTCCAAGACTTTATCTAACATGTTTTGGATTGTTCGATTTGAGTCAAATATGCACCGTTTTGTTCTATTATTTGTTATAACTTCAAAGATAGCTTCATAATGTCTCCCTCATAGAAGTGTTGGTCCTTATTGGCGAAAAATTGTAGTAACGGATTTTCACAATTTTTTCTTGATGCCAATTTTTTAGCACTCAGGATGTTTTGTAATGCGAGAAAGAAATGGTAATCGCTGCCAAGTCTGGACTACATGATAGATGCACTAAAACTTTCCAGCCAAGCTCCCGGAATTTCTGACGAGATACTACAGACTTGTGTGGTCTGGCGTTGTCCTGATGAAACACAATACCTCTTCTGTTGGTCAATTCTGGCCGTTTCTGGTCAATCACTAGTTTCAAAAGGTGCAGTTGTTGATAAGAAAGATATGAATTTAGTATTTGGCCATATAGAAGCAACTCATAATAAATTATTTCCTTCCAGTCCAACCAAATGCACAGTAAAACCTTCCTGACCCTTTGAGCTGCTTCATCGCACATTGACCACGATAATTTTCACACAATATTGTAGTTTGTAACCCATTTCTCATCTCCAATCTCCATCTGTCTGAGAAATGAGTCGATTTCATTCCATTTGGCCAATGCTTCGTAGATGGTTTGTCGATCCAGCATGTTTTTTGGTGTTAACTGGTGTGGCACCCAAACATCGAGCTTCTGTTTGCATCCATTGTTTTGCGCAAATGGTTTAAAACTGTTTTATGGTCCATCTTTAGCTCCTGGGCAATGCTACGATTACTTACATGCCGGTCAACTCCGATTATTTCTCTGATTTCATCAACATTTTCGATGACGGGCCTGTGCGGGATGCATCTTTAAAATACCTCTACAGAATCGATCAAACCAAAATTGCACTTAATTAGCTGTTACAGTATCGGGATCACAAACAGCATTCACAATTTCAATCGCCTGACTTGCATTTTCGCTTTCAAAAAAAAAGAAAAACTGTTAAATGTACCGAATTTTCTCTTTGTTAACTTCCATTTTCAACACCCTGTAAATCAGAACCAAATGGACCAAACAAAAAACAGCAAAAGAATTTTTTTCAGTGTGAAATGTCAACTTGATGAGCTCAAATCTGAAATTTTACGATCACTACTGCCATCTACCAGAAAAATCATGTATTTCTTTTTCCCGAATCTATTATATATATATATATATATATATTTTTTTTTTGAAGGTGTACATAATTATTGAAAAAAAAAATAATTGACGGTGTTATCTATCGCTCCTACACGAATGGTTTCCTACTGCATCTTATGTTTGTGATAAGTTATTTTTAATCTTAATTTATTATACAATGTATAAAGTTTTTCAGAAATTAATTTCGATTTTTCCCGACAGAGGAATTAATTGTATTTTTTCTAACCCAACTTCACACTGAAGAAGCATAATCATTATATGTTTTGAGAACCGATATAGCAAGGCTTTTGTGTGAAAAAGTTCGATTAAATCTACTCAGTAGTTTTCGGTTGGTGCCCTTTTAAATATGGATATTTCACTTTTTTACTATAGAAAATGTGAAAATGCTGTTCAAGCCAAAAATGAATTAACCAATGTGTATGGAGAAGATGTGTTGACAGTACGCTAGTACCAGAACTGGTTTTCAAAATTTCGATTCAACAATTTTGATGTCGAAGATACACCAGGTTCCGGAAGGCCGGTTGAAGCTGATAAAGACACGATAAAGGCATTAGTTGATGCAAATAGGCAACTAACAACACGTGAGATCGGTGAAAGGTTAAATTCATCGAATTCAAATGCTTATGACCACTTGAAAGGCCTGAGTTCAACCTCGAATCTCGATATCTATATATATATATATATATATATATATATATATATATATATATATATATGGGTTTCCCATGTTTTCACGGAAAGAAATCTTTGTCGTCGCGTTAACGTCTGTGATTCGCTTTTCAAACGTCACGGAAATAATCCATTTTTGAAGTGCATCATTATTGGGGACGAAAAATGGCATGTATATAACAATGTCAAACTCAAGAGAACGCGGAGCGTTTGGTGAGCCACCAATATAATCTTTTTTATGTACATGATTCACACTGAGAATAGTTGTTTACATTCATTCTGCACAGAGATTAAATCTTTTATTACCACTTTATAAAATGCATACTTTTAATAAGATGAAAAATTCATCAGAATAAATCAATTCACTAAAAATTTCTCATTCAGAACTTTCAAAATAGTTCAGTCCTAAATATTAGCGAGAAATTCAATCCCACTGTATTTATCTCGATGCAATGTAGAGAGCGTTTCGATTAATTCAGATGAATTGTTTCCATGCATGGGTTAATAATGTTCACAAGTCCACCACATGGAAAATTTTTCGTAAATATCTTGGTCTACACCAATACAAGATCCAACTGGTTCAAGAACTGAAACCACTTGACCATAATAAACGTCGTTTGTGTGCTGATTGGGCCCTAGAACAGCTTGAAGTTGATCCACTTTTTTATCGTAAAATTGTGTTAAGTGATGAAGCTCATTTCTGGTTGAACGGCTATGTAAACAAGCAAAATTGCCGTATATGGAGTGAAAACAATCCTCAAGAAGTTCTACAGGTTCCATTGCATCCTGAAAAATGTACTGTATGGTGTGCTTTACACGCTGGAGGCATCGTCATTCCATATTTATTTAAAAAGCATGCTGGAGCTAATGTTACAGTGAATGGTGCTCGTTATAGGTCGATGATCAATGATTATTTGTTTCAAAATTTGAATGGTATCGACCCAGAAGTGTTTTGGTTTCAACAAGATGATGCTACACCTCATGTTGCTACCGTAACAATTGATTTATTGGAAGAAAGATTTGACGATAACATTATTTCGAGAAATGGTTTAATTTATTGGGCTCCACGATCATGTGACATAACTCCACTGAAATATTTTCTTTGGGGTTATGTCAAGTCATTGGTTTATGCTGATAAACCAGAAACAATAGACGCTTTGGAAGCCAACAGTTGTGGTGAACATATGTCGAAAATTATTTTCAAAACATAAATGTCAGAAAATTATCTTTCAAATAAAAAAAATTTGGCTTCAATCTTATTTTGAATGTGTTTTATTTAAATTTAAAGTTTTATCACTCTGAAAAAATAACCCGATACATTCAAGCAAAATCTGTTATGAGGCTGGGTTTTTCTATTATACATCTTTTTTTCAAAATCGGTAAATTGTTATCTCAACGTTTATAATAATTGGGCTGAAATTCAGTGATAAACAAAACAAAAGTTCAGGTATTTATTTTCAATCTATACACATTTTTTTAAATACATACATAGAGTAAATGCTCAAGGATATAGAGTTGAAGGAAATGATTAATTTATGATTCAAAATAAATCATCACCATTGAACATCTTCTGGATTCAGATATCTAGATATTCTCTTTACGCAAAGTATGGTATTTTATTGCCGAGTATCTTGTTCACCTTATTGTATAAATACTGATATTCAATAGACGTATATAATCAAAACTCAATTAACAATGTCAAATGGAATAAATAAACCAACCAATATAAAAAAGTCAATTAAAATTATTAAATAAATATTTGAAGGAGACAAAATTTTGTTTCTGATTTAACCATAATGAAACCAATTCCCTTTCAAAAACATAAAACACAACTTAGGGATTCCTCAAAAAATATAATTTATTTGAAATATTTAATATATTTAAATATTCAAATAATTTAATTCAAAAATCTCTCAAAACCTGCACTACATCTTCAAAAAACAATTAGAATTCGGATAATCTCTTCATTATGGTAAGATCAGAAACAAAATTTTGTCTCCTTGAAATATTCATTTATTAATTTTAATTGCTTTTTTATATTGGTTGGTTTATTTATTCCATTTGAGATTGTATATTGAGTTTTGATTGAATACGTCTATTTAATATAAGCGGTGCTTATTGTAGACATTAATTTAATTCTAGAAGTTTTTTGAATAAAAATTTTTTTTTTAATTAAAATTGTAGAAGACTAACAGATTAAATCTGTTTTGATATTCAAAGTTTGTTATATTTCTTCTATCAAGTAAAAAGCCTTTTTCTATTTTATTGTATAAATACTCTTGTTTCTGCTTGTTTTTCTTATTTTATGTTGAATCTTACAACGTTATTATTAAGGGTAATTGCGTTTTTTTCCTTCGGAACGGAAATTTTTCCGAATTTCTTGAATATTTCTCATTGACTGTTGATTTCCGTTCCTTAGATTAGTCATTTTACAGATTTACTCGTTATTAATTTTCAATCTTTGCGTTAATCCCTTCTTGAATTGAAATTTGTTTGTTTTTGTTTACACCGGAAAATTCTGAGGTTAACGGTTATTGTCATTCCGTTCGCGGTGAGTAGTTCATATTGATGCGAAGGAAAGAAGTCGCCTCAAGGATTTATTTTGAAATTTTAATATGGATGTATACTTTAAATTAACTAAAGATCTCTGTTGTTATAAGTAAGGTCATCGTTTTTAATTATTCAATAACTTTTCGATCTCTCAACACTATTCTTCTTCGTCGTAAAAGATTTCTCTTGACAGTCTCTGTCAACTTATTGGATGCATATGATATTCTGAAGGAAAAGGTGATACTGTCATTCTTGGGAAATAGTTTCGGAAAAATCAAATCAAGTTGAGGAATATGGTGATCTAATATCATCTATGTTATAAGTGATTATATCTTCAATATGAGTTTTTCTTTGGGATATATTTTGATTTGGAATATTGATGGGAATATCGTTTTATACGTGATGAAAAATTTTTCCACGAGGCCGATCTTCAATATTCCCTTTGAACATCTAAGAGGTATGAATGTCCTTTTTTGTTTTTTCCATAATCCATGGTTTGAACTTCTTTTATTAAGTTAAGAATCGTGACGACTCTCGAACTTCGTATGGAATTTTATACAAAGAGTTAAAATTGGAGGTTATATCTCATATACATTCCCAAGAGGTATGACATCATTTGTATTGTAAGAACAGTAACTTATACTCTTTTGTGAGAGTCCAAGTGCTGGGCAAAGCTGGAATTCATATCGAAGTGCTGGGCAAAGCCGGTATTCACATCCAAGTGCTGGGATGAGCTCGTATCCAAGTGCTGGATAGGTATTTATATCCTGAGTGAAAATCCACCTACTGGACAATTATTGGGATCTACGTCTGGGGCCTTCCTGTTAAGTTTTCGGGTATTTGGTATCGTGTGTTAGCTTGAGGACCGCTAGTAAATTATATCAGGTAACCAGTGCATTGCACTGGCTTTATAATCTTTATTCCATAATCATCTCTTATAGTAGTTCATATATTTGACCATTGTTATATAAAGTGTGAGCAATTACCTGAGGTGCACCCCATGCATTTGCAATAATAATAATATCCCTTCAGGATTCGTGTAAAGTCAAATTAAAGTTCTTATTTCAATCAATTCATTTAATATTTTTGTTTATTTATTGAATTTCTTTATTAAAACTTTGATACAGTTATAGGTTTTATAAGTTGAGAGCCTAAGCCATGTGTAGGCTGATAAGCGATCAAAGTTTATTGATTAACTTATTATAGAGTATTTGATTTATTAAGAGGTATTATCTGAAACTCACGCCCATCTTCACTGAGTTATAGCCGCGTGCCTAATTGCCGTGTGACTTCCTCAGAGTCTACGTCACAAATTTGGCGCCCAACGTGAGGCAGAGGATGGCTATCCCTTGCCTAGAGCATAAATTGACTAGGGTGGTCACTACCCTTATCCAGTTGCTGAAATTATTTCACATCTTCCGTATTTTCAGGTCCACGGTAGCAACATCTCTACATAGTACCCCTTGTTCTTGCTGACGAGGTTGATTATATTTTTTGATTTGTTCCCTTGGCTTTTGTAGAATTTTTTTGTGAGAACTACTGCTTTATGCTCTTTGGTAAGTTTCTTGATTTTGACTTTGCGACATCACTGATTTTTGACATTTGAGACTTATTTTATGTTACTGTTGGCGTTTTCCATTTATTGTGATTTTGGTGGCTCGCTTCTGTACGGAGGATTAAACTGTCAGATTTTGGCTAGTGTATTGAACTACTCATTTTTGTAGTGAATTTCCGGTTTTTGACGTTTGACTTTACCATGTTGTTTCCTGATTTCGACTTATTTGGTTTTTTTCTTTCATGATTATGACTTTTTTTGTTTTGTGGTATATTCTCGAAAACTCCCGACGAGTTAGTGACCCGGTTGGGCGTGTATTGAAACGTTGCTCTTTACCCACAAGGAGCACTGGATTTACCCTATTTGACGTTCTTGATTGTTCCCATTTATTTTACCGATTTTGATACTCGATTGGGACATCACTCTGAATAGTTGTAGTGGGAGTTGTTGAGGGTGAGACTTCAGTATAAAAAAATCCTCCATGTCCAACACCTCATCTGAAATTTTCGATTCGGATTTCGGGTCAATTTAAAATTTTGTTGTACAAAATAAATTTTGGACCATAAATCGGCCTTGTGTAAGGTCACATTAAAGTTCTTATTATGCCATCCATATTAAAATTTCAACATTAATCCTAAAGGCCACTTCTTTTCCGCGCATGGATATGAACTACTCACGGCGAACGAAATGAATAATACCATAAACCTCACAATTTTCCGATGTGAACAATAACAAACAAATTTCAAATCAAGAAGGGATTAACGCAAGGAAAACTAATAACGAGAAAATCTAGAAGATGGCTAATCTAGGGAACGGCAACCAACAGAAACAAACAAGAAATTCGGAAATATTTCCGTTGCAAAGGATAAAAACGCAGTAACTCGAAATAATAACGTTACAATCTCCTCCACGTAACAGTTAGAGATTTTTGTACACTCAGAATGCTTGTCCATTACTTCCACATTATTCAAATATTATAATTTAATACAATTTCGTTCTTCTTAGACAAAATATTGTGATATGAAACTCGAAACGATTCAGTTATTTCAATTTTCAGGCATTCCAAATCATCATAGAATTCATTTAGTTGGACATTCGATTTCATTTTATCCATTTTATCTGGTTTACATTTTAACCTTATTGTATTCTCAACGCCCGATGCTTTATAAATACACGAGAAACCTCTATATCTGCCAATGCTATGTCGAAAGCTGTTAAGCCCTTTATATCTACTCTATATGTTCTTTACGCAAGAGTATCCTACTTTATGACCGAGTATCTTGTTCACCTTATTGTACATACTCTTGTTTCTGCTTGTTTTTCAGCATTTCTACCACATTTTTTATTTTATGTTGAATCTCCTTCTCGTAATAGTTAGATATTTTTGTACACAAAGAAAGCTTATCCTTTACATTCACATTTTTCATAAAATTTAATACTTTTTCGTTCTTCCTACACAATATATTGTGATATGAATCGCGATACGATTCGGTAATTTCAATTTTCAGGCGTTCCAAATCATCATAAAAATCAGTTTGTTGGACATTCGATTTTATTTTATGCATCAAAGTCTGGTTTACAGTTTTGCCTTGAGGTATTCTCAATACCAAATGCTTTATAAATGCACGAGAAACCTCTATATCTGTCTCTGCTATGTCGAAAGCTGTTAAGCCTTTTTTATCTACCGCATCACCATGCTTTAACATCTTCTGGCTTCAGGTAGCTAGATATTTTTTACGCATAAGTACGGTAATTTATTGCCGAGTATCTTGTTCAACATTATATATACATACTCCTGTTTCTACTTGTTTTTCAGCATTTCCGTCACCTTTTTTATTTTATGTTGAATCTCCTCCTCGTAATAGTTAGATATTCTTGTACACTCAGAAAGCTTGTCCATTACCTCCACATTTTTCATATAATTTAATACAATTTCGTTCTTCTTACACAAAATATTGTGATATGAAACGCGATACGATTCGGTAATTTCAATTTTCATGCTTTCCAAATCATCCTAAAATTTAATTAGCCGGACATTCGATTTTATTTTATCCATCAAAGTCTGATATACTTTGATGTATTCTCAATGCCAGATGCTTTATGAATATACGAAATATCACTT
Organism: Megalocaria dilatata; assembly: GCA_034642435.1. Classification (NCBI taxonomy): domain Eukaryota; kingdom Metazoa; phylum Arthropoda; class Insecta; order Coleoptera; family Coccinellidae; genus Megalocaria; species Megalocaria dilatata. Next base: position 27,164,140 of record CM067859.1, read on the forward strand.
CATTATACCTTGCTATGTCGAAAGCTGGTAAGCCCTTCTCATCTACCGCATCACCATTCTTTAACATCTTCTGGATTAAGATAGATTGATCTTTGTTTCACGCATAAGTATGGTAATTTATGGCCGAGTATCTTGTTCAACTTTTTATATACAAAATTCTTTTTTCAGCTTTGTCCAGCATTTCTGTCACCTTTTTTATTTTATGTTGAATCTTCTCCTCTGGATTGCGGGAAAAATGACCATTACAGAATTGGTTTTTTAAATGAAAATTCAGAGTATGACAAATTCAAAATTGTTCTAAGAATGATTGAAATATTGAAATAATTGTGCTATTTGTACCTTTGCCCATATATATATATATATATATATATATACCTTTGCCCATTTTGGATCACGGTTTCTCAGCAGCTCAAAAAAAACTTGGACTAAATAAGATTGATCAAAATCTCACAGTAATAAACATAGATAGAGGGAGCATACGTCATATGTGAAGTGCACATGAAAATAAGCAAATCAAATCGTCCCGAAAATTCATATTGTTATAGCGACGAGAAAATTTAGCTTTCTTTCGTTTTAGTTTGCATGTCAAAATTATACAAATTCTATTCGAATACTAACAACCCAAATTTGGTTTATGTCCATTCACTTCTAGTCGTTATGAAATAACTATGCTTTTGTGTTTACTTTATAAGCATTTGTGAGGTGAAAATGATTAAATATAGCAATATTTTGAGCATTTCACTGTCAGAGTTGATCTTATTAAGATTTATCTATCATGCAGAGTGCTAAAATTTACAATATTTTACATTTACAATTCTTGAAAAATTTAAGGGCAAAGTTCAGTTATCTTCAATAGAGAATCTCTTATTTCATCTAACCCACATGAAATTCACAAAAAAAGAAAACTATGTTCATTTATTCAAGAAGTTTTTTCATCTAAACTCAATTCTTCTGTGATCAGATTAATTTATAACAATTGTTTCTGTCTCAGGATATAGTTCAACATTTTTGAATTTTTTCTACGAAAATTCTATGATGCCTTTGGTATTTTCAAATCCTAATCCTTTTTTTTTTCACAAATATTTGTTTAAAGTCTCGTCCACGTTAGGAAATATTGACTTTAAGAAAAATAACAAAATAATTACTTGTCACATTTAGAATTAATTGAAAATAGTGCAACCGAAAATACGAAATTTGAATTCACAAAACAAAAATGAATTGAAAGGGTATAATACTACAAACAAGGTATTTTTGAATATTCTGATATTAAGCAGAACAATTCTGTGAAATTGAAAGTTTTCGTGTTAAATGACGATGAATATGATTGTGTTGGAATGTATAAGAAATACATAATTTCTGGACATACTTTTTGAAGAAATCACCAGTTGCCTGGATTATGAACGAAAAAAACATTGAAAAAATTCTTACCTATTCTAGTTAAAACTATTTGTATTGAATTGCAGAATGGCGAAAGCGCCGGTTCTTGGAAGATACCTTTACACAGAATATAGTTAATTAAGTGTGGAAATGAAACGATGATTCTCAACAGAAAATGTTATTTGGTTAAAATATTTTTTAATATGTTATGAATGTTTCCTATTGAATCGGTCATTACTCCATGGAAATTCCTTTTATTTAATTAAAATAATTAGATTAGAAAGAAAAGTTTAATATCATCCATCAACTAAATGCTTTCTTTATTGATTTAGATATGTAGATGATATCAATTATTGCTTTGAGGAAACAGTTAGGCAACTATGCAATTGCAGAAAATGGCAGCACATCACAGTGTATGATCCGATAAATCCATAGCAAACAGCATCCAATAACGACTACAGCACAATTATGATAGAAACAAATATGAACAAGGAGCAAAGTAAATTGCATTCAATCTAGTGTACTCTTTTACAGAAGATTTGGCTAAAAACAGTTCCATTACTTACGTGAATAGAATATCGGATAACACTGCCAAGTAATTTAAGATGAAATTTGACTCAATGTTGCTTTGGAACAGTTAATATTGGGTTATTCGGAAAGTAATTTCTTTTTTTTTAATGGAAGATTATGATTAAATATTTTATTAAATTACATATTGGCCATTCTGGTCAAACACAAAGGTGTTTGACCAGATTACAAAAGTGTAATCTTTCTAGCAATAGCATGATTCCACGCTCATAAAATTTTTGTTCTTTGCTGGCAAAAACCTGATTGTAACGTTATCATTTAGAGTGATTAGATTTTTATTCTTTGGAATTCAATTTGAAATTTATTTGTTATTGTTTACATCGGAAAATTGTGAGGTTAATGGTAATTGTCATTTTCGTTCGAGTTGAGGAATATTGTGATCTAGAATCATCCTTGTTATAAGTGATTATATTTTCAGTTTGAGTGTTTCCTTTGGATATATTTTGATTTGGAATATTGATGGGAACAGCGTTTTATAGGTGATCAAAAATTTTTCTTTCATTAGGTTTAGAATCGTGACAGTTCTCGAATTTTGTAGGGAACTTTACACGAAGAAAGAAAATTAGAGCTTATATTTCATAAACATTCCCTCGAACAACAACCAAGAGGTATGAAATAATTTTTATTGTTAGAACAGTAGCTTATACTCTTTGTTAGGGTCCAAGTGCTGGGCGAATATCCAGGTGCCCGGTATTCATATTTAAGTGCTGGGGTATGCTAATATCTAAGTTGTGGAATAAACAAGTATCCAAGTGTTGGAATAAGCCCGTATCCAAGTGCTTGGCAAAGTATATTAACTGACAAAGAAACCGCAACACCCAAAAGGAGCTGTTTAATTTTTAGATTATTTTTGGTAAAGCATAGATAGTATAGCAAGGAGTAAATGATCAAAATTTAGGGAAAAAAACGTAAAGGTCTTTCAATCTAAAGAATTTTTGTTACTCAAATACGTAGTCGTTTTTTGCAAATTTTTAAAATTTTTCAACAAACCAGCTGTTCGAGGAGTTGTTGTTAAAATGCCTAGAGCACGTGTACGCAAAATTTATCGCCAACTAAGTGAATTTGAAAGAGGTCGAATTATTGGTTTACGGGAGGCGGGGGAACCGTACGAACATAAATCCAGCTACTGTTATGAGATGTTGTCAAGCGGGGTTTGATAATACGCAAAATCGAAGAAGAGTAGGCACCGGACTTCGAAGGGGCACAAATGAAGTTCAAGATCGACGTCTAAGACTTATGGCTATTAGAGACCAATTTGCGACAACTCGATCTTTGGCTGCTGAGTGGTTAGGAGAACAAGGCCGTCCTGTAACTGTCCGAACGGTTTACCGCCGGATAAGGTCTTTTGGACTGCAGCATCATCGACGGCATCTTGTGTTACCTCTGACGGTTGAGCATTACCGGAAACGATTACAGTGGTGCAGAGAACGTCAACATTGGAATATGGAATGGCATCAGGACGTCTTTTCGGATGAATCTCGATTCTCCTTGGGTGCACATGATGGCCGAAGAAGGGTAAGACGACGTCGGGGAGAAAGACGTGAACCTCAGTTTGATATTGAGCGTCATGTACACCGGACAGTAGGCGTTATGGTATGGGGTGCTATTGCACATGCAAGTAGGTCACCTTTGGCCTTTATTCGAGGTAACATGACAGCGCTGCGTTACCTTCAAGAAATAGTGGAGCCATATATTCTCCCTTACCTTAATCGGCTCGAGAATGCAATATTTCAGCAAGATAATGCTCGACCTCATGTTGCCAGAGTTAGTTTAAACTTTTTTGAAGCGACTCTTGTGAATCTTTTGCCATGGCCGCCCAGATCCCCCGATATTTCGCCCATAGAGCATGTTTGGGACATCAAGGGTAGAAGGCTTGGACTTTGGCGGCTCTGAGACATGAAATACAGGTAGCTGGAGATAGTATCCCTCAAGAAGAAAAAGACCATCTTATTGCATCAATGCCAAGACGTGATGGGGAGTGTATATATAATCGCGGTGAACAAACATATTATTAACAAATTTATTAGAAAAAATTGTAAAACCTTCGTTTTTTTTCTTCAAATTTCAATCATTTACTCCTTGCTATACTATCTATGTTTTACAAAAAAAATCTAAAATTTAAACAGCTTCTTCTGGGCGTTGCAGTTTTTTTGTTAGTTAGTATATTTACGTCCTGTGTGAAAATCCACCAACTGAACAATTATTGAGATCTACGTCTGGGGCCTTCCTGTTAAGTTGCGAGGTATTTGATATCGTGTGTTAGCTTGAGGATCCTTAGTAAATTGTATCAGGTAATCAGTATATTGGCTTTGTAGTCTTTATTCCATAATTATCTCTAAAAATAGTTTATATATATGACCATTATGACATACAGTGTTAGCAATCACCTGAGGTGCACCCCTAAGAACCTAAGCCAAGTGTAGGCTGATGGCGATCAAAGTTTGGTGATTCATTTATTGTTGGGTATTTGATTGATAAGAGATATCGAGTGGCCCTACTGGCTCTCGATATAAGTTTCATATATTTGTTAAAGTACTTATCTATTATTATTTTTTTGAATATATATAGTTATTAGTTACTTATTGGTAGTTTAGAATTGTATTTTCTTTTGTGTCGTATCGACCACTGCATTGTTTGTAATAAACAATTAAAATTGGATTTTTGGGTGATATTTTTTTTCTGCTACTCTGGCAGAGGAGTACGCAGCTAATTCCCTTCAGATAGGCAGGCATATCTCTACCTGGCGTCCCTTTTGTCAGTCTGTTAAACTCCCGCCCATCTTCAGTGAGTCATAGCCGTGAGTCTAATTGCCTTGTGACCATGTTATCCATGAACTCTTTGTTTGAAGTAAAGTTTTCACCTTCCAAAAATGAATCATTTTCGTCACGTTTTAGAAGCGAATCACAGACGTCCGCGCGACACACAAATTTCTCTCCTTAAGAACATGGGTAACCCATATATCGAGCTTCCAGGTGAAACCCAGGCCTTTTAAGAGGTCATAAACACTTGAACCTTATAATTTGGGATTGAAGATAAACCAATAACAACAATAAATCTGAAGTTTATAAACTGTCTTCTTGCAATGATTGATTTACATTGGTGAAATAGGTAGATCTTTAAAAAAAGAATTCATTAACACCAGAGGAGTTAATTTCAGACATCCCACACTCAACATATGCCACTAATTTGGAAAAAACGGGTTCTAATTTCAACAACTCTGAAATTATCCACAATGAAACTAAAAGTAGCAGACTTGAACTATTGGATGCGGTAGAAATTAATAGGTACAAGAACCATAAAATTTTTACCAACGAGCATGTTGTCAGATCTCATTTATTGAAAATTTTAACAGAGTGAGGTATTTCCTCTGATGGTTATTTGTATGCCTCTAGCATAAATCCTAGATAAAAAACGAATTCTTTTGAATTATCATAGATTTGATCAATCCCCAATATTTAAAAATGTTTTAGTAAAATTTTGATATACCCTTGATGATATTAAACTATTTTCTTCCACACCTTTATTTCTTACTCTACCCCCTATATCTTTTGTAATGGAGATTAGAATAGTCCGTCTAGAAAGTATCCGCACTTTAATATTTTTCATAATTTTAATATATTTCTTTTTTCAACACTGTAAGGTATAAGTAATGTATGAAATAGGTTGTGCAGATAGTCGGCTATGACCAAAATTGCTTCTCGACGTTTAATCAAGTGTTTACAGTTAAATGGAAGTTTTATAAGGAAATAAGATGAATATTTTGCTCTTACTTTCTAATTCAAGAATTAAAAATATATACTAAATAATTACAATTGAGATTAGTAACCATTTCTGCATTTGTATTTTCAGTTTAAATAATCACCTGAGTAAGTCATGATATGACGTAACAACTGTTTTGTAAAAAAACTGTGTTCAGACCAATATAGAATTATATTGTCCTAAAGATAATTCCAAACTGGTCGAAACGAAAAATATAGAATTTAATTTCTGAAAATATTTTTGGTTCAAATTTGTCCTAGCTTTTGATGTTATCTCTCATATTCAACTAATTTCTTGTATTTAAGTTAACTCGTCAAAAATTTTAAAAAAGTTTAGGGAGTGTTTATAGTGTATTTATTCATAAATTTTAATATTACGTATATATCACGTGTGGAAGCAAGGAAAAATTGAAAAATTTCAACGTTTCATCTCATGCTTTAACAATCGGATCTCATGAAAAGTGAATCTGTTCAATTTTCAGACATTCATATCTATACAATGGGCTTCATTTGCGCCCACACCATAGTCCGACATCCATCTCTGTTTAAGCTGCCAGTGTTGTTGATTCAGCACGTATATGTCGCATATATATGCCTAAATATATCCATATTCATTCAGATAAAACTCACATTGTTCAATAAATCGATGCATAGGCTTGGCAAATACACGAAATTGTGCTTTATATCAATGCATTAATTTCAGTTAGATACCAGGCAGTAAAACATCAGTGACGAATGTACACCATAAGTTTATAGGCGAATGAATAACTGTCATTAAACTCGCATTAATTCTTGATCCGATTTATTGTTATTGATGCTGACTTACCATAAAGTATCAGATGGTGTTTGTCCTACTTGAATTGTAAAAAAATATTTATGGGGGACCGGAATCTAAGGTCGCTTTCTTAAATTCAATTCAAACGAGTAAATTATTAGCAAGTTTTAATTTTTAATCAGTAATGTAATCACCTTCATTTTCAACAACCTTGTGCCATCTAGTGTGGAAATTTTAAATGTCGAACCGATATTTATGAGGAAATTATCTCGAGATTGTATTTTGGACATGAAGAATAAATGGAAATCCGATGGTACCATATCGAGCAAGTATGGTGGTTGGGCAGCACCTCCCACCCTAATTCATAAATTATTTCCAAGGTTCGTATTGCACAGTGCGGTCTTGCATTGTCGTTTTGCAGAGTAACGCCTTTTCTTATGACAATCAATGGATACTTTTTGACTAAAGATTGGTTCACTCGATCCAATTGTTCACCACAAAGATCTGAATTAACAGTTTGTCTAGGTTTCAACAATTCAAAATGAAGAATTCCTCGTATACTCCACCAAACACACAGAAGCACCCTTTTGGAAACCTGGCTTCGAAGTACTTTGAGCTGACTCATTTGGAAAGAGCCCCGCCTTTTGCGTTTTGGACTATCATATAGGACCCATTTTTCGTCTCCAGTGATAAAGCGATCAAAAAATGGTTCTGTTTGGTGCCGTTGAAGCAATACGTTGCATGTGATGTATTAGTTGGCTTTGTTTTCTTCGGACAGATTATGGGGGACCTGCTCTGCTTATTTCGCCAATCTGCTGCAAATGTTCTGGGATAGTCGACCAAGGTTGCTTAAGGGCGTATGAGAGTTCCTAGAATGTCTTACATGGATTTGCTTCCACTTCTGCTCTTAGCATTTCGTTATCTAATGTTGTTGGTCTCTCTGATCGATAGGAATCAGAGAGATTAAAATTACTGGATCCATCTTTGGCATTTACGAACTGTCTAACTTTGATAAACATAGCAAATAATTTTGGTCGCAACAGTTACAAGCCTTGTGAAACTCAAAAAGCATACAATGCCGGATATGCTCTTCTGGTATTTGTCTGGCTATTCTACCTCAAATTGCGAAGAAAAGACTAATATTTAAGTATTTAGGAGTAAACAAGTCACAATATTCTTAAAATGTCTTTGACACGACTTCGAAGTACACAATGAGTTGACAAATGACAATCTAATATCGACATGCGCAGAAACGATATTACTTTCCTGTTCCCCTATTATAAGGTAATATTAAACTACAAACACCCAATTATCAATAATTTTTGGAAAACTTATTTTTTGGGATATACAAGTAAAATAAGTGAGGGATCAAAGATCAAGAAAAAATATTTTCTGAATTTGCTCAAGGAGCAACTTCAAACCCCAGAATACGCTAATTTAGTGCTCAATCCGTCATAATTGATCCCTAATGGTTTTTGAGCTCAGTCTTAAACGACTGAGTAGAACTCACAGTCCAGCCGTAAACATACTAAGTTTCGAACGGAAAGAGAAACTTTCAGGGAAGGTTTGGGTCTAAATAAGGGGTGGGCCATTTAAAATTTGCACATTTGCTCGGCTTCAAATAAAAAACTTTTTTCAAAGTTATGAGTTTATAAGAAAGTATTGAAACAAGTTGAAGAAATTACTATGTTTTACTACCAATAAATTGATATTTTACACATTTTGATTGTGACTTGAGTTTCGGGAATCAATTGTCCCATCTTAGAACAACTGAAAACTTATCAAGCAGAAAAGGGTATTTTGTGCATATACTGGTAGAAGAGATGATAAAAACAGATTGAAAAAGATGTAAGAGAGACGGCACGTCAAGGAAGATGTTACATATTTAAATATATCAAATAATTTGGATTTACATAGATCCGTACAGTTATTCATTATTTTACATTATTTTCATTATGAACTTATTTGAAAATTTCAACAAATTCTAAGTAATCAAGTTTCTTCCCTTTTTATTCTACATATAGAATTTTAAGATTATCTATTGTCGAAAAAGGATGGCCGTTTTCTAAATAATCATTGGCAAAAGTAGAAGTTTGTTTATTTTTCATGAAATTCATTTTATGTTCGTTGAACCTCGTCTTGAAGGAATGTTTCGTCTGTCCTACATATTCATTACTGCACGCCGAAACTCATAAACTCTCGATTTTTGTATGTTTGGAGTTGGGTCCTTTGCGTTAAATAATACGAATGATAATGTATTTTGTGTTTTGAAAGCAATATTATCCTCTAATTTTGAAAAACTATTAGCCACTTTTTGACTTATGCTACCGAAGTACGATAGAGGAATGAATTATTTGTTTTCTTTAGTTTTTATGATGGGAAAAATTCAGCTTATAGCTATTTCAGATTGTTTCTGTTGAACTAAATTATTTATTGTTCTGGGATTAAAATCGTTGTTCGCGGCTATTGATTTAATAGTTTGGGCTTGGAGCCGAAGGTCTATGAAACATCGATTGATAAGCTGACTTTTTTTGTGAATATGGGTGATGGTAGTCAATAGGAACACACCTTAAATTCTATTTCGCTATTCGAGTATGATATCGAGAGATCTTGGGTAATTATTATTTAAGAAATTAAAGAATAGACTCGGTGGATGTTCCCGAAATACACGTGAGTATATCGTCTATGTATCTGTACCAGAAATTAATATTCACAGGTGATTTTGAATCGAAGATTTTATTTTCTATTTCAGACATAAATATATCTGCAAGAATTGCACTCAGTGGTGAACCCATAGCTGGGCCGTTTAATTGTTCGTATATTTTATTGTTGAATTGAAAATATTTTTTAAGCAGGCATTGTTCTAAAAGGGCGATGAAATCACTGTGTATCGCGGGATTTACATGTGATTTTTCAAGAATTTCTAAAGCTAAATGAACGAAATTATTTCTCGGTATATTTGGAAAAATATTATCTTCATCCAGACACACTAGGTAGGATTATTTAGTAAAGAACAGTTGTGCCAAAATTTCCCCAATCCATCAAAATGGGCTCTCTAAGTGATCGATTGCAGATACATTCTTGGCATTATTTTTGGAGCTTATTACATTTGAATTGGAAGAAAAAATACCCAAATTAACATATTCTATAACATTTTTCTTTGTATAGGTAAATGATGTTGTAAAATACAAATGGTTTTTGGAGTCCTTCATACCGAACAAACAAAATTTCATTCATTAGAGTTCTATGGTTCATTTCTTTTAATGATGGTGTTAATAAAATTTCTTTACATCGGTTTTTTCAATAAAAGTGATTAGGAACTAAAAATATCAGAAATATAAAAAATTTTCACATTAAATATTATATTAATATAACATTAATATTTGTCTACAAAATCATTTATCTTAGCTTATATAAAAATGGATACAACCTGTATACCTAAATTTTTACCTTGGTGTGAAACTCAAAAAGGAAAATTTTACGTATACATGTTATATGCAGGAGAATTATTTTTATATTGATGAAATATATATCTTTAATATATCGGGTGTTTTTTTTAAGTCATAGAACTTTCGATAGGGATAACTGGGATTTGACAGAAGGTAGAAGCCATGTTGTTCTGGAATTTCTGTTCAGTAAGGATCGACAAATTATCATTAAAAGAATTTCACCGCAACAACGTTTACAAATTGTTGAATTTTTTTTTCAAAATCAGTGCTCTATTCGCCAAACTTATAGAGCACTTCGTGAAATTTATGGTTTAAATAGTTGTCCATCAGAGCAGCTTATTCGTCGAACTATCGATAGATTTCGGACAAAATTTTCTCTACTCGATCCAACAACAACAAGATAAAGTACTGTACGTACAGAAGAAAATATCGCTGCTATAAGTCATAGTGTTAATGATGATCCAGATTTGTCTATTCGCCGAAGTTCACAACAAGTTGGGCTATGTGCCACCACGTGGAAAATTTTACATACAAATCTTGTTCTACACCCATACAGAATCCAACTGGTTCAAAAACTAAAGCCACTTGACCATAATAAGCGTCGTTTATTTGCTGATTTGGCCCTAGAACAGCTTGAAGTTGATCCACTTTTTTATCGTAAAATTGTGTTTAGTGATGAAGCTCATTTCTGGTTGAACGGCTATGTAAACAAGCAGAATTGCCGTATATGGAGTGAAAACAATCCTCAAGAAGTTTTGCAGGTTCCATTGCATCCTGAAAAATGCACTGTATGGTGTGCTTTACACGCTGGTGGCATTATCGGTGCTGGGGCTAATGTTGCAGTGAATGGTACTCGTTACAGATCGATGATCATTGATTATTCGTTTCAAAATTTGAATGGTATTGACCCAGAAGTGTTTTGGTTCCAACAAGATGGTGTTACACCTCATGGTGCTAGCGTAACAATTGATTTATTGGAAGGAAGATTTGGCGATAGCATTATTTCGAGAAATGATCCAATTAATTGGCCTCAAAGATCATGCGACATAACTCCACTGGATTATTTTATTTGAGGTTATGTTAAGTCATTGGTTTCTGCTGATAAACCAGAAATAACAGACACTTTGGAAGCCAACATAACTCGTGTTATTGATGAAACAAGGCCTGAATTACTCGAAAAAGTGGTCCGAAATTGGTCTGATCGAATGCGGTTCCTCAAAGCTAGTCGTGATGGACATACTACGTATGTACATGTACGTCGGAAAATATTTTCAAAACATATATATCATAAAATTATCTTTCAAATAAGAACAAAATTTGGCTTCAATTTTGGTTTAAATTATTTTTATTTCAATTTAAAGTTCTATCACTCGATATGAAGTGACAGTTTTCAGAATTCTAATATCTTTAATACTAAATAAGGGCTTTCATCGAGTAGACTCAAATTCATAATTTATTCAATTATTTAAATAAGAGTGATTACATTTAAAATAAAACAAAACAAAGGAAACTGCAATAAAGGTTGAAGAAAGACTCACAGCTGGAAATACCTCATATTCTGTGGTAGAATTTGGCCTTTAGTTTGATTACATCAATGGACACATAAATATTAATTTGTGTAGTTTTAAGAGGAAATAAATATTTGCAAATATTTTGCGTTTATTTTGGTATGCGAGTTCAACCCTGAATAGGGTTTCTCTTAGGGTTTGCAATCTTTTCGACCCGTAAATGAATGAATGCCTGTCTTATTAAGCGGGAGTTACAAGGAAATCCATCAATTTAATGTGAATCCTGTCAGACATCCTATAAACAAGGTCCTTTCACGAAAGTTAACGCCGACACCCCTGAACCCTCACTTTTCCACTTCGTTGGAAAAATGGGAAAAGCTTTTTTCATTACGGCAGTTGAACAATGCCAAATTTGACGTCGAAGAGATTTAATTATATGATCTTTGGTGTTTGAATGGAAAAATTACCTTCTGAAATCGACTAATCGTTTGTCAGTTGTCTACTGAAAAAAATGGAGTTGGCAAGGGAATTTCAGGAGAACAGCTGAAAAATTATATTCCAAATGTACAAGCTATTTAAAAAAAGGTTCATACTTCATTATTATCTACGATAAAACGATAAATTCTGATCGATTACAGGAAAAATTTTGTTTTTAAATAATGAGTAATAATTCAGTAATTTTTTAATACAATTGATAACATATTGGACGCTTGTATGGATGAAATTGAATATCAATGATCAAAACTTTTCTCAGCATAGGTGGGCAAAGATTGCGAGTTGCTACTCGCTTCCTTATAGAACACCCTGCTCCCTGCACCCCTGCAATCCGTGGTACTAACTGTCCTTGTTGCTACCCCCTCTTGTAGATACCTATAGGAGTGTTCGTACTTCTGGCCACCTAATTGAAGTTGAATTCGAGAGAGTTGAAGCCTACATGCTTGATCAAAAGCATATTTCTCTCATCTGGTCGCGCGGAATTCTCGTTTCAGGATTGCTCAAGAAGTTCCTTAGTGGTTTAGTGAGTCTTGACGATATGGGACTTCTATTGGGCTTTTGGATCCTGACGATATGGTTCAAGATCGTTGACGCTTGAACCAGGATCTATTTGGAAACTTCACAAGGGTTCGTGGGTCTTGGCGATACGATCGGTTTTTAGTGCTGGAACTTAAATTTGCGGCTATATGGTAGAAAGGCGCCTTTTCAACGTGTAAGTTGCAAACAGCACGGGTACTGACCTGCAGAATCAGTAGAGCTTGGATACTGCTTCGCCGCTACCAGTCACGGAGTAGATTTTTGAACTGAAGCCTAAACTGGGTGTAGGTTGGGTTCTGCTCTGATGAAAGTTTCTCGCTTTGAGCGATGATAAGGCGTATCTTTAACACACAACCTCTTTCGGGAATTGTGGAGACTATTTGGTCATCTGATGAAGAGCCATGCTCTTCGTAGTTGGTAATTCGTCCAACGGCCGAACGCGTTAGTAATTTAGAGGGAGAGACACTATGGTTTATTAGATTCTTCGAGTTTTTGCATCGTGTTGAACTCTTTTTGCAACCGTTAGCCTAAAATGGATTCGTTTGGTAACAAGGGTAGAATGGAAGGGTGAATGCTTACATGATTATTTGTACTACTAGCTACCCAATTGAGGATAGACTCGTGGGGGCAATAGTTCAAAGCTTGCATGCTAGACATTCATCTGGGTTTGTGTCTCTTGGACCTGTATTGTCACCTTTCGGATATTTGAGGGGTGATACAGATAATCCATTGGGTTCGAAATGGAATTACTAGGAGTGCCTACGGAGTTTTTGGGCCTTCACCCGTGACTGGGTGGTGTAAAAGCCCCTTCAGCGTGTGAGTTGCGTCATACACAACTTGGGCACTGACACTGCAGTGCCAGTTTTAGTAGAATAGTGCTTCGACGCACCAGTTTTGCTTAGGCTCGAAAGGACCAAAGCTTACTGGAAACAAGGGGCAGTAACTTTTGGAGTATTTGAATTTCACGCCTATGGGCGTAGTGGCTATAGTTCCTTGGGTAGGAAGTTCATTTAAATCCAAAACTGTAATCACTATGTCCTTGTCTATCTGCGGTTATACCTTTAAACAATTATCTTGTGTTGCCACTGAGTATATTATGCAAAATTGTGTTGAGAGCAGGGATTGCATCATGCCTCTCAAGTGAAAACATACTTTAAAATGATCTATGTAACAAAACTTCCCTCAAACACTGAAAATTTACTCGTGTAATCCAATAATGTTTTTTTTAAGAGTGATAAAACTTTAAATTGAAATAAAACACATTTAAATTAGGATTGAAGCTAAATTTGTTTTTATTTGAAAGATAATTTTATGATATTTATGTTTTGAAAATAATTTCCGGCATATGTCCACCACTACTAGCTCTAAAAAACCGCATTCGACCAGACCAATTTTGGACCACTTTTTCGAGTAATTCAGGCCTTATTTCATCAATAACACGAGTTATGTTGGCTTCCAAAGCGTCTATTGTTTCTGGTTTATCAGCATTAACCAATAACTTGACATAACCTCAAAGAAAATAATCCAGTGGAGTTATGTCGCATGATCTTGGAGGCCAATTAATTGGAACATTTCTAAAAATAATGTTTTCACCAAATCTTTTTTTCAATAAATCAATTGTTACGTTAGCAGCATCTTTAAAAAGCAATTTAGAATTATTGGTACAGTAACTCATCAGCTCAACTTCATATTTAAAAAATAAAAATAATTAACAAAAAATATCTTACCAAACCAACTGAATGCTGTTTACTGGACCAACATTAGAATGAAGTGAAATTATAAATATCCTAAGTATTCTATGTTCGTCACAGAAATTACATGAAGTTTTCAAGGTACTTTATGGACTCCTTTGAAATCAAATGATATTATGTAATAAGCGTAAACCAAAATATATGATTATAATATATACAATAAAATAATAAAAAAAAGTTTTTTCTTGATAGAAGGATTATTACAAAATTTTAAATATCATACAGATTTATTTTGTTAACCTCCTACAAATTTTAGATTGAAGAAATTTCTCATTCAAAAACTTTAAGAATTAAATTAAATAAATGTCTTTAGAACACACTGTGTCAATTTAGTAGGCATAGAGAATAAATACTTATTACATAGTACTAAAGGAAATGGAAGAAATTGAAAGAAATATGAATTGTAAACTAAAAATTATTGAATAAATACTTGAAGAGTACAAAATTTTGTTTTGTTCCTTGTTTTATGAAAACTAAATTCCTTTCCAAAAATGTAAAAAATAATCTAAAGAACTTCTTCAATAACAACTTGCTCTGAATAAGTTCCTTGAAAAAAATTCCTAAAACATGTAGAACATCTTTAAAGAGCAATTTCGAATTATTACAACGGTAACTAAACAGAGAAATAAAATAATTAACAAAAAAACATTTTAATAAAACCAACTGAATGCAATTTACTAGACAAACACAAGAATGAAGCGAACATCCAACGTATTCTATGTTCGTACAGAAATTACATAGACCATCTACAATAAAGTGGAGAAATGTATTTTTTTATTTGTTGAATAATCATATTCTTGAATTATGACAATTTTCAGGAAATAATAAAAACTTCATTGTTAATAGCTATTGAATACATACCTCCTCAAATAATATGTATAAAACAGAAATAATTCAGTTCAAAACGCTGAAAATCACTCCGTCACTTCTCTAAAGCATTAAACACTTTCAACCATTGTTTTCAACTTATTGCATGATAAACATCTATGTTATAAAGTCGAAGAGCAACCCATGATACAAACTTGTATCACGGGTTGCGTTGTGTATGTTTATGTTTCAACACAACATTGGAAAAAATTTTATGGGTGAGTGTAATAATAATAAAAGTAGGTACTGTTAGAACAATTACACGTCCACTCAAAAAATTAATTAGAATTCAACATTTTCCAGCAAAAAATAAAAAACATCGTCATTTGTTACAGGTCCAATCAGACGAAACATGCAATATGGACTTCGAAAGAACCCTCGAAACATTGTTTGCCCCCCAAGAACAGCCTAGTCCACAAATCAGATCGTTGAGGAGATACTTAATCTCAATATTACACAATATGGTAGCTAGAGCTGAAGAAGTGGAAGGTTGGAACACTTACGTTTACCCGAAAAGGAGTCTGGAGGCTCTAGCAAGAGCTGGCTATCTACACACCCTACAGGACGATGAAGATAACCAGACACAATCGAACAATAAGAGAAGTCTTGCAGCCTTGGCAAAGAATGGACAGCTACCCATTCATCAGTATAGAGAAGAAGAGAGTTATAAGAGAAGCAGTCAACCTGTCGGTATCAACAAGGAAATGCAGAAAATGTTAGACGACCTTTACAGTAAGTTTTTCAGCTTTACAGACTATCTAACAAAGTTCACAAAGGTCCTAGACTGGACTAGATCCCATTTTTCCTCATTATCCAGGGTTCTCAAGCTCCCTCTTGCTAAATTTCACAAGATGATTATACAGGCAATTTGCAACACAAAAGTTCCTAAAGAGTTTGACCCAATTATCTTTCGTTGTGAAGTTATTCAAGATTCCTCATTCAATAATCATCTTACTAATAATTCAGGGTACACCATTGGAAAAAGCAGAAAATTCTTACTAATTAATTAAGGAAAAAATTATTATAAAATTTTCTTCAGCCATACAGTGGTGGCTCGTCATATAAGATCTATATATATATATATATATATATATATATATATATATATATATATTTCAAGTGTACGGACAAAGTTTATCTGGTAAACTCTACTTTGTCAGATGCATAATAATCATATAAAAAATTATAATACTTATAATTTGAATTATTGAATCCAAAAACAAATTCTCATCCTATCGTGTTTTTTTTAGAGTGATAGAAATTTAAATTGTAATAAAACACATTTGAATTAAGATTGAAGCCAAATTTTTTCTATTTGAAAGATAATTTTATGACATTTATGTTTCAAAAATAATTTCCAGCATATTTCCACCCCGATTAGCTCTGAAGAACCGCATTAGGTCAGACCAATTTTTGACCACTTTTTCGAGTAATTCAGGTCTTATTTCATCAATAACACGAGTTATATTGGCTTCCAAAGTGTCTATTGTTTCTGGTTTATCAGCATAAACCAATGCCTTGACATAACCCAAAAGAAAATAAATCACTTATGTCGCATGATCTTGGAGGTCAATTAATTGGACCATTTCTCCAAATAATGTTATCGCCAAATCTTTCTTTCAATAAATCAATTATTACGGTAGCAGCATGAGGTGTAGCACCATCCTGTTGGAACCAAAACACTTCTGGGTCGATACTATCCAAATTTTGAAACAAATTATCATTGATCATCGATCTGTAACGAGCACCATTCACAGTAACATTTAGCTTCAGCGTCGTTTTTAAAGAAATATGGACCAATGATGCCTTCAGCATGTAGAGCACCTCATACAGTGCATTTTTCAGGATGCAATGGAACCCGCAGAACTTATTGAGGATTGTTTTCACTCCATATACGGCAATTTTGCTTGTTTACATAGCCGTTCAACCAGAATTGAGCTTCATCACTAAACACAATTTTACGATAAAAAAGTGGATCAACTTCAAGCTGTTCTAGGGCCCAATCAGCAAACAAACGACGCTTATTACGGTCTAGTGGCTTTAGTTCTTGAACCAGTTGGATCTTGTATGGGTGTAGACCAAGATCTTTACGCAAAATTTTCCAGCAGCGATATATTCTTCTGTATGTACAGTTCTTTGTCTTGTTGTTGTTGTTGCATCGAGTAGAGAAAAATGTTGTCCGAAATCTATCGATAGTTCGACGAATAAGAGGCTTTGATGGACGATTATGTAAACCATAAATTTCACGAAGTGTTCTGAAAGTTTGGCGAATAGAACACTGATTTTGAAAATAAATTCTAACAATTTGTAAACGTTGTTCCGGCGTGAGTCTTTCCATGATAATTTGTCAATGCATGCTGAACAAAAATGTCAAAACAACATGGCTTCTTCCTTCTGTCAAATCACAGTTATCCCTATTGAAAGTTATATCACTCTAAAAAAACTGCCGATATTATGGCTATATTGACAAATTTGTTCTTATCTTAAGTAGTAACTAAAATCCTTTGGTATTAATGCCTCAATAGATGATTTTTGAGCTTTTTTAGACATGTTCCATTGCCCTAAATTTGAAAATCGTCATTATACAGCTGTCCAGAACGAACTAACGTGGAGGTGTAGGGCATTCTTGCCAGGTAAGGGATGGGTATGATGGAAATAAAGGAAAACGGGTTAGATGAAGATAGAAGATTTTTAAATAATAATGTTCTAAAACTCCAAAATGAAGAAATAAACTCAAGTCAATAAAATAAACTCTAAATTAACAAAATAAAGAAACGACCTCAGCGTATAATATAGGATATATTCTGATAGTTGTAAAAAAGATATTAATTCTAGATTGAAATCGTGAGTTCCAAAAATTAGAATTTTTCATAGACCAAAGGAATTCTGCGATTCTTCTGTTCAGCGAAATGATCTATTACTTCGTTTATAAAAATGTTTTCATCCTCTGATTTTATTATTCCTTTTCCGATTGAAATTTTTACCATATAACTCAATCGCGCCTGTCCACTTGTATTTATAATAAAATTTTTTCAACGCGGAGAAACTTCTTTCTGTTTAGAAGCAGTTGTCACTGGCAAAACAACAAAACGACATAAAAATTAAAAGAGTTCTGGCATATAAAATGTTATTTTAAGTCAGTATCGTGAAAAATAGTTAACATTTCATTAGAGTTTGTCCAAGTTTCTATTATATCGTTTCCGTATAGAACAGTTAATTCAGTGTTTAGTTGATGTATATCGGGTGTTTGTTTTTAGAGTAATAGAACTTGGGGACGATAGGAATAACTGTGATTTGACAGAAAGTAGAAGCCATGTTGTTTTGACATTTCAATTCAGTAACCATTGAGAAATTATCACGGAAAGACTCACGCCGCAACAACAACAACAAGACAAGGAACTGTACGTACAGAAAAAAATATCGCTGCTGTAAGTCATAGTATTAATGATTTTCCAGATTTGTCTATTCGTCGACGTTCACAACAAGTTGGACGTTCAGAACAAACTGAAGTCTGTGCATCCACCACATGGAAAATTTTGCGTAAAGATCTTGGTCTACACCCATACAAGATCCAACTGGTTCAAGAACTATAGCCACTTGACCGTAATAAGGGTCGTTTGTTTGCTGATTGGGCCCTAGAACTGCTTGAAGTTGATCTACTTTTTATCGTGAAATTGTGTTTAGTGATGAAGCTCATTTCTGGTTGAACGGCTATGTAAACGAGCAAAATTGCCATATATGGAGTGAAAACAATCCTCAAGAAGTTCTGCAGGTTCCATTGCATCCTGAAATGCACTGTATGGTATGTTCTACACGCTGGAGGCATCATCGGTCCATATTTCTTTAAAAACGATGCTGGAGCTTATGTTACAGTGACTGGTGCTCGTTACAGATCGATGATCAATCATTATTTATTTCAAAATTTGAATGGTATCGACCCAGAAGTGTTTTGGTTCCAACAAGATGGTGCTACACCTCATGCTGCTACCATAACAATTGATTTATTGAAAGAAAGATTTGGCGATAACATAATCTCGAGAAATGGTCCAATTAATTGGCCTCCAAGATCATACGTCATAACTCCACTGGATTATTTTTTTTGGGGTTATGTCAAGTAATTAGTTTATGCTGATAAATTAGAAACAACGTAAGCCAACATAACCAGTGTTATTGATGAAATAAGGCCTGAATTAGTCGAAAAATCGGTCCAAAATTGGTCTGGTCGAATGCGGTCCCTCAGAGCTAGTCGTGGTGGACATGTGCCGGAAATTATTTTTGAAACATAATTGTCATAAAATGATCTTTTAAATAAAAAAAAATGGCTTCAATCTAAATTCAAATGTGTTTTATTTCAATTTAAAGTTCTATCACTCTGGAAAAACACCCGTTATCAAAAATATTATATTGCGTTGTCAAGTCTTTCACAAGCTCATGAGGAAATTCTTTTTCATATATGGAGAGTTTTGAATTATTTAACAGATCAAAGAAATGTAGTTTTTCAATGTCGCAAAACCTAACCTCTATTTGAGTCGCTATAATGTCTAGAATTCCAAGGAAAATTTGTCTCAATTGTGTTTTATCTACCATTTCAACTCATTTGCGACGTTTTGAGTGTAAATCTGAATTAAAAATTGTATCAAAATAAATAATGTTACTCCTAAAGTCACGTATTTTTACTCAGTGTTGTCTGCAGTAAATTTCTCGCCTTCTGAATATCTATGTTTCTATTTTGTTAAATAGAAAAAAGAGTATCGGTTTGATTAAAAATTAATGAAAAAGTTTCCAAAAAATATATATTCTGAGCGTCCTACTGCTTCTCTAATTGATTTTCGATCAAAATCCTTTTTATGACGATTAACACCTTTAATATGTTCAAAGACTGCCGATTCTTTGTTTCTTTTCGATGTTTTCTTATTGATTTCTACAAGACGGCATTTTTTCCAGGCAACTTAGCTAAAGAAGAAAACACCAAACGTAACATAGCATCCATTGCTCGAGATGGTGGCTTTATAGGCAAGAGAAACGCTGCAGCACTCTTGAAGAACGACAGATATTTGAGTCATATGCTTAACCAAGTTGATGACAAAAGGAACATAGCTTCGCTTAAAGCGAGTTACAAACCAAGGTACAAGAGGGAAAACAACTTGGATTACTACGAAGAAGACGAATATCCTGGTTTACAGAATATTGATGGATACGAGAAAGTGGTAGAGGAATTGCTTGAGGGACAGCGTACTCAAAAAAGATTTCTAGGTGAGTTATGTGTGAATCGGTTTTCTCTAGAATATAAATGTGAGAATTTTTAGATTTTCAGTATAGATGTACTAACTATTTAAAAATTTTAAAATTATTGATTTGGCGTTGTAACATACACACATCGTCAAAATTCTTGGCCTTCCCTATCAACTCTCAACTTGTGGATTGTAACATGACAATTTTTTGTGTGTGAAATCTTCCCTATCTTATCACTTAAATGAAAACAATAAACCATCAAAAAATGTTCCTTGTTCGGGAGAATACAGGTGTATTCGAAGTTCATCAGTTTTCAGCGAATAACGAGAGTAATATTGAGATATTCCGTGGAAAATTTCGAGACATCCAATTTCTCCGTTTGACCGGGCAAGAATAGTAGCCCTCAATCAAGAAGCTTTGTCGAGCCACCAGATTGCGCAAAGTTTGAATATTCCACGGACTTCAGTAAGGCGTATAGTGGCCCCTTTCCTGGAAATCGGCAGCGTTGCCCGGAGACCGGAGCTTGGTCGACCCAGAGTAAGATCTGCAAGGGAAGGCCATTACATCGCAAATTTTCCTCGAAGGAATTGAACGGTATCTGTAACAGCCCTTTGAAGTCATACTTTGAGGACCTATAGACGGGTATACTCAATCAGTACCATAAGAAGAAATTTAAGGGCAAGAAGACCTTTAAGAGTACCTCGGCTATCACCTGGACATAGAGCTACCCGTCGGCAATGGGCAGAGCACCACCAAGACTGGCTTTTACCATAATGGTGCAACGTACTTTTTTCGGACGAGTTACGTTTCGGTTTACAAAGTTATAGTCGACGAGAAAGGTTTTGGAGAGGTCCAGGCAGACTAGAGTGACTCAATTTCGCCCGGAAAGTTGTGCCTTTTAAGGCGGATCAATAATGTGCTGGGGGGGTATAATGTTCGGTCGCCGTACCCCTCTTACTACCGTTGAACGAACAATGCCTGTGCGATCTACGTAGAAAACATCACTGAACCAACCATTGTTCCTTTGCGCAACGAATTTGGGGATAATTTCATTTATCAGGATGATAACGCCCGACCACACCGCATATAAAGGGTTCAAAACATTCTTCAAAAGAACAATATCCAGAGAATGAACTGGCCAACAAACTCACCAGACATGAACCCAATTGAGCACGTATGGGATTACTTAGGGAGAGCAATATCCAATCGCCAAAACCCACCTTCAACTTTTAGGGAATTGAGTTTAGCCCTTCAGGAAGAATGGAACGATATGCCTGAAATTTTCATTAATGACTTGATTCGTGGAATATCTAGGCTTATCGGGCGTTGATTAAAAGAACAGGTAGTACGGACTATTGAATTTGGATTCAGTTGTGGAATAACTATAATTAATCAAAAATAAATAATCGATAAATTCAGATTTTTTTCTCATTTTTCCTATTTTGTCTTATCCTGCATAAAGCAAAGAGTAACAAAGATTTTCTATCAAATAAATTGCAGTTGAAATAGAGGAAAATATTCATCTCATTTCCAGAACATAGATTGTTTATTTCTTGAGAAATCTAAGGGGACCAAGACTTTTGACGTGTATACGAGTTACATAGACTTTGAAAGTCAAGTGACATTTATTTTTTGAATAGATCATAATGATTCAGTCTAATGCAACTACTCTTTCATATTAAGATATTTCACATCAAAACCATACACAATTTAAAAAATAATTAACCAAAACAGGTCGATTTGGCAATGATGATATCTGAAGAATCAAACAGATATTCAAGACGGGCTTTAAAACTACAAAAATATGCAGGCTTATCATTCGAAACTCTTGTCTTTCAACTGTTTGTCCATATAAACCAGGTACCTCCATTTAGGAATTACCTGTTTCATGCGAATTAATATCTGCTCAGGAGGTAAGAATCCTAAATTTATCAGCTTGATCCACTTTGAATTTCGTTATTGGCCGAAATATTTGGAAATTAGTTTTTATCTGACAAGCGATTACTGATAAGAACAGGGAAAATAAATCAAATATATAAGAAAAACAAATGTTAACTTCCGCTAATTTATTGATTTACACGACAATTGTTTTATCATACCATGACTTCATCAGGTGAGTACTTAATCTGAGGTATACAATGCAAAACATGACCTTAAATACACAGCTCTGGTAAAAAAATAGAAGGGTGGAAAGAGATGGTTTACAATTAATGAAAAATATTAAGTAGGGGGATCTGTTTAAATCTATTTGATCATTCAATAAAATTTATCTTTTATTATATCTATTGATATCTGAAGTTTCTAACAGATTTAGTTTCTGATTTTTGTTTTCGACATGTAATATTTCATAGTTCATATTAAAATTATGACCATTCTATAACAAATGGTTGGCATAAGTTGGATTTGGTTTATTATTATTATAATATAACATTTTTCATGTTTTCGTATCCTTGTTTGGAATAAGCTGTCTATTCCAATTATACACATCACTACATGTTAACTTGTAAACTCCTGATTTTTTGTTTTTAGGAATGACGTCTTTATTATTTTTTATTGAGCTGCCTGAAGAAATAATGGTATTAAAAGAGATGTTATGATTTTCTTTTTTCTTTAAATATCTAGCAATCCTTTCAGACTTTTGGCCTATGTAAGTTAATTAAATAAATTTTGTTTCGTTTGAATTTTGAAATTTTGGATATACAAGTGATATTGCTTTCTTGTAATTTATTTCATCAAGTAAATTATCTACAATTAGCGGATTTAACTTATTATTGAAAGCTATTTGTTTAATGGTGTTATACTCTTTGTCAAAATTTTCTTTCGTCATGGGTATGTTAACCAATCTATAAAACATACTATTATAAGCTGACAATTTTTGTGAAAATAGATGGTTTGAAGTATAATGAATCGTACCATCTGTATGTGTAGGTTTCCTGTATATGGAAAAGTCGTGTCTATTATTAATTTTGGTGATTTTTAAATCTAAGAAATTGATGCTATTATTTACTTCATCTTCCTGTGTGAATTCAATTGTTGGATATATTTTATTGACAGATTCCAAAAATGAATAAAGTTGTCTATTTGTGCCATTAAATAAACAAATTATGTCATCTACATAGCGGTACCAATAAACGAAATCTTTAAAATATGGGAGTTTTTGGATATTGGGTTCTACGTGATCCATGAATTTTCTGATGACAAGGGGCTTAGATAAAACGTGCCGTTGAACATAAAGTAATTGATCTAGGCAAACGTTTAAGGCGTCTAATATTTCTGTTTTTACAACAGGATTAGTTCGTTTTTGGAGTAATAAATAATCAACTAATTTTATGGTTTCACGGTATACTAAACCGGTGTACTAAATCAAATAGAATGATTCTTTTGAAAGATAAATTTGCTACCATATTCTGGTATTAATAAAACTAATTCAGATAACCCTATTCATATTCATGATTAATTTGTTATCCAATTTTAATGAAACGTTTGATATCCGTGTGTAAACAGCACAGATTTTGAAATTCAGTCCAAATAGAGTAATCTTTCCATTATTTTTATAAATTCATATATAAATTTCTGTTGTTTATTGCCTGAGTCAGATAAAATATTGGTTAAATTATAATTATTTTTCTTTTCGCCATATTTCTTCACTGCAAATCAGGTATAATACAGGTTGTCCCAGAGAAGGTGTAACAAATTGATAGACTGCTCAATAAAAAAATTTTCTACTACTCTAATATGAATAGAAACCGATTTGTAAAAAAAATTTTGTTATTCAAAAATGTAAGATATCACCTACCTAAGACACTACTGTGATAGCGAAACAAATATTTCATTATAATAAGAATAAAATTAGTGGAAATCATAATAATCTTCTTTGATATTATCTAATATGGATTTTCATCAAGTGAAGACTGATTCAATTAAACATCGAACACATCTTGAAGAGAAAGAAATATGGAATCGACCGAAAATGGACAGAACAGACTTGGGAATTATCAGTACGGAAAAACTGACGGGTTCTCAATAACTTGGATTCCCATTATGTGTCCAGACGGGCAGATCCTACGGGCGCTGTGAATCATATCGCTGTACAGCAATCTTCTCACGCCGCTGACCACCAATTAAAAGGATATTCGCCTCATGGTATATTTCACGTTTCTGTCAAAAACTGGAGCGGAAAAACGATTTCAATTAGCCGATAAGGCTAGGGCGGTGCAAAATGATTTTCAGTCTATTTTTAAGCGAATGTTTGATTGTGTAGACCATCATTATGTCAAATTATATATTTAAGCTGAAATCATTAGATTATTATTTGAAGTCGGTTTACCTCCTTGTTCAATGTAAATATTGATTAATCAGAATAAAGAATTGTACAAACAGCCATTTAATTTCTGTTCAGTTTTTCATCATTAGATCGCAGAAATGCATTCTACGATCTAGAGTTCTTCTTAAATGAATGGAGTATGCGGTTGGCTATAGATCAAACATTATAACAATTTTATTTTAAAAAATTCACACAGTTTTTATGTTTCACAATTTAGTCAGAATCCTGCCACGGATTTCGGTCTTTCGACCATCTTCAAAGGAGTACAAAAAGGAGCTAAACTCAAAATTGAAAAGGTTTTTTTATTACACTTAGGACATTGTGTATTTTTAGGGCGCATGGAAATAATAGCATCCAATATAGGAATGTTGCCAAGGAGTATTAGGGAATCTGTTAAATTATCCTTTTTCTCAATGGCTTTTTTGATTGAAGAATCTCCCAATAGTCCATCAATTCACCCTTATTAACATTATATAGTAAAGCGACATCTTTCTATTTAAAAAATGATTATTGCTTATACAATGTTCTGCAAAACCGGGTATTTTCTGGTTTTTCAAAATAGACATCTTATGTTCACATCACATTTAATTTGATAAATCTCCGATTCAGAAATGTTGCGGTTTCTTTCTTTATTGTGCATCAACATCCTAGCTTAATTATTCCTATTTACTGCTAAAGAATTAATTCCCTTTTTATGAAGAGCGTTAGAGATCTTACTGCTGAAACCTTTTATATAAGCAATTGAAAACCTTTTCGAAAAGAAAATATGATTTTCAATGGCTTATATATTTAAATTTCATGAGTTTGCATTTAGGTTATTCAAAATTTACCATTGTTTATCGCGTGATTATTTCGTCCGGTATTATAACGGGTGTTTTTTTTAGAGTGATAGAACTTTCGATAGGGATTACTGTGATTTAAGGTAGAAGCCATGTTGTTTTGACATTACTGTTCAGTAAGCATTGACAAATTATCATGGAAAGACTCGCGCCGCAACAACGTTTACAAATTGTTGAAATTCATTTTTGAAATCAGTGTTCTATTCGCCACACTTATAGAGCACTTCGTGAAATTCATTCAACTATCGATAGATTTCGAACAACATTTTGTCTACTCGATGCAACAACAAGACAAAAAACTGTACGTACCGAAAAAAATATCGCTGTTGTAAGTCATAGTGTAAATGATGATCCAGATTTGTCTAGTCGTCGACGTTCACAACAAATTGAACTCTGTGCATCCACCACGTGGAAAATTTTGCGTAAAGATCTTGGTCTACTTCTATACAAGATCCAACTGGTTCACGAACTGAAGCCACTTGACCATAATAAGCGTAGTTTGTTTGCTGATCGGGCCCTAGAACAGCTTGAAGTGGATCCACTTTTTTATCGTAAAATTGTGTTTAGTGATGAAGCTCATTTCTGGTTGAACGGCTATGTAAACAAGCAAAACTGCCGTATATTGAGTGAAAACAATTCTTAAGAAGTTCTGCAGGTTCCATTGCATCCTGAAAAATGCACTATATGGTGTGCTTTACATGCTGGAGGCATCATTGGTCCATATTTCTTTAAAAACGATTCTGGAGCTAATGTTTGAGTGAATGGTGCTCGTTACAGATCGATGATCAATGATTATTTGTTGCAAAATTTGAATGGTATCGACCCAAAATTGTTTTGGTTTCAATAAGATGGTGCTATACCTCATGCTGCTACCGTTATAATTGGCCTCCAAGATCATGCGACATGACTCCACTGGATTATTTTCTTTGGGGTTAAGTCAAGTGATTGGTTTATGCTGATAAACCAGAAACAATAGACGCTTTGGAAGCCAATATAACTCCTGTATTTGATGAAATAAGGCCTGAATTACTCGAAAAAGTGGTCTGGTGGAATGCGGTTCCTCAGAGCTAGTCGTGGTGGACATATGCCAGAAATTATTTTTAAATGTCATAAAATTATCTTCCGAACAAAAAAAACTGGCTTCAATCTTAATTTAAATGTATTTTATTTCAATTTAAAGTTCTATCATTCTAAAAAAACACCCGATACATGATAGACCTTGCATTAGTTGAAATAAGGTTTTTAAGGAGCATTAAGGAATATAAAAATATATAGGTGTTCCATTTAAAATAAAGAGGACGGACTATGCTGGACTTGCGCGAATCACCCTGTTTATTTAAATTTATGCTTGAAACGAGCACCAATGAATATGAAAGTTTCACGTGTTTCAGTGTTTTTCATAATTTTCTAACATAAGGACGCAAAGAATTTTATTCCATAAGTGGTTTCCACGCTGTATGTAAGGCTATCTCGAGTGCGTATATACTGGGTGTTAAAAAACAACGTTGCAATATTTTGGAGTAGTAAGTAAAAAGTTTCATATAAACATGGGTCCACAAATGAGCCTTTTTGAAGATCTGAGCGAATTTAGGTTTTCAAAATATTACCAACTAGCGTAACCCAATACGATAATTCACAGAAGATATTCGATTTATTCTTGACTTCTAGTGTTTTACAAAAGATGTTCCATTTGACCACCGTCCATTTCAATGCAGGAAGTACATCGGCGCATGAAGGAATTACGTACTCTTTTGAAAAGACCTGGTTATGTTCGGATCGTTTGACAGGGTAGTTCAATGCGATGTTATAACTCTTCGATGTTACTCACTGACGTTGCAAACACTAAACTTTTCAAATAACCCCAAATACAAAAGTCCAAAGGATTCAAATCTGGAGAGCTAGCTAGCCATGGCACTGAGCTTCCTCGTCCTATCCATCTTCTGGGAAATGTTTGACCTAAATGTACCCTAACAGCAAGTGTTTAATATGTGGCTCTATCTTGCATAAACCAAATATTCATCCACTGATTTAAAGGTGCCACGTCTAGAAAATCGGGCATTTTGAAGAAAAATAAGGTATGCGGCTCCTGTTAAATTCCGTGGTAACAATACAGGTCACAATAAACGATCTCCTAAAATACCTAGCCAGATATTTATACTGAAACGCTGTTGATGCCTGGATTTATGGATGGCGTGTGGATTTTCATCCGCCCAAATAAGGCTATTATGAAAGTTAAAAATTCCATCTTTCGTAAAACCGGCTCCATCAGTAAAAAGGATATTAGAAGTAAAATGGGAATGTCCAGCAATCTTTGTTAAAACTCGTTGACAGAATCTTCTTCTGGCTTGATGATCAAGAGGATTAAGAGCTTGCACGCGTTGAATATGGAATGGATAGAGAAGTTGTTGATGGATAGTTCTCCAGATAAAGGAGCCACTTATTCCTACTTCCGCTGAAATTCTTCTTAGACTTTTACGTGGATTTTTAGTCACAATATTTAAAATTTGCTTGTACTTACAGATCTTGGACCTCCAGTATCACGAGCGTTTCTTTTTCAAGGAACCAGTTTCCCTCAGTCGTCTGAAAAATCGTTTTGATTGAATGTCACATGAGAAGGAAGACGGAAGTGATCCTGAAGCCTTTATGCTGATCGCATATGCCTCTGTATAAAGGCTTCAGGATCACTTCCGTGGGCACGGTCATACATGAAAACTATATCACTCATTCAATATTAGAATAAAGCATTTCAAATTCGGGAATAATAACTTCTTCTTAACAAAAAAGTGAAAGAGAGTGAACAACTCGAATCGGATGCAAAATACTCAATAAAAGTACGTTAATGTCATATGAAAACTAAATGTTTGATGCCAGCTTCGATTTTTTTTAAAGAACCGACTTGAAAACATTTTAATTGTAAAATAAGTAAACAAGACACCTGAAAGACGAAAATGAATCGAATATCGTACTTGGATGCGCTAGTAGTTAATTTGAAAACCGATAATCGCTTATATCTCCAAAACAGCCTCATTTGCGGACCCATTTATATGAAATTGTTTATTTATTTTGAGGGCGACAATCAGCTCCTAAAATATTGAAACTTTGTTTTTTAACACCCGGTATAGTCAGCGTCGTCCAGAGGATTTATTTCTATTAATCCTAGGAACTGTGATTGATATACTCGATACTCATTTAAAACGTTTGCTATTTCAGCAAATCTATTTTTGAGTTACGATGAAATGGTTTCAATCATTGGTTAGTCATTCGGTGGCGTTGCTCAGGATCATTAAATATTTCATCGTGGAAGAGTTTATCAAAATTAATCTTCATCAAACATTTCTGTGTCATCCCAAATTTTTTAGGTGAGTTTCCACAACATCACCCCATTGTTGTATTCTATAAAGTAGATAAAGCTGGACAAAACCATATAAAGTTGCCTCAGAAGCTCCAAGTCTCACGCAAGCCCCTAAATTTAAGGACAAGCAATCAAAAGTGCCACCCAAATATTTGACATTATTTACAGCACTCATTTCATGTTTATTGCTGCATGCATTAAAAACTTAAATCTTGAAACAAGGCGTTCTAGCTGAGGCCATCGAAAAAGTCATAAAGCGCATTGTTTTTATAATTAAGTCAACAGTCTAGAATCAAAGAAACCCACCACTTTCTCGAAATCGTCTTCCATAGAACCCTGTAAGTTTATCCCACGTATCAATGTGATAAAGATAGCAGTATCATCGTTGGAAACAACATTCTCAGAGAGAAGATAGAATTCATATAAAAAAATTGAACAGAAGAGGGCCCAGTATAGCCCCCTGAGATAAACCACATTGAACTGCAGAGAAGGAATTGAGGAAGTCTCCGATCTACATACATCTCTGACCAAATAAGTTTTGGGTTTCTGTATTTCAATCAGCTGAATTTTATTTGGGTGCAAACTTGAATTCTTCTTTAGAATCTTCCATCTTATGATATGAATTGTTTGTTCCCTTGGCCTAACATGGAATTGAATTGAAGTCTTCAAAGTTGTTCAGCTCTTCCAGTAAAAACCTGAAAAACTGTCGAATAATTTATTTGTCACGTGTAATAGTGAAGCCTATGGCTCATTCAAAATCCTGAAACACTTATTGGATCGTCTAGTATACATATCCGCTAACTGCGAATATTTTGGAGAATAATATAAGTTTTTTTCTTTGTGCGTTTTCAGTAATGCTTTATTTGAAATTAAAGATCAAAGCTAGCTCAAAACTAGACGATTGTATTGTAATACGCTTCAATAACAACAGATCCAATGAAAACCTGATTAAAATGAGAATGTTCCCTTTTTTAGTCGAAACCTAGTTCAATCAGGTTTGAAAAGCGCTCTTTTTGCATTACTTTAAAATTGGAAAGAGATTTGTTCTCTGACGAGATATCTTTTCCAGAAATTGTTAATGCATATTTGCAATAATGAACAAGGCCAATAGGGAATGCTGCAGGTATTTCATTCATTCTAGTGGACACAAATTTAATTTCTTTTTTTGCAAACGGCATTTGAAAAAAGAATATTGGGCATGATGGAATTTCGCTCTTGGATCGCGATTTGACATCTACGATTGTTTTCAAGTGGGTGCAGTTGAGGAATTTTCATTCGAAAGCTGGAATTTTGGTATCTGTTCGTTATTCCTATACTGCATATTGAATTTTGCGGAGGATGGAAATTTCAATATAGCCTGAATGTGCTTCAGATACACACGTGCCCAAAATCTAGAGATATTATAAATAATCGGAAATAAATAAGAGTTATATATCGTTAGAATTTCAAACAAATTTGAGCAGCATTTTACATATATTGTTAACAATTCATAACAGGTGATGAAGAGCAATTTCAACTGGCCACCAAATGATTTTGATTAAGGAAGACATAATTCAGAAATAACGCGATTCCTGAAATTAGGTAAAAGATGCGAAATTATAAAACTGGTATGTTATCATATGATGTTTAGGTGTTGTGCAGTGAGAGTTTTTATAAATAGGTATTGTAAACATAACAAATATATTTTCAATCAGGGCTTCTTCGCAAATGAAACAATACCATTTAGCTGGATTCAACCTCGAAATTAACATCTGTCATCACATTGGTACCTTCATGCAATGGGTTTGGAAAATTTCAGGGATCGGCTTTCGGTTAAATAGCTACCGCCTTTTCAAAGTTTGTCATTCATTTTGATGGTTCATCTTCTCAGATCTCCCAACCAAGAATTCTGTCTTCTTCCAACTTCTTTTGCCTTGAATTTTGCCCTCAATTATAAGTCTAACTACCTCATATTTTTCACCTCTCATAACGTGTCTTATGTACCAAGTTTTCCTTTACCTGATAGTATCAAGGAGTTCCAGTAGCTATCTCATTCTGACCAAAACTTCCACATTTGTTATTCTTTGTACCCAAAATATCTTCAACATGCGCCTGTATAGGTACATATCCAAGGACCAAGGACAATTTTTTCTCTCAAATTTGGTCAAGAGTTCATGCTTCGCATCCATAAAGCAGTGCAGCGAAATTGTAGCACCTAATCATCTGAATCCTCAGCTCCAGACTGTGTTCAGACCTAGTGAAGAATTTCGTCATTGTGATGAATGTCTTCCTTGCTTGCTCAATACGTGATCTGGTCTCCTTCTTTTTGTCGCACTGACTTTCAATAATTGTTCCGAGATAATTAAGGGTCTTAACTTGTTTACCTTAATTTCGTTCATTAATAAGTTGACATTGACTTCAGTTTTTTCGAACACAGGCTGCTTGGTTATATTATTTTATTGATGATGAACTGTAGATCATGTATGTTATCTGCAAGTACTACGGTGTCATCTGTATATTTATACACATCATTCACCTCAATTCCTTTTGTAATTTCACTCAAAATTTCTTCAAATATGGATTCAGAGTAGATGTTAAATAACAACGGCAATAAGATACAACCCTGCCTCTCTCCCCTCCTCACCTCAAAGGATCCTGATATGTCGTTTTCTAATCTGACTTCAGCTGTTTGATTCCAATATAATTGTGATATCATTCTAATCTTTTCCCTATCTATACTGGTTTTCCTAAGAATCTCAATGAGTTTATCATGTCTCACTTTGTCAAACGCTTCGAGATAATCGATAAAGCAAGCATATATCTCTACATATATGCATTCATATCTCTACACCTTTGCGTTAGTATGTTTAAGGAGGAAAGTGCTTCGCGGGTTCCAAAACTATTTCTAAACCCGAATTTAGTTTGGTTCATCTCAGTGTCACATTTCTTATATATACGTGTGTGTACTATCCTCAAAAATATCTAAGGATGTGTAACATGAGACTTATCATTCTATAATCATCGCAGTTGGACGCGTTTCGTTTTTTTGACAGGGCTATAAAAGTTGATCTTAGCCAGTCGTAGGGTACATGCCAGTTTCACGCATAGTGTTGAGTAGTGATGTCAGTATCTCCAGATCTTTACCCTTCCTGTCTGCTCAGTTTGATAACATCAGCGTAGATGTTATCTGGACCGCTTGCTTTTCTGTTCTTTTGTATTTTTAGGACGTGGATGTCCTCACTTTCTGTCACTGCTGACCTTCTTCATTTAGCTCCAGGTTCACATCTGCAGGCGAATCCGGCCTATCATTATGGAAAAATTCCTCTATATACTGTTTCCATCTATTCAGCTTCTCTTCTATACCTACGATTATCTCTTTGTTTTCATTTCGTGAGATTGGCCCAGTAGGTGTACTAACTTTGGGAATACGTGACTGCTTCTTCATGGGAGCAGCACTTGTTGGAGATTCATTCAAATCTCTCATTACTTTTGAGGATTTTTGGTGATGTTTTTCAGAGTTCTTCAATGAAACTAATTTCGTCATGTAGTTTCGATATAATAAAAAGTGAAATGATACACTTTCAAACGACGATATCGTCCTGAGATCAGCGCCCAAAAATTATCTCTTTAATCCCTCTCATGACAGTATACATAATATACTATGTATTTCGGTAGTTCAACGTTGGTAACTAAAGGTCAAAGTTAAAAAATTCAGTTTTTTTCCATTTTTCTCTGAAACGGTAAATTATATTGTAAAAATATGTCGGACAATAGTTATAGATCATACAATTCTCCATTAAAATTATTCAGTTACTTTTTTTCGTATGAATCACCATTACTAAGATACTGTTTTATATGCACACATTTCCGCACCACCTGTGAGGTAATTAATTGGTTAATTTTTCAACGTGGTTTTTCAAGTAAGGATACCAAACTATCTATTGTGATAAAGAAAGTTTGATAAGATCGTATCCTATTATATGAAAGATTTGTACTATTGCTAATAAATTCTCTCTTTATCAATATAATAAGTATTGGTATCTGTTGTATTTAATGCAATTTTGAAGCAAACTGACTCTGCCAATTGATACATACTGGCGAACAAAATATCCCACTTTTTGACAGCCACATTTTTCACTTAAATCCGTCTTGCAGTCACAAAAGGCACTAAGCGGTTTTTCTGGAGCAAGCAGGGGTAGGGTTTGAATTGGTTTCAAACAATTATCCTTCAATTTCCAATCCCATTCTTCTGGCTCTATTGTCTAGTCACCTTAAACTTGTTAATACACACAAGTGTTGAACGCAGAAGCAGATATTGGAGACAAAACAGACAACTGTACTGTTTTATTGTTCCATGCAGATTTTCTTCTTCTTCAAGTGCTATCTCCGAGAACAAGGTTGTCAATACTCATTGTTATCTTTATTTAAGACGCTGCTGCTTTAAAAAGTTGGTAGAAGTGCATCCGGACCACTCTCTCAGGTTTCTCAACCATGAAATTCTTCTTCTACCTATAATACTTTTTCCTTGGATTTTACCCTGGATTAAGAGCTTCAAAGATCATATTTGTTCCCTCTCATGATGTGACCCAGATATTCCAATTTCGTCTTTTGATCGTGTTAACAAGCTCTCTCTTCTTGCCTACGCGTCTCAGAACCTCCACATTTTTCACTTTCTCCGCCCATGATATTCTGAGGATCCTTCTAAATACTCACGTTTTAAACGCTTCAATCTTTTTGAGGTTGCAATATTTACGGTCCATGCTTCCACTGCATGAAGGAGAGTAGAGAAGACGTAACATTTAGCCAAGCGATGTTTCAAAGTCATCCTCAAGTCCTTGCTACGAAATAGTTTTCTCATATTAATGAAGTTGGCTCGTGATTTTTCAATTCTTATTCTTATTTCCCCGGTGTATTCATTTGCGATGTTGACTATTTCTCCAAGGTAAGTGTGCTGCTCTACCCTATCTATGTGTTAGCCATCTACAGTCAGGCTCGCGTTTATCGAGTTGTTCTTGGAGAAAACCTAGAACTTGGGTTTTCTAGCGTTAACCAACAACCCATATTTTCCACTCTGTTCAGACACTCTGTTCACTCAGCTACTGGAGCGAATCATTAGCGATAAATTGATAGAGTTTGCCCTACAAAACGATATAGTTCCCAAGGAGCAGCATGGGTTTCTTCCGGGTCGGTCCACCATTACGAACCTCCTCTCCTGTGTCAACGATTGGACTAAGTGCATTGATTGTGGCTGTCCGGTGGATGTTGTTTATTTGGACTTTGCGCGAGCATTTGATCGTGTCCCCCATCGTCGTCTCCTGAGGAAGCTTGAGTTCTTGGGAGTGAGGGGTCCTCTGCTTTCGTGGATTCAATCATTTTTGTCGCTTCGCACTTTCCGGGTGAGGGTCGGTGACTGTTTCTCTTCCTCTGATATGGAAGTTCTTAGTGGAGTTCCGCAGGGTTCGGTTTTGGGTCCTATCTTGTTCCTGTTGTACACTTCTGATCTCCCCCGACTTTTTTCATCCAGTTGTGCAATGTTCGCAGATGACACAAAGCTTTACAACTGTCCCTTGGTTGATGAGGGACACCTCCAGGAAGACCTCAATAAGCTCTCTGAGTGGTGTGGGAGGTGGTTGCTGCCTCTTAATATCGGGAAGTGTTGCGTGCTCCATATCGGCAAAAAAAATCCAAGGACTCCCTACTTCGTTGTCCAGCAGAGGCTAGCTACTGTCTCTCAGCATTGTGACCTAGGTGTTACCGTCACGGATGACTTAAGTTGGTCTGCTCACATTTCGACTGTTGTGTCTAAGGCGAGACAATTCACCTACCAGCTGTCTAAAACATTTGCAAGATGCGATGTAGCCACAAGCAGGACTCTCTACACAACCTATGTGCGTCCTATTCTGGAATATGCGGGCTCTGTTTGGTGGGCCAATCTGAGGGGTGATCGGGATCTTTTGGAATCTGTCCAGCGGTGGAACACCCGTCTTCCATTTGGCACAATCCGCCCTGACTACCAATCGAGGCTGCGGTTGTTTGAGTTGCCCTCCTTCTCGGATCGTAGAAGAAGGGGAGATCTGATAACCACCTATCGAGCACTTCACTCTCTCTTCGGTACGGATATGTCTCACCTCTTTCCACTTAACCATTATCGAGCCTTAAGAGGATACCGTTTAAAGCTTGCCAAGGAGAACTTCAGGACGACACCGAGGAGCCAGTTTCTTCCCAACAGAGTGTTCGAGGCGTGGAATCGACTCCCTGCTGAAGTTGTGTCATCGCCATCGGTGAATTCTTTCAAGAACGCTCTGGATGGATGGTCTACACGGGTTCAATAATTAATTCAATTACATTGCATTCACCACTCAATTGTTTCACTTTTAGAGTACTTTCTCAGTTTCATTTTATTTTTGTTTTTTGAGTTTATAGGTTTACCTTTACTCTTATCACTTATGTAATAATAATAATAATAATAATTATTCTCTGCAGCTCCTCCATATTCTCCGCTAAGATCACCGTATCGTCTGCATATCTCAGGTTGCTCACCCGCGATCCACCGATCATTATTTCACCTTCTACAGTTTCTTTGTCTAATCCCTCTTTGTATTTCAATTTCTTCTGATGTATGGTTGTCAATGGATATTGTAGCTTGTTGTTTATAGTGCAGATTAGTTATGATCCGCAAATCTCTGTTGTCTAGATGTTTTGTCTTAAGAATCTTCATTAATTTATCATGGCGTACCTTGTCAAAAAACTTATTATAATCGATGAAACACGCATAAACCTCCTTGTTAACGTCGAGACATCTCTAATTGTTATTATCCTGATACTCCTAGATCTTCGGTGAAGATCCCTCAGAAGCTTTTCAGCTTGTATGAGTTAGGAGTTCAGTTGTGTTCTGGGTAGGCTTTGTTAATGCGATCTTGCGCCACTTTAGGTCATAGCACTGAATTTTTGACCCAACAGTGAAATAGTAGCCGATAGCCTTCCAACTAGAAAATTTTTTCGGATCTTCCGGTCACGAGCCCACTGAGCTGTCCGCACTCATCATTGGACCAATGCATTAAATGTGAAGAGGGCCTCGCGGGTTCCTAGTCCCTTTCTAAACGAAATTGAGTGTCACTTATATGCATATCAAGTTTTTGGTAAACACGCTTCTGAATAACTTTGAGAAATTATTTGAGAGTGTGTGACATCAGACTAATGCTACGATGGTCACTGCATTCCCTAGCATTCGATCTCTCAGGTAAGAATATAAAGGTAGATGTTAACCATTCTCTCGGTATATTATCAGTTTTGCATCGGTTCTATTCGATACAAGATGTCTATATGCCTGTCACGTATTAACTCGAGAATTTCACTTCTCACTTGATCTGGTCCAAGGCTTTTCCATTTTTTCATATTCTTCAGTGTATATTTTTTCTCTGCCTTAGTGCTATTGGGATCTGTCCCTTCATGGCAATTATTAATTTCAACAGGGTCTGTCCTGCAACCCATAAATAACTCTTCCGTATATTCTTTCCATTTGCAATGCAATGAGATTTTCCAAATCTTAAATATCTATACTTATCTATGGAATCAATTTTTTTTTTGGAGTATACATTGCAAGAAGAAAACGAATTCCAATTGTGACGATGTCGCGGAGAGGAGTTAATCTTTATAAATGGGAACAATGTAAATGCTGCTGTTTCACCTCTTTTAAAATTGCTGATGTAGTATCGGAACCAGTTATTGCATGTAAAAATAAAATCTGAATTTGGATATAATAATAATAATGTTTATTGCAATACATATATATGTAGATATATTTTGTGATGACTTGAGCTTTCACAGGTTTCAAATAGTGAATAATTTTATCAATTGGAGTCCGTGCAGTCAATAGAATCACAAAAACAACATTTATTTATTTATTCCTGCACAATAATCAAAAATAATAGTACAGATACAAATTTTTTCAAAGTGTTCTGAGCCAAGCTCGTATGTGTCTTGCAGATAGGTTATACATAAACGTAATAGTACTACCATGAACGAAATATACACAATAAAAAAAATTATCAATGATAAGCAGTTGAAATTTGAGATCTAAATAAAAAAAATAATACTATGATGCGAAAGAGAGGGAGACACAAGTGCAACTTTTTCCTTTGATATTTTACCGGAATGCTTCATGTCAAGACAAGAAGTAAATCAAGGTTCTCTACAATAAATTTCTTTATGTTCTTTCTGAAACAGAAATTGGACGTGTTCTTGATATGTACTGGCAATTAATCAAAAAGTTCTATTCCAATATATCTGATGTTTTTCTCAAAACAACTACCAATTACCAAATAGTAACGGCTGAAACAATTCAGTATCTGATGTTTTTCTGACAAAAACTTTTATTATATTGTATTTTTTTTTATTGATATTTCTTCTTGTTTAATACTTATGGCCCATCCCAGGAGAGTAGTGTTGTTTACGTACCCACATAAGAGCTGCGTATATATATTCAGACTCTTCACATTGAGAAGATTGTAGTTAACGAAGATTGGTCTTGTGCTTGTTCTACTTTGTTTCTTGAAGATGTTTCTAAGGATGTAGTTTTTAGTTACCTGTAGTGATTTTAAAACGTTAATGTATGCTGAGCCCAAAATATCAATTCCATATCCAATAACAGACACAGCCAAACTTTCGTACACACTGAGAATTAACTTATCAGAAGGGATGTTTCGGAGGGTATAGAACTTGTAAATAATTTTTCTTATTCTTTCATTTATAAACGCTACGTGATATTGCCACTTCAAGTGCTCATCTATTACTATATTTAATGGTGGTGGTATTCTCTACAGTATTGGAGGTATCATCCAAAGTTAGGGAATCACGAACAGCAGGTAAACCAGCCATATATTTTGTCTTGTGATTGTTTAATTTGAGTTTGTTGTAGTCCAACCGAGACTTTACCTCATTTAATGTCTTTCGTGAATGTTCTCTAACTCCAGTCCAAGTTCTGTCCCTACACAATAAAATAGTGTCATCTGCATAGGATACAATTGAAGTATTCTCGTTCACTTTTAGAAGATCATTTATATAAACCAGAAATAGAGTTGGACCCAAAGAAGCGCCCTGTGGCACTCACGTTCCGAACATCTGAACTGATCTGAGAACCTCACCAATTCGAATCTGCTGACGTCTCCTCCTGAAGTAGTCTCTAAACAATTCTAGGACACTACCTATCACTCCAATATCTTCAATTTTTTTTAATAATTCAGCGTGTATCAAAAGCTTTTTTTAATCCAGAAGTCTTGTAACCTTCATTGAAGTTACTAAGAATGTGATCTGTTAAAAGCTGCAGTGGTTGTTCTGTTCCCATTTTTTACCGAAATTAAAACTGACATGCCGACAATACTTTGTTCTCTTCCAGAAATGATCTTAATCTGTAGTCCAAACATTTTTCGAAAAATTTTCCAAGGCAATTGATTAATGATATAGGACGATAATTGTTCATATCATATCTTCCTCCCGACTTGTGAACCGGTATTATAATGATTTCCTTGAATTGCCATGGAATAGTGCAGGTCTGAAAGGGTATGTTGATGACATGCACGAGGGGACCACCAATTTCTTTCAACAATATCCCACTTATTTCATCCTTTCCAGTTAGCTTTTAGGGTACTTATGGTATTATGTATCTCGTTGTCTTAAACTGGACTTAGAAAAAACGAATTTCTATTCATAGAAACTGGTCTCGATAGCGTTGAAGCAGGTGGAGTGATGTCTTCACTTAACTTTGTACCCACTCTTAGAAAATACTTATTGAATGTCAACCTCTCCATGAACGGAAATTCCTTCTTCACTTTTAATTTTTCCTATTCCTCTGTCTTTTCATTTCTGTACTTTCTTCACCTCATTAATAAGATCCCATGTCTTTTAATAGTTCTTTCCGGTATCAGATAGTTTCTCTCTGTAATACTCGTTCTTTGTCTTTCTTATGGGGATAGTTAGGTAGTTCCTGTAATTTTTGTACTCTAAACTCTTGTTCTGATTGTTGTTCTGTTTTGAAAGTTGCTGTTTCAATTTTCCCTGTGTCTCATTGAGGTGAGAATAGCCGGTGTCATCCATGCTTTCGATTTTTTCCTTATAACATCTTCACCAACAACGACAGTTGTACTTTGTCTTTTGAATTTTTCTTCTATTGCTGTTTCAATTATACGGACATCAGCATTATTATCAGCTTGTTTTATTGGAATACCAGCAGCTAAAATTCTTCATATAGCATTGAAATAAAGCGAGACTTATTTTGACTATTTGCAAGAAATTGTTGTTGGTTTGTTGGAACACTCTTAAATCTATCAAAAACGATATCAACAGATAAAAATGTTTTTGTAGTCCGACGGCGTTGTCCTGCAGCTTTAATATTTTTCTTAGGATCAGTATAACCATCAAATAAAATCGTACGTTTTTGACCAAAACGTCTTTGTACATACTGAATCTAATTTATTTATTTGGTTGTTTCGTTTACGTCTTTCAAAAATAGGCAGGTATGCAACCCTCTATACTCGAATAATATCTTGTATATTTTTTTGTGAGTTTATAGGCTTTGCCTCAACTCTCATCATGATATAATAATAATAATAACCTAGCTGGCAGATGTTGCTTAAGTTTACGGACGAAAAAAATTAGAGGCTGACAGTATAGTCTTATACTTTCAAATACGCATTCAATTTGTACAAGCTTTAGTGTGTGAGTTACGCATACCAATAGTTTCTTATTTTCAATTATATGTATTGAATACCCGATTACTTATGCAGACTGTATATCTGTGCATATTATGTGGAATATGAATTTTTCACCTTTTGAAACCGCTATATCTCATGAATGGTGATTTGTAAGAAAAAAAGTATTTGAACAATTTTTGTGAAGAACTGATGATCTACAAGTTTTGTCTGACCAATTTTTACTATAAAACATACCGTTTCAGAGCAAAATGTAGAAAACCTGAATTATTCACTTTTGAGCTTGGATACATTTTTTGTCACAGTAGGATCGAAGGGGATTTTTAACCTTTCATTCGTAATAGTTTATTTAATGTCTATACCAATTTTCAGCTCTCTGCAAATGTCGGCTAAGTTGAAACTTCTTTTGTCCTTTTTTGCTGGACTCAATAGTCCAGAAATTTTCCTGTTAGACACAATTGTCAACAGTAAAATGTAGATACAACGTATATCACGTCGTATAAAATTCAATATCCGGCACGTTCAGTAGAACAGCAGATTTCATAAACTTTTGTTAAAGTCGTGCAGATTGCTCGCTAGATATATTACGTGAAAATTCGCAAGGAACAGATGTGTAATAAGATATGATAATATTTTACACTCGTGCCCCAACGAAAGCTTCATTTGGTTGAAAGTGGATGTGATACTTCGAAAAAGAAGCAACAGGATGTTGTCACAATAAACCCAAGATTTTATGTGAATGTTCAAACAGTTTAATTTTGGGGGCTTAACTAATATCAAAAGACAATTTGGATGAATTCGTAGCTGAACAGCACTTCTTAAAACCTTTGTGTTATGAGACTTGCATCCCACTTAAAGTGTTGCATATTTTTATTGCACAAGGTATAAACACGAATTTATAACAGCACTAATTAAAAGGAAACATTAAGTCCAAATAGCTTTATATTTCTTGGTCATAAAATGTTCAATGTGTTTCCAAATAAGGTTAAAAATATTTCCAGTCTTCATATATCCAACAAGGAAGTGAATAGTTATACTGTCAACAACAGATCTTACATACTCTCCCTCAGTTATATGAAAAATTGTTAACAATTTGTAACTGAGATGTCAATTTGATTAGCAAATACAATATTTGCTCGTTCTCTTTGCTCTTAGTTGGGATAGGAAGCCCATATATAGTGAAGGTAAACGTTTTTCAAACATTTATAAATTTATCGATTCTCATGTAAAAAAAATATATTTATATTTTCGGGAACGCCAGTTCCTAACATTTACGATACTCAATGGTGGTCACGATCAGAACATCTGATATCTGGTGGTCACGATCAGAAATGTACCGCTGAAGTCGTTCTTGGAAGTTAGCCTCCACTCTCTCCAGTATCGCTTTATCGATTACGGTGGTTTCCACGCAAATTGGTTCGTTCAACTGTTGCAGAGTTCTATCTGTATATCATTTTTGACATTTCCCATGTCATTTGTGTTCAGTAGGTTATGTAATTTGATCATGGAATAATGCAAGCTTCCACAGCATGTTGAAATTGTTGAATTATTTTATCAAAGTCAGTACTCCTTCGTGAAAACTGTGAGTGATCTAAGGAAAATTAATAGGCGGCATTATTCAGTTAATCGACTCACGATTCGTCCTATTGTAGACAAATTTGAAAGTGAATTTTTTTTATACGAGACAAGTGTATCAGTAGGACAAAGAAATGTACGCACACAAGGAGGAAATATTAACTTGGTTGTTACCACGATTTAACGTCTTAATATATTGAACATAAATGATATAAGAAATGTCAAAAATAATATACAGTGTTGCCATTATAACTTTTTTAAATTGTATCATTCCCATTGGAAAACCCGTTATGTTGTGGATACAATAAAGAACTAATATGGCATGAAAATTTGTTCGCATCAAGGATACGAATAAAGATTGATGCCCTTGGTCGACTCACAAACTCTTGGACCTCAGATCCATTGGTTTGTAAGATCTTCGCTCTGATATTATATTCATGATTTCAAAGTATTTATCAGTCACTCAAAGACGATCCTCCTTTGACTTCAACTGAATGTGTTCAAGTCCGAAACATTATTGATTTGGTGATTGTACAGCGTCAAATAAGTTGATGGTTACGTTGGTATCTCGCTGGAAAGAATGTATCGGGTGTTTTTTTAGAGTGATAGAACTTTCGATAGGGATAACTGTGATTTAAGGTAGAAGCCATGTTATTTTGACATTTCTGTTCACTAAGCATTGACAAATTATCATGGAAATATACACGCCGCAACAACGTTTACAAATTGTTGAAATTTATTTTCAAAATCCGTTTTCTATTCGCCAAACTAGAGAGAACTTCGTGAAATTTATAGTTTACATAATTGTCCATCAGAATAGCTTATTCGCCGAACTATCGATAGATTTCGGACAACATTTTCTCTACTAGATGCAACAACAATAACACAAAGAACTGTACGTACAGAAGAAAATATCGCTGCTGTAAGTCATAGTGTTAATGATGATCCAGATTTGTCTATTCTTCGACGTTCACAACAAGTTGGACTCTGTGCATCCACCACATGGAAAATTTTGCGTAAAGATCTTGGTCTACACCCATGTAAGATCCAACTAGTTCAAGAATTGAAGCCACTTGACTATAATAAGCGACGTTTGTTTGCTGATTGGGCCCTAGAACAGCTTGAAGTTGATCCACTTTTGTATCGTAAAATTGTGTTTAGTGATGAAGCTCATTTCTGGTTGAACGGCTATGTAAACAAGCTAAATTGCCGTATATTGAGTGAAAACAATCCTCAAGAAGTTCTGCAGGTTCCATTGCATCCTGAAAAATGCACTGTAGTGTGCATTACACGCTGGCGGCATCATCGGTCCATATTTCTTTGAAAACGATGCTGGAGCTAATGTTGCAGTGAACGGTGCTCGTTACAGATCGATGATCAGTGATTATCTGTTTTAAAATTTGAATGGTATCGACCCAGAAGTGTTTTGGTTCCAACAAGATGGTGCTACACCTCATGGTGCTACCGCAACATTTTGATTTATTGAAAGGAAGATTTGGCGATAACATTATTTTCGAAATTCTCCAATTAATTGGCCTTCAAGATCATGCGGCATAACTCCACTGGATTATTTTCTTTAGGGTTATGTCAAGTCATTGGTTTATGCTAATAAACCAGAAACAATAGACGTTTGGGAGCCAACATAACTCGTGTTATTGATGAAATAAGGCCTGAATTACTCTAAAAAGTGATCCAAAATTTATCTGGTCGAATGGTCATGGTTGACATATGCTGGAGATTATTTTCAAAACATAAATGTCATAAAATCATCTTTCAAATAAAAAAAATTGGCTTCAATCTTAATTTAAATGTGTTTTATTTCAATTCAAAGTTCTATCACTAAAAAAAACACCTGATATGAATAAAGGAATATCTTCAAGCGGAGAATATTAATATCCTTAAAATCAAAAAAAGAAGTTTCTTTTCTTCAAAGTTCGGTATTTTTTTGAACGGACTTGGTACATGCAAGTTAATGAATTTCTTATTTGAAAAAAATAGTAGCATTAAATACTTCTTATAACTGAAAGAACTTTTCAATCTCATCATCGAAACCAGGATCGATTGCCAAGACGGGATGGTACGATTCGCCCAGGGGTTCCTCGATTGTACGATCAACTTCAAACACAGGAAAGCGACACATAGGTTCCTTGGCAAGGCTAGGGTGGTTACCCACTATAAGAAACGTGAGAAGATTCAGTAGGTCAGGCCGATCCTCCTCGAACAGCTGCAGGTCAGATATTTTTGGGACGATGATGTTAGATAACTTACTTAGCCTGTTGATGTTTAGAATAGTCGATGTTCATAGACTGTTTGTGTTTTAGAAATATATATTTGGAAATCTGTATGGTAGAAACTATATGTGTTAGTTCTTAGTCAAATTGCTCAGTATGTGGCAGTTGAGTAGGGACATTAAATAAAGTATATCATAACACCTTCAACGTTATAAGGTACCTGGAGGTATTAAAGCCTAGCTAAGGGTAATAAATTTCAGATAGACGAAAGTAATCATCATGTTTCTTCAAAAATAAAGATCAAACATTCATAAGAATGTTGTATGGACTTGAAATTTCAGATACGATCATATATAAAAAAAAAACATTTAAAACACTTTATTCAACTCCACTCGTAGGCCTTAAAACAATATGGTAGGTAAAAAGGCTTAACCGATATTCCGTGCATTGTAAAAATGTTTGTTCGATAAGTTTCATAAAGTTATAAGACTGAGCGAATCACTCAGAATGGAGATCTTACATGGAAATATGGAAAAATATAATTACATTAGTGGTCCTTGATGAGTTGAGTATGCCCTACAGCTCCAACAACATGAATTATAAGTTATATTTTATACTTGTGATCATAAACCAAATAAATCAGGTCATAAAGTACTCCTTTCACTTTATCAATCTAACAGCTTCAAGGCCATCAACGTCTTTTTCAGACAATTGTCTCATATAGACTTTACAGTCTTCCCTACATCTATGGCTTGGGTTTGACTGGTATTAGTATTTTAATTTTATCTG
Source organism: Megalocaria dilatata (assembly GCA_034642435.1). Taxonomy (NCBI): domain Eukaryota; kingdom Metazoa; phylum Arthropoda; class Insecta; order Coleoptera; family Coccinellidae; genus Megalocaria; species Megalocaria dilatata. The sequence continues at coordinate 27,208,272 of CM067859.1, forward strand.
TATACAGATTTCCCACGTGTTTGTAGATTTTCATTTTTTGCCTTTAATTCTACAATTCTAAAAATTTTTCTGTAACTAGTGCTTCTTCGCAATTTATTGCGTTTATTCAATTCTTTGATTTTTTCTGTTTCGTTTAGTTTGGTGTAAGTATAAGTTTTTCGAATGTTATTATAACTCAGAAAGCACAATGTTTTCTTCAGAATTATACCGAAGCAGAAGAGTACACATGGTGGAAAAATCTATTTTCTGCTCAAGTGTTGCAGATGTGGATACCAACGATTTGACATTTCTTTCCGTTGATGTTGTACTTCGCTTGTGGGAGCCATTAAGCGGTGTCTTTTCTTTGTCCATTGGTAATGGAGCTTGTGCCAAAATAAATTGAGCGAATTTGTTTCTGGAAGTGCCTCAGAATTCAAAGAATACGAGCCAGTTGATTTGAAACCACTTATACTCGTAATACCGTTATGCGTCATACATTTAGACCAGACATTCGAGAGAATAAAATCCTAATAACAACAATATTTCTTCTATATCCGAGTGGTGCCCAAAAGTTTTGAATACACCTTTGTCCAGTGGCTGGTGTTCAAAGGTAGTGTTCGATGGTAGCCAATGGGCAGATCTAAATGACAGGCTGTCCCATCAAAACTCAAAATACACTTTCTAGGTCTATTATATTTGGACAGATGTTTGAGAAATTCCTTTTCAGTATGTTTGCGACCAACTTATACTAGACGTCCCAATTCTTTGACTCCTCTTTCATGAATTTTAATATTTCTCCTACATAGAAAAGACCACCTATTTGGTCCGTTACTATCTTGATCTCAAAGACTCCTCTACACGTGCTTCAGACACATCTATCGGGTGTTTTTTTAGTAATAGAACTTTCGATAGGAATAACTGTGATTTGATAGAAGGTAGAAGCTATGTTGTTTTGACATTTCTGTTCAGTAAGCATTGACAAATTATAATGGAAAGACTCACGCCGCAACAACGTTTACAAATTGTTCAAATTTATTTTCAAAATCAGTGTTCTATTTGCAAAACTTATAGAGCACTTCGTGAAATTTAAGGGTTACATAATCGTCCATCATAGCAGCTTGTTTGTCGAACTATCGATAGATTTCGGACAACATTTTCTCTACTCGATGCAAAAACAACAACAACAACAAGACATAGAACTGTACGTACAGAAGGAAATATCACTGCTGTAAGTCATAGTGTTAATGATGATCCAGATTTATCTATTCGTCGAGGTTCACAAAAAGTTGGACTCTGCGCATCCACCGCATAGAAAATTTTACGTGAAGAACTTGGTCTACAACCATACAAGATCCAACTGGTTCAATAACTAAAGCCACTTGACCCTAATAAGCGTCGTTTGTTTGCTGATTGGGCCCTAGAACAGCTTGAAGTTGATCCATTTTTTTATCGTAAAATTGTGCTTGCTGATGAAGCTTATTTCTAGTTGAACGGCCATGTAAACAAAACAAAATTTCCGTATATGGATTGAAAACAATCCTCAAGAAGTTCTGTAGGTTCCATTGCTAATGAAAAATGCACTGTGTGGTGTGCTTTACACGCTGGAGGCATCATCGGTCCATATTTCTTTAAAAACGATGCCGGAGCTAATGTTACAGTGAATGGTGCTCATTACAGATCGATGATCAATGATTATTTGTTTCAAAATTTGAATGATATCGACCCAGAAGTGTTTTGGTTCCAACAAGATGGTGCTACACCCCATGCTGCTACCGTAACAATTGATTTATTGAAAGAAAGATTTGGCGATAACATTATTGCGAGAAATGGTCCAATTAATTGTTTGTTTGTCGAATAACACGTGGTTGGTTATTTTTTGGATATGAAGTGGCACTGAAGATTTATCGACGTGGGAGTTCCAAATGGTCTTTTTGAAGATGCGTCATTTCGGGTGTTTTTTTTAGAGTGATAGAACTTTCGATAGGGATAACTGTGATTTGACAGAAGGTTGAAGCCATGTTCAGTAAGTACAGACAAATTATCATGGAAAGACTTACGCCGCAACAACGTTTACAAATTGTTGAAATTTATTTTCAAAATCAGTGTTCTATTCGCAAAACTTATAGAGCACTTCGTAAAATTTACGGTTTACATAATCGTCCATCAGAGCAGCTTATCAATCGAACTATTCGATGCAACAACAATAACAAGACGAAGAACTGCACGTACAGAAGAAAATATCGCTGCTGTAAGTCATAGTGTTAATGATATCCAGATTTGTCTATTCTTCGACGTTCACAACAAGTTGGACTCTGTGCATCCACCACATGGACAATTTTGCATAAAGATCTTGGTCTACACCCATACAAGATCCAACTGGTTCAAGAACTAAAGCCACTTGACCATAATAAGCGTCGTTTGTTTGCTGATTCGGCCCTAGAACAGCTTGAAGTTGATCCACTTTTTTATCGTAAAATTCTGTTTAGTGATGAAGCTCATTTCTGGTTGAACGGCTATGTAAACAACCAAAATTACCGTATATGGAGTGAAAACAATCCTCAAGAAGTTCTGCAGATTCCATTGCATCCTGAAAAATGCACTGTATGGTCTGATTTACATGGATGCATCATCGGTCCATATTTTTTCAAAAACGATACTGGAGCTAATGTTTCAGTGAATGGTGCTCCTTACAGATCGATGATCAATGATTATTTGTTTCAAAATTGCATGGTATCGACCCAGAAGTGTTTTGGTTTCCACAAGATGGTGCTACACCTCATGCTGCTACAGTAACGATTGATTTATTGAAAGAAATATTTGGCGTTAGCATTATTTGGAGAAATGATCCAATTATAATAATTGGCCTCCAAGATCATGCGACATAACTCCACTGGATTATTTTCTTTGGGCTTATGTCAAGTCAACATAACTCGTGTTATTGATGAAATAAGGCCTGAATTACTCGAAAAAGTGGTCCAAAATTTGTCTGGTCGAATGCGGTTCCTCAGAGCAGGTTACATTGCATCCTGAAAAATGCACTGTATAGTGTGCTTTACAGGCTGGAGGCATCGGTCCATATTTCTTTAAAAATGCTGCTGGAGCTAATGTTACAGTGAATGGTGCTCGTTACAGATCGATGATCAATGATTAATTGTTTCAAAATTTGAATGGTATCGACCCAGAAGAGTTTTGGTTCCAACAAGATGGTGCTACACCTCATGCTGCTACCGTAACAATTGATTTATTAAAGGAAAGATTTGGCGATAACATTATTCCGAGAAATGGTCCAATTAATTGGCCTTCAAGATTATGCGACTTAACTGTATCTTGTTTAGGGTTATGTCAAGTCATTGGTTTATCCTGATAAACCAGAAACAATAGACGCTTTGGAAGCAAACATAATTCGTGTAATTGATAAAATAAGGCCTGAATTACTCGAAAAAGTGGTCCAAAGTTGTTCTGGTCGAATGCGGTTCCTCAGAGCTAGTCGTGGTTGACATATGCCGAAATTATTTTTGAAACATAAATGTCATAAAATTATCTTTCAAATAAAAAAAAATTGGCTTCAATCCTAATTTAAATGTGTTTTATTTCAATTTAAAATTCTATCGCTCTAAAAAAACACCCGATTTACGAGTTTCTTCTCTCCTTCATATTTCCTGCCACTAGGGTTCTTTTCCGTTCCTTCTTCGGTTCCTAGGGATTCTTAGTACCTATTTTGTAATATAGGAAGCAAACTTTCTTGATTATTATGTGTAAATGTGGATTACCTGCATTAGGCGGTAAGCGAAGGCGACACGAAGCAATCTTTTTCTCTGAACACTTGTCACCTGCTTTCTCTATTTGTCACGTTTCATAGCTTTCCTCCAAACTGATGCTCCATAGAATATTATAAAGTGTACGTCGTACGGGGCACATGCCTACGAAAGTAACTAGGCACTCCAATGTTTTGGAGACAAACCTCATTGATCGTTGTACGTGTCTTTAATATTTAATTTGTTGTCAAAAATCACCCCTAAAAAACGCGTAGATATTACAGGAACTATTTCTGTTCTCTGGAAATTGATCTTGATGTCATATCTCTTCCTAGGACTGCATACCAACTGTAACTATAACTGTAGTTGAAGAAGAAATGTTTAATTGATGTTAAGTTATTCAGTTTACTGACTTTATCATAGTACCAGGTTTTATTTTGAATATTTGATATTAGAATTTTAATTTTTTTTTTTTCAGCCTAAATGAGTCCATGGCCAAATGCAGACGTCCTGAATTAGATGGACTTTTTTGGGACTGAATTGTTTTCACTGATTGTCCATAACCGATAAATTACAGATAATTGAGATAGTTTTAAATCTCCTCTTCTGATTTTACAGGGAGACTTCCTCAGATGGGCAAGACCAAGACTACTTCATCTCCGACAACTCGATTCCACTAGACAACAAACGTTTTCTCCCAGTACCGGCGATGTGGAAGGTTCCATTACAAACTTTCAATTACTAATAAATACTCCACTATTCCTAAGAAGAATCATGCCCTTATTTTCTATAAGAATAATATCATATTTTCAAAAATAAACTTTCAGTGGAAACCTCTGAAAGGATCAGTATTTAGTGGTAATCATATCGTAACATATCACTTCCGACAAACAAATGGAATGTGAAATTGGAAAACAAGCAACTTGGATGGAATTTTTCACAATCGAACCCTTGATTTCAACATATCTGTATCGTGAAGATGAAATATCAATAATAAACTTCCTCCTCTCGAAAATTACTTAAAAAAGGCCAACTGATATTATGTAAATTTGACAGCAGGTTTACAAAATTCTAAAAAGAATTTACAACTTTTGTAGACTTGAAGTGATTATTTCCAAAATCCTTCAAATTCGACTGAATTTATATAGAAATGAAATGGTTTTTGATTGATGTATAAAAACGAAGAATTTTGGAAAAAGTAACTGGATGATTGATTATAGTCATTTAATTCCTGGCTGGAAATGTTTGACAATATTTTGCTGTACTCGACAATACTCAAGAAAAAATATTAATATTCAACTCAGACAATAAATGTCACAATAATAATATTTAACATAAATTTTTGTGAAAGCTTTCTATATATGGAATAAATTATGTGAAATCGAAATTTGAAGAATATTTATGTATATTTAGTGTTCGTCCTAAGATGAAATAAACATATGAGTGAATTTATTTGAATTTTATTTTCCTTCGTAAGTGATCTGGTGATCTGATTAAAAAGTGAATTGAAAATTTAGTACATTTTAATAGATACACAGTCATTCTGGTGCCTTCTTAACTGATCTTTTTAATCAGTACTCTTCGATAAATAGATAAAAAAAATTACTCGAAATCATTAAAAGTAAATTAAATTATCTATTTCCAAATTACTTCAGATTGGATTAAATTTATATAGACTAAAATGGTTTTTGATTGGTGCAGTTCCATATTTCCGCTGATGACTTGCAGAGCTATATATCGGGTGTTTTTTTTTAGAGTGATAGAACTTTAAATTGAAATAAAACACATTTAAATTAAGATTGAAGCCAAATTTTTTTTATTTGAAAGATAATTTTATGGAATTCATGTTATAAAAACAATTTCCGGCATATGATCATCACGATTAGCTCTGAGGAACCGCATTCGACCAGACCAATTTTACACCACTTTTCGAAGTAATTCAGACCTTATTCCAAAAATAACACGAGTTATGTTGGCTTCCAAAGCGTCCAAAGTTTCTGGTTTATCAGCATAAACCAATGACTTGACATAACTCCAAAGAAAATAATCCAGTGGAGTTATATCGCATGATCTTGGAGGCCAATTAATTGGACCATTTCTCGCAATAATGTTATCGCCAAATCTTTCTTTCAATAAATTAATTGTTACGGTAGGAGCATGGAGTGTAGCACCATCTTGTTGGAACCAAAACACTTCTGGGTCGATATCATTCAAATTTTGAAACAAATAATCATTGATCATCGATCTGTAATGAGCACCATTCACTGTAACATTAGCTCCGGCATCGTTTTTAAAGAAATATGGACCGATGATGCCTCCAGCGTGTAAAGTACACCACACAGTGCATTTTTCATTAGCAATGGAACCTGCAGAACTTCTTGAGGATTGTTTTCAATCCATATGCGGAAATTTTGTTTGGTTTACATGGCTTTTCAACCAGAAATGAGCTTCATCACTAAACACAATTTTACGATAAAAAAGTGTATCAACTTCAAACAGTTCTAGGGCCCAATCAGCAAACAAACGACGCTTATTAAGGTCAAGTGCCTTTAGTTCTTGAACCAACTGGATCTTGTATGGGTATAGACCAAGATCTTTACGCAAAATTTTCCATGTGGTGGATGCACAGATTCCAACTTGTTGTGAACGTCGATGATAGATAAATCTGGATCATCATTAACACTATGACTTACAGCAGCGATATTTTCTTCTGTACGTACAGTTCTTTGTCTTGTTGTTGTTGTTGTTCTTGTTGCATCGAGTAGAGAAAATGTTGTCCGAAATCTATCGATAGTTCGACGAATAAGCTGCTCTGATGGACGATTATGTAAACCATAAATTTCACGAAGTGATCTATAAGTTTTGCGAATAGAACACTGATTTTGAAAATAAATTTTAACAATTTTTAAACATTGTTGTTGAAAGAATCTCAATTTGCTGCATATTAAAAAACGTTTTTCTTCAAATTTGCTATGAGGGTTCAGAGTTATCATGGTAGAGTTGCCGACATATATGTATGAAGGTCTCCGGAAACTTGGTGGTGAACAATGGCCAATTCAAGCTTGAGTTGAGAATTCTTGCACACGCGTGTGCCACAACTGGCCAGTCGGTGGAAGAAGGACTTCTGATAAACAGATGTTCTCGGAGTTGTTAATTCAACTGCATAGGGATGTACTGGTGGTGCAAACCTAGTACCGCTTGTGTATCTGGTGGCATCTGGCATCATTTGCTTCAGTTGCGTGAAACATCGACCTTGATAATATCTATGGAACAAGCACAAGTTGGCAACTTTCCTTTTTTGTTCTAACGATTACTAACTAGCTGCTGAAGTGGTGCAGTCAATCAGTCGAACTGCTCTTTCTGCATGAAATCTAAAATTTGGAACGAGTGCTTGGGTGTTGAGCTGCAAACGTGAGAGGATTATTCAAGTCCTGGTCTGATCTGAGCTTTATGCAGTATTTTACAGTCACGCCAAGAAATTCACTTGGCTGAAGCACCTGGTTTTTCATCATCAAGTCAGGAGTCACGAATAGAGTTTTTCGGGAAAAAAGTGCTGTTTGGTTCTTCTTGACATTGAATTGCGCCAAATTCTGTTGACCCCATTCGTTTATCTTTTTGAAGGGGATCGATTTCCTGGCATTTATGTAGGTGGGACTCAACGGTGCTCAAAGGTTTGTCACTAGTGAGAGAAAACATCAGCGTGCATTCATCCGCGAAGAGCACGATATGGTTCTTGGTCGTACAAAGAAGATCGTTTTTGTGGATCAGGAAGAGAGTGGGAGACAAAACGGAGTCTTGGGGTACTCCAACGTTCACTTTAAAACCACTGGAACCGACACCATCCGCGACCACGTCAATATTCCTGTTGGTGAGGAAAATCCTCATTCAATCGCGGATACTCCCGAGAAAACCATACGAAGATAGCTTATTCAGAAAAGCTTTATGCCAGACTAAATCCTTTTCAAAAATACAAAACATAATTTTAAGAACTTCTCAAAAAAATAATTTATTTGAAATATTTAATATATTTAAATAAGTTACTCCAAAAATCTCTCAAAAACATAAATCACATCCTCAGAAAATAATTAGAATTCAGATAAGGTCTTCTTCAGTTCAACTTCACATTCAAAATAAAATCAATCAACAATAAATAACTTATCCCTAAGACCTCGTGGTATCTTAGTTTGAACACACTAAAATTAGAGACCTTTAGAATCCAAGGTATTATATATTCTATGCTAAATACAAAAATCACACAAAGCTTGTAAGATACTTTAGGGTCTTAGTTAAACCACATGATATTTATATAATGAAATTTTTAAAATCTAAACATAATTATATATTTTATATGAAATAACATAATAAGAAAAGGTTTTTTACTTGATAAGAAGGATTATTGCAAAATTTGAATATCAGAACAGATTTATTCTGTAAGCCTCCTATAATTTTAATTTGAAAAAATTTATTCAAAAACTTTGAATTTTATTGAAGTCTCATAAGCACAGCTTATATTTAATAGACATATAAAACCAAAACTCATTATATATTATAATATCAAATGGAATAAAAAACCCAACAAATATAAATAGTCATTTAAAATTAATAAATAAATATTTGAAGGAGACAAAATTTTGTTTCTGATCTTATCTTTATCAAAACTTAATTCTTTTCGAAAATACAAAACATAATTTTGAGAACTTCTCAAAAAAAATATTTATTTGAAATATTTAATATATTTAAATATTTAAATAAGTTACTCAAAAAATCTCTCAAAACATGTATCACATCCTCAGAAATCAATTATAATGTAGATAAGGTCTTCTTCAGTCCACCTTCACATTTAAAAAATAAAATCAACTAACAATAAATAACTTACCCCTAAGAACTCGTGCTATTTACGTTTGAACACAATAAAATTAGAGACCTTTAAAATCCAAGGTATTCTGTGTTCTATGCTCATCACAAAAATCACACAAAGCTTGTAAGGTATTTTATGGTCTTAATTAAACCACATGATATTTATATGATAAAACTAATTATTTACTTTTAGGTTTTAAAAAGTTTGAAGCGGCCCAGATAAAGGGTTATTCAAAATGAAACTTATTGGAAATCCTTCATTATATTTAGTTGATCTCCAGCAGAAAATCGAGCACCAGCGAAGGAAGGATTACCAATTCATACATACTTTAATAAAAACTCGAGAAAAAATTTTCCCAAACTCATAATCCAACATTCCTCAAAGTTAACTAATAATCTGATGGATTATTATTAACTGTTCAGAACATACCCATCCCTTTCATCTCGGTATAGTCACGCTTCTATTCAACCTTTTCTGAAAGGGGAAAGTTAAATACACTTGCCTGACACCTGCATAAAATCAATAACTTCTGTCCCTTCATATCGCAATATTCACTTCCAGGCTATGAAACTCATTTTATTGAATCGGTCCTTCCTTGAATTTCAATTGAATGAAAAATAAATACCAATTTAACAATATGGCTTCTTCAGGTTTACATTTCATAAACTGTTTAGACTTGTAAACTATTCCTCATTTTCAATGCAATGCAATTCATCAATAACGGAAGATTCGCTCGTCTGATATTCCGATCTTTTTTAAGATTTTGTGCATGCATTGCGACTGAAGGAGGGCAGTTTGAACATGTTTTGTGAATTTATTGAATCTTGTCATAAAACGAAACTGAATTACTTTAAGAAAAACCTTTTTTTGTCCAATCTAAAAAGGAATGTAGTTAGTGTTATTACATTTTAGAATCCTTGTTAAATGTAACTAACTTTTGAAGTAACTTCTCAAACTGATGTTTTACAATTTTTTTCAGTACAGTTAATTGAAGTTGGCCGAAATTTTAATTTTGAAAACTTGGTTCGGCAAAAAGTGACTGTTTCGTCTCATTAGAGACGGCCCTGTCCTTCGAAATTAGTTTGTCATTCGATATTTATGTCTTTTATATTACTGATATGCGATTTAGCAGTTTTGAGATTGTTTCAAACTGTTTATTTTTACTCGACACTTCAGATTATTGGTTTTTTAATTATTATATATGGCCTTAGAAAAAAGTCGATTAGCGATTTGGATATATTTATGTCTGTTAATTTCACATGACGCAGCAAAATAACAGTGAACAGAAAAATTCAATTCCTAACACAACACCATGTAATAGATTCATAAATTTCTCGAATACCACTTTTTCTACAGATGAAATTAGGCTTTTTGAGAAAGGTCCAAATTACAATCCCCACATAACCTCAAAAATTATCATTGAAACACTAACTTCCGAAATCGAATTAGCGCTAATAAAAACACCGAACCCAAACTTCACCAAAGAAAAAATAAAAAACTTACTACTAACCCATACAGACTCACAGAATAAAAAAAAATCAATAGTAAAATCAATTCAAAACAAAATTCGAAATGATAATTTGATAATGACTAAAGCCAACAAAGTAAACTCTATTGTTACTCTATCCAAAGAAGATTATGACCAGAAAATAAACAATTTTTTAGAGAAAGAATCGCCCATATAACTAAAAAGTGATCCCACCGCAAAAATTCAACTGAAACTAAAAACAACGCTCAAAGATGTTCATATTATTTTATCAGATTATGATAAATTCAAACTTATTAATATGAATCCTACACCTCCCAAACTATATGGCCTTATTAAAATTCATAAAGATAATTGTCCAATATGCCCTGTGGTATCATATATTAATAGCCCCCTTGCGAAACTAGCCTCTAAATTAAACCAAATTTTAAAGAAACAACCCAATTCAACTCACCCTATTCAATAAAAAATTCAATCGAGCTCACAAAAAAACTAAAAAATGTTATCCTTCCAGTTAATAGTATTCTAGTGTCGTTTGATGTAGTTAATATGTTCCCGAATATACCAAATATAGAATTCATGAATATAATCGAAAATATCCTAACAAAAAATAACATCAATCCTGTGATAAAAAACGAAATTTTAACCCTTATCGAACTTTGCGTGGAAGAAAATTACTTTCAATACAATAGTAAATTTTACAAACAGAAAGATGGACTTGCCATGGGTTCACCTCTCAGCCCATTACTCGCTGAAATCTTTATGTCCCGCTTTGAAAGAAAAATTCTGAATTCCACACACGCAAAGCATATCACTTTTTGGTACAGGTATGTAGACGATATTTGGCTTGCTTCTGTGGAACACATTCAGAATCAAATGAAACATTAGAATATCTATTAAGATATTTATTGTGCAAACTATTAAGTTTGCACAATAAAATCAAATTCACCATGGAAACGCAATTTGATAATAAAATAAATTTTCTGGATATAACTTTAATTAACAGTAATAATGAAATTTCCTTTGATATATATAGAAAACCCACATCAACTGATACAACAATACCAAATTTTTCAAACCATCCGATCAATCATAAACTAGCTGCTTATAGATCAATGGTACATAGAGCATTTTCAATTCCTTTAGATAATATTACGTTAAAGAGGGAATTGAATACAATCAGACAAATAGCCACAAAAAATCAGTTCGAAACCAAAACTATAAATTCCATCATAAACAAAAAACAAAAGCAACTAATTCGTAAACAAATTTACCCCATCTCCAAATCAGATCATAATAACAATAAATTCATAAAAGTAACATATTTTGGACCAATTTCACAAAAAATAGCTCAAATTTTATCAAAAATTAACATAGTAACAGCTTTCACACCTTCCCATAAAAATCTCTTTTTTAATCCGAAAGACAAAGAGAACCGACTGAATAATTCTGGAGTCTATAAATTAAGTTGTCAAGAGTGTGATAGTGTGTATATAGGACAAACGGGCCGACTTTTCCATAAAAGATACAAAGAGCATCAATCTGCTTTTAAGAACCGGAAGAATAATTCCAATTTTGCGAACAATTTCTTCACTACAAATCACACATTCCCAGAATTGAACAACCTTGTTATCTTGCACGTGGAAGCGAAAGGGAAAAATTTGACATCCTGGAATCCATATAAATTGAAAAATATAAAAGGCGCGTACCAATAATAAAACTACTTAACGAACAGACGGAACTTTGGAAAACCCCTCTCTTCGAAGCTCTGCCGAAGCCTACAATCCCCATATATAATAGTTGAGATCTAATTTGTTCATTCAGTTTGAAAATGTAGTTAACACTACGAAACTCGAGTCACTGTATATCAGTTATAATAAAAAGTGATAGAAAACAAAGTCATTCCTTATTTCATTGCACCTTACACTTGTTTGTAGTATAATTGTCATCACATTAGCTTGGTATCATATACAGTGATACCAAAATATATTAGTTTGTTTTGTTATAAGTGTTTTACTTCAGTTCCTCATCATCGTTGTGGTTTATCATTATTAGATAAAGGAAGCTGTAGACCACCGCACATAGAGTGTTCTTTGAAGTCAAAAATACAGTCCACTATAAGCCATCGAAATTAATCATCGAGATTATTTAATTTGCAATTGTCTATTATTTTAAAATACTGAAATAATAGGCAAATACTATGGTAAACTAACCGTCGTACGAAACAGTGACATTATTTTCCAAGCTGGAGCATTTGGCTCAGATTTGAAGATTGCAGGTTACAGAAGCACTATTCGGGATAACATAGAAAAATAAAATTTGAAAAAAGTAAAGAATTGTAGCAACAGGAGTTCAAAAATCATTACAGGGGTGTACATTTTATTGAATAAAAGAAAGTCCAATATAATTTGAAAAATACATGAATTGGATTTTCTTCTATATTTTTCTGATGACTATTATGACTTCACCGGTTACCTCATCCGGCTTGACGTCGACTTCTGGGACAACCTGTATAAATGTCTGTTTGAATATTGAATAAGAGCAGATGGCTCAAAAAGAACAAATACTTCCACTTTAGCTTCTGTCAATCCTGTTTGTTGAGCGAGGTTTTCTCTGACGTAGATATCTGGATAGTGCGTTCTAGCGAAGGCCTTCTCCAAGGCTTTAAGTTGTTCTGCCGAGAACATCGTTCTTGACATCCTTTGTTTTCCTTTAAGTTCAAGCCATGTTTGTCACTCGGTCTCGTTATCTCCTTATTTCCTTGGAATGGAAATCAATTATGTATTCGTAAAAATAGATAAATCGTCAAGAAAGTTTCAATTCCCGAAGATGTTTCCGTTTCTTAAGTTGTTAATTATTTCAAATAATGAATCTTTAAAATTGTGCGAACGAAAAATTTTTGTAACCACTGTAAATACGTTGATATTAATTGTCTTATGGAAAATCTGTCTGTTCTATGTATACATTTTGAATGTATTTTTCATCATCGTCTTTTTTTTCTCCTTCGTAAAGTACTTCAATATATTCTTTCCAAGTGTTGGCTATTTCTTCACCGTTGAAAACTATACTTCCATTCTTATCTTTTATAATATTGTTCTTAGTTTTAGGGGTGTATTATAATTTTTATCCTTCTGTAAAGCCAGTAAATTTTGTTTCGATTTAAACAGTTTTCTATTTCAATACTACTTTCTTTGAACGAGTTTTTTCGCAATTCAACATTCTGTTGTAATTTTATTCTTCATTGTCTTGTACTTATCATAATCTTTATTTCTCCATTCGTTCCTTTCATTTATTAACTGGCATATTTCTTGCGTCATCCAAGGTTTTCTTGGTTCCAAAATGTTTTTCCCAAGTGTATGTATCAGGTTTTGTTTGATATCATCCCAAGTGTTACAATCTTTATTATTTACTGAAAATTCGTCTCTAAACTAATTGACGATGGATTAGAATTTCAGTTGGTTTAGGCACCAGTTTCCAATCTAACAATATGTCTTTTCTTAATAAAACATTTTGCCATCACTAAATTATGATCAGCGTCAACTTGGCCACCTGTATAGGAGTTACTAGTTTTGATTTGGTTTCAAAACTGTTTCTTAACTATAATGTAATTCAATTCGTATCTGAATTTGTGACCAACATAGAATATCTTTATTTTAAAGCTAGTTGTTCAAACGACAATCCCAGGACAACTTTTAGGTAAGTTATATTTATTGTTGGTTGATTTTAATTTTTTGAATATAATTTAGGGCCGATGAAGAGATTATCAGAATTCTAATTGTTTTTTGAAGATATAATGCATGTTCTGAGAGATTTTTGAATTAACTTATTTAAATATTTGAATATATTGAATATTTCAAATAAATTATATTTTCTGAGAAGTCCTTAAATTATGTTTTGTATTTTTGCAAAGGAATTGGTTTTCATAAGGGTAAGATCAGAAACAAAATTTTGTCTCCTTCAAATATTTATTTATCAATTTTAGCTGACAATTTATATTTGTTGGTTTATTTATTCCATTTGATATTGTATATTGTGTTTTGATTTTATAAGTCTATTAAATATAAGCCGTACTAATAAGACATTAATTCAATTCTAAAACTTTTTGAATAAAAATTTTTGGAATTAAAATTGTAGAAGACTGAAAGATTAAATTTGTTTTGATATTCAAATTTTGTTATATTCCTTCTATCAAGTAAAAAGTCTTTTCATATTTTATTTTATACATAATATATAATTATATTGACGCTTGAATAAAAAGCTCATTATGGAATATCAATGGTTTAAGAGAAAACCTTATAATACCTTACAGCTTTCTGTGATTTTTGTGACGAACATAGAATATCTTGATTTTTAAGCTAGTTGTTCAAACGATAATCTCAGGATAACTTTTAGGTAAGTTATATTTATTGTTGGTTGATTTTGATTTTTTAAATTAGAATATTCCGAATAAATTATACTTTCTGAGAAGTTCTTGAATTATGTTTTGTATTTTTGAGAAGGAATTGATTTTCATAATGGTAAGATCAGAAACAAAATTTTATCTCTTTCAAATATTTATTTATTAACTTTAATTGACAATTTATATTTGTTGGTTTACTTATTCCATTTGATATTGTAAATAGTGTTTTGATTTTATACGTCTATTAAATATAAGCCGTGTTTATAAGACATTAATTAAATTCTAAATGTTTCTGAATGAAAATTTTTTGAAATTAAAATTGTAGAAGACTGACAGATTAAATCTGTTTTGATATTAAAATTTTGTTATATTCCTTCTATCAAGTAAAGAGCCTTTTCCTATTTTATTTTATACATTATATATAATTATATTGACGCTTGAATAAAAATCTCATTATGGAATATCAATGGTTTAAGAGAAAACCTTAAAATACCTTACAGCTTTTTGTGATTTTTATTACGAACATAGAATATCTTGATTTTTAAGCTAGTTGTTCAAACGATAATCCCAGGATAACGTTTAGGTAAGTTTTATTTATTGTTGGTTGATTTTGATTTTTTAAATATGATTTAGGGTCGATGAAGAGATTATCGGCATTCTAATTGTTTTTTGAAGATATAATGCATGTTCTGAGAGATTTTTGAATTAACTTATTTATATATATTGAATAATTCAAATAAATTATATTTTCTGAGAAGTCCTTAAATTATGTTTTGTATTTTTGCAAAGGAATTGGTTTTCATATTGGTAAGATCAGAAACAAAATTTTGTCTCCTTCAAATATTTATTTATTAATTTTAATTGACAATATATATTTGTTGGTTTATTCATTCCATTTGATATTGTGTTTTGATTTTATACGTCTATTGAATATAAGCCGTGCTTATAAGACATTAATTCAATTCTAAAACTTTTTGAATCAAAATTTTTTGGAAATAAAATTGCAGAAGACTGACAGATCAAATCTGTTTTGATTTTCAAATTTTGTTATATTCCTTCTATCAAGTAAAAAGTCTTTTTCTATTTTATTTCATATATAATATATGATTATATTGACGCTTGAATTTTAATCTCATTATGGAATATCAATGGTTTGAGAGAAAACCTTATAAAACCTTACAGCTTTCTTTGATTTTTGTGACGAACATAGAATATTTCCATTTTTAAGCTAGTTGTTCAAACAATAACCCCAGGATAACTTTTTGGTAAGTTATATTTATTGTTGGTTGATTTTGATTTTTTAAATATGATTTAGGGCCGATGAAGAGATTATCGGAACTCTAATTGTTTTTTGAAGATATAATGCATGTTCTGAGAGATTTTTGAATCAACTTATTTAAATATTTAAATATATTGAATATCTCAAATAAATTATATTTTCTGAGAAGTCCTTAAATTATGTTTTGTATTTTTGCGAAGGAATTGGTTTTCATAATGGTAAGATCAGAAACAAATTTTTGTCTCCTTCAAATATTTATTTATTAATTTTAATTGACAATACATATTTGTTGGTTTATTTATTCCAATTGATATTGTACATTGTCTTTTGATTTTATTCGCCTATTAAATATAAGCCGTGCTTATAAGACATTAATTCAATTCTAAAAGTTTTTGAATACAAATTTTCTGAAATTAAAATTGTAGAAGACTGACAGGTTAAATCTCTTTCGATATTCAAATTTTGTTATATTCCTTCTATCAAGTAAAGAGCCTTTTCCTATTTTATTTTATACATAATATATAATTATATTGACGCTTGAATAAAAATCTCATTATGGAATATCAATGGTTTGAGAGAAAACCTTATAATACCTTACAGCTTTCTATAATTTTTGTGACGAACATAGAATATCTTCATTTTTAAGCTAGTTGTTAAAACGATAATCCCAGGATAACTTTTAGGTAAGTTATATTTATTGTTGGTTGATTTTGTTTTTTTGAATATGATTTAGGGCCGATAAAGAGATTATCGGAATTCTAATTGTTTTTTGAAAATATAATGCATGTTCTGGGAGATTTTTGAATTAACTTATTTAAATATATTGAATAATTAAAATAAATTATATTTTCTGAGAAGTCCTTAAATTATTTTTTGTATTTTTGAAAAGGAATTGGTTTCTATAATGATAAGATCAGAAACAAAATTTTGTCTCCTTCAAATATTTATTTATTAATTTTAATTGACAATTTATATCTGTTGGTTTATTTATTCCATTTGACATTGTATATTAAGTTTTGATTTTATACATTATTTCAATTCTAAAAGTTTCTGAATAAAATTTTATTTGAAATTAAAATTGTAGAAGACTGACTGATTAAATCTGTTTTGATATTAAAATTTTATTATATTCCTTCTATCGAGTAAAAAACCTTTTCCTTTTTTATTTATATTCATATCTGCTTGGGTCTCCTGGAGCTTTTTATGTAGAAGGAGTATTGTACTGAATATTCATTTCACAAATAACAATAAAAGAAGAAAGTTGCCTTAAAAATATATGGCGTTAATACCTACTGGTCAAGGGAAGGTACTAACTGCAGTCCTTGTCAGCGTGCACTCACTGAGTTTGCCTATTCACGGAAAGAGGGCACGAACAGTTCTTTTTACCTCTTCGGCCATCCTACAGAGAGCGCGCTTACTCCCACAGACCCGAAGGTTCGGTTCCTGTTCCCGTTTAGTATTCTTAATTAGAATATGGAGTAATGGTGCACTACGACCTAATGCTCTGTTGAGCTCCCTTCTTTGAGTTGATTGAGGTATTTCGCGAATTACAGCTCCCCAGCCATTTCCAGAGTTCTAATTAAATCCATTAGTTGAGCTGGCTCCATCTTAAATAATTTGATTTCCTAAGCAGTTTATGCGTTAGTTTCCAATGGCGATACATTGCGTGAAAATGAAAGAAATGCTTTACCCTGAATGAGTATTTGCATACAAGAAGGATGGGCCTGAGGTGCCTCGGACGAAAAACATTAATGAGTCGATGATTTTGAGCGCTGTTTGAAATGGACGAAACATGGATCCATTACCTACTAAACGTCTGAAAATTATCATCAGCTGACAAAGAATTATGGCGCCCGTATTTTGGAATACGTGGGATGTTTCGTTTAGTGATCACCTTAAAAAAGGAACATATTCAATAGAGATCGCTACATGGCCCAACTGTATCCATAGAACGAAGTAATTTCAATAAAACGGCCCCGTATTCAAAGGAAAAAATTATCTTTCACAAAGATAAAGCAGAGTTTCATTAGTCGTTAGCTGCGAAGATGAAAATGCACGAAATTAACGTCGAATTATCTCCGTATCCATTCTATTCTGTAGATTTGACCTGCAGTGACTTTTACCTGTTCACAAAACTTTGAAAAATGTTCTCCGGGAAGAAATTTGGTTCGAACGAGGTGATCGCCGCTTATATTGAAAAATTAAACCGGAAACTTATCAACGGATGCGTATTAGTCTACGGGTGCTAAACTTCTTCATGGAAAGTCATTGATAAAGCTTTTTTCAAAATCAGTTAGTTAGGTTAATGTGTGAGTAATTGGTAGAACCATTTTTCAAAACGATTATAAACCACTCATTGAATTTTTTCAACCCTTAACTCTCTCATATACATTAAGCAACTTTGTTTCAAATTAATTTCTTCGCAAACTAATGAATCGAAATCTAACGAAACCTCTATCTATCTAGATCCAATCAATTACGATTGACCTTTTACGGTGTTTTGCAACATTGATATTTAAACCATAATGTTCCTGAAAGAAGCTGCGAAAACTAATCTTGCTAAGTGCATTAAATCCATGCCGTTTCGAAGAATATAAATTTTGGTATGCTTGTGTTTCGGTCCATTATTTCCACAAATGAAAACCTTTCGAAATCGGGCAACGAAAAATCTGTACTTCTGAAATTGAATGTTTACATTTATATGACGAGATCTAATGAGATTTCCAATAAGCTCATTTGAACTGAAATAAAAAGCAAAATTTTCGAGATGAACTCCTGTGTTCCTGGAACACTTAAAATACGTGTGTGTTCGAGTTTGTTCTATATCTTGTCCAGTATCTAATGTAACCTAAAGATTCAGTACCAATTAAATAACAAATAGTTCTCACCTTCCGAGGATGAGTTTATACTAAAAGGGTAGGATTAAATAGCACAGATTGGTGAAGATTCTCGGAAGGAAGAAACGTACGTACGTACAACTTTACATTATGATTGATGTACCTTCATTACTCAAATTTAAAATTTTTGTGATTATGCAGGGTGTTCCAGAAGTCAACGTCAAGCTGGAATCAGGAAACAGGTTAAGTCATAATAGTCATCAGAAAAATATAAAACAAAATCAGAATCCTGTATCTTTCAAATTATATTGCAGTTTCTTTTATTCAATAAAATGCACACCCTGTGATGATTTTTGAACTTCTTTTGAAACAATTTTTTATTTTTTTTCAAATTTTATTTTTCCTATGTTATCCGGAATACATTCTGTCAAGAGAGTAATGGGAATTATCGATTTAAATCTGGCGGGGCAATGAAGCAGGTAAAATTTTTTTTTCCTAGGTTGGCACCACTGTCCTTAATTACTATGCCAAGCTTGAGCGGGATCTGTCAACTAGTGTGTTTGCACAGCTGATTAAGTCAGTCGATGTCAGAGTGCGTGCCGATTTTTACTATGGGTGATTACTATGGGACGATAACGCGCCTTCTCACCGAGCTACGATTTTGACTAACTTTCTCGCCAAAAACTCAACAAACGTGCTTCAGCAACCACCGTATTCGCCGGATTTGGCTCCCCGCGACTTTTTCCTCTTCCCAAAACTAAAATTGTCCCTTCGTGGCACCCGTTTTGAGTCAATTGAAGCCATAAAATAAAATTCGGCGCGAGAGCTAAAGTCCATCCCGGAAAGCGCCTATAAAAAATGTTTCGATAATTGGAAGTGCCGTTGGCATAGATGTATTGGAGCAAATGGAGCCTATTTTGAAGGCGACCCAATAAATTTTGACGATTAAATGTAAAAATGTTGTTTTAATTGAAAATTCCCGGTACTTTCTTGACAGAGTAGTACATAAGTTCTAAGTCATCCGAATGATTTTTGACTAGTAGTAGTAGTTAATTTTTTCAAATCTCTTTTTCAGAAGCGTCTAGTCAGAATAATAACGTACTCATAGAAAGAATATGATATACAGGGTGAGTCATTGAGTTGTATATTAATTTTAAACACAGTTTCCTCTCACTAAATAAAATAATTTTTTGCGCGTTTGTTCTAGGGGATAACATGCCGAAATTCGTCTCAAACGACTAGGATGGACTCATTGATGAAGAATTCGAGATCAAGAGTAATTATGTACGGAGAGAGGTAGAAATTTTAAATTTTCAGGGTTGGTTTGGGGCCTAAATATCTTGGTTAAATTCGCTGAAGGGTAAAATCGATATAATGGTTCCGCAGTTATTCACATTTGAAATTTTTTCTTGATTTCCCAATTATAATGTTATGAAGAGACCCAAAGACTTTTCAGGGTAGGTATAATTATATCAATTATGTTCAAGAAAAAGACAGATTCTGCTCAATGACTCGCAAGTTCTTCTTATTTGAAGTTTCAGTTGCCAAATATTTTCGGATGTACAAATTCGATCGAGCTCAAATTCAGTATTTAGATATGAAATAACATCACAGTTTCTAAATATACATTACGAGAATTTATCTCATTTCAAATCTTTAAAAATGGATATTTGAAACCGACAAATTCTAAGAGATTTAGAGAGACTTAGAACCAGTGTTTAAATCCAGGTGCAGTTTTATTATTCTTTAAAATTTTTTTTCTTTTCTGGTTTTGGTAAAAAGTATATGAAGTGCCATTGGCATAGATGTATTGGAGCAAATGGAGCCTATTTTGAAGGTGACCCAATAAATTTTGACGATTAAATGTAAAAATGTTGTTTTAATTGAAAATTCCCGGTACTTTCTTGACAGAGTAGTATATCCTGTAATCTTGAAATCTAAGCCAATTGCTCCAGCTTGGATAATAATGTAGCTTTTGCCGTACGAAGTATTCAAAATTAAAATTCCGCCCAACTTCAATTAACTGTACTGAAAACAAATGTACTACATCAATTTGGCAAGTTACTTCAAAAGTTAGCACATTTAATAAGGATTCTAAAATACTATAACACTAACTACATACATAAGGTTTTCCTTAAAGAAATTCAGTTTCGTTTTATGACGAGATTTAATAAATTCACAAAAGATGTTCAGACTGCCCTCCTTCAGCCGCAATACATGCACGACATCTTAAAAATATCGGGATATCAGGCGAATGTTTCGTTATTGATGAATGTCATTGTTACCATAATTTTCTTTCGAAGCTCAGCTACATTTTCAATTTATTTTGAATAAATTTTTTCCTTCATTGCTTCCCAGTAAAAAAAATTTAAGGGATTCAAATCAGGTGAACAGGCTGGTCACGAGATTGTACCAGATCGCCCTATCCATTTGCCCGGATATTCTACATTTAGATATTCTCTAACTGGGCAAATTGCAGCCATCTTGCTGAAACTATATTGGTCTGAAAATAGTGTGATGTTTTCAAGTAAATTTGGCAACTGATTTCGTAAAAAATTTGAATAAATTTTAGTATTTGAAACCTCTGGCAAAAAGTCCTATGTCTCTTTCGTTCAAAATTCCAGTCCACATGTTCACTTTAAAACGATATTGAGATCTATTTTGTCTACTTTGTTTTTATGAAATAAACTTTATTATTATTATCCGATCACAAAATTTTTTCTAGCAATTGTGGGTCTTCCTGGTTCTTTTGTAGCATGGTTTGGCAAAACGCAACCCGAGGTAACAGAACTTATACTCGCTGTACATGATATGGGTGGAGCTTTTGTTTTTTCAATAGTCGATGAGCTGTACTTTTGGACAGTTCTGTGCTTCGCTGAATTTCACGTAGCGAAGTACTTGGACCTTCCTCAACTGCTTGAAGCACAATATCGTCGTAAGTTAAGGAAATTCTTCCATCACCATGCACTTTGTTTGTACGTCGGCCTGCTGTGAAGAGTAGACATTCGTAAAAACTCGATGATCTGGATAACGATAAGCATTAGGGTATCACTCGCGATACATTCTCGAAGCTGCACAAGCGTTACATCTGCATTCCCCACAAATGAGATACATGTTGGCACATTCCTGTGTGATATACACAGACATGATGACAATACACAAACAATCACAGGTTAGTTCAGGTAAAATCAAAGTTCGTCGTAAAGAGATCGAAACTTTCCAAATCACAAGCAGACGAATCTAATAAACGAAGCCAAAAGTCGTAAGTACACATATAACACGATCAAATACGAAAAGATACGTAGTAGACCAAGGGGTGTAGCGTACTGATCTGTATTGCGTTTACGTGTGCCAATACCAAATAGTGGCGTTACTATCTGTCTCACTCACACTTTATGGAAGGACTCATCCCATCTCATTCAAACCAGATACTTAAAGTATTGGATGCACTAGAATCATTTTTAGAAAGTTCGAAGACATTGTTCGAAACTGTGTTTCTTCAAGAAAGACCGTTTTTTTTTGACCGATCTAAGAAATAATGTAAAAAGTGTTATACCATTTTAGAATCCCTAATAAATGCGCTAACTTTTAATGTAATTTGCCAAACTGATGTACTATAGTTTTTTTTTGGCTTAGAATTGAAGATCGCAGGTTACAGAAGCACTATTCGGAATAAAAGAGGAAAAATAAAATTTGAAGAAAGTAAAAAATTCTATCAACGCGAGTTCAAAAATCATCACGGGGTGCATTTTCTAATATATTAATAATATAATATAATATAATAATATTAACATAAAAAAATGCAATATAATTTGAAAAGTACATGACTTAAATTTTTTTAAATATTTTTGTGATGACTACTATGAGTCAGCCTATTACCGTCTTGGCTTGACGTCGACTTCTGGGACACCTGTATATATTATGAATTTTGAGTCTCCTTGGTGAATATGACACTTTTAAGTCAATTGCACTTTAATTCCTAGACGAGTAAAATATCTTGTCTCTTAAATCAATCTATACACCAATGTATTTTTTAATTACAGAAGTTATGCCTAAAAAAAATGTGGAGTTTTTGCCTAGAAATGTCCATGAAAGTGTTATGAATAACGTATAGCCCAATTTGATTCAAGTTTCTTTCATAAGACGAACTGAAATGTTAAAATAAATCCAATCTTCAGCTGTTCAGTTTGTTAAATTTAAATGCTATAAGTTTCCCGAATATTTGAGTGAACTTCAGGCAGAAGTTAGTTTTAAAAAAACAAAATAAATTATTATAAATATTGAAGTACAAGCGGGCAGCAGCTCTTGATTTCAATCTAATGCTTTTATATTTTTTGAGTAGAGTAAAATATAAACATTTTCTTCATATAATAAATACGCCGTATATTCAGGATTATATCTCATGTTCTCAAACTGACCAAAAAGAAGACCAGTAATATATCGACCTAGTGGTCAATGCGACAGATGAAATATACACTGCATCAAAGTGTTAAATGATGAATGTTCGGCCGTTAAGGTTTCTCCCTTGGGGGGCAAATTTATCGGCCCCCCTTTGATTCTCTGAATAAACTTGAAGAGAATTGGCCACACTTGTGACTGATTTCACCAATCAATAAAACTAATATACCAGATAATTTTTCGAAAGATATAACGGTAATTTAGCTATGCCCCACTTTCGGTATAAAGTCTGATGTTGATTCACATTCATTGATTTTGATTAAAAGTTCCAAAACTATTGGGTTGTTCGGAAAGTAATTTCGTTTTTTTTTTGGGAAAATGGAACACAAATTTCGTATAATGAATAAATATTTCATTAAATTATATATTGGCCATTCTGGTTCAACACCTTCTGCCATCTTTCTGGTAGTCCATAAAATATTTGGTCTTTGCTGACAAAAAACTGATACAGGTGATTTTTGCCCTATTCATTTGAAGTTAAGGTTTCACCGTCCAAAACATTTCGCAATGACAGGAACAAATAATAATCCGAAGGTGCCAGATCTAGAGAATATGGTGGGTGTGACAGTGTATTCCATTCAAGTTATAAAAGCTCTTGGTGAGTGGCCAAACATGTATGAGGTTTTGCATTATCTTGGTGGAACACTACAACTTTTCTGTTGATTAATTCTGGAATTTTATGTTGATTAATTCTAGCCTTTTCTGTTGAAGTGCATCATTCGGTTTGTCCAGCTGATGACGATTTCCTTAAAATCCCACCAAATACACATCACCATTTTTTGATAGCTTTCGAATTGCTTTGAGGCGGTTCATCTTTATTGCTCCATGATCTCTTCCGTTCGACATTGTTATATACGACCCATTTTTCGTTCCCAAAAATAATGCGCTTCAACAATGAATCATTTTCGTGACGTTAGAGATGCGAATCACAAACGTCAACGCGACACACAAAGTCCTTTGCGTGAGAACATGGCGAATTCATATATCGAGCTTCGAAGTTAAAACAAGTGGTCATAAACAGTTGAATTTGATAAATTATACCTCTCACGTGTTGTTATACCCGGATTTTCATTTGCCTCTATCGTGTCTTTATCAGCTTCAACCGCCCTTTCGGAACGTGTTGCATCTGAGACATCAAAATTACCGGATCGAAATTTTGCCAACCAGTTCTGCTATTGGCGTACTGTCAACACATCTTCTCCATACACATCGGTTAATTTCTTTCTGGCTTGAACTGCATTTGTACCTTTTCTATAGTAAAAAAGTATAATATGAGGAAAATGCTGTTTACTGCTCTGCATATTCAAAAGGGCACCAACCAAAAACTATTGCGAAGAAATAATTGACCTTTTTCACACACAAGACTAGCTACATCAGCTCTCAAAACATATAATAATTATGCGGCTCAAATGTGAAGTTGGGTTCGAAAAAATACAATTAAATTCGGGAAAAAACGAAATTACTCTCGGAATAACCTTATATTTGCATACTTGTTTGGAATGTGCCTCTAGAGAGCATTTCGTTAGTATTTCTCGAAATTTCTGACGAAAGTTGTCTCAAACGATTTTTTTTTATGAATAAATCAATTCTGTCTATTCTTTTATGTTTCAAAGTTTGATTACTTTCGAAAAATTCAAACTTACTCACAGGGTAGGTGATGAGCCTAAAAGAGAAAATAATGTTGGCAGAATCCTACAGTTATAATAACTGCTGAAATATGTCCATTAGAATTTGTTGGTAGTTCAATAACTGCGGAAAAAATTAACTATACAAACGTCCATGCAAAATTCAGCTACTAATCGTATAACATCGGATTCGTTTTAGTGAAACTGGTTATCAGAAATTTCATTTAAATATATGTTTTTCATAAATTATCCCGAAAACTTCTAGTGAATTTTGATAAAACACGATCTGCTTATTTGAGTTAGTAGAATAATACCGTTTCTTTAATAAAATGAAATGGATATTTTCTTTAAATCAATTTGATACTTTTTTTACGCTAGTTGTAGGAAATAACATGCTATCGTTTCGCCCAAATATCTGCAATTTTAGCCGAAAATGGTCTTAAATGACTAGGTTGGAACACTGATGAACGCACTACCTTTCAAACAAAAGGCTAATGCCTTGAAACTTTCAGGAAAATTTTGGGGTCTAACTGCTGCAGCTATACTCGTTAATAGACAAAATCCGTTGAATAGTTCCGCAGTAATTCATATTTGAGAATTTTTCATATTTTTCTAAAATTTTATTATAGAAAATACAGATTCGATCAATCTGAAATTCAGCATTCAGGGGTAAAATAATAACACGCATGTTCCTACAAAATTTCGTGAGGATCGTATAATCAGAATAAAGAATTACTTTGTGAGGATGAACTAGCGCCCAAATGCTGCTGACTTCACATCAGTGCTTTTGGCCTTGTATTTCTTGTTACATGCAGTGATGAGTTATATACCCAAATACGAAGGGAGTAACGGAATAATTTGAGGGGGACAAAGAACTCGTATCTTTAATTACATATAAGAAAATCATAGAAGAGCAGTAGCGTACAATGATAATATCAGATGACGCTGAGATTAATAGGTTCGTTCTAAGAATATTAAATCAATAAATCAGTAAATATCCATGTGTGCAGCAAGTGTGGCGTTTACACCTATGAAACGGCGCAACATCATCTGTCAGCGTGACGTCACTAAGTTCATCTATTCAAAGAGGGAGGGCGCTGACCATATCTGCAGCTGATCTTTCATCTCCGATGATCTAACAGGGGGCGCTCTGAACATTACAAATCTCAAAAGGTTTGCCCTGCAACAAGTTGTAGTTACGCTTAAAGCAAGCTCTGGTAACAAATGTTTCCTGTTATAAAATGTCTGTGATTAGAGCTCCTATTCTTTCAGCATGTTATCTAGTTCATTCGAAATGGGACGCAATCATGTTGCCTTGCACTTTATCAAAACAACGATTAAAAGCTATAGTCCGTCTAGAAAGTATTTGGAGAAAACAAATGACAATTGTAATTATTTAGTATATATTTTTAATTCTTGAATTAGAAAATTATAACAAAATATTTATCCTATTTACTTATACTACCTCCATTTAACTGACTAAACGTCGTAGTACACCCGAAACTAGATCACCTCCATAATTTACGGTGATGGTAGTTTGAATTAAAACATCTTTATTTCGTGGCGCTGCTCGTTCAACTTCAATCTTCATTAGTCCCCATATGTTTTCAATGGGACTAAGATCTGGTGAAGCTGTGGGCATGAAATGGCCACTTGTCACTTGGTATTCTTGCATCAAAGCTTGAGTACGGGCCGAAGTTGCATTATCCAGCTGAAAACGCCATCCCTCTGGCTATAAAGCATGCGCCGTTCCAAGGAGAAAATCGTTTAGAATGCCACAATATTCGTCACTATTAATAGTAGTATTATCAACTATACAGAGAGATGTAGCACCACATTGAGATATTGCTCCCTAAACCATTATTTTGGTGGGAAATTAGAAATTTGAACGGTTACAGGTTGTTTCGATAGGATTTTTAAGTGATTTCCACCAAGTTGAAACAACTTTCATCAGATATAGAGACATTATTAAAATTATCTTCTCGAAAACGTTGACAAAATTCTATCCTTCGTTCCTTTTGTGAAAGTGTCATTATAGGGATTTTTTTGGTTTCTTTATATGCAGCCTTGTCTTTTCAGTGACATACGAACGGTTTCTGGACATATTTTTATATTTCGTTGATTTCAAAGTCTGTTAGCCAAATTGCGAAACCCCAGGCGCGGATTGTGTCGTTCTAAAGCCAATAAAGCGTTTAAATTGTCTCCTTTTATCTTACGGGGTATTGCTGAAACTGGTCTATGCCTCATATCCATGCAATTTTTTATCATCTTAATTTTTTATATACAGAACTTTTTCCCAGTTCAGTCAATTGCACTAATTTTTAACGTTTCGAAAACCTTTTCTCTGCAAATATTCTACCTGTTTCCTTCTTTCTAGTTGCGACATTATTTCATAAATTGTATGTCGACAATCAACAATATTCGATAATTAGTATTGCCATGCAATTTTGGCCATAGCCGACTATCTGCACAACCTATTTTATACATTACTTTCGTCTTAGAATACAAAAAATAAGTATATTAAAATTATGAAAAATAATAGATTCCGGATACTTTCTAGACGAACTATACATTCTGTCAAGAAAGTACCGGGAATTATCGATTTAAATCTGGCGGGGCAATGAGGCAGGTAAATTTTTTTTCCTAGGTTGGTACCACTGTCCTTAATTACTATGCCAAGCTTGAGCGGGATCTGTCAACTAGTGTGTTTGCAACAGAGTATTAAGTCAGTCGATGTCAGAGTGCGTGCCGATTTTTACTATGGGTGATTACGTTGAGCAAAGAATTTGTTTAAAGTTTTGTGTTGCAAATGAATTTTCGTGTGCCGATGCATTGAAAATGTTGCAAAAGGCCTTTGGTGATAATGCTCTATCGAAAACTCGTGCGGTTCAGTGGTACAGAGCCTTCAAGGACGGTCGTGAAGTGGTAGCCCATCGACGGCTTCGATCGAAGATAACGTCGATAAAATTAAGGAAAGGGTGCTGGAAAACCATCGTACCAGCTTGAGAGAGATAGCACATGATCTTAAGATATCCCACGAGTCCGCACGTACGATTTTGATTGATATTTTGGGCATGAGAAAGGTGGCCGCACGACTCGTACCGAAAGACCTGAATTTTCTTCAAAAACGTCATCGCGAACAGGTTGCTTCAGACATGCTGGATCGCTGTAATTCCGATTCTACATTCATGGAACGCATTAAAACTGGTGATGAGACCTGGGTCTACGAGTACGATATGCAAACAAGCCAGCAATCATCGGAATGGGTGGCAAAAAATGAGCCGAAACCGAAAAAACCACGCCAAAGCCGCTCGAAAATGAAGGTGATGCTCATTGTTTTCTTCGATATCCGTGGCGTGGTGCACTACGAATTCATTCCAGAGGGTCAGACGGTAAACAAGGAGTATTACCTAGGCGTTATGAAACGTTTGCGTGAGCGTATCCGTAAGAAGCGGCCAAATTTGTGGGCGAACAACTCATGAATTTTGCATGACGATAACGCGCCTTCTCACCGAGCTACGATTGTGACTGACTTTCTCGCCAAAAACTTAACAAACGTGCTTCACCAACTACCGTATTCGCCGGATTTGGCTCCCTGCGACTTTTTCCTCTTCCCAAAACTAAAATTGCCCCTTCGTGGCACCCGTTTTGAGTCGATTGAAGCCATAAAACAAAATTCGGCGCGAGAGCTAAAGTCCATCCCGGAAAGCGCCTATAAAAAATGTTTCGATAATTGGAAGTGCCGTTGGCATAGATGTATTGGAGCAAATGGAGCCTATTTTGAAGGCGACCCAATAAATTTTGACGATTAAATGTAAAAATGTTGTTTTAATTGAAAATTCCCGGTACTTTCTTGACAGAGTAGTACATAAGTTCTAAGTCATCCGAATGATTTTTGACTAGTAGTAGTAGTTAATTTTTTCAAATCTCTTTTTCAGAAGCGTCTAGTCAGAATAATAACGTACTCATAGAAAGAATATGATATACAGGGTGAGTCATTGAGTTGTATATTAATTTTAAACACAGTTTCCTCTCACTAAATAAAATAATTTTTTGCGCGTTTGTTCTAGGGGATAACATGCCGAAATTCGTCTCAAACGACTAGGATGGACTCATTGATGAAGAATTCGAGATCAAGAGTAATTATGTACGGAGAGAGGTAGAAATTTTAAAATTTCAGGGTTGGTTTGGGGCCTAAATATCTTGGTTAAATTCGCTGAAGGGTAAAATCGATATAATGGTTCCGCAGTTATTCACATTTGAAATTTTTTCTTGATTTCCCAATTATAATGTTATGAAGAGACCCAAAGACTTTTCAGGGTAGGTATAATTATATCAATTATGTTCAAGAAAAAGACAGATTCTGCTCAATGACTCGCAAGTTCTTCTTATTTGAAGTTTCAGTTGCCAAATATTTTCGGATGTACAAATTCGATCGAGCTCAAATTCAGTATTTAGATATGAAATAACATCACAGTTTCTAAATATACATTACGAGAATTTATCTCATTTCAAATCTTTAAAAATGGATATTTGAAACCGACAAATTCTAAGAGATTTAGAGAGACTTAGAACCAGTGTTTAAATCCAGGTGCAGTTTTATTATTCTTCAAAATTTTTTTTCTTTTCTGGTTTTGGTAAAAAGTATATGAAGATTTGTCGAACATATTTTTTCCATTCTTTCTTGCCAATATGTAACGTTGTAGATCAAAGTAAAAAGGATAAAGCCATTTCACCATCTATTTTCTTTCAAAAGATTTTCTGTTCGAAAGTTGCGAAAATTACGTTCATTTGGCTTCATCATATGCAGCTTTCCACTTATAGACACGCCTATTCATAAAGCTTAATGAATTAGCATAAAAAGCAGATAAAGTTTATTTTAAGTTATTATGAGAATTTTCATTTCACTTCAGAAAATTAAATTAACTCTTATTATTCCCCCTGAAATTAACTTTTTTCGAGCATTTCAGAATGAAATATTATAAAATCTGATTAAATTTAAATAAATTTCACTGTTTTTCTAGATCAGCTCTTGTGCTTGTGAAAGGCCTCGAATCAAGCTATACCCATGTTGCCACACTTCCTTTGAATATCATACGCCAAATTCTGGAACACTGTTCGACAATGCCACATGAAGACGGCACACTGAGCCATAGACTACGCAGAGAATTCATAGAATTCACACGTTTCCAGGCTACTTACGAGATAGTGCCCTGAGCGCGTTTTTCTAACGTGGTTTCCCAGTAGATCTACATTCACTTGAAGATGAGGGCAGATTGTAAATAAAACACAATTGACCACGTGTTTTTATTTTGAGGGAAAAACTAAGGGTAATTTTGTTTAGAAATAGGAACAATTAGACGGATACTACCCCCTAGGCAAGTGAACCATAGACAATCAAGAGCTTATGGTCACATAAAATTCAGACTCGGTTTCTTTTCGGTTCTTATTCTTAGAATAGAATCATTCAATTTGGTGTATTTAAATATTATCATTAAAAATAATTATTGAAAAGCGGTCACTCCATGCGACATAATTGAAATTATTGAAAATAATTCATTTTTGATACTTTTCAATTTTTTCCAAATAGGAATTAGTCACGCAGTAATAATCAGTCAGAGACTGATATTATGCTTTCAATGATGTACACAGGCAGCTTACTCATACTTATTATGGAGAATACAACTTTGTAAATTTTAAAATCGCTTTTTCTCAGAAATTGTTGATGTTATGAAAGAAAATCATTTAACTAAGTTGAAATGAGATATTCTTTCGTACATAAAATGAGGCACTCAAGTTAACAGTAAAGGCACTATAATCAGCATAATGTTGAATAACATTTTTCCCTAAATTTCAAATTTTCATGAAAAATTCGAAAACGTATATTTTATTTTTTGTTTTATCGATATGGATATATCTGATATTGCATTCAACAGTGTTTGATCCAAATTCTACATATGAGAGCTTGATTTTCAGTATCAATTAATTACATTTTACGCTTCTGGTCTTTTCTTTGTATTTCTAATTTTTAAATAAACAAACTTCTTAAGATAAGTGATTTGGTATAAGTATCTTTTATTTCTGTTAATAATTTATTTGGTTGTGAAAGTTGAAAACTTTCTTCAGAAGAATTAAATGAGATCTCTAATATTCCTTGAGTGAGTTGTTATAATTATTCAAGAAGTAGTGAAATACTTTTGAGAGCATCTATCAATTTAGCAATTACTGCTTTGTTTTTTTTAATAATTACAGAATAGCTGCATGATGATATCTAACTAAAGAGAACCATCAAAATTTCAGAAAGTCTAGCGAAACCATATTTTTAACTATCACCACCATCACAAACAATGAGCATCGTGTTAGAACATCAACTAAATCATCGTATTTCTTCTCATCATTTCAACAGACTCAGAGGTGACAATAGCATCTTGTGTGGGCTCGAATACCTGCCTAATTGAGCAGCGAGATGCTGCGTTTTCTGTACTGCAAGCAGAATGATTGATGATCTGAGAAATAAGAACAGTACCCATCCGAAAGGCGAACTTGAGTCGTTGAACGAAAAATACTACATTGCTTTCTTGTAGGGTCATTATTAAGATTTGTGTACTCATGTGCTGATACTGTACTAACAGTTCGTTATTTTATGAAGTTCCTCGTTAATTATTCAATTTCTCCACTTATGCGTTTCACTAATCGTAGAAGAATCAGATCTTTATTTAATTGATTTAATAATGATTATTGAAACATAGGTGAACGACGGGATATTGAGACCAGAATATGCCAAAGTGGAATGGCAACACTATTTGTCAAATATTGTTGATTGTCAACAGGTATACAATTCATGTAATAATGTCGCAACTAGAAAAAAAGGTAGAATATTTGTATAGAAAAGGTTTTCGAAACTTCATACAATTAGTGCATTTGGCTGAACTAAAAATAAATGCTGTATATGGGACAATAAAGAGGATAAAAATGGCATAGATATGAGACCAGTTTAAGGACCGCGTAAGATTAAAGGGAACAATTTAAACGCGTTGTTGGCCTTAGGACGACACAATCCACGCCTGGGTTTTCCCAAATTGGCTAACAGATTTGGAAATCCAAGAAATATAAAATTATGTCCAGAAACCGTCCGTATGTCACTAAAAATACAAGGCTACACATCAAGGAAACCAAAAATTCCTATAATGGCACCTTTATAGAAGAAATGAGGAATAGAATTTTGTCAATGTTTTCATGAAGATAATTTTAATAATGTCTTTATATCTGATGAAAGTTGTTTCCAACTTGGTGGAAAGCACTTAAAATCCTTTCAAAACAACCTGTTACCCTTCAAATTTCCCACTAAAATAATGGAAGCAATATCTCAGCGTGCTGCTAGGTCTCCCCTATACTTGATGGTACCATTAATAGTGAAAAGTATTGTGGCGTTCTGAGCGATTTTCTCCTCGAAACGGCACATGCCTTATATCCAGAGGGTTGGCGTTTTAAGCGGGATAATGCAAGATGCCATACTTCGGCCTATACTCAAGCTTGGATGCAAGAACACCAAGTGACAACCATTTCATGGCCAGCAGCTTCACCAGATCTTTGTCCTACTGCAAATGTATGGTTACTAATGAAGATTGAAGTTGAACGAGGAGCACCACGAAATAAAGATGATTTAATTCAGTCAGTTTTACAGTCCTGTACTACCATCACCGAAAATTATGGAGGTGCAAGGGCGGATCCAGCGTTCAATTCAGGGGTTGAGTCATAGAGTCATATACATATATTACAATCTACATATATATATATATATATATATATATATATATATATATATATATTGTCTTAATTTTCATTAGTATAATCGACTTTTAGAATAAAAACGCCTATTTGAAATAATATTAATACTTCTGGAGACAGACGGTCCTCCAGTCATTTATTACAGAATCTATCGAGTGTTTTTTTAGAGTGATAGAAATTTCGATAGGGATGATTGTTATTTGACAGAAGGTAGAAGCCATGTTGTTTTGACATTTCTGTTCAGTAAGCAATGATAAATTATCATGGAAAGACTCACGCCGTAACAACGTTCACAAATTGTTGAAATTCATTTTCAAAATCAGTGTTCTATTCGCCAAACTTATAAAGCACTTCGTGAAATTTATGGTTTACATAACCGTCCATCAGAGCAGCTTATTCGTCGAACTATCGATAGATTTCGGACAACATTTTCTCTACTCGATGCAACAACAATAACAAGTCAAAGAACTGTCCGTACAGAAGAAAATATCGCTGCTGTAAGTCATAGTGTTAATGATGATCCAGATTTGTCTATTCATCAACGTTCAGAATAAGTTGGACTCTGTGTATCCACCACATGAAAAATTTTGCATAAAGATCTTGGTCTACACCCATACAAGATCTAACTGGTTCAAGAACTAAAGCCACTTGACCATAATAAGCGTCGTTTGTTTGCTGATTGAGCCCTAGAATAGCTTGAAGTTGATTGACTTTTTTATCGTAAAATTGTGTTTAGTGATGAAGCTCATTTCTGGTTGAACGGCTATTTAAACAAGCAAAATTGCTGCATATGGTGTGAAAACGATCCTCAAGAAGTTCTGCAGATTCCATTGCATCCTGAAAATGCACTGTATGGGGTGCTTTGCACGCTGGAGGCATCATCGGTCCATATTTCTTTAAAAACGATGCTGGAGCTATTGTTACAGTGAATTATGCTCGTTATAGATCGATGATCAATGATTATTTGTTTCAAAATTTGAATGGTATTGACCCAGAAGTGTTTTGGTTCCAACAAGATGGTGCTACACCTCATGTTGCTACCGTAACAATTGATTTATTGAAAGAAAGATTTGGCGATAACATTATTTCTAGAAATGGTCCAATTAATTGGTCTCCAAGATCATGCGACATAACCCCACTAGATTATTTTCTTTGCGGTTATGTCAAGTCATAGGTTTATGCTGATAAACCAGAAACAATAGACGCTTTGGAAGCCAACATAACTCGTGTTATTGATGAAATAAGGCATGAATTACTCGAAAAAGTGGGCCAGAATTGGTCTGGTCGAATGCGTTTCCTCAGAGCTAGTCGTAGTGGACATATGCCGGAAATTATTTTTAAAATATAAATGTCATAAAATTATCTTTCAATTAAAAAAAATATTGTCTTCAATCTTGATTTAAATGTGTTTTATTTCAATTTAAAGTTCTATCACTCTAAAGAAACACCGGATTGAAGAGCCCTGCGGAAATACTCTTCAGCTGATTAAGCAAGATGGTTATTGGCGCTGTGTGTTTGTCGTGATACTATTCTGGGACATTTAATTTCTGCATCTAGTTGCTCAGTTACTTCGTTTGCCTTTTCATAAAGCTGTAGCAAAATTGTTTCAGCATTTTTTCTTTCATTTCTTTGGACAGTCATTGTATCATTTATGGCGTCCGTAGACCTTTTTAAATCAACTGACCTCGTTTGCAATACTCTGCCTAAGGCTACTGTTGTACCTGAAAAATATTAAGTTAAATTTAAACTATAGCTTGGCTCTTTACGTGACATATACGGTAATTTGAACTGCCTTTGCTGAAATGCTCAAAAGGTACTAATAAAATAAATTATTCAGATCTTACGTTATGCATGAGTATCCGAGAATAAAAAACACAATATTTAGGTACCTTAAACATCACTCAAACAGATAGATGATATGAAGTCCGAACTGCCCAGCGTTTGCAGTAAGCAATGCGTCATTGGCTGTTTTGTGGCCTTGCCAAGTAGAAATCTTTTCCAGAGCACTACAAATTTTCGCTAAGTTTTCTCCTTCAAATTGTATATGCCCATCAGTCCTTTCGACCCAACGCGTTTCACAGATATTTGCATTGTAACTCCAAGTTTTTGTTTAAAGATTTGATGTATCTTTGTGAATGCATTGGCAAATGCCACAACTTTTCTCATCGTGTCCAAGGTTTTGTGGCATTTTGGATGACGTAGCTAATGTATTATTGAGAACGTGATTGCTGCACGGGCAATGTTTGACATGTACAGCTTTTGACAACTCCTGTACAGCACCCCTTGTATCTGAGGCCATAACAGAGCAGTTGTCAGTCCCAATACCCACACACCATGTTAAATCTATATTAAATTTGAGACATATTTTCAACGATTTTCGTCAGTGATGCACCTGTCAACCGAGGCTCTATAGCGTCTTTATTTTTATCCACTTCATCACATCTAAGAGTATCGTATGTATCACAGAAAATCACAAAATCTTTCTTTATGATACCATTGTGAAGATATCTAAATGATAGGCTCAGCTGTGAGACATGTGATATATTTGTTGTTTCATCAAATAGAATTGAAAAGTATTAGCTTCCTTCACTTTCTGTAATATTGTTTCCTGAATGATTTCCTTGCGTTAGATTTAGAAGTTTAATCAATAAGAATAGAAAAATTATCACTAGTCAACCTAAACCTAGCCCAAGATCCGCGCTTGTGGAGGTGATCTACTTTCGGGTGAACCTTGACGTTTAGTCAAGTGTTTAAAGTTAAATGGGGGTTTGGGTAAGTATATATGATGAATATTTTGTTATAATTTTTTAATTCAAGAATTAAAAATATATACTAAATGATTACAATTGAGCTTTGATTTTTCCGGATACTTTCAAGACGGACTATACATTAAGCCCTTTCGACCTTCTGTAGGAGACTGCCGACCAGCATTAACATCTTTTTTTCAAGAAATCTACTAACTATCCGTCAAAAAACTACCGAAAATCTACTAAACAACTTTCAGAATCTGCCAAAAGACCTATCGAGTCGTTCAAAAAACTGCGATTGACTGAAATAAAAAAATGTGATCTACTAATGAAAATTAGGCACTTTAGAATCAATTCTAGTAATTCTACCTATGTAAAAAGTATATCGGTAAACTATATCTGCAATAATTTCATACCGTTACAGAGTTCTACACCAATTAACATACCAAATACAGACGAAATATAAGTTTGTTATACTATAGGCTGTTTTTTTAGAGTGATAGAACTTTAAATTGAAATAAAACTCATTTAAATTGAGAGTGAAGCCAAATTTTTTTTTATTTGAAGGATAATTTTATGACTTTTATGGTTTTAAAATAATTTCCGGCATATGTCCACCACGACTAGCTCTGAGGAACCGCATTCGACCAGACCAATTTTGTACCACTTTTTCGAGTAATTTAGGCCTTATTTCATCAATAACACGTGTTATGTTGGCTCCCAAAGCGTCTATTGTTTCTGGTTTGTCAGCATAAACCAATGACTTGACATAATCCCAAAGAAAATAATCCAGTGGAGTTATGTCGCATGAAATAATGTTATCGCCAAATCTTTCTTTAATAAATCAATTGTTACGGTAGCAGCATGAGGCGTAGCGCCATCTTGTTGGAACCAAAACACTTCTGGGTCGATACCATTAAAATTTTGAAACAAATAATCATTGATCATCGATCTGTAACGAGCACCATTCACTGCAACATTAGCTCCAGCATAGTTTTTAAAGAAATATAGACCGATGATGCCTCCAGGGTGTAAAGCACACTACAGTGCATTTTTCAGGGTGCAATGGAACCTGCAGAACTTCTTGAGGATTGTTTTCACTCCATATACGACAATTTTGCTTGTTTACATAGCCGTTCAAATGAAATGAGCTTCATCACTAAACACAATGTTACAATAAAAAAGTGGATCAACTTCAAGCCGTTCTATGGCCCAATCAGCAAACAAACGTCGCCTATTATGGTCAAGTGGCTTCAGTTCTTGAACTAGTTGGATCTTTGGATCTGTAGACCAAGATCTTTACGCAAAATTTTCCATGTGGTGGCTGCACAGAGTCCAACTTGTTGTGAACGTCGACGAATAGATAAATCTGGATCATCGTTAAAACTATGACTTACAGAAGCGATATTTTCTTCTGTACGTACAGTTCTTTGTCTTGTTGTTGTTGTTGCAACAGGTAGAGAAAATTTTGTCCGAAATCTATCGATGGTTCGACGAATAAGCTGCTCTGATGGACGATTATGTAAAACATAAATTCACGAAGTGCTCTATAAGTTTGGCGAATAGAACAATCATTTTGAAAATAGATTGCAACAATTTGTAAACGTTGTTGCGGCGTGATTCTTTCCATGATAATTTGTCAATGCTTACTGAACAGAAATGTCAAAACAACATGGCTTCTACCTTCTGTCAAATCACAGTTATCCCTATCGAAAGTTCTATCACTCTAAAAAGAACACTCGGTAGATGGTAACAGTGGCATTACTCAAGCAGACCTGTAGAGGGAGAATTTCAACGGAAAGCGGGAACTGATGAAATTTTAAAATCAGAGTATGAATGAAATAACTGATTAAACACTGGTCCACATACCACAGACTCTGTGGTCCACATACCACAGACTCTGTGGTCCACATACCACAGAGTCTTTGGTCGGGCCATTATTCAGCATTTTCATCAGGAGATAAAATCTACTAAGAATCTA
The DNA here is from genome assembly GCA_034642435.1 of Megalocaria dilatata. Classification (NCBI taxonomy): domain Eukaryota; kingdom Metazoa; phylum Arthropoda; class Insecta; order Coleoptera; family Coccinellidae; genus Megalocaria; species Megalocaria dilatata. The sequence continues at coordinate 27,245,464 of CM067859.1, forward strand.
CCATAAAAAGTTGACTACTAAATTTTGGACGGATTTGCCGAAAATCTACCAAAAAAGTAGAAATCTACCAAATGTGGTAACGCTGCTGCGGACCTCTGTAAAAGATATCGCGGAAACGTACATCGTCTTTATTCATAGTCATGTATTTCCAGAGGTTATTACCGCCCCTCGCAACGCCATTCAGAATCCCGCAACAATACTCTCGACATCCTCGCCTTCTTTTATGTTCCCATATTTCGGCGCTCGAATATCTCTCACACACACACATACAAGTAATCTGTGCGCCCCGCAAACCGAAATGACATCGGTGTCAACTGCACCGAGTGTTGGGACAAGGCAACAAACGACGACCCGGTCCATAAATCTCCGGCACACAGAGGGTGGCCCGTTGAAGTCTTGCCGCCAAAGGGGCACCGACTTCAGCGCCATAATAAGCGGCATTGTAACGGAGAGCCGTCAAAGGGCGGCCCTGTTAAACCGCACGCTAATATGTGTTAAGCTGACCCACGCCAACATTTATTTCTCGGCCCGTTTCGCTGATTGTGACCCACGATTTCTTTCCGGCTTAGAAAGTCACTCTCCTTTTCCCTTATTTTTTCGATGAATGAACATACAAATCGGATTTCGCCTTCCGCTTTTTGTCGTGAAAAGTTAAAAAACGGCAACACGGTTTGTTGAATTTCAGGTAGCCATGTTGGCGTCATTTATTTATTTAGTCACAGCATTCAAACACTAATCAAGTATGCTGTATGTTCACTCAAAGTTACTGAAAATTTGAAATAACAAATGAAAGTTTGCATCTGAGTTATGGTACATAAAGGATACATTTTTGTGAAACCACGTCGCAAATGACAAATTTTGATTTAATTGCCTAATGAAAGTCTTTCAGACACTAATGGCTAATTTTGTTAATTTTCAAAGTCTAGCTTCTCCTCTGTAAGAGCAATGCAAATACTAGAAGTCGGAAGTAATAAAGTACTTAAAAGCCTTTTTCTGTAACTAAGATTGAAATGAACGCAAGCGGTAAATTCAAATGATATACAATTTAGACTGGGCCAAAAAAACGTCAATTTTTTTTTAAACGATACTGTGAAAATATCATTCGTGATGATAAAAAAAATATCGTGAAAGTTTGAGTTCTAGTATTAAGGGGTGTATCGTTACGATTATTGGTTTTTAACAGTAATAGCATTTTTTTACTCAAAACTCTTCAATTATTGATCTGAAAAATTCAAGCAATGCGTATTCTTAAAGGAAATCGAATTCCCTAGAAAAAAGCTATCTTTGTGAATTTATGTAAAACTAGCCGTTTGCTTGTAATCGTGCCCTAAACATTGATTTATTTTTTCAATTTTGCGTTTCGATTTTGCATTTTTGTAACTACCAGAAATATCAATATTTCTTCAAATTCACCTTCAACGTCGAATAACTTTGGAAGGAGTGAACTTAATTAAAAATGTTAAGAAACTTTTTTTGTAGAGTATTGAATTTCCTTCAAAAGTAAATATTTTGTACCATAAAAATATTGAAATTTCTGGTAGTTACAAAAATGCAAAATCGAAACGCAAAATTGGAAAAATAAATCAATGTTTAAGGCACGATAACCAGCAAACGGTTAGTTTTACATAAATTCACAAAGAAAGCTTTTTTCTAGGAAATTTAATTTCCTTTGAGAATACCCATCGCTCGAATTTTTCAGATTAATAATTGACCAGTTTTGAGTAAAAAAATGCGATTACTGTTAAAAAAACAATAATCGTAACGATACACCCCTTAATACTATTATTAAGAGCTCAAACTTTCACGATAATTTTTTTTTATTATCATAAATGATATTTTCACAGTACCGTAAAAAAATGGACGTTTTTTTTGCCCTAGTCTAATATACATCCAGTTCCGGAATAACACAGCATCAGATAAATTAATTCGGCTAATATGTACCAAATATCATCAATAAGGAGTGTGAACTACAGTAAAAAAAAAGTTCTACAAATCGAGACAGTGTAACAACATCTGAAAACTAATAATAATGATATTGATTGCTCGCATATCACTTGGTGTAACATTTTTAAATTAATAAAGTAAATAAAAACAACTTGGCTTAAGTTTCACTGTTTATTTCATGTCTATTTACAAAAAACTCGCTGTAAATAGTGAATTGGCATGAAACTCAATTGTTCATTTCAATGTCTTTGTTTTGGTTTTTGTTTTGATTGATTTGAGTGTGGAAAGGTTTCTGTTTATAGGTGTTTCAGGATTGAAAGATTTTATTATATCAGTTGCGGCAAATTTTGTTTGATTATTAGAGTTTTTTAAAGCTAATTCTGTTTCTATAATTAATGTGTTGATATTTTGTTTATTTTTAATTACCATATTATGTTTAAAGCCTTTATTTAGGAGTGATATTTCTTTTGTGTTAAACTGAGTTGTGGATAAATTTATGAAATTTTCAAAAAATACATGATCTGTACACGCCTAACAGAACATAAAAGAAGTTTCGATAAAAATAAAAAAGATTCACATTATGCTAAACACCTTCTTGAAAATAACCATTCTTTCACAAAAGAAATAGAAATTCTACATGTTGAAAATAGAGGTCTAAAATTGAACTTATGGGAAATTTACGAAATAAATAAACATAAAAACAGCAATAACCTAGTAAATGAACAAATAGATTTTTATTACACCCCTCTATTCAATATTTACAAGGGATCGAGTGAACATGATTCTGAAGGGAATATTCTTTGAGAAAACCAACCCGACGAACAATTTAAAAACACATGTACACCTTCTGTAAAAAATCTTATAAATTCATTGTACAACAACTGTTACTTCGTATTCTGATGAAGTCTTTCAAGCAAAGACGAAACGTACGTCAATACCAAAAATAAAGTAGAAAATGTAAACAAGTGTTTTATTTTATAATGACAAAAAATATAAACTGTCAATTAAAATTCATAAATAGAGTTTTTGATGATCCCAGGACGACTTTTAGGTGAGTTATATTTGTTGTTGGTTAATTTTATTTTTTAAATTTGATTTAGGACCGATGAAGACCTTATCGGAATTCTAATTGTTTTCGAAGATATAATGCATGTTTTGAGAGATTTTTATTTAAATATATTGAATATTTCGAATAAACCATATTTTCTAAGAAGTCCTTAAATTATGTTTTGTATTTTTGAAAAGAAATTAGTTTTCATAATTGTAAGATCAGAAACAAAATTTTGTCTCCTTCAAATATTTATTTATTAATTTTAATTGACAGTTTATATTTGTTGGGTTATTTATTCCATTTGATAAGTAAGTAAGTAAATATTTATTTCAGCAATTATAGTGAACTACAAATTTGAAACAAGTCAAAATTTCAATATTCTCAATCACAAAAATTCATATACTCTTTACTGTCATAAGGTTCACAATCTATCAATCACTTATGGACTTCTTTTTTTTTAACTCTCTTATTCTATAATCTTTTGGATCTTTCTAGATAAAGCATTGAACATTTTAATTGCCATATAGAGAGGATGCTTTTCAACTTGCAAGTGAGTGGTTAGGAAAGAAAAATGGGTACATACGCCTAGTATTATTTACATTTTTATAATTCACAAAGTATTATGTATGTGGAAGAATAACAATAAGCGATATCTGTAGAGCCCATAAACTGTCAATATTTTATTTTTCTTGAATAAACTTCTACATCTTTCCCTATATTTTAGGCCCAGCATTGTTCTAATTGCCCATTTTTGAGTAACGAAAATTCTATCAATACTCGAGGAACCAGCCCAAAAAATTATACCATAAGATGTTAAAGATTGAAAATTTACAAAGTAAATGGTCCTCAATATATCTACATCAACTTGTTTTTGTACTACATTCAAGCTGTATATTACAGAGTTTAATTTTTTTCTTAGTTGTTCGATCTGATTTTTCCACTTCATTTTCATCAATTAAAACTCCTAAAAATGCAACATCATTCTTTACTTCAATCTCGTAATCTTCATAGTTACTTTCTGGGAATATGTGCTTTGATCTATCTGTAGAGAAATAAGTACAGACAGTTTTTTGTCTATTCAGAACAAGTTTGTTATCACAACACCAGTTGCCTAGGTCTTTTAGCACTAATTTGAGGCACTCAATCGATGAAGGGACATTATCACATTCAATCAAAAACATTCGAATCATCCGCCAAATTTAATGATGTGCAATTTGCTGGCAAAATAGAGTCGAGGTCATTAATATACACAAGAAATAGTAATGGTCCTAATATGCTACCTTGTGGAATGCCCATGGTTATGTCCCCACCTTCTGATGTAACTTCTACTCCATGTAATGATATTCTTACTCTCTGTTTTCTGTTCTGCAGGTAAAATTAAGTTGTTTATCTCTAATACCACTCTTTTCCAGTTTCAATAAGAGCTGTTCATGGTCAACATAATCAAAAGCCTAAGAGAGATCCAGAAACAATCTCACAGCTACATTTCCTCTGTCCAAGGCATCCATTATAGTCAAGGTCAGTTCATATATTGCTGTTTCAGAATTTCTTTCTTTCATGTATCCATGCTGACAACTTGAAATGACATTAAACTTTTTGAAGAATTTGAGAAGGAGGATAGCAACAATTTTCTCGATAATTTTTGAAAAGGAACTCAGTAAACTTACTGGTCTATAATTTCCTAAATCATCTTCGTTCCCCCTTTTATAGATTGGCTTAACTACCGCCACCTTCAATGCATCAGGAAAAAAACCCTTTTTAAGAGCATTATTCAGTATATATGTTATTGGTGTTACCATATTACTCAAGCACTTCTTCAATAGACTCGTGTTTTATTATTGAGTTTTTCCACCATTGACATTACTTCCGATTCTGTTACGTCGATTGCAAAGAAGGAATTTTTATTCGTCTTTCCAGCCTTATATTTTTTCCAGATGGGAGATCCTAACTAAATTGGGGCCAATGGTTGTGAAAAACTCATTGAAATCTTCAGCCAGCCATTTAGGTTCTTTGTTCTTTATAGATAACTCTTTGTTTCTTTCTTCTTTTCCAGTTATCGACTTCACCAATTTCCAAGTTGCTCTACATTTATTCTCTGCAAGTGTTATCGGATTTACTGAATGAGCCCTTTAAGCTGATGTGATAGCCAAGTCGTATTTTTCCTTCACATATTTATAAGAGTTTCCCAACTCCTGTTTTGCTGTACATGCCACTAGCAAGTAATCCAGTATGTTCTTCATTGATTTTATGTGGGGAGTCTCCTTGAATTGTTTTTTACGGTTGTTTTTATTTCTTCTTACCAATGGAAAGCAGGTGTCAAATAAGGTCTTTAACCATTTTCTCAAAATCATTCCACATCTCATTCACTTCATTCCCTTTAAATTCAAATATACTTCCCCAATCTTGTTTTGCAAGGCAGTCAAAAAATTCATTTGTAGTTTCTTCATTAATTGGTCGGATCAAAACTTTACTATCTTTAATAGTTGGCCTATTGTTATCGAAATTGAAAATACAGGTAAAATGGTCTAATACATGATTTTCAATTACCTTTGATTCTCCCTTTGTGCTGGTATGGAAGTTATCTAAGCAGGAGTCTGAGATTGGTCAGGTAGCTTCATTGATGGTCATTTCGAGGTTGTAGCATTTAATAAAGGAACGGAACTCACGTGCTTCTGTATTCTCAGAAAGGACATCCACATTAAAAAAGAATGAAGTATGGTGGTTATCTTCTCAAAAAAATGTCAATATCACTTTGTGGTGATCTATAAATACAGATAGTGATGTATTTAATTGAATTTAGAGTGAACCGAATTGAAGAACATTCAAATACATTAGCAACACCCATCGATGATATATCTGCCCTTTCGCTGTGGTCATAACGTAACATATTATATAATGAGTTTTGATTTTATATGTCTATTAAATATAAGCTGTGCTTATAAGACATTTATTTAATTTCCTAATGCTATTTTGTTTTTATACATAATGTTTCAGCTTCTTTAACATGAAAACTTTTTTTGATGTTGTGTTTATACCCTTTTTTAGAATATTTTGTTCATCATCCGAAAATATTTAGTTCTTTATTACTTTTGTCTTTACGTTTAATTATATTGTTACCCAACACGTGGAATCAATAAGCACATTATGAAAAATACATTAGAGGTAGTGTACCGCAAACTCAGCTAGTTAAATGAAACGAACAACGTTATTACGACGCTGCAAATGTTCGAAAAAAGTCGGAATGCCTTCCAATAATTATTTCAATTCATTAAGTATTTATGGGCCTTCCCGGGCGTTTAAACGGTTGGCTGTATCGGCCTGCAGCGCCAAACCAATAATATAATATGGCTAAATAGTCGGCCTCTTTGTGCCATACGATATATGATCGGTTCCAATATGGAAGAGGGCGAGTTCATTTCGAAAATCTAAGGCTGCCCACCCACACACGTTATCCGTAAAAATATGTATGCTTTATAACCGTTAACAGTCGAAGGCAAGTCTGTTATCGAAGTCTATGAGCTTATTAATGTACACCCATGACTCTGCTCTGTTGATCGTCTAGTGATACGGAAGCAATCTGCCTTGTGTATGTAACCGGATATATAGCGGGTTATTGATTTCGTGGTCCAGATTCCACAGCCGTGTTTCAATGACATATGTCGAACAGAACTGTGATCCGAAGCCTCATATGTTTAGTTGAAAGTTGGCCATTCAACAGTATGGATCGTTTATCTATTACTGAACGTGTGGAAACTGTATAAACTACAAAAACAATGATTCTGTTACTGATGTCTTAAGGCCCATACATCATCGAAATGCTCGTTTGACCGAAAATATTTGTACTGTAAGTGAAAGTTTTGAAGAAGATCCAAACTTATCAATTCATTGGCGCGCACAACATTTGGAACTCTCTTACAGCACGCTATGGCGTATTTTGCATCTGGATTTGCATCTCCATCCTTATAAGGTTCAGTTGACACAAGAACTAATGCCAGCTGACCATAGAATGCGTAGAACATATGCTGATTGAGTCCTTGGACAACAACTTTTGGATGATGATTTTACGCATCGAATTTCCTTCAGCGTCAAAGCACATTTTTCACTTGGTGGCTATGTAGACAATCAAATTTGTCGCATCTGGGCTAGTGAAAATCCTAATGTAGCTGCTGGCATTTCATTACATTCACAAAAAGTCACTGCAAGGTGTGCAATTTGGTCTGGTGGACTTATTGGTCCGTACTTCTTTGAAAATGACGAAGGTGTCACTTAAACCGTCAATTCTCATCGCTATAGCCAAATGATTACCGATTTTTTTGGCCTGAAATTAATGATATGGAAATGGAACAGATGTGGTTCCGGCAAGATGGTGGAACAAGCCACACATCGTGACCCTTTTTGGCTTTATTGCAAGGAAAATTCCCAGGAAGCGTAATTTCTCGTTTTAGCGATGTGAATAGGCCACCAAGATCTTGTGATTTATCGCCTTTGGAGTTTTTTTGTGGGGTTATGCAAAGGAGCGTGTTTGTGCCGATAATTCTCAAACTATTGACGATCTGAAAACCAACATAGGTCAAGTTATTGGTGAGATATTGCCCGAAATGTGCCGGAGAGTCATCGAAAATTACCTCACAAGGATCGAGTCCTGTTAGAGATAGCGTGGAGGACATTTAAATTACCAAAATTAAAAACAAATATTACCCACATCCAAGTTATTACTCCAGTGTTCTGACTCATAAAATTTGAATGCTCTTAAAAGGCTTTATGTCCAAAAATCTCCCAGGAATTGAGGTAGTATAAAATTACTCGAACTTCTCTCAGATGTTAGGAAATCTATCAGTTCTTGCGACTACCAAACACAGTTGACATGCAAATAATGACTAGCAATTTCTCTGTTGCAGTGAGGGAATAAAAACAGATGCGTGCACCCAAAAAACAACATACAATCATATATACGGAACCTACACCGGGCGTTGAACGCTTTCTAAAATGCCTTGATAGATTATACTTAATTTTTCGACGTCTTGTTTCTGGTTCATAATCTTAGGATGTTTTTTGATTTCAATCATTTCATTTAGTAGTCTTTTCTAATAATTGTTCTGTTTGCCTAAAATAGCGACATTATTGAAATCGAAATCATGTTGTTTGTCCTCAAAATGCTCGGCTAATGCTGTCTTATTTTTTGCATTGATAATGTTAACGGGTCTTATGCTTCGTTTATGCTCAGAAATTCTCGTCTTTAAATATCTTCGGAATTGACCTATGTATATTTCATTACATTTATTACATTATATTTTGTATATAACATTGCTTTCGATGTCTTGTGGTGTCTTTTTTCTGCTTCGTAAACAGTTTCTTAATTTCATTTTCATTCTTAAAAGCAACTTTCATATTTACAGTCTTGAGCTGTGCGGCTATTCTTTCCGAGAGAGATTTTATGTATGAAATCTTGAAGTATTTCGCTTCTTCATTCTGAACTGGAAATGCTATGCTAGGGAAAGGGAAGAATAAATATTTGTTCACAAGTTTATGGGGCTAGTTGTTTTTCACTAAGTAAGTCTTTATCTTGTTGAAATTTGTATCCTAACAGTATGAACAACAGACAAGACGTCGAAAAATTTAGTATAATCTATCAAGGCATTTTGAAAAGCGTTTAACGCCCGGTGTAGGTTCCGTATATATGATTGTGTGTTGTTTTTTGGGTACACGCATTTGTTTTTATTCCCTCACTGCAACAGAGAACATGTTAGTCATTATTTGCATGTCAACTGTGTTTGGTAGTCGCAAGAACTGATAGATTTCCAGACATCTGGGAGAAATTCGAGTAATTTTATAGTACTTCAATTCCTGGGAAATTTTTGGACATAATTCCCTTTAAGAGCATTCAAATTTTATCTGTCAGAACACTAGAGTAATAACTTGGATGTGGGTGATATTTGTTTTCAATTTTCTTATTATGTAATGTTCTCATACAAATTTATTGTTGTCGTCGTGTAACACTGTAAAATTCTATTTTCAAGTGCCCTGAGGAAAACATAATTTAGGTCGAAACGTCAGCAAATACAACATATTTACCCCAACGAATATTTTGCTTGACCTATATCCAACTAACTATCTATAATTATATACACTGAGATCTCAAATTTTCTTATTGATTATAAAATATAACTAATAAAATAGAGTAATAAACTAGATTAGAGATAAGTGGACTGTATTAAATGGATTGAAAGAATACTACTACACTTGAACAAGTATAGAAGATATATTCAAAGTGAAAAAATATTTGTCATAAAATGGTAAATGTATATAAAATTAACTTACTGGACTTCTTATGTGTGGTGCTGTGTCCAAAGGTCCCGAGGGGACTGGTGTGTGGAACCGTTTTTGAATACAATACGAATAGAATTGGTTTGGTTTATCAAGAATTACATAACATTTCGTCCATGGTTTCTGTGGTTATTCTGTTTTCATAGAGAAAATTATAATTCTATGTTCTAACCTAACCCTATCTGAATATCGTAACGTAAACAAGCAATGATTTATTGTTGAATTCAAATTGGAAAACTTTACATAAATAAACTTATTTCACCTTTGGTAAGTTTAATCGTCCATTAACAATGTTCCTTTGATGTTGACTTGCTCTATTTCAGGATTTTGTTTTGTTTCCTGAAGAATATTTCCGGAATGTTCGGATCTCTCAGCTTACTTCGATGAATGCTTCTTATGGATTTAAATTGTTGAATTCTCGATAGATATTTGGGATGTTTCCATTTACAATACTCAGGTAACGAAATTTTAATATCACATTTTCATTCACTATAATAATATTAATTTATTTTTAGGTTTTGGAACTGGATTATTGAAGAGAAAAATGTTCTATTTTGAGACAGACCGATATGAATTCTGCTCTCGTAATTTTAAGACTGATTAAATTTTTCTGTGTCTTTCTTATTTATAGTTTTCACGAAAAATTGAATTTCAAAGCTTCTGCCAAAATTATTGAAATGCTTTCGATGATTTTACAAAATTTAGAATATTTCTTGGTTTTAAATTACTTTTGAAAATTAGCCTATTTTTTAAACTACATTTTGATGTATGTTTCATGTCAAATAGAACAGTAAAAGTCTTGCTTTTCATCCGTAGAGTATTTCAAGTGTCAAAATTTAACAAAGTTTAACTTCTAATGCTTATAACTTATAAATTACTTACTATTACTTATGAAATTGATTAAATTTCTTTAGCTTAGATGCTATTACAATTCTTTTGATGCCTAATCATCTTGAAGGATATTTATTACATTAATAATTTCAGAATATCTGATGTTGATGTATCTTTCATTGAATTAATTGAATTTTGATCAAATTTGTCCTATTTACATCATTCTGGTGAGTTATATTTAATTTAGCTTGTTCTTTGTCAATAATTTCACTGAAGTTTATGTGATTAATGATAGTAACAAATCTTTTCAACAATTTCTTCATCAAAACCAAATTACTTCTATTTCTTGCAACTTTGGCAGTTTTTACATTGAATAATTGTGAATTGAAATCTCCCTGTGAATTCTGTTAATAAATTGTCAACAAGATTACTGATTTTTGATTACCGTTCAAAGAATTTTCACTCGACTAGTCGTTATGTACTCTGATTATGTTTTTTTTCATAATATGAGTTTGTGAGTATTTTTGTGAATTGAATTATCAATATTTCTATCAGAATGGATATTATTTAATTAATGTTGGTCTGGTTACAATCTAACGAGTCAACTTATACACAACAGTGAGTCTTTTCCTTAATATATTTGTGTAATTATTTATTTTAACTGTAAATTCCATGACAATATACTAAATTGAAACTGTGTGTTCTAAGAAAATTATTTAATTTAATTTTTGAAAAGATTTTGAGAAGAATTATTCATCAAATTATATTATAATTTGTGGTGAGGTTAGCAGAATTAATCTGTTTAATATTTTAGATATTGTAAAAGCCTCTTTTTATTATTTTTTTATATATTAATCTTTCCGAGGCACTCAGGATCACAAGTTTTCAATATTAATTCTCATGAATTTGCGATAAAAACTTAGATTCAGGTTTTAGCAGATTTCAACGAGAACTCGCTGTTGGGACACTTCGATAATTCGAATCATGGATGATGAAGAAATATCTCATTCTTTCCCTAGCTTTAGCACCAGCTGTTGCCGAAGAGGTGTAAAAAAGATAATGCCCAGGTTTCAACTTGTAAAGCAGTCATTTTCGAACAATTAGTGTTCGAATTCAATTTAGACCCGCGTGCGAATAAATCGGATTTGACTTTGCGTGGCACATGAATTACAATTAGGTGAGAAATGTTTGAATAAACATGTCATGGCGGCGGCGAACCACAAATTCTGCGAAAGGAAACGAACTGCCATTTTTACCGGCGGCCACAGAGGGTTACTTGACGTACTTTTATACATCATTCAAGTTTTAGTGTGGTTGCCTGTGTGCTCAACACAAGATTATGTTCATAAAATTCAGACCGCTCTGGATGGCAGGATGCATTCAAGATTATTGAGTATTTTCAAACGTCCAGGTGAGGAGATTTGTTTTGTTCACTTCGTTTCATTTTTATTCATTCGTTTTTCCGTCTGTTGGCTTCTTTTGCATTTTTTATAGTTTAAATTTGAATGAGTGAATTCAAAATATCTTAGAACCACTGTTTCTATTCAAGTAGACATATTTAATTCTCAAATATCATACAACACTAAAAAATATGAAGGTCGCACAACCTATAAATCCTCCAGCCCTTTGTTCTACAAGATCCGAATCAAGAACAAGACAAAATTAAATTCCTAATAAAACTCCAAATGAAAAGAAATTATGAAGCATAAAGCTCTTCAGCTTCATGAAACCTTAAAAAGTGGAAATGAAAAATTTACCGTGAGTGATGGATGGCTGCAAATGTTCAAGATTAGTTATGATCTTAGATTTTTGAAAATTTGTGGAGATCAACTATCATCAGAGGTGCATAATATTAGCTCATTCAAAATTGAATTGGTTCAATTAATAGAGAAATTTGAGCTCCTTCACGACCGGATATACAATGCTAACGAGACTGGATTGTACTGGAAAATTATGCCTGATAAAACCTTTTTAATGAGTTCTGAAAAAACTTCACCCGGTCTCAAAACATCAAAGCAGCGAATTACCTTCTTGGGTTGTGCGAACGTATCAGGTTCCCAAAAACTCACGCCGTTGATTATTGGCAAAGCAAAGAAGAGCATCCCAAAATTTCGATAATCTCTGTATCTACAAAAATCCAAAAATGCTTGGATGACAAAGAAAATTTTCAAAAACATGTCATGCATGTCAAACATGTCATGCAGTTATGGTGTTACCATACTCACCTGATGAAGTCAAAATGTTATTGACGAAACAATTGTTGTGTAATTAATAATTATTAGCGGAAATAAAGTGTTTTACTTTAAATCATACGATGAGTTCCCGACAAGAATAGACAGAAACAATATGGTTTTCATTGTTCCTGGTTAACTTTCCATGTGGTCATCATTACATAAGATGCAGGAATGGTTGAGTAAGAAGGCCAGTTTAAGAACACCCTCTAATTGGAAGCATCTTCCACAGCTATCAGTAAACCTTAGGCGACAGATTATACGTATTTTTTCACTTGGTGAAAATCTTTTCCACAGCCTCTACCCCAGAACAACAAACCATTGCTAATGAGACTATGAAAATAACAACAAAGTAAGTATGCTTGTTTCTCTGCTACGTGTTTGTTCATTTGACCATGGAAGATGTGTTTGCGAATTAGTGAAGTACGAGGGGTGTGCAATGTATTCTCGGTATCGGGGTGATTTGATAAGAATGTGAGTAATCTAATTATCTCATTTACTAATGACACTATCTGAGGGTATAAATATAAAATTTCACTAATTTACGACCATAAGTTTTCTAAGTATCCCCAGTGAAAAACGCCCAGAATGACTGACGCCACAACGATGAAGAAAAGTTCCTCACTAAGCATGGAAAAAGTCAAAATATCATTCATGAAGAGATGGTTGCTGTTTACCAAGACTGTGCTCCGTCTTTATCCACCGTTTAAAAGTGGTCAAGTGAATTCAAAAGAGGCAGAGAAAGCATTGAAGACGACTCGGATGGGTCCGTTTGCGTTACCACTGAAGAAAATGTGCAAAAAGTAGAAAAGCTGTTGCTTGCAGACGCCAAAATAAAAATCAAGATGTTAACAGAGATGACAAGCCTACCCTTGGGTACCACACATGTTATCCTTCAACTTCATGACTAACTTAACACCTCAAATGTCAATGCAAGATGGGTACCGAGATTGCTCACCACACTGTAAGGAGTTTTTAGAGCTCCGTGGTGAAGACCCATCGACTCTTTTCAACCGGCTGGTTACTGGGGATGAGACGTAGGTGCATCACTATGACCTTGAGAGTAAGGAAGTGTCCATGCAGTGGATTGAGAAGTGTGCACAGTTCCCAAACAAGTTTAAAGTCACCGCATTTGCTGTACAAATAATCGATATGGTCTTTTGGGATTCTAAATATATTTTATTGATAGAATACACTAAAAAAGGGGAAGGCATCATAGCAATATCATATGCAATCATTTTGCGTAAATTAGGAGAAGAAATCAGAGGAAAATTCACAGCGGGGGTGTTGCTGCTTAAGAACAACGCGCCGGTTCACAAGGCCCGCGTGGCGAAGGTTGTGCTGTGTGGGAATGTGGCTTGGAAGAAATGACTCATCCTCCGTATAGTCCAGACTTGACGATGAAGAACTGAGGGTAGCAATTCATACTTTTTTTGAGAAGAAGCCGAAAGAATATTTTCACAAGGTTTAGAGAAGCTTATTTCTCGATCTAACAAATGTATTGAAGTTCTAGAGGACTACATTGAAAAATAGATCAGAGTTTTCTTTCGTGCCTATACCGAGAATACATTGAACAACCCTAGTAATCCAAAATGTTCTTTAACGACTAGATATCTAATATAGTTTCAAAATAACCAGCGCATTCACCATTTAGTAATCATAATATTGGAAATTACGAAATTTATTGCTGATGATAATAGATTGTTAGCAAATTCTTGACGTGGAATTAGAAGCTGCAGCATGATCGTTCAATTATGGCTACCAATCCAAGAGAAATAATCAGAAAATTGTTTTTAATTTATGGGAATTCATTGAATGTATTGAATTATTTTTTAAAATGTACATGTTTATGTGAAATTTAAACATTGTATATCTGCACAGTAGCTTCTTTGGATGTTTCATGTTGACAAATTAAATTTGTTTCATGATATATAAATAATAATTGTCAATAATTCGATAATGTGCTTTGTAAATAATGAAAAATAATTCACAACAAGATTATATACTCTCTACATTTGAATTAATTTGGATATTCTGCTTTGTACTTAAGAAATATAATCGCCAGTCAATTTTCCATTTTTTACACTTTTTATCTATTATTCGTCAAAAATCTTGCAGAAACTTGCAAAACCCACTGATTTGAAAATCTCACATAAATACATATTCAACGGTAACACCATATTAAACTTTTTAGTTGATTCAAGGTAAACATAGGTACCTAAAGTTTTCTACTTGCATCAAACGAAACATTCAAAGAGTACTTTTTTCATCCTTTCTCAGAAAAACAATAAGTTCAGCCTTCTAATAAATCATACTAGAGGAAATTCAAATATCTATGATTTGTAATCATAAGAACTATCTGCATCTGAAACAAACTCGCTTCACTTAGGTACCATAGATCTGTTTTCTTTCTGATAAGGTTGTGAAATTGTACTGAATTTGAAATAAATATTGTTGTTATTATTGTTATTATGTCCATTTGAGTCAAGATCTTTGTCAATATATCGGGTGTTCCTCTAGAGTGATATAATTTTAAATTGAAATAAAACACATTTAAATTAGGGTTGAAGCCAAATTTTTATTTATTTGAAAGATAATTTTATGGCATTTATGTTTTAAGAATAATTTCCGGCATATGTCCACCACGACTAGCTCTGAGGAACCGCATTCGACCAGACCAATTTTGGACTTTTTCGAGTAATTCGGGCATTTTCATCAATAACACGAGTTATGTTGGCTTCCAAAGCGACTATTGTTTCTGGTTTATCAGCATAAACCAATGACTTGACATAACCCCAAAGAAAATTATTCAGTGGAGTTATGTCGCATGATCTTGGAGGCCAATTAATTGGGCCATTTCTCGAAATAATGTTATCGCCAAATCTTTCTTTCAATAAATCAATTATTACGATAGCAGCATGAGGTCTAGCACCAACTTGTTGGAACCAAAACACTTCTGGATCGATACCATTCAAATTTTGAAACGAATAATCATTGATCATCGATCTGTAACGAGCACCATTCACTGTAACATTAACTCCAGCATCGTTTTTAAAGAAATATAGACCGATGATGCCTCCAGCGCGTAAAGCACACCATACAGTGCATTTTTCAGGATGCAATGGAATCTAGAGAACTTCTTGAGGATTGTTTTTACTCCATATACGGCCATTTTGCTTGTTTACATAGCCTTTCAACCAGAAATGAGCTTCATCACTAAACACAATTTTACGATAAAAAAGTGGATCAACTTCAAGCTGTTCTAGGGTCCAATCAACAAACAAACGACGCTCATTATGGTCAAGTGGCTTTAGTTCTTGAACCAGTTGGATCTTGTATGGGTGTAGACCAAGATCTTTACGCAAAATTTTCCATGTGGTGGATGCACATGAGTCCATCATTAACACTATGACTTACTTAGAGCAGCGATATTTTCGTCTGTACGTTCAGTTCTTTGTCTTGTTGTTTTTGTTGCACCGAGTAGAGAAAATGTTGTCGAGTAATTCAGGCCTTATTTCATCAATAACACGAGTTATGTTGGCTTCCAAAGCGTCTATTGTTTCTGGTTTATCGGCATAAACCAATGACTTGACATAACCCCAAAGAAAATAATCCAGTGAAGTTATGTCGCATGATCTTGGAGGCCAATTAATTGGACCATATCTTGAAATAATGTTATCGCCAAATCTTTTTTTCAATAAATCATTTGCTACCGTAGCAGCATGAGGTGTAGCACCATCTTGTTGGAACCAAAACAATTCTGGGTCGTTCAGCGTGTAAAGCAAACCATACAGTGCATTTTCAACGAAACCTGTAAAACTTTTTGAGGATTGTTTCCACTCCATATACGGCTATTTTGCTTTTTTACATAGCCGTCCAACCAGAAATGAGTTTCATCACTAAACACAATTTTACGTTAAAAAAGTGGATCAACTTCAATCTGTACTAGGGCCGAATCAGCAAACAAACGACGCTTATTATGGTCAAGTGGCTCTAGTTCTTGAACCAGTTGAATCTTGTGTGGGTGTAGATCAAGATCTTTGCGCAAAATTTTCCATGTGGTGGATGCACACAGTCCAACTTGTTGTGAACGTCGACGAATAGACATATCTCGATCATCATTGACACTATGACTTACAGCTGCGATATTTTCTTCTGTACCTACAGTTCATTGTCCTGTTGTTGTTTTTGCATCGAGTAGAGAAAATATTTTCTGAAATCTTTCGATAGTTCGACAAATAAGCTACTCTGATGGACGATTATGTAAACCAGAAATTTCACGAAGTGCTCTATAAGTTTGGCGAGTAGAACACTGATTTTGACAATAAATTTCAACATTTGGTAAACGTTGTTGCGGTATAAGTCTTTCCATTATAATTTCTCAATATTTACTGAACAGAAATGTTAAAACAACATGGCTTCTACCTTCTGTCAAATCACAGTTATCCCTATCGAAAATTATATCACTTTGAAAAAACACCCGATATCACTTATAGCTTGTTTGTTTTCTGTTTTTCTTAAGTTTGCCCTTCTTTATTTATTCCACCTTTCGTCTAGGTTCATTTTTGACGTCCTCAGATAAAAAATAGCAATGATTTTAAAGCATACTGAACGGAAAATTATTTGCTTTCTTTGACATTTTAAAGTACACAGCTTGAGGATCTCCCCAGAATGAGCTTTTCTCTAATTAATTGAAACCTTATGAGAATTAATGTAGACTAAAACCTGAGCCACAAGACCATCATTTATAGAAGACAATAGGGAAATCGCGGCAATTCTGAAAATGCGTTAAAAATATTTATGATAGTATTTTTGGCGTTAGTTTATTATTTTCAAAGACGCTTATGTTGATGGTTTTACAATAAATTTGGATGAATGATATACGTATATCTTTTGGGACGTTCTCTGTATTCCGGTATTTTTTGGACATTTTAGTAAGTATAATCCTTACTCTAAATCTGAATGTAAATTTCCACAACGTTATATCTTTGCTTAGTGTATGCAAGAAGAAAGATGAATATATGACTTCGCTGGTCATTCCACAATAAAAACTTAGACAAACTGTCTCGGCCAAATTCTAACCATTGTGAGAAGTAATTAAGGTGGAATGGCCCAAATAACCATCCAGTCCCGACCGAATTCCTAGCATGTTACAGTTTCTGAATGAAAAGAAATAAATGACGGCCCGTAACGCCCCCAAGCGTTCACCTCGACTGTGGTAGACCGAGTGGGACCACAGAGAGATCAAATTTCAGGGTAGGTTTGATGTTCAAAATAATAACAGGCTGGCTTCGTTGGTTGGGATTCCCATCTGAAGAACGAGCCCCTGGCGAGGATTAGATTGAATATTAGTTTATCGAAATCCCTTGTGAATGTCTAATACAGGGAATTAGTAAGAAGCAATCGAGATGTAGAGATTGGGACGGAAATGTTATACATTCTGTCAAGAAAGTACAGGGAATTATCGATTTAAATCTGGCGGAGCAATGAGGCAGGTAAAAATTTTTTTTCCTAGGTTGGTACCACTGTCCTTAATTACTATGCCAAGCTTGAGCGGGATCTGTCGACTAGTGTGTTTGCAACAGCTGATTAAGTCAGTCGTTGTCAGAGTGCGTGCCGATTTTTACTATGGGTGATTACGTTGAGCAAAGAATTCGTTTAAAGTTTTGTGTTGCAAATGAATTTTCGTGTGCCGATGCATTGAAAATATTGCAAAAGGCCTTTGGTGATAATGCTCTATCGAAAACTCGTGCATATCAGTGGTACAGAGCCTTCAAGGACGGTCGTGAAGTGGTCGCCCATCGACGGCTTCGATCGAAGATAACGTCGATAAAATTAAGGAAAGGGTACTGGAAAACCGTCGTACCAGCTTGAGAGAGATAGAACATGATCTTAAGATATCCCACGAGTCCACACGTATGATTTTGATTGATATTTTAGGCATGAGAAAGGTGGCCGCACGACTCGTACCGAAAGACCTGAATTTTCTTCAAAAACGTCATCGCGAACAGGTTGCTTCAGACATGCTGGATCGCTGTAATTCTGATTCTACATTCATGGAACGCATTATAACTGGTGATGAGACCTGGGTCTACGAGTACGATATGCAAACAAGCCAGCAATCATCGGAATGGGTGGCAAAAAATGAGCCGAAACCGAAAAAACCACGCCGAAGCCGCTCGAAAATGAAGGTGATGCTCATTGTTTTCTTCGATATCTGTGACGTGGTGCACTACGAATTCGTTCCAGAGGGTCAGACGGTAAACAAGGAGTATTACCTAGGCGTTATGAAACGTTTGCGTGAGCGTATCCGTAAGAAGCGGCCAAATTTGTGGGCGAACAACTCATGGATTTTACATGACGATAACGCGCCTTCTCACCGAGCTACGATTGTGACTGACTTTCTCGCCAAAAACTCAATAAACGTGCTTCAGCAACCACCGTATTCGCCGGATTTGGCTCCCTGCGACTTTTTCCTCTTCCCAAAACTAAAATTGACCCTTCGTGGCACCCGTTTTGAGTCGATTGAAGCCATAAAACAAAATTCGGCGCGAGAGCTGAAGTCCATCCCAGAAAGCGCCTATAAAAAATGTTTCGATAATTGGAAGTGCCGTTGGCATAGATGTATTGGAGCAAATGGGGCCTATTTTGAAGGCGACCCAAAAATTTTGACGATTGAATGTAAAAATATTGTTTTAATTGAAAATTCCCGGTACTTTCTTGACAGAGTAGTATAATAATTGCGGGGAGGCTTGGATTATTTTTTATCGGGAAATATAGCCATGAATAAAGTTTTTCCAATACTTCGACTGTGTATGCGGACTATACAGGAAATGTTAAATTTGGACATTGACGAATCGCCAGTAAATAATCTGATTTTCGGGTATTTCATAGTCACAGTTGAAATGATGAAGTTAGTACTGTAGTCCGTCTAGAAAGTATCTGGAAAAAACAAAGGTCAATAATTATTTTGTATATATTTTCAATTCTTGAATTCATCCTTTTTACTTATACAACCTTCATGTTACTTCAAACACTTGAGTAAACGTCAAAATACACCCGGAACTAGATCACCTCCATAATTTTCGGTGATAGCAGTCCAGGACTGTAAAACTGACTGAACTCAATGATCTTTATTTCGTGGCGCTGCTCGTTCAACTTCAATCTTTATCTTTTCAATGGGACTAAGATCTGGCGAAGCTCCTGGCCATAAAATGGTCGTCACTTGGTGTTATTACATCCAAGCTTGAGTATAGGCCGAAGTATGGCAACTTGCATCATCTTGGTGCAAACGCCACCCCTCTGGATATAAAGCATGCGCCGTTTCAAGGAGAAAATCGTTTAGAATGCCACAATACTTTTCATTATTAATGGTATCACCAACTATATAGGGAGGCGTAGCACCACGCTGAGATATTGCTCCTGAAACCATACTTTTGGTGGGAAATTTGAACGGTAACAGGTTGCTTTGATAGGATTTTTAAGTGATTTCCACCAAGTTGGAAACAACTTTCATCAGATATAGAGACATTATTAAAATTATCTTCTTGAAAATGTTGACATAATTTTATCCTTCGTTCCTTTTGTAAAGGTGTCATTATAGGGATTTTTTGGTTTCCTTGATATGTAGCCTTGTCTTTTCAATGACATACGGACGGTTTCTGGACATACGAAACCCCAGGCGCGGATTGTGTCGTCTAAGGCCAATAAAGCGTTCAAATTGTTTCCTTTAGTCTTACGCGGTCTTCATGAAACTGGTCTATGCTTCATATCCACGCCATTTCTTATCTCCTTTATTACTTCATATAAAGCACTTTTTTCCAGTTCAGTCAATTGCATTAAATTTTTAACGTTTCGAAAACCTTTTCTATACAAATATTCTACCTGTTTTCTTTTTTCTAGTTGTGACATCATTTCATAAATTGTATTCTTGTTGACAATCAACAATTTTTGACAAATTGTGTTGCCATGCAACTTTGGCAATAGCCAACTATCTGCACAACCTATTTTTTACATTACTTTTGTCTTAGAATGTTACAAAGAAGAAGTATAATAAATTTATGAAAAATAATAAATTCAAGACGTAATATTGGATATGTAGCATAGGTTTCAATCACATATTGCTCGACATACAGTTACATTCCATAATATATTATTGAAATCAAATAAAAAAAAAACCCAGTCTTTATGAGTTTTAATTATTATGCAAATTTTAAATTTTTTTCTGTAATTTTCAAACCACGCGTTAGAAGCCAAATTTATTACGATATCAAATTATGAAATATTGTTTGCTAATACGAAATGTTTTCAGACATGATATTTTAAGGTTCAAAACCTTTTTTTTTCTGCTTACTCTTGTATATATGTTTGCGTTTCGAGCTGCCGGTTAACTTAGTAATTTAATTTTATATTTATGACTTGGATTTTATCTTTATGAATCATAATGAAGGGAGGGTCCTGATTTGAGTTTCTTATTTATTTTCTGAAAACTATATTGAACAAAAAGTACTTAAAGTACTTAAAAGACTGTGAACAAAATTTACCTACTTCTTTATTCTACGTTTTAAACTTACCTTAAATTTTATTCAAACGTTGATTGATGACCAAGGATGAATTACACAAAATAAATTGTTTATACCTTTGGTGAGTATAATTTTTCACTGTTCTACTGTTTTCTTCTACAACGTTTTGTATTCATCCAGCCAACCATGTCCGTTTACTATGTTGCTTTCTTTGGTGGATACTTAATTAAACTGTTGAATTATTATGTTCAATGTAACATATTTCTTGATGTAATTTCATCTTGTTTAAGGTTCTATAGACGATACTGAACTGTTTCAGCCGTTACTGATTGGTAGTTGATCATAATTAAAACAAGTTGTTGAAATTACTATGTTTTACTACCAATAAAATGATATTTTATACATTTAATTGTGACTCAAGTTTAGGGAATTAACTATCCCATCTTCAGACAACTGAAGACTTAACAGCAGAAAAGGGTATTGATGAATATACAAAGGTTTAAAATGGGAGGACGCTTAACAACTATTAGAACGTCGGCATGTCGAAGAAGATTGGTAAACAGATGTTACTTATTTGAATATCTCAAGAATGTTCTTTCCTTTTGATTCTACATGTAAAATTTTAAGTTTATCTATTGTCGGAAAGCGATGGCCGTTTTCTAAACAATGAGTGGCAAAAGTAGAAGTTTGTTTATTTTCAATGAAATTCATTTTATGTTCGATAAACCTCGTCTGGAAGGAATGTCCCGTCTGTCCTATATATTTATTACTGCACGTCGAACAAGATAACTCATAAACTCCCGATTTATGTATGTTTGGAGTTGGGACCTTTGCATTAAATAATACGGATGATAATTTATTTTGTGTTTTGAATTTCATTAAAATGAACGAACTTCTACTTTTGCCACACATTGTTTAGACAGCGGCCATCCCTTTCCGACAATAGATAAACTTAAAATTTTACTTGTAGAATCAAAAGGAAAGGAACTTGATTATTTAGAATTTGTTGCAATTTTCAAATTATTTCACAATATAAATAATGTAAAAATAATGAATGACTATACGGATCTATGTAAATCCAAAATTTTTGAGATATTTAAATAAGTAACATCTGTTAACCAATCTTCTTTGACATGCCGACGTTCTAATAGTTGTCCTTTCATTTTAAACTTTTTTCAACCTGTTTTTATTACCACTTCTACCTCCGTATATTCATAAATACCCTGTTCTGCTTTTTGAGTCTTCAGTTTTCTGAAGATGAGATAAATTCCCGAAACTCGAGACAGAATTAAATGTGTAAAATATCAATTTATTGGTATTAAAATATAGTGATTTCTACAACTTGTTTTAATTTTTATGGATGAAATTTTTGAGACTAACGTCGTCCGATTCATGTGTGTCTGGGGTTGAGTCTTTCGCATTGAATAACGAGAATGATATTCTATTTTATTGTTTACAGGCGATATTAATATCTAATTTCGAAAGTCTATTGACCAATTTTTCACTTGTGTCAAAATCAGTGTTCTATTCGCCAAACTTTTAGAGCACTTCGTAAAATTTATGGTTTGTATAATCGTCAATCAGAGCAGCTTATTCGTCGAACTATCGATAGATTTCGGACAACATTTTTTCTACTCGATGCAACAACAACAACAACAAGACAAAGAACTGTACGTACAGAAGAAAATATCGCTGCTGTAAGTCATAGTGTTAATGATGATCCAGATTTGTCTATTCATCGACGTTCATAACAAGTTGGACTCTGTCCATCCACCACATGGAAAATTTTGCGTAAAGATCTTATACTACACCCATACAAGATCCAACTGGTTCAAGGACTAAAGCCACTTGACCATAATAAGCGTCGTTAATTTGCTGATTGGGCACTAGAACAGATTGAAGTTGATCCACTTTTTATCGTAAAATTGTGTTTAGTGATGAAGCTCATTTGAAAGTGAAAACAATCCTTAAGAAGTTTTGCAGGTTCCGTTGCATCCTGAAAAATGCACTGTATGGTGTGCTTTACACGCTGGAGGTATCATCGGTCTATATTTCTTTAAAAACGATGCTGGAGCTAATGTTACATTGAATGGTGCTCGTTACAGATCGATGATTATTTGTTTCAAAATTTGAATGGTATCGACCCAGAAGTGTTTTGATTCCAACAAGATGGTGCTATACCTAATGCTGCTACAGTAAAAATTTATTTATTGAAAGAAAGATTTGGTGATAACATTATTTTGAGAAATGGTCCAATTAATAGGCCTTCAAGATCATGCGTTTAACTCTACGATTTTTTTCTTTGGAGTTATGTCAAGTCAATGGTTTATGCTGATAAATCAGACACAATAGACGCTTTGAAAGTCAACATAACTCGTGTTATTGATGAAATAAGGCTTGAATTACTCGAATGCGGTTCCTCAGAGTTAGTCGTGGTGAACATTATTTTTAAAACACAAATGTAATAAAATTATCTTTTAAATAAAAAAAAATTGGCTCCAATCCTAATTTAAATGTGCTTTATTTCACTTCAAAGTTCAATCACTCTAAAAAAAACACCCGATACAACTTCTTCACCTACAATGGTGAGCCATCCCTACGAATAAAAATATTGCTCATAGACATAAAAATATAATATTATTTAGAACTAATAACTATATAATAACTATATAATATAATAAAATTATATTTAATATTATAACTTGAGGAATTAAATTAATGTAATATAAGTACCACTTATATCAAACGACATATAAAATAAACATTCATTATAAGACATCCAAATGATATAAATAAATCCAATAAATATAAATTGTTAACAAAGGTCTCATAAATTGAATATTTTAAGTAGACAAAATTTTGTTTCTGCTCATCCCTCTTATGAAAACAAGTATCTTCCAAAAATGTTAAACATAATCTTAAGAATTTCATCATAAAACTATCTTATTTAGAATATTCAATATTATTGGATATCTAACTCAGTTACTCTTAAGAGAATCTCAAGATATGTAGAAACATTACTAAAAGACAAGTTCAATCTTTAAGATCAAGGGTAAACCACAGAATTATTTATTTCGAGCCACATAAGACTTCATTTGAATGTTCAGTATTCATTTACCAAGAAGCTTTCTGATTTAAAGGGTAAGTAAATACTTTTGTTGATTGATGTTATATTTTATTGAATACGATTCAGTACTGACAAAGCAAAGTCTCTCTTAAAACTTGTTTTTTAGTAATTTTTTTACATACCTTGAGATTTTCTAAAACGAACTTAGTTAGGTATGCAATAATATTGAATATTATAAGTAAGATAGTTTTATGATGAAATTCTTAAGATTATGTAAAACATCTTTGAGAGATACTTGTTTTCATAAGAGGGATGGGCAGAAACAAAATTTTGTCTACTCAAAATATTTAATTTATAAGATTTTTTTTAACAATTAATATTTATTGGATTTTGTTATATCATTTGGATGTCTTATAATGACTGTTTATTTTATATGTCGTTTGATATAAGTGGTACTTATATGACATTAATTAAATTCCTGAAGTTATAATATTAAATATAATTTTTCGAAATTAAATAGGTAGAAGGCTAACAGAATATATCTGAAAATATTGAAATATTCAAATAATTTTATATACCTTCTATGAAGTATGAACCTCCATTTATTTTATTTTATTCATATTATATAATTATTTGGTTTCCTTAACATTCTTCATTCAGATGGTCCTTGTGCTATAACAGGGGCTGTTCAATTGCCTTCCAATCTTTAAGATCAATATTAAACCACAGAATTATTTATTTCAAGCCATATTGGACTCCATTTAAATGTTCAGTATTCATTTACTAAGAAGCTTTCTGAATTAAAGGGTAAGTAAATACTTTTGTTGATTGATGTTATATCTTATTGAATACGATTGAGTCCTGACGAAGCAAAGTCTCTCTTAAAACTTGTTTTTTAGTACTGTTTTTATGTATCTTGAGATTTTCTAAAAAATAACTTAGTTAGATATCCAAAAATATTGAATATTTTAAGTGAGATAGTTTTATGATGAAATTCTTAAGATTTTGTTAAACATTTTTGAAAGATATTTGTTTTTATAAGAGGGATGAGCAGAAACAAAATTTTGTCTACTCAAATTTTCAATTTATAAGATTTTTGTTAACATATTTATTGGATTTTTTTATATCATTTGGATGTCTTATAATGAATGTTTACTTTATATATCGTTTGATATTAGTGGTACTTATATGATATTCATTTAATTCCTGAAGTTATAATATCAAATATAATTTTTTGAAATTAAATATGTAGAAGGCTAACAGAATATATCTGTAAATATAAAAATATTCAAAGGAATTTCTATTGGAACCGAAAAATGAAGAAAGAAAAAAGTTTTAAAAATCAGTAGAAGTTGTTTAGCTATTTATTTATGAGCTCATTAAAGCTTTTGACGTCTGGTATGTAATTCAGTTTTTTTTTGGTTTTATTTCCTAAGATACACAAGTTGAAAATAAACAAAGAGAAACCCTAGCCAAGTCATATTAAGCCAAAACATCCCGGCATCCTCGACAACCTTCTAGCCCACCACTATACATTGTAGCAAATCGTGTTTACAATCAATTGACCTGCTTTCTTCCTCATTCAAATAATTCAATGTACAAATGACGTCCGAACAAACCTTTGCGGCAAACCCGCGGGCCCTTTGCCTATATAGGCCGCCCTTAATCTTGTTTCCGTCGCCTTTTGAACGTCTCTCATTTCACGTGGTTTCAATAGGATGTACAAATTGTTGGTCACAATGAATAAATAGGACACCCAGCGGGCACCCATTCAGCGCCAACTTCTCATATTTGGATCATTTTCGTTTGTCGGCGACGGTCGTGAAATGGGATGTTTTCCTTCTTGTGACAACGAGATAATAGGTACGAATGTTGATTTATTCCGGAAAAGTGGAATCCTTGAAAGTGTCCGATCGATAGCGTACGCATATACGGCTTCCTGAGGGCGGCAGACTTCAAAGAATGTACTTGTTGAATGATGTAACAGGTTGCTGAAGAAATCTATCGGTGGGTGAGTCACGATATGAGGAAGGGTTCTTTTATCGATATTCTTTTGTTGAATTCTCGCCATATGAATTTTTTATTGTATTGCTCGTTTATTTTATGTACAATTCAGTAGAAAAAGTACCGAGAACTAACTATTTTGAAAAGCCCCTTTTCAAAGAAATAGAATCTTTTTGTGCCCTTGTCATGGGGAACAGCATACTCAGTCATTTTGTTCGATGTCCTGTAGAGCTGCAGAAATACCAATTTTTTACAGCCAAAATGGTAATTTTCTATATTTCAAATATCAAAAAGAGTTTTTCTGTTACTCAAGATGTAGTTTCAGCTTGAATAATCTTTATTGGTTACATCATAACCTCAAATGTCAACCCACTTATGATTTATACAAACAAGCTAAAACTTCTTATCATTCTCTAATTAGAAGAACGAAATTCCAGTTCCATAGTTGTATTATTGAGAAATCTGACAATGACAGGACGCAAAAATAGCGGTCAAAGATCTATTGCACTAGACATTGGGGGAGTTTCGCATAACGATCCTAAAGTCTTGGCGAATATTTTCGCTAAACACTTCACCTCGGTTGCAGAGACCTCCCTCAGCTGTTTTTACCAGTGTTCATTATCCCCTTCATGTAACACCTCTTCTATGCTGGGTAATACTTTTTTCTTTTATCCAGCCCTGCAGCATGAGGTGATCGATGTTATAAGATCCCCTAAAATAAAAATAGTTCAGGAGCTGATTGCATCTCTGCGAAGATTCTAAAGTCGATAAATGGGGAAATAAATGGACATTTTGCGCATATAATTAATCTGTCAATTAGCACAGGTGTGTTTCCTCAGATTCTCAAAAAACGATAGTTATTCCGGTTCACAAAAAAGCGATATTTCAAATTACCGACCAATTTCCATCCTGGGTATCTTTTCTGAACTTTTCGAAAGAAAAGTGCAGAGTAGAACGATGGAATTCCTCGACAGGTCTCAAATTCTGGATACCGCACAGCACAGTTTCAGATCTGAGCGCTCAACTCAGTCCGGAGCTTTACATTTTGTTGAGTTTGTCTATGAAAGTTTGGACAATGGCTCATATGTTGCGGGGTTATTTTTGGACTTGACAGTCGATAGTCTTGTGCATCAGTTGCAAGCTGTATAATTTGGGATTCAGAGGAGTATTCTTGAACTGGATCAGCAGTTATCTCGAAAGTAGGGTAGCGACCGTTAAAGTTAACTGCTCTTTCTCCAATGAAAAAGACCTCAAGTTTGGTGTACCCCAGGGCTCTGTTCTGGGACCACTCATTTTTTTGTTATTTATTACTTTGGAGGAGTTACAGAGGTTGTGTGAACTGCTTGTGCGGAGCTTTGAGGAATGGTGCTATTCAAATAGGATCATAGTAAACATCGATAAAACGGTGCGCATTCATTTTTCCTTGTCAAACGATGATGAGAATACATTGACTATTCGGCATTTCGATACGATTATTCCATGTAAACAAAGTACAAAGTTCCTAGGAATCCATATCGATCGACGACTTAATTGAGATTCACATATCTGTCTGTAAAAACTCAACTACTATGCTTTGAGTAAGATTAAGAATTCATTTCCTTTAATATCTTTTATTAATGTATATTATAGTTTGGTATTAAGTCACTTAGCGTACAACATTACACTATGGGGTAATTCCTCTGACATAAACAGAGTTTTCATAATTCAGAAACCAATAATTCGCTTAATGTTCGACTGCGCCTCACAATAAGTACTCGTTGAATTGGTTGTAAATTGAGAATTCATCATTCTACAGTACACCGAGAACTAAAAAAAAATAAGGTACATCCATATCATTTGAAAAAGGTGCAGGATCTGTTACCTGTAGATTCTGAGACTAGACCAACATTTTGTAGGTGGTCATGAAATCAGGTATAATAAATTTGCGAAAAAGCCATGTAAGGAAAAGAGAAAAACCCCATGCGACTATTGTTTCTCATTTCCAACATGACCAGTAATACTTCCCGATCTCCTCAACGCTCATGAATTCATTAGATTAATCAAAAGCAGCTCAACAGACATATTGGATGAAATGCCCCTAGCTAACAGATAAAATATCTGGTTTCAAATAGATGGCTGCCCAGCTCATAATATCCGGAAGGTACGGGACTTAATGAATGAATATTTTGGAGTGCAATGGACTAGAAGGTACGGTCCGGTAAGATAGCCACCAAGGAGTCCCGACCTTACGCCTTTGTATTTTTATGTCTGGAACACCTTGAAAGAATAGAATTGTGTTGTGCAGAAATGCGTCATAAACGTTGTGAACTTCGCAATGTTGTAGATTCAGTGCGAAAACGATGTGTGAAATGCATTGAACAAGGCGGTGGACATCTGGAACAATTGTTATAAGTAGTAGTCTGTTTTATTTACATTTTTCCATAAAATCTGTACTATTAAAATTTAGTTTATTCGTTTGAATTATTTTGATTCGACAGATATATTCATTATTTCCATAAGAAGTACTTAAATATTCAATAATAAAGAGCTTCAAGATTAAGCAAATTTAGGTTTGGAATATTTCAATTTTCCGTGGTTGTCTTAGCCATGATAATATGGCAGAGGACAAGTAGCTAGCACAAAAATTGATATGTCATTCGAAAGCACATTAAATAAGTTATTTTTTGATGAAAATAAAACCTGTCCATAATTAATAACTTTTCATCGATAAAAGCATTGGAAAAATATGGACTGATTTTGTTCACTTAGAATCGTTATATTGATCTCCTTCTCACGCTCGCATTAAGAATTTTTTGGCACACAGAATTTCTTATCTTATAGCAAATTTAATGCGGTTTCCAAATATGTGGTAAAATTTGATGAGGCTACAAGAATAACTGAAGTTATGGAAAAACTTGGAATGTTTCGTGAAATCAAGAAATGTTAAATTTAAGATTTAACTTGTAATCCATATGATCTTCTCTGAAGTTTGGCTCTTTCAAAAGTGGACACCATATATATAGAATGAAATAATAAAAGAGGGGATTTTTCAATACCTTAAATATCACACAGAGTAATTCTGTTATAACTCATTTCAAATCTTAATGTTTTGTAATTTCTTAAAATCTTTTCAAAAATAAATTAAACAAATGCATCAAATGTATCAAACGAAGATGAAAGAATCCAAAGAAAATATGAAATATTGATCGAAGATACCTAACAAACATTTAGTGAAGACAGCATTGTTTCATACCGGTATTATAAGAAAATATTCAACTTAAAATTACGAAACTCTTCGAAACAAACTATATAACACTTCTTCAAAAAGGCATTAAAAAAAAACTCACTGAGAATCCTCAGTCCACTTTCATGTCAGCAAAATGAAAAATTTCTATCATACTTATAAGACCACGTGTCATCTTGAACCAAATACGAAAAGAACGCAAATAGTCTCTGAGTGGTTAGACTAAATAGCCATTTACATTTTATGTTTGTCTATAGAATATATACAGAGGTCGAAGTAAGTATTTTTTCAAGAATCGGTTGTATCAAAAAATAAAACCGGTATGAAACAATGCTGTCTCTACTAAATGTTTGTTGGTTGAGTTCGCATAATATTCTATATTTCCTTTGGATTCTTTTATCTACTTTTGTTACTGTGTGATTAGTGCTAATTTTATATCTATTTAAAGAAAGTTTTCTAAGGCATTTATTTAATTCAATTTTAAAAGTTTTCGTTAAATAAGTAGCAAGCTGAACATTTAAAGAAAAATACAACTTTCAAAGGAATTTCGAAAGAAATTCAAAATGATGTTCATGATTGCATGCTTGATATTTCAAAATAGGAAAAGGCTTTTACTTGATAGTAGGAATATAACAAAATTTGAATATCAAAACAGATTTAATCTGTCAGTCTTCTACAATTTTAATTTAAAAAAAATTTTATTCAAAACACTGCTCCAAGTAATGATCCCAAGACGACTTTTAAGGAAGATTATATTTATTGTTGGTTGATTTTATTTTTTAAATAAAATTTAGGGGCGATGGAGATACTATCGGAATTCTAATTGTTTTTTGATTATATAATGCATGTTTTGAGAGATTTTTCAATTAACTTATTTAAATATATTAAAAATTTCAAATCAATTATATTTTCTGAGAAGTCCTTAAATTATGTTTTGTATTTTTGAAAAGGTATTAGTTTTCATAATGGTCAGATCAGAAACAAAACTTTGTCTCCTTCAAATATTCATTTATTAATTACAATTGACAATTTATATTTGTTGGTTTTTTATTCCATTTGATATTGTATTGTTTGTTTTTTAAAGTGAAAGAACTTTCGATAGGGACAACTGTGATTTGACAGAAGGTAGAAGCCATGTTGTTTTACATTTCTGTTCAGTGAGCATTGACAAATTATCATGAAAAAACTTCAAATCAGCGTTCGATTCGCCAAACTTATAGAGCACTTCGTGCAATTTATGGTTTACATAATCGTCCATCAGAGCACATTATTCGTCGAACTATCGATAAATTACGGACAACATGTTCTCTACTCGATGCAACAACAACAACAAGACAAATAACTGTACGTATAGAAGAAAATATCGCTGCTGTAAGTCATAGTGTTAATGATGATCCAAATTTGTCTATTCGTCGACGTTCACAAGAAGTTGGACTCTGTGCATTCACCACATGAAAAATTTTGCGTGAAGAGGTTGGTCTACACCCATACAAGATCCAACTGGTTCAAGAACTAAAGCCACTTGACCATAATCAGAGCGGTTTGTTTGCTTATTGGGTCTTAGAACAGCTTGAAGTTGATCCACTTTTTTAACGTGAAATTGTGTTTAGTGATGAAGCTCATTTCTGGTTAAACGGCTATGTAAACAAGCAAAATTGCCCTATATGGTGTAAAAACAATCGTCAAGAAGTTTTGCAGGTTTCTTTTGCATCCTGAAAAATGCACTGTATGGTGAGCTTTACACACTGGAGGCATCATCGGTCCATATTTCTTCAAAAACAATGCTAATGTTACAGTGAATGTGCTCGTTACAGATCGGTGATCAATGATGATTTGTTTCAAAATTTCAATAGTATCGACCGAGAAATGTTTTGTTTGCAAGAAGATAGTGCTTCACCTCAAGCTGCTACCGTAACAATTGATTTATTGAAAGAAAAATTTGGCGATAACATTATTTCGAGAAATGGTCCAATTAATTGGCCTCCAAGATCATGCGCCATAACTTCACTGGATTATTTTCTTTAGGGTTATGTAAAGTCATTGGTTTATGCTGATAAACCAAAAACAATAGACGCTTTGGAAGCCAACATAACTGGTGTTATTGATGAAATAAGTTCTGAAATACTCGAAAAAGTGGTCCAAAATTGGTCTGGTCGAATGCGATTCCTTAAAGATAGTCGTGATGGACATATGCCGGAAATTATTTTTAAAACAGAAATGTCATAAAATTATCTTTCAATAAAAAAAAATTGGCGTCAATCTTAATCTAAATGTGTTTTATTTCACTTTAAAGTTCTATCGCTCTAAAATAACTCCCGATATATTGAGTTTTATTATTATACGTCTATTAAATATAAGCCGTGCTTATAAGACATTAATTTAATTCTAAAAGTTTTCTGAATAAAAATTTTTCTTGAAATTGACATTGTAGAAGACTAACAGATTGAATCTGACTTTTACTCAAAGTTTCTACTAACACTAATGTACAAAGGATCTTCCAGAAGTCGACATCTAGCCGGAAGTTATAGTTACATTAAAAATATTAAAAATTCAATTCTACATATTTTTAAAATTGTAGGCATAAAAATTGAGAAAATATTTATCCTGCGATAGTATTTTAACTTCAATTGCTATCAATCTTTATTTTATTTTCCTTATATAATTCTGAAAATGCTTCTGTGGTTTGTTGCTAATATTTTAACCGATAAGGGCTCCTGCTTAGAAGAAAAAATGTTACTTTACACCCAACCAGGTATTGAAAATTGATACTCTGCCTATTTTCAACAGTCTGTACCGAAAAAAATGTATC
Source organism: Megalocaria dilatata (assembly GCA_034642435.1). Taxonomy (NCBI): domain Eukaryota; kingdom Metazoa; phylum Arthropoda; class Insecta; order Coleoptera; family Coccinellidae; genus Megalocaria; species Megalocaria dilatata. Next base: position 27,277,470 of record CM067859.1, read on the forward strand.
TCGCCAACTTGGAAGGTAACTTAAAAAATTGCGCCTCTCCTAAGGACTTCAACATGGTATAGTACCTGCCAGTACTTCAGAAAATTTCTTGAATATTTTTTTTCGATAATGAACCTTTTTTTGAACATATTATATATTTCTTGCTCACTGTTTTTTTTATGAAAACCTATTGTACATTATAATTTGTCCTGCGTAAATAATTAACAATTGTTTGTGCTAACAGACTGAGGGAAAGGAAATCAAATGTAACGATTATATTCACAAAATTCATTTTGTAATCGAGTCAATATTTTTCTTCATATCCTTCTCGAACACCTTCCACGTATCATAAAAACCTAGTTTTGTTTCACCAAAAGTTTTTAGTCCAGATGATGTAGGTGTTCCCCTTCCAATATTTCTCATTCTTATCTCATTCTTATCTTTATCTGGCATTTCTTCTGGTTCACTATCATCATCTGTATTAAAAACAGCAGCAACTGACAGTTTAGGTTTAGCAACTCCTCTTGTGTTATTAGCTCCTAATTTCAGTTGAATCCTAAGCTTTACAGTCTATCTTCGCTCCTAGGCCAATGTTATACCACTTCTTCTCTTCTTTAAGGAAATTCTCTTTGCTGTGCTTCGGTAGGTTTAATGGAGATATTGACCTGGAGAGAAGAAGAGTATTAAATTAAATGTCAATTTTTGGATATCAAGACTTATAACAGTACAACAAATAATCAAACTGCTTTTATGTTTGACTGCTCCAGAAACCTTTGTCACCTAGGTGGTACTCCGAGCGAAGAGTTGTGTCCTCTCGTCTTGAAGTGTTGAAAATTATTCACTGAAGGAAACACATCAGCTGGAAGCATGACCCACAGGTGGTCACTTCAATGGATTAAGTTCTTCTGAAAAACAGAAGTTCTCGAAGCTGTTAATTCAACTGCATAGGAATGTGCTCGTTGTGCAGCCATAGTGCCGCATGCGAGAAATTATTATTTAGCAGACTTTGCAATATCAGTCACATGTTCTCCCCAACAGACTGAAGAGTTGACAGTCGCGCCAAGAAGAATTTTTAAGAAATGACAAGAAACCCAGAATGGGCGACAAACGAACGCCGCAAATGAGATTCCGGCACTTTATCGTAGAAGGCAAAGTGGACAATTCCAGCCTGGCTGGCCAAGCAAAGGCAACTGACCAAAATATGCCGCCTACATCTGAAAATTATAACAAACGCCGAGACCTGTCCGTCCGTACGGCTAATCCTCGAACGACCAGCAAGAACATAATAGTCCCGGTCGGCAGAAACGAATAAAAAAATTAAAAAGCTAATCAATGAAGTTAAACCCAGGCGGCAGCCTTTCAAAGCTCGGACGGAATATGTTAATGAGACGACAGATTATTGCCGAACACGTGTGACTGCCGTCTTTCTCTCTTTGTCCCGTCGTTTTTTACACGAATACGCCCGCGGTGTCACGACTACAGGGAAATTCGGGCACGTTGATATTGTCGGAAATGTTGGGGCTGATTCCGGAATTTATGGGCGGTTCTCGAAAATAGGTAACAAGCTTTTTGGTTGAAAATTGAAATTTTTTATAGAAATATTTATGACATGAATCAATTTGTCCCAAAATTGAAAAAACGAAAAATATTTCCACGATACTTCTCTACCAGAACTATACAACTTGTGAAACAAAAAACTAGGAGACTATTCTCTGTGCAAAATTTTTCGGAGTCATTCTAAGCTTTAAATAAAAAGAGACTTCAAAATTTATATCGATTCATTAGAGGCAAACATAACTATGGACCCTAAACGTTTTTGGGATTATATATCTATAAAAAAGCAAATGTCTACTGCTATTCCCTTCGAAATGAAACATGATCAAAAAATAAGCAGGAGTGGAGAAAATATTTGTAATCTTTTTGCATCATATTTTAAGAGTTTGTTTGAATTGGAGCGTCCTGAGTTTAAGATTGACTTAGATAACCAATACCATTCAAGCTTTAGTGATCTTCTATTTTCCTTTGAAGAGGTTAAGATTGATCTTGAACAGATTAGTTCTAAGACGGGTGCTGGTCCAGACAAGTTACCCTCAGTTTTCATCAAAACGTGTTCCGATGCTCTCAGTAGTCCTGTAACACTTTTATTCAACAAATCTCTCCACTCTGGTGTTTTTCCTAAGAGGTGGAAGGAGACCGCTGTGTTGCCAATTTTGAAGTCTGGTCCATCCGATCAGATCAGTAATTATAGACCTATAAGCAAATTATCAATAATTCCTAAAGTTCTTGAAAAACTCATTTACCATCATATTTTGTCAATAGTAAAAAATAAAATTATAATAGAACAACATGGTTTCTTTCCGGGTAGATCACTGAAGTCAAATCTGTTCCACTACACAGAATATGTCCATAGCTGTTTGGACGAGCGGGTTGAGGTTGACGCTGTGTACGCCGATTTCAGCAAGGCCTTTGACAAAATTAGCCATAATATTCTTCTTTCTCGCCTTGCTGGACTTGGTGTGTCCGGAAGTCTCTTGAGATGGGTTTAGTCCTATATTGGAAATAGGTCTCAGTTTGTGACTATTCATGGCTTAAGATCATGTGAGTATATCGCAAGCTCCGGAGTTCCCCAGGGATCTCATCTTTTTGATTTATATAAATTCTATTTCTTCTCGTTTTCAATATTGTAAGTTCCTTCTGTATGCTGATGACATAAAATTGTGTACTAGAGTATTGTCACTGACTGATTGTTATAACTTACAATCAGATGTTGATCGAATGGCGAATTATTGTAGTGAAAATAGTATTTTTGAATTTGTCAAAATGTACCTTCATGACATTTACCAGGAATATTAATAGATTTGATTTTTGTTATTGGATTGGTGATGCTTCAATTCAGAGAAGAGACCATATTAAAGACCTTGGGGTAATATTTGATTCTAAATTGATTCTTGACGTTTATATTGAATCAACAGTTAACTCCTGCTCTAGAATGTTGGGCTTTATTTGCCGACGGTCTAAAATATTCCGTAGTGTTGAACCTGTAAGATGCTTATTCAATGCTTACATCAATATGTAAAACAGAGGCGACTCAATAGTCGCCTCTGTTTTGCAAGCCTGATTTGGTGCCCGCAGTACAAGGTCTACATTAACTGACTGGAGAATATCCAAAATAATTTTCTCAAATACTAATGGATGAAGTCCAATTATCAGTATTATATTGGTAGTATTGCGGATGTCAGGTCGCACTTTCTGGTTGTCTCTTCAAGATAGGAGGATTATGTCAGATCTACCTTTTGTTCATAAAGTCTTCAACAATAAAATTAACCATCATATAATACTTGAAATGTTCTCCATCAACGTCCCTAATGTTAACGTTAGGAATGTTCGATTGTTTCATCAACCATTTAAAAATACACGTTGCTCACAGAATTCGCCACTGGTGAGGATGATCAAACCTACAAATAAATATCATGATCTCGACATATTTCTCTTATCTTTCACTCAGTTAACCGCTCAAAAGCTACTTTCTTCAGTCTGGCTCATTCACTATGATTTTTTATACAGAATTACTTCTTATTTCTCATGTTTTCATGTCACTTATTTGTTACTTTACTTTAGCTCATAGTTCATTTTGTAACACCTGATATGTTGCGTTGCGCTCAATTGCTGTACATGATATCCTGTGGATACTATGTTGGGCGCAAGTCTGTTTGTATCTCAAATTGATGAAAATATGAATAAAAACAATATTCTAATTTCCGCTAATATTTTATTGACACTACGATCGTTACGTCATACCATGACTTCTTCAGGTGAGTATTACAAGATACTGAGTATACCGTGAACAAGAACTTCATTTTATAGTACATGGATATAATAAAAATAGAAGAGGGGGTGAAGAGAGTTTTACAATACTTTTGGGAAACTGAAAAATGGTTCAAAAAAGATTCAACTAAGGGGAGTTACTTAATTCAGTTTGGTTATTCAATAATATTTTTCTTTCATGATATCTATTGATTTCTAAAGTTTCTAATAAGTTCAATCTAAAACTTTTGTTTTCTAAGTGTAAAATTTCCAAGTTATTATTAAAACTATGTCCTGTGTCTAGAAGGTGCTCTGCGTAGGTTGAATTTCCCTTTTTGTTACAATAGCATTTTTCATGTTCCCTGAGTCTTGTCTGGAACGATCTTCCTGTCTGACCAACATATACGAAATGGCAAGTACCGCAAGTTAACTTATAAACACCTGATTTCTTGTTCTTAGATTATTTATCTTTATTATTTTTTATTAATTTACCTAGGGAGTTATTCGTTTTATAAAAAATTCCAAAATTGTGATTCTTCTTTAAATATCTAGCTACCTTTTCTGTTTTTGGTCCCAAGTATGTCAACGAAATGTATTTACTTTCAATTGGATCATTATTAATGGGATATACTAATTTCAAGGCCAGCTTTAATTGTATTTTTAAGAAAAGATTCTCAATAATCGGGACGTTGAAACCGTTGTTCAACGCAATCTGTTTGATAATGTTATATTCTTTGTCAAAATTCTCACGTGACATGGGTATGTTGGCTAATCTATATAACATGCTATTGTATGCTGCTAATTTTTGTGAGTATGGGTGGTTTGATGTGAAGTGAATTGTGCTATCTGTATGGGTTGGTTTCCGGTATATTGAAAAAAAAAAAATATATTATTGAATAACCAAACTGAATTAAGTAACTCCCCTTTGTTGAATCGTTTTTGAACCATTTTTCAGTTTCCCAAAAGTATTGTAAAACTCTCTTCACCCCTTCTTCTATTTTTATTATATCCATGTAATATAAAATGAAGTTCTTGTTCACGGTATACTCAGTATCTTGTAATACTCACCTGAAGAAGTCATGGTATGACGTAACGATCGTAGTGTCAATAAAATATTAGCGGAAATTGGAATATTGTTTTTATTCATATTTTCAAGATGAATTTCCGTCAAGTAAAGACCGAAACAATCATAGATCAAATTGATGAAATAAATAAATTGAGGCTCTCAAAATTTTTGAAAGTTTACGTTCTGGACGTTGAAAAATGGTGAAGAGCACTGAAGTCGAAATATTTTGCACGCTTGTTCAACCCTGAAAATTCTAAATTGGTGCATTACCCTTTAAAGTTATGGTTTTTATACAGGGTACCTAAGTTATCTCTGGCCAAATTTCACAAAGTCATTCTACAGGCAATTTGCAACAAAAAGGTTCCTCTATTGTATAGTCCCATTACTCTTTTCCACAAAAAATTTTTTTGGTTGTAACATAAAGCTGAACAGTATACATTCTGTCAAGAAAGTACCGGGAATTATCGATTTAAATCTGGCGGGGCAATGAGGCAGGTAAAAATTTTTTTTCCTAGGTTGGTACCACTGTCCTTAATTACTATGCCAAGCTTGAGCGGGATCTGTCAACTAGTGTGTTTGCAACAGCTGATTAAGTCAGTCGATGTCAGAGTGCGTGCCGATTTTTACTATGGGTGATTACGTTGAGCAAAGAATTTGTCTAATGTTTTGTGTTGCAAATGAATTTTCGTGTGCCGATGCATTGAAAATGTTGCAAAAGGCCTTTGGTGATAATGCTCTATCGAAAACTCGTGCATGTCAGTGGTACAGAGCCTTCAAGGACGGTCGTGAAGTGGTCGCCCATCGACGGCATCGATCGAAGATAACGTCGATAAAATTAAGGAAAGGGTGCTGGAAAACCGTCGTACCAGCTTGAGAGAGATAGCACATGATCTTAAGATATCCCACGAGTCCGCACGTACGATTTTGATTGATATTTTGGGCATGAGAAAGGTGGCCGCACGACTCGTACCGAAAGACCTGAATTTTCTTCAAAAACGTCATCGCGAACAGGTTGCTTCAGACATGCTGGATCGCTGTAATTCCGATTCTACATTCATGGAACGCATTGTAACTGGTGATGAGACCTGGGTCTACGAGTACGATATGCAAACAAGCCAGCAATCATCGGAATGGGTGGCAAAAAATGAGCCGAAACCGAAAAAACCACGCCAAAGCCGCTCGAAAATGAAGGTAATGCTCATTGTTTTCTTCGATATCCGTGGCGTGGTGCACTACGAATTCGTTCAAGGGGGTCGGGTCAGACGGTAAACAAGGAGTATTACCTAGGCGTTATGAAACGTTTGCGTGAGCGTATCCGTAAGAAGCGGCCAAATTTGTGGGCGAACAACTCATGGATTTTGCATGACGATAACGCGCCTTCTCACCGAGCTACGATTGTGACTGACTTTCTCGCCAAAAACTCAACAAACGTGCTTCAGCAACCACCGTATTGGCCGGATTTGGCTCCCTGCGACTTTTTCCTCTTCCCAAAACTAAAATTGCCCCTTCGTGACACCCGTTTTGAGTCGATTGAAGCCATAAAACAAAATTCGGCGCGAGAGCTAAAGTCCATACTGGAAAGCGCCTATGAAAAATGTTTCGATAATTGGAAGTGCCGTTGGCATTGATGTATTGGAGCAAATGGAGCCTATTTTGAAGGCGACCTAATAAATTTTGACGATTAAATGTAAAAATGTTGTTTTAATTGAAAATTCCCGGTACTTTCTTGACAGAGTAGTATTATGATAGAATAAACATATCCAAATACGAAAATGAGAAAAAAAAATTGTAATACGTACTGTTTTCTTGTTACATTTACAGAACCGAATTTAATGTTACACAATCTGATTTGTATTGAAAAAAATTATTTCAGAATTTTTCAACCGTACATATCGACTTTATTTAATTTTACACCTACTGAACGTACATTTCATTAAAACAAACACGAAGTTCAAAAATATTGACTTAAAATACTAATTAAATTCTATTTTTTCCTCTTATGAGGGGTCATATCTTCTCTTTTCAAAACCATCGTGGCTGGATCCCATCGTTCTTGATAGCTAATTTCCATTGTCCTACTATCTTACTGGAATCTTTCCCCTGCTCGTTACTGACGGCTCACAAATTTTCAGGAAAAAATGACAGATGTGATTGGGGGAAATGAATTTTTAATGACATTCGGGCACCAAGAGATTTATTGGCATCTAATAAATCAAAGTTCCAATTTCCGCCACTATATTTTATTTCACTACAATTGTTACGTCATACCATGACTTCTTCAGGTGAGTATTAGTAGATACTGAATATACCATGCACAAGAATTTCATTATATAGTACATGTACATAACAAAAAATAGAAAGAAAGTTGTCCCATCAGACCAGTTGTATCATTTGTTACAGCACATATAGATTATCTAAGGCACTTAAATTAAAATCATACTCTGGGAAACAAATTTTGAAGCAAAATTATTTATAAAGAATACATACCATCTGGTGAATAACATAAAAGATGTACGTGTTCCAGATAATGCAAAGATTATATCGTTTGATGTAAAGAATTGATTTCCGTCCATACCAGTCAAGGATACCATAAAATTAGTAGATAACCTCCTAATCCGAAAAAGAACCAATCCGGTAATAAAACAAGAAATAATGGATGTTTTGACAGTTTGCTTACAACAAAATTATTTCACGTTCAACGGCAAGATTTTCATGGATAACGATGGCTTCACTAGGGAAATCCTTTGAGTCCGTTATTCTCCGAAATTTTTATGGATTCTCTAGAAACCAGCATAATAAAAATCCCCTATTTTAAATGTTTCATTTATTGGTACAGATATGTTGATGAAATTCTATGTTTATTCAATAGATAGACAATTTTCTTTGTTTGTGGATTTCATAAACAAATTATCCCCAATCATACAATTCACTTATGAATTGGAAAAAAATTTCTTGGACTTAACTATCACAAAAATTAATAATAAACAAGTTTTTTCAATATACCGGAAACCATTCCATACAGATAGCATAATTCACTTCACATCAAATCACGCATTCTCACAAAAATTAGCAAGCATGCAATAGTATGTTATGTATATAGATTAGCCAACATACCGACGTCACGTGAGAATTTTGACAAAGAATATAATATTATTAAACAGATTGCGTTGAACAACGGTTTCAACTTTCTGATAATTGAAAATCTTTTTGCAAGAATACAATTGAAGCAGGCTTTGAAATTAGTATATCCCATAAATAATGATTCAACTGAAAGTAAATACATTTCTTCAACATACTTAGGACCAAAAACAGAAAAGGTAGCTAGAGATTTAAAGATGAACCACAATATTTTTTGTTATGTACATGTATTATATAATGAAATTCTTGTTCATGGTATATTCAGAATCACCTGAAGAAGTCAACAATTGTAGTGAAATAAAATATATTAGCGGAAATTAGAACATTGTTTTTATTCATATTATCAAAATGAATTTCCGTCAAGTAAAGACCAAAACAATCAAAGATCTAATAGTTCATTAACTAACTGCTGGTAGTTTGCATCCATATTTTTGCCCAAAAATCCTCTTACTACACTAACAAATGAGTTGCATGCTCTGAATTCCTGCCTGGTAAGCTTTTCTGTAAAATTAACCTCATCCAGCATTTTTCTGATTTGTGGTCGAATAAAAATGCCTTCTTTTAATTTGGTATCCCCCAACTTGAGAAAGACTTGTTTTAAGTATTTGAATGCATCACCACATTTATTTATAGCCTTCACTAAGTTTTTCATCAGCCCAAATTTAATGTGAAGAGGAGGCAGAAGAAGTACATTTTTGGGTTCTTCAAGACGTCCAAATTTAACGTTTCAAGATCGCGGTTGAAATACACTTCTTTCTGGCCAAATTTTTGTTATATAATACTGATTTACTTCTCGACTCTCCCATAGACAAAGAAAATAGCAATATTTTCTAAATCCTGCCTGAAGTTCCACTAAACTTCCTATACCTTTTGAGTTCCTACATCTCTGTCATTTACACTTGTTGTAGTTTATTTTATTCAGAAGACTGCGCCTACTTTCATAATTTTTCTTATCGTCACTGAATGGGCAACTGGTACAGAGGGTTTTAAATTTCCATTGTGTAATAACATAGCTTTTAAAAAGTATAGAGACGAATCTATAAATAATCGACACTCAGAGAGGAGGAATCCTCAATATCAGGTTCCTGCATTAAACTATCAATATCTGTACACGCACTCAACGAACTTTCCATTCTGTAGAATGCAGAAAACGGAGCATTTCTTTTTCTGAAATTCATAATTTTCGCTTCATTGTCTAATAAGTTCCATTCCTTAAGACGGGAACTAAGAGATTCTGACTGTTGCTTTGATAACCCCAACTAACGTACTAAATCATTCAACTCACTGTGAACAATCAAAAGTGACTGCCTGATGATACGTTGTCTCCAATATCTTCCAAAACATTTTGTCGATCTTAAGGTACGATCGGCACTGGTAAATCTGCATTATGAGGATCAGGTCGTATTGCAGACTACAAATTTAGATAATCGATCTTGTGCTTTCTCTTTTTAGAATAATCTTCAGTCTTTGTCAGGCAAAAATAACAATCGTCTAAAGGATAAGTGAGTTCTCGCCATACCATAAGAACTGTAAAAGGCATGCTTTTTCTCTTTCCATTCATCTACTGCACCAATGATACGCTATATTTGTATTTACCAGAAGAGATTTCGCAACACAGCACTTCGAAACTCAACAGAAGACTTAATTTTAATCTTAATTTTATGTGTTATAATATTGTAAAGAAGAGAGTTTAGGTACTTTTTCTTTTATCAAATGCATCCAGCTAACCGTCTCCTCATAAAATTGACTACTTGCTAATGAAAAGTGGTCTTCTTGAGTTATTGAAAAGTGGTACGGTTAGGGCTTTAGGAATTTTTTTTCTATCATTAGAAGAATATTTCCATCGAAGTATAATGTTTACAAAATGGAAAGGTTCAGATCTTGCCATTTTGTGAACATCATACATCAATTAAATGCTCAGGCATTATACTGGAATAAAAATTTGATCGATATTCGAAATGAAAAAGTGCTTTATTCATGTTTACTTTCGGAAGCACAAAATGGATAACCCTGTAGTTCCATTGCAAGCGTTACAAAAACTTTTCTATACTGGGTGCGCAAGTAATTTCCTGCCAAATTTCACCTAAAAAGTGTCTATAGAGTATAGTCCAATTATATGTTGTTGTAAAATTATTCAAGATTTTACTATTTGGTAACGTTTCACAATTCTCTCACTGAAAACATAGCATAACTTAAAAAATATCAAACGGTGCCGTGCTCAAGATTGTTCATTGACATTTAGTTGGCATTTACGCTTTAAAAAAGTGTTCTCAAGTTATTGCTACGTTTGGTACAAAAACAAAAACGAACTGATTATTCAGAATGCTGTTTGATGTTCCTTGCGCGTCGGTCTAAAATAGGGCCAGCAGAGTGGAGAGAAGAGGGCGAAAGCTGACCTAAGTGTCCCAAGATACAACAGTCAGCAGGCAAGGTCATGGTCTATGTATTTTGAGATACACATGAAATAGTGATCATCTACTTTCTTCCGAGAGGCAAGACGATCAACAGCTACTTCTTACATTGCGTTATTGGATCGATTAGACTACTTAATCAAGCAGAAAAACCCCACATGACAATGGCCAAAACTGCTGTTTCTGCAAGATAATGCACTGATCCACAAGTCGATGAAAACTATAGTGAAATTGAATGATTTACGATTCCAACCGCTTCAACACCTCCATATTCACCACATTTGGACCTATCTGACTTCTACCTGTAAGTAGGTCTTAGAACCAGGAAGAGATTTGACGCCAAAGACGAAGCCGCAACTGAAGCCTATATTGAGACAAAAGACAAATCTTTCTAACGAGTTTTCCAATAGGAATTATACAATTTCAAATGGTTATAATGCCAACATTATATCGGGTGTTTTTTTAGAGTGATAGAACTTTAAATTGAAATAAAACACATTTAAATTAGTATTGAAGCCAATTTGTTTTTTATTTGAAAGATAATTTTATGACATTTATGTTTTAAAAATGATTTCCGGCATATGTCCACCACGACTAGCTCTGAGGAACCGCATTCGACCAGGCCAATTTTGGACTACTTTTTTGAGTAATTCAGTTAATCAATAACACGAGTTATGTTGGCTTCCAAAGCGTCTATTGTTTCTGGTTTATCAGTATACACCAATGACTTGACATAACCCCAAAGAAAATAATCCAGTGGAGTTATGTCGCATGATCTTGGAGGCCAATTAATGGGACCATTTCTCGAAATAATGTTACCGCCAAATCTTTCTTTCAAATCAATTGTTAAGGTAGCAGCATGAGGTGTAGCACCATATTGCATCTTGTTGGAATCAAAACACTTTTGGTTCGATACCATTCAAATTTTGAAACGAATAATCATTGATCATCTATCTGTAACGAGCACCATTCACTGTAACATTAGCTCTAGCCTCGTTTTTAAAGAAATATGGACCGATGATACCCCCAGCGTGTAAATCACACCATACAGTGCATTTTTCAGGATGCAATGAAACCTGCAGAACTTCTTTAGAATTGTTTTCACTCCATATACGGCAATTTTGCTTGTTTACATAGCCGTTTAACGAGAAATGAGCTTCATCACTAAACACAATTTCACGATAAAAAAATGGATCAACTTCCATCTGTTTTAGGACCCAATCAGCAAACAAACGACGCTTATTATGGTCAAGTGGCTTTAGTTCTTGAACCAGTTGGATCTTGTATGGGTGTAGACCAAATCTTTACACAAAATTTTCCATGTGGTGGATGCACAGAGAAATCTGGATCATCATTAACACTATGACTTACAGCAGCGATATTTTCTTCCGTACATACAGTTCTTTGTCTTGTTGTTGTTGTTGCATCGAGCAGAGAAAATGTTGTCCGAAATCTATCGATATATCGACGAATAAATTCTTGATTGTTTCGGTCTCTTCTTGACGGAAATTCATCGTAAATGATTATTTCATATCGACGAATAAACTGCTCTGATGGACGATTATGTAAACCATAAATTTTACGAAGTGCTCTATAAGTTTGGCGAATAGAACACCGATTTTCAAAATAAATTTCAACAATATGTAAACGTTGTTGCGGCGTGAGTCTTTTCATGATAATTTTTCAATTCTCACTGAACAGAAATGTCAAAACAACATGGCTTCTACCATCTATCAAATCACAGTTATCCCTATCTAAAGTTCTATCACTCTATAAAAAACACCCGATATATTATTTTTGACATATCCCATGTCATTTATGTTCAGCCATTCAATCATGGAAACTCAAACGCTTTAACGGCGTTTAGAAATTGTTAAATTATTTTATAAAATCAGTGCTCATTTGTTTAAACTGTGAGATTTTGAGAATTCATTATATCTGAACAGTATCACGTGGATTTTCATCACTCCAAATTCTACTTTTCTGTTTGTTTGAATAACCATTCAACTAAATATGAGCTTCATCACTCAATAAAAGTTTTGGATAAAACTGTTCATCATTTTCAAGTTGTTCAAGAGCAAAATCAAAAAATAAGCGACGTTTATGTTGTTCAAATGGCTTCAGTTCTTGATACACTCTAATTCTGTAAGGATACTAACTCAAATCTTTTCTTAAAAATCTCTAAATTGTTGTTTGAGAAAGATTTAATTGTTGAGAACGACGTAGAACCGATAAACGGATTTTCACTTTTACTTGCTGCAACCCAGTCAATATTTCCTTGTGTGTGCATTTCTTTGTCATATTGGTACTCTTGTATGGTGTGAAGAGAATTCACTTTCAAATTTGTCTACACTACGACGAATAGTGAGTCGATTAACTGAATAATGTCGTCCATGAATTCATCCTGAATTTCTCAAATTTTCACAAATGAATATTGATAAAATAATTTAACAATTTCTGAACATTGTCGAAGCGTGTGTTTTTCCAGGATTGAGAAGCATAACTATTGGACACAAATGACATGGAAAATGTCAAAAATAATATACAGTGTTGCCATTAAGACCATTTTAAATTGTATCTTTCCTATTGGAAAAACCGTTATAAGAAAGACATCGAAAATTTAGAAAATGTTGGAATAATTGTATCGCTCCAAAGGGTTGCAAAAAAATGTGTTTTTTCCTGCAAGTGCTGGGTCTTAATGATCTGAGTATTAAGACTATGACATTGACAAAGAATGAAATCTGTAAGTTCACAATTCTGTTGATAATTTCGTTTGTCACAGAGATGACTTAATAGACATTAAATTCGGACAGAGTAATACAAGTTCTTATTCTCCGCATTCCTAGGGCATAGTATCTTATTTAATGGAAATTTTCAGAATATTCTCTTATAATTTTTGTATCTTAGGTTGAATGATATCTTCCTATTCTAATTTAATATCACGTTCACGTTTGGCTGAAATTTGAAACCAGGGATTATCGCGATATTACAAGAAGATTAACGATGACAAGCCTCCTCTTTCGGAGGCATCAAAAGCCATTCAGTCCCTCTTGGTAGTTATATATCATAGAATTCTGCGGATTACGTGGGATTGAACTAACCGCCCCCCAGTTTACGCGGGAGCTAACTGCCAGCAGATTTATTATCCATTAGCTGGAAATGAGCTTGCATCATTTTAGTTCTGGCAGTTGAGTTGATTATCGACAATTCCCATCAACGAGACTGGGGCCATCAGGAGTTTAATGAGGTTCATCATTATCCCGAATCACCGGTTTTTGGTAATCGTGATAAAAATAACAGTTTTTCACGTTTTTCAGTAAGTCAAAATGAAATATAGCAGTGTCAAAAAAATATCGAGAATCGATCAACGAAACACAAAATATGTGTGTTTTATTGCATCGCGTTCAAAGTAGTCCCTTTCGAATAATACGCTCAGGCAAATGAATGATCCAATTATCAAAACATTCCTCAAAAGCACTTTTTTTGCCAAATAGTCGAAATAGGGATAGTAATTGATTAGAAATTAAGATGTGAAAATCATTATTACGTTACATCGGTACTCTTGTTTGAATCGGCTTATTTCATCCATTTCTGAGAAAAACGCAATTCAGAAAAAGATTTCAAATTGCAGACATTAAAGTAACTTGTCTTTAACGAATTCATGACAAGCGTTCGTATCTTGGAAAATTCATTTTTCAGTTAGTTTCATATGTTGATATCGTCGTTGAAAATGCGAATGGAGAAACAGTGGATGGTGATCAATAATGAGATTTTTTGTGGCCAAAATAAATTAGACGGATTCGATTTGTAAGACAAATATACCTTCAGCAATGGAAATATAAATTGGCTCCTAAGATGTCTTTTATATCTTCTGATTGTTTCCCGTACATGTATTAATTATATCCCATCTTCTTTGAAGCGATCAGGCTGAGCGGCATATAAAATATATCTTACGTATCGTGGTTTCAAGACTATTGAGTACAAGCAACCACTCCAATATAGACCCAATATAGATATGACATTCCTGGTCTCAACTTACGTCATAGAAATCTTGTCACGATACCACCACTTCAAAAAGAAATTTATAAAAGTACTTTTTCGTACACTTTTGCAATTTCGCAGAATTTTCTGGGGAATATTGATTTTCGATAGAAGGACTCTTCATTCAGGAGTTATCACCAAAAACATCTGCTACCGCTATAAAGATAGGTTGAAGTTTTCATTCGGGATCTAGTTTTGAAGGTGATAGAGATCAAATGCTTTCCAATTATCCTTCTCATATCCTAATCCACACAATTCACACAAAATTCACTCAAAGAAAATGTTCAGTTTCGTATGCGCTGCTGACATGCATGAACATAATTGTTAGATATAATGCTATAACTGATTATTGTTTATTATTTAGAATATATTAGGATGGAGTAGTCCGTTACTTTGTGATAGTTCATTTTAATGGAATGGAATAAGAAATTACTTTGTTTTCTATCACTTTTTATTATAACTGATATACAGTGACTCGAGTTTCGTAGTGTTTACTACATTTTCAAACTGAATGAACAAATTTGATCTCAACTATTATATATGCTGATTGTAGGCTTCGGCAGAGCTTCGAAGAGAGGGGTTTTCCAAAGTTCCGTCTGTTCGTTAAGTAGGTTTATTATTGGTACGTGCCTCTTATATTTTTCAATTTCTATGGATTCCAAGATGTCAAGTTTTTTCCCCTTTCGCTTCGACGTGCAAGATAACAAGGTTGTTCAATTCTGGGAACGTGTGATCTGCATTGAAGAAATGGTTCGCAAAATTGGAATTATTCTTCCGGTTCCTAAAAGCTGATTGATGCTCTTTGTACCTTTTATGGAAAGGTCGGCCCGTTTTTCCTATATACACACTATTACACTCTTGACAACTTAATTTATAGACTCCAGAATTATTCAGTCGGTTCTCTTTGTCTTTCGGATTAAAAAAGTGATTAGAAATTTTATGGGAGGGTGTGAAAGCTGTTACTATGTTAATTTTTGACAAAATTTGAGCTATTTTTTGTGAAATTGGTCCAAAATATGTTAGTTTTATGAATTTATTGTTATTATCATCTGATTTGGAGATGGGGTAAATTTGTTTACGAATTAGTTGCTTTTGTTTTTTGTTTATGATGGAATTCATAGTTTTGGTTTCGAACTGATTTTTTGTGGCTATTTGTCTGATTGTATTCAATTCCTTCTTTAACGTAATATTATCTAAAGGAATTGAAAATTCTCTATGTACCATTGATCTATAAGCAGCTAGTTTATGATTGATCGGATGGTTTGAAAAATTTGGTATTGTTGTATCAGTTGATGTGGGTTTTCTATATTTATCAAAGGAAATTTCATTATTACTGTTAATTAATGTTATGTCCAGAAAATTTATTTTATTATCAAATTGTGTTTCCATGGTGAATTTGACCTTATTGTGCAAACTATTAAGATATTCTAATGTTTCATTTAATTCTGAATGTGTTCGGCAGAAGCAGGCCAATATATCGTATACATACCTGTACCAAAAAGTGATATGCTTTGCGTGTGTGGATTTTAGAATTTTTCTTTCAAAACAGGACATAAAGATTCCAGCGAGTAATGGGCTGAGAGGTGAACCCATGGCAAGTCCATCTTTCTGTTTGTAGAATTTACTATTGTATTGAAAGTAATTTTCTTCCACGCAAAGTTCGAAAAGGGTTAAAATTTCGTTTTTTATCACAGGATTGATGTTATTTTTTGTTAGGATATTTTCGATTATATTCATGCATTCTATATTTGGTATATTCGGGAACATCAAACGACACTAGAATACTATTAACTGGAAGGATAACATTTTTTAGTTTTTTTGTGAGCTCGATTGAATTTTTTATTGAATAGGGTGAGTTGAATTGTGTTGTTTCTTTAAAAATTTGGTTTAATTTAGAGGCTGGTTTCGCAAGGGGGCTATTAATATATGATACCACAGGGCGTATTGGACAATTATCTTTATGAATTTTAATAAGGCCATAGTTTGGGAGTTGTAGGATTCATATTAATAAGTTTGAATTTATCATAGTCTGATAAAATAATTTGAACATCTTTGAGCGTTGTTTTTAGTTTTAGTTGAATTTTTGCGGTGGGATCTCTTTTTAGTTGTATGGGCGATTCTTTCTCTAAAAAGTTGTTTATTTTCTGGTCATAATCTTCTTTGGATAGAGTAACAATAGAGTTTCCTTTGTCTGCTTTAGTCATTATCAACTACGAAACTCGAGTCACTGTATATCAGTTATGATAAAACGTGATAGAAAACAAAGTAATTTTTTATTTCATTCCATTAGAATATATTTGAAAGACATATTATTTAAAACATTATGATATTCATCTAATTTTAAAATATATTCTCCATACTGAGAATCATTCAACTCGCCTACAACCATATTTCTTATACATAACGGGTAAATTCCCTCTTCAAAAAGTTTCATCCTCAAAAACTCGCAAAGATCCCATCCACGCGAAATTCCTCGCACTCCACGCCATCCAGCAGGTGTTTCAACATGCAACGTGAACCTCCACGATTCCTGGTGAAAGCTGAATGTCACTCTGAAACAATAGACCGAGGTACAGCCCAATGAGGAACTCCTCTAACCAACTAATTAATAAGTAACTCGAACACGCGGTAAAAAATGCCTCATCGACGCCTCTGATAAGCGGTATGCGAGGGATCCACGAGATGCCGAAGAAAGGAAGGCGTATCCTGTCGTTTATAGCAGGCCCGAGGCCTCCAGGTCCACGGAGGGTCCAGCTAGCTCGCAAGAAGATGCCTATCTCCAGATGTCGCGGTGAGGTAATTTGAAGGCGGTACTGCGGCACGCTTGTGGTGTCAGGGCACTATTATCATTGCGATGTGTCCTCTGGCTCGATATAGATATTGCCCTTTCATCGGATGCCGACATCTCCTGGTGCAGCGTTACGTCCAGTCGTGGTAGCATCTCGAAGGTCTGGACTTCCGTACGATAGATTTCAAGATCGGTCGATAGATGCCTTTAAATCTGCGTTATATCTAGTAGGCGTATCTTGGGAATTGGCCCTATCTCCAGCAGTTATCGAAGAAATGCTAGTTTAATTTTGTTATTCAGGTGATGCTCGAGGATATCGTATTTTTGTGGAGGAAAATATTGGAAATATTGAACCTTGTGTTGCAAGCAAGAGTAACAAAAAACCAACTCTGTGAGAAACTATCGAATATACCTTCTTATATTTTGCCTATATTCAATAATAATGTACTAATCACATATGTAATTGTCCTAGTAGTTGTTAGCAATTGAAAGCAACTCTAGTACCAATTAATGGTGTGACGATATCATTGTATTATGACCTCTATACAAATATTGTCCTTTCCTCAGATACCAAAGTCCAATCGTGGTAGCATCTCGATAGTTTGGATTTCTGTACGACAGATTTCGTGATCGACTGATAGATGCCTTTAAATTAACGTTATATCTACTCGGTGTATCCTGGGAATTGACTTTATCTCCAGCAGTTATCGATTAAATGCTAATTCAATTCTGTTTATTGTGTTTCAAGCAAGAAAAACAAGAAACATATCACTTCCTACATGTCGAACTATTATATAAAAGCTATTTTTTTAAATCATACCTTACTCCTATCATATCCTTGATGTGAGTCCAGATATGAATAATAACTTTATTTACTCCCAGTTACAGGCTAACATTAATACCTGAAACACGGAATTATTCATCCTCCATTTTCACAACTAGAAAAACTCGTCTATCCTAAGTCCATTCACACTTTTACACTGGCGCACGCACCAACAACTTAGTACGATGTGTTGGCAGAAAAAAATTAGAAGCAGATCTGAAGGTCATCCTTGGAACGATAATGTTCGTTTTGGACAACAAGTAGGACGAATCTAGGTGATCCATCACCAACTTCTGAGCGAATTTAGCACACTTTCATGATCAATTGTTCTTGGGAAATTAGTATAAATTACATCGATCAAGCTACAATGATCCAGGTACTCCGTTATACTACTCTGTCAGGAAAGTACCGGGAATTTTCAATTAAAACAACATTTTTACTTTTAATCGTCAAAATTTATTGGGTCGCCTTCAAAATAGGCTCCATTTGCTCCAATACATCTATGCCAACGGCACTTCCAATTATCGAAACATTTTTTATAGGCGCTTTCCGGGATGGACTTTAGCTCTCGCGCCGAATTTTGTTTTATGGCTTCAATCGACTCAAAACGGGTGCCACGAAGGGGCAATTTTAGTTTTGGGAAGAGGAAAGAGTCGCAGGGAGCCAAATCCGGCGAATACGGTGGTTGCTGAAGCACGTTTGTTGAGTTTTTGGCGAGAAAGTCAGTCACAATCGTAGCTCGGTGAGAAGGCGCGTTATCGTCATGCAAAATGCATGAGTTGTTCGCCCACAAATTTGGCCGCTTCTTACGGATACGCTCACGCAAACGTTTCATAACGCCTAGGTTATACTCCTTGTTTACCGTCTGACCCTCTGGAACGAATTCGTAGTGCACCACGCTACGGATATCGAAGAAAACAATGAGCATCACCTTCATTTTCGAGCGGCTTTGGCGTGGTTTTTTCGGTTTCGGCTCATTTTTTGCCACCCATTCCGATGATTGCTGGCTTGTTCGCATATCGTACTCGTAGACCCAGGTCTCATCACCAGTTATAATGCGTTCCATGAATGTAGAATCGGAATTACAGCGATCCAGCATGTCTGAAGCAACCTGTTCGCGATGACGTTTTTGAAGAAAATTCAGGTCTTTCGGTACGAGTCGTGCGGCCACCTTTCTCATGCCCAAAATATCAATCAAAATCGTACGTGCGGACTCGTGGGATATCTTAAGATCATGTGCTATCTCTCTCAAGCTGGTACGACGGTTTTCCAGCACTCTTTTCTTAATTTTATCGACGTTATCTTCGATCGAAGCCGTCGATGGGCGACCACTTCACGACCGTCCTTGAAGGCTCTGTACCACGGATATGCACGAGTTTCCGATTGAGCATTATCACCAAAGGCCTTTTGCAACATTTTCAATAAATCGGCACACGAAAATTCATTTGCAACACAAAACTTTAAACAAATTCTTTGCTCAACGTAATCACCCATAGTAAAAATCGGCACGCACTCTGACATAGACTGACATAGTCAGCTGTTGCAAACACACTAGTTGACAGATCCCGCTCAAGCTTGGCATAGTAATTGAGGACAGTGGTACCAACCTAGGAAAAAAATTTTTGCTGCCTCACTGCCCCGCCAGATTTAAATCGATAATTCCCGGTACTTTCTTGACAGAATGTACATTTGTGATCATCGACTTACTCCCTATAAAGCCATGCTGACCTGCAGATAAGTGGAGTTGAACACCGAAGATAATTGGACCATACTTTATAAAAACTTTTGTTCTGCAAATTGCCTGTAGAATCACTTCATGAAATTTGGCCAGATATAACTTGGGTACCTATATAATATTTTTCACGAATTTTGAGCTTCTACTGTTTTTCTGGTATTTTGATCGAGTTATGTATTATATATGTATTTGTCCCTTTCTTCCAGATTTTCATTTTCAGATATACCTTTCCGGATATTTCTTTTTGCGTCATATCTACCCTTCGTATTCTTTCCCCTTTCGGGACATCTTTACCTGAATTTCCTCTATGAATGTATTGATGTATGTTCCTCGGATATTTTTTATTGAATTTTTGGTAAATTCTTTCGGCTGGAGATTTATTAAGCATCAATATGAGACAAAATAGTGCTTTAGATTGATTTCGCAGATTTCATTAATAATGTCAACAGAGTATTGCAGGGGAACTAGACTACAACTTGATTCTATTTGGTTGTTCGAAAAGTACTTTCGCTTTTTTTTTCGGAAAATGAGAGACAAGTTTCGTATAATGAATAAATATTTTATTAAATTATATATTGGCTATTCTGGACCAACACCTTTTGCCATCTTTTTGGTTGTAGCATGATTTCACGCTCATAAAAGTTTTGATCATTGCTAGCAAAAAACTGATCCAGGTGATTTTGGACCTCTTCATTTGAAGTAAAGGTTTTATCAGCCAAAGAATTTTGCAATGACTGGAACAAATACTAATCCGAATGCGCCAGATCTGAAGTCTATGGCGGGTGTGACAAAGGATCCCATTCAAGCTGTAAAAGCTTTTGGCTAGTGACCAAACTATTATAAGGTCTCGAATTATCTTGATGGAACACTGCACCTTTTCTATTGATTTATTCTGGTCTTTTCTGTTGAAGAAATTCATTCAGTTTGTCCAGCTGATGGCAGTAGACTTCCGAAATAATTGTTGTGTAATCCGGTAAAAGCTCAAAAAAAAAACGATTCCTTTAAAATCCCACCAAACAGACAGCAATCCCTTCTTTATGGATATTGGCTTTCGAAATGCTTTGAGCTGGTTCTATTTGCTCTATGATCTCTAACGTTTGTCATTGTTACATTGTGATATACGTATTATTCTGATACTCCAAGATCTTCTATGAAGATTCCTCAGAAGCTGTTTCAGCTTGTACGAGTTGGGAGTTCGGTTGTGTTCTAGTTAGGCTTTGTTACTGCGTCCTTACGCCACTTTAGGTCACAGCATGTTAATTTTTGACCCAACAGTGAAATAGTGGCTGAAATCAGTCCAACTAGAAAATTTTTCTTCTACCTGAACAAAATTTGAACCCGGGACTTTTCGTTTCCCAGTCCAATGCTCTAACCATTGAGCTATCAGAACCCATAAATATAAAACTCATTTTTCGTCCCCAGTGCGCTTCAAAAATGGATCATTTTCGTGACGTTTGAGGGGCGAATCACAGATGTCAACGCGATGACACAAATTTCTCATCGTGAGAACATGTGAAACCCATATACTTAGCTTCAAGGTTGAACCCAGTCCTTTCAAGTGTTCATAAAAAGTTGAATTCGACAAATTCAACCTCTCACCGATCTCATGTATTGTTATCCGCTGATTTTCATCCACTAATACTTTCATCATGTCTTCAACAGCTTCAACCTGCCTTCCAGAACGTACTACATCTTCGACATCAAAATTTCCTGATGAAATTCCACAAACTAGTTCTGGGACTGACGTACTGTCAACACTTCTTCTCCATTCACATCTCGCTTCCAATTTGAATTAATTTTGTGCAGTAAAAGATGCTGTGGGGGCCTTATAAGTTAATATGTTCCACAGAGCGATAAATGAAGGAGAGAAAGGCTAGTTTTGTTTTATCAGCTTCTCTTCTTCTTCAAGTTCCATCTCCGCGGTGGAGGTCGCCAGTTCCACAGCTGAGATTAAAGTGATCTTCCTGTCCTAGAGCCTATGATCACTGCCCCCATGGGCGTGGAATTGGGATACGCCTAATCAGCACGAAAAACGAAACAGTAGTCGTCTCCCTTTGCTTACCCTGCACAGCAGAGTACCCTTCTAGCCTAGCATGCAAGCCCTCAACCACTCACCCCACGAGTCCAACACCAATTTGGGTGGCGAGAAGTACAGACACCCCTGCGGGCCAAACCACCCACCCGTGGCAGCTTTGTTTTAAAAAGGAGCTATTGAAGGCCAAGTGTCGCCAAAACACGAGTTCAACTCGTTGCCAGAATCTACGAACTCGAGGAAACTAACACGTCATAGTAGCCCTTCCCTTAAAGCTAGCACATATCTAATTCTGACGCATTCGCCCTTATGGACAGAAGTGTTGCAGCACCCACCCTAGGTCGGCAATCATCATAGCTATCCTGACTTTTGAGGCAGTCGCACTAAAAAGTTGTTTTGAACTGCAACCAAACCATTCTCTCAGATTTTTCAGCCAGGAGATTCATCTTCTTCCTACGCATCTTTTGCCTTCTATATTTCCTTTTATTATAAAAATTATATGTCCCAGATATTGCAACTTTCTCTGCTTAATTGTCAGTTCAACTTCCTTTTCCTTACCCATTCTTCTAATCACTTCGATGTTAGTGCATCTTCCCATGCACCTGCTTTAGTTCAGCAAATTAAGGTTAGTTTATACTTAGTGGTCAGAAATCATACAGCCGCGAATCAAGAAGAAACTGACGAAAAAATCCAGCACGGTACGCCACTGGTCCGGTGCTTTATGTGCCCATCCGCAAGTGTCCCTCCAGCCCGCGGGCATGATCCGAAGCCAACGTGATATTATTTCGTAACAACCATTCTCCTTTCGTTCGATTACACGCCATGGATTTCGATCGTCCGATGATCCATCGCTGATGACAACGTTACGCGCCCATTTAAAACCCATTCACGTAATTTCGCCAACACCTTCATTTTTATAAATATCTGCTATTTCGGTCGGTGTTCCCGACTCAAATTTGTGGGTCCGGCGAGAAAACGTGTGCCATGTTTTCATTTTGGTTAATGTCATGGTATTCCCCAGGGTGTCTTGTCCACACTTTATTAGCCCGCCAAACGGATACTTAGGAGAGTCATGGTTATCGATCGAAAAGGTAGTTGGCGATCCTTTCTATTAGTATCATAAAAATATAATTATCTGATGGACAAACCCTCACGAGCATGCTTGACCTACGACATTTGTTTCCGCTTCATTAAAATATATTAGGAGTATTAATAAGTTCGTATAGTTGACAGAAGAAATCCCAACACCATCGGGAAAAAGACAAGAAGACTCTCTAAGTCCTCAATTATTCAACATCTTTATGAACGAGATCATCACCCATGTCAAGAAGGTAGGTAGAGGTTATAGGCTCACTACTGGCGAAATAAAAATCATATGCTACGCAGATGACGCAGTCATCATAGCCGAAAACGAGGATGACCTACAGAAACTCTTGCACGCGTTTTATCAGAAGGTGGCAGAATACACCCTGAGGATACCCACCACGAAAACCAATATTCGTCATCACTAAGGAACCCATAAGAAGTAAACTTGTAATTGAAGTCAATCCTGTAGAGCAAGTAATGGAGTTTCAATACCTTGGAGAGCAATTTACCCACAGCCAGAATAGAACCAACGATGTGAGAGATCAAGCCTATAGAATTGCCGGTGCCCTCAGAGAGGTGATATAGAATTACAAGTACATGAATCATCATCATCATA
Organism: Megalocaria dilatata; assembly: GCA_034642435.1. Taxonomy (NCBI): domain Eukaryota; kingdom Metazoa; phylum Arthropoda; class Insecta; order Coleoptera; family Coccinellidae; genus Megalocaria; species Megalocaria dilatata. The sequence continues at coordinate 27,300,989 of CM067859.1, forward strand.
AGTCCGTATAATCTCCATCAGGAGCTAGGGCCTCCCCAAATTTCTTCCTCTGTTCCCTACTTTGAGCAATTTGTGTCCATAATATTCCACTGCTTTTTCTATACCATCTCTTAGATACCATTCCTGCACCACCTTGGTCAATTTTTCAGTTAACATACATGGCCAGCCCAAGTCCACTTTTTCTTGAACAGTTCTTTGCCTATATCTTTTATTTGTGTTTTTCTTTTGATATGTACATTTCTTATTTGATTCCTAATAATCTTCTTTTCATTCTTCTTTGACATAATTTTAACTTTTTTGTTTGTTTTTCAGTCAGGGACCAAGTTTCATATGATAGAAGAGGCAGTACACACATATTCATCACTTCCCTCTGGATATTCATGGGAAAGTCACCCTTCAGGAAGAACCCAAGTGACCAGTAATGACTTCAAGCGTTTTCTATTCTTCTTTTAATATGTTTGTTCTGACGATTTTCAAAAGAAACGACCTGGCCAAGATGATAATATTCCTGAACATAGTCAATGGTTTTATATCATTTTCATTTCTTTTTCTTCATTGTTTGTCTTTCCTTTAGTTTTGGTTTCATTCATCGTTAGTTCAGCTTCTCTACCATGAGTTTTCAGGTTATTCAGCATTTGTTGAAGTTCTTCTTGGCTTTCTGAAAAGAGGACAATATCGTCCGCCAATCAAAGGTAAGATAAGTACTTCCCATTGATTTTGATGCCTTATTCATTTTCCCAATAAATGGTTCTGACTATTTGCTCTAACAATGCTTCAAATAGCTTTGGGGAAATGGGGTCTCCTTGACGTACACCTTTTTCGATTTAAAGGGCTTTCCTACATTTTCAAGTTTGATTTTTGCTGGGCAATTGTGATAAATTTGTTGTAGGAAACGACAGTCTGGTTCTGGTATACCTTGATTCATCAGATCAGTTAGAAGATAGGTATGATGTACCGTATCAAAAGCCTTGTTATAATGTACAAATAATAGGTTCAATTTTTTGTTGTATTCTTTGTATTTTTCAATGACATGAGTTACAGAGATAGGTGGTCCATAGTTGAATAGCCAGTTCTAAATCCTGCTTGCTCAGGAGGTTAGTTTACATGAATACCCGAGCTAAAACCAAGATCAACAGCGATCAGGTAGGTTCACCTGATGATACTACTGTGATAGGGAAACAATTGTTGTATTAAATAACAATAAAAATTTTTGAAAATCAGATAAACCTTATTTAATATGGATTTTCATCAAGTAGAGACTGATTCAATTAAATATTCAAAATTAATTATTTCGAACTTTCTAATGGGCCTGAAATATCCCAATTGATTTCATTATTGGGATGAATCAATGCAATGGTTTCGCAGTTAGTCATGTTTGAAATTTTCTCTCATCTTTATTCATAATTTCCAACTACGAATTCGATTGATGTGAAATTTGGGCTTTAGAAGGAAAATGATAACGAACCTGTTCCTGCAAATTTTCACCAGGATAGTATGATTATAAAGTAGAAGATCCCATCAAAAATTTTGTGAGCATAACAGCGTTGAGCGCTGAAGAAACAATGGAAACGATCCTACAATCGAGTTTTAATTTTGCATTCAGATGAAACGTAACGAAATAGTGCACGTAAAATTTTCTTCTGACCTCTTGCTTTTCTAGATTTTTTTCTTGGTTATATTTTAATGGCTTTAATTCTTTTCTAGAAATTAACAGCATCCTAGAATACATCTTAATATGTTACCATTAATTTTGCATGAACTTGAAGACTTTATTCAAAATGTTTCTGATTGCCCGATTTGGGTCAAATATGCACAGTTTTGTTCTATAACATGTTGCCATTTTAAAGGCTTCATAATGCCTCTCTCATAGAAGTCCTTTTCCTTATTGGCGAAAAACTCTAGTAATCGGTTTTCACAATCTTCCTTGTTTTGTAATGTAATACAACATCCTTATTATACAGCTGTCCTCACGAACCAATGTGGAGCATTCTTGCCAGGTAAGGGATTGGTATGATGGAAATAAAGGAAAACGGATTAGATGAAGATCGAAGATTTTAAAATAACAATATACTCTTCACGAAATAAACTCTCAAATAAAGAAATAAACTCTAAATCAATAAAACGTCCTCAGCATATAAAATAGGATATATTCTGGAAGTTATAAGAAACATATTAATTTTAAATTAAAATCGTGAGTTCTAAAAATTAAAATTTTTTATAGACCAAAAGAATTCTGCTCAGCGAAATGATCTATTACCTCGTTTATGAAAAGGTTCTCATCCTGTGATTTTATAAATCTTTTTTCAAATTAAATTTTTGCCAAATTACTCAATCGCGCCTGTCCAGTTTTCTGTCTTATATAATTTTTAATTCTTTTTAACGCGGAGAAGCTTCTTTCTGTATAGAAGCAGTTGTCACTGGCAAAACAACAAGACATAATTATTTAAAGAGTTCTGGTATGCAAAATTTTAAGTCAGTATCGTGAAAAAAAGTTGGTAAGGGTTTGTGCAATTTTCTATTGAATCGTTTCAGTACAAAACAGTCAATTCACTTATTAGTTGATTTATATCAAAAATATTATTTTGCATTATTAAGTCCTTCAAAAGCTCATTAGGAAATCCTTTTTCATGAATGGAGAATTTTGAATTATTTCACAGATCGAAGAAATGTACTTTTTCAATTTCGCAAGACGTAACATCTATTTGAATCGGTATAATGTCTAAAATATAAAATAAAATTTGTCTTAATTGTTGTGTTTTATCTGCCATTTCAACTCCCTTGCGACGTTTTGAGTGTAAATCTGCTATATCTTGTTTTTCATAAATTGTATCAGAATAAATACTGTTACTCCTAAATTCACGTATTTTATTCAGTGTTGTCTGCAGTAAATTTTGGCTTTCAGGATATCTATGTTTCTATTTTGTAAAATAGAAAAAACAGTGTCGGTTTGATTGAAAATTAATACAAATTTTTCTGAAAAAATATATTCTGAGCATCCTCTAAAAAATTTTTTAAATCTACTGCCTCTCTAATTGGTTTTTGATCAAAATCGTGACTTTTACTATTGATAATAAAATGTAATTTTTATAATTAAAAACTGTCAGAACGGCACGTGGAATAAAATTCCAACGCGTTGGTACATTTGTAGGTACCCATACGATTTCCTTCAATTTGCTCTAACACTTGGGAAGACTTTTTTGATTTGGAAAAATATGAAATAGTCGAGAAAAATCTTTAACCTGTAGAATTGAACTGCATTATTTAAAACCAAATTGAATACGTGTGCAAAGCAATGACTAAACATTGCTTGTGGTGCTATAGATTTGATTTCTGCATGTAAACCGTTTACTTCTCCCGATATTACACTAGCCCCATCGTATGTTTGGGCCAATAATTCTGAATGGAAGTCAAATTTTTCGAATTTGGCAGATAAAAATTGAAATAAATCTTTGGCAGAACGCCCAGAACTTACATCATAAAATTCCATGAATCGCTCAACAAGTTGGTCATTAAATAAAATAGAAAGGCCTTTTACTTGATAGAAGAAATATAACAAAATTTGAATATTAAAACAAATTGAAATATGTTTATCTTCTACAATTTTAATTTCAAAAAAATTTTTATTCAAAAAACTTTTAGAAATAAATTCGTAAATTTATGCTTGTGCTTGTGCTTGTTAGACATATCTAACAAGCACCGCTTACATTTAATAGACGTATATAATCAAAACTCAATATATAATGTCAAATGAAATAAATAACCCAACAGATATACGAAGGTAATTAAAATTAATAAATAAATATTTAAAGGAGACAAAATTTTGTTTCTGGTCTTACCTTTAAGAAACACCACTTGCCTTTTAAAAACATGAATACACTTGAAGGACTTCTCAAAGAATATAATTTATTTGAAATATTTAATATATTTAAATATTCGAATAAATTATTTCAAAAATCTCTAAAAAAATGTGCACTATATCTTCAAAAAACAAATATAATTCTAGACAATCCCGTCTTCAGTCCTCTTTTAAAAAAAAAAAAAAGTTGGTCATTTATTACATAACAGAAAATGACGGATAATTGTGAATGGCAGCTTATGACAGTTGTTTCAAAAAATTGCCAAGAAAACTTGTTAAAAAAAAAAAGATTTTGAAATTTCGTCGTCAATTTTTTTATTCACAACAAAAACAACCGAATCGATTAATCCATTTTGTATGTTGTAAACATAACAATAAAAGTTTGTGAAAATCAGAATAACCTTATTTAAATATTATTTAATATGGATTTTCACCAAGTAAGGACTGATTCAATTCAATATCATTTTGTATGGTTTTAGATGTGCCAGAAGAAAACTGATCTACTGTTAATATCATTTTCTAAAAAGGTTTTTAAATTTGTGTCAAATTTACTAACAAGAATAACCAATTCCTTGAAATACCGGCGATTTAAATATTCATTAGATTCCCCCTTATAGGTAACTCTTGAATAATAATAATAATATTAATTTATTGATTTACAAATGTTTCACAAAGGAAAACATAAGGAAATTATCGTCATAAAATTCTCAATCCCTACACCAGATATTCCTCGACGGGATAGGGTTCCATTTCTACTAATAAGCTATGGATTTTTTTGAAAATCTTGAAATGACCCAATAACTTTATTTGATTTGGTTGATGATTGAACAATTTCATAGAGGTATAATAAGCTCCTTTTTCTTTCTTAGAAAATCTAAGACAAATCTGTGTATGGGATAATTATAATTTACATTCCTTGTATTATATTGTTTCCTTGCTCTGTCTTTTTCGAATAAATGTTTGTTGTTGAAAAAAGATAATAGAGATTTTTGAATAAATACACCATGAATAGTAAGTATTCTATTTTTCCTGAAAATATTTCTGCAACTTTGTCTATAAGGTAACGAGAAAATATTTCGTATTATTCTCTTCTGTATTAAAATACTCTTTCAAACTTTGTTGTATTCCCAAATAAAATAACACCTAACCCTTGATTCAAAATAAGTAAAATTAAGCATCCTCATTGTTCCCATATCAATAAATTTCATCAAATATCCTATGCAATAACAAGCAGAATTAAGTTTACTGCGAAGACGTTCAATGTGTTCATCCCACGATAAAAACTGGTTCACATAAACTCCCAAAAATTTAACAACTTTTAAAAGTCTACAACTTTTGTCACCTACAATCAATTCATTTGGCCTCACCATATTAGATCTTGTTGTTTTGAAAAGAATTATATTTGTTTTCTCATTATTAAGCTTTAAGTTGTGATGCAAAGACCAGTCATTTATAGTTACTATTACTTGTTCTGCTCTACAAAAGGTTTTCTTCAAGTTTTTAGATTTCACAATGAGATTAAAATCATCTGCATAATTTGTCATCTCTACATCTTCCATCAGAATTTTGTCTACATCATTAACATAAAGTATGAAATGTACAGGCCCAGCAGTGCTATCCTGTGCTACTCCCTGTGTGATATGAACTATTTCAGATGTGAAAGCAGTGTTTTGTTGCGATATTTTCACATACTGTTTTCTGTCTTGTAAAAATGACTAAATCCACTTTAACATACTGCTACGGATACCGCAATTTTCAATTTTTTCCAATAAAATTTGATGATCTGCAGAATCAAAAGCCTTGAAAAGGTCCAAAAAAATACCCAGAGTTACCTCATCAGTTTCAAGTGATGTTAATATTTGTTCTGTAAAATCAGTTTCGTTGATTTTCCCCTGAGGTAAGCGTGTTGAGATTTTGACTGTCTATTTTCTTATAATAAAAAATCTAGGATTCTACTACAAACACATTTTTCAAAGATTTTAGAAAATCCTGATAGTATACTGATGGGCCTATAATCCTCATAGCAAGTTGGTGAGCAAAATTTCTCAATTTTCTTTGACTCTAGCATTAGAATTTTGAATTTCAATTTGACGCACATTGTCTATTGCTGTGTCTTGGCAATTCGATAAACTTTTATTGTGTAGCAAGAGATCCCCAGACAAATTTTTCAAATCGCTCTAACCACTTTTTGAATCCCCCGATTGGATATTCCGACCCAACCTATAGTCACAAAATATTTACTTAGATATGGGACAGGTCGCTTTACTTCTTCAATTATATATCCCCATAGGAATTACTCGAAAAATGTTGCTGATTTATTAAAAAATTTAAAAAATCATAAGTATTTCGAATATTTTCATTTACCTGGAGAATTTGAGAAGACTCACTGGGTCCCACTAAATCCATTTCACCTTCTGGTAGTAATTATGTGGATTAAAAAAAATTTTCGAAAAAAGTACACACGAACACGGATACAAATTTACACGAGACAGTCAAGACACAGCAAACGCTACCACCAAATCACAACATAGCGAAAACTAACCAGATTTTCCGCTTGACGATTAACTCGAATAGAGCAGGATAATTGCAGTGCGCCCTTCGGCGAGGCATGCCTCAAATCTATCTTTAGAATCTGCCTTCAAAGGCGTAGGAATATTCTTGATTTCTCGTTGCGTCGATGATGATGAGGCGTTAGACAAGGAAGCTCGTGAGGCATGCCTCGAACCGTTTACTCTTAAAGAGAAAGTGAGATGAATATACAAGATCGTGAGATATTATGAAACAGAGACCCAGTGCCGTTTCGTATGAAGTGAAATGGAGAATGAAATGGATTAATACTAATTTGATTAATACATGTAATTTTCAGAATTTATTTGAGAACTGAATGGAGTAAATAAGAAACAGCAAAAAAAATGTTTTCAGTGTGAAATGTCATCTTGATAACGAGCATAAATCTGAAACTGTTTGATTGATATTTTACGAGATATCGATCACTACTTCCATCTACCGAAAAATTAATGGATTTACTTTTACCCAACCTTTTATTAGAGTACTCCAATTGATTTCATTAATCAATATTGGGCGTTTTTATCATTTCCTTGTGAAATTTTAACAACCCAGCACGGGATCATTTCAGATAAGATATCAGACATTGAGGATTACCATGAACGATTTCGCACTCCATGGCGCAACTGCGGCCCACACATTCACCAGATTCGAATTGTCCCCGATTCGATACACATACAGATCAATCGATTTGCAATCTTAACGATTCATTCAAACCATCCGCTGCATTGGATCAAAACTGCTTAGAAGCCTCTTAATTTTTCAAACGTCGGAAAGAATTCGCCTGCTACCAAATGTCAAATCATAATCGCAGACACCATTGGTCGGGGGCCTATTATAACCTATTGTGTTATGAGAGGTAATTATCGATAGTGAAGCGATGTACCATTGGATGGGTTTTTTCCTGAAGTCTTGGTACTCTGCGTTCCGTGTACGCCTCCTGGTGCACGACGTGCCAGGCGGGTGCGTTGCGTGCGTTAGAGGCAGGGTCACCAGAGGTATTACTAGAAATGGGAGGGTCTTCCTCATGGTACAGTCCTTCTTTTATGTTTTCATGCACTCCGGCTTGTACTGTTCGCCAGCAATGCAGCTGTACGAAGGTAATTTCGCCTGGGGTTCCGATCGTAAAGCCGGGGAATTTACATACTGTTTGAGGATTCAGGGGCGTGCACTATTTAGTTTCGCCGTGAAGGAACGTTGTTTCTTCATTATCACCTAATAAAGAAATTGGTATTTTTATTATTTCATTATTATCGGCCTTGTTAGGTTTAGTATCATCTTCAGGATGTGGATAATGAAAACAAGTTATAAATAATAATAAAATTATAAATGCATTCAGGTGTCTTCGAGAACTTAGCGCAGTCGTAGGCACTCCAATGATTTTCAGTGTCGTACTGCGGAATGAGCGATAGGAAATTGCCCGGTAGCTCCTATAAAGAGCAAAGATGTAGTCTCTTTCTATAAAGTGAAAAACCAAATTCCAATATCAGTCATGTAGACTGGAATATCATAGAAATGTTGCTCAAATGTGTTAATTTCCATTTATCATCGGTTTATTCTCAAACTTTCCAACATATTCACTTTCAGATTATTTTCTTTATGCAAAATCTTAAAACGTTCATTAAAATCATGTTTCTCTTTTATTAGTTGTTCCGCATAAAATCCAATTTATTATTGAGAAAGGAACGTCGGTGTTACTTTATTCTAGTAGCGAAAGATCTTCCGGTTTGTCCAATATATCACCCTTAAATTTTTTTTCATTTCATAAAAATATTTATAACTTGTCTTTTCACACAGTCGTGCGGCATTTTTCTAATTTGATTGAATCTGTGACTATATCTTCTCTTCATGATTTTTCTGTGAGGTGATCCGAAGATGAGTGATATATTTTAATTGACTGTTATTATTTAAACTCCAAAAATTCCGCCTAACGAGAAAAGGTGTGAGGTTCAAACGATGTTCTGAGAAATGTGTTAAAAATTTTTTGTTAAATAAATAAAACATTTCAAATTGATATGTAGCATTTTTCGGAATGTGATTCATCATTTATTAACATAAATAGAGGTTAATTCTTGATAGAAGGTATATAAAATTATATAAATATTTTAAAAAAATTTTTAAAAATTTTAAAAATTAGCCTTCTACATATTTAATTCCAAAAGATTATGTTTAATGATTATAACTTCTGAAAATAAATTAAAATAATGTCGTATAAGTACCACTTATGTCATGACATAAAATAAACATTCATTATAAGACATCCGAATGGTATAACAAAATCCAATAAATAAAAATTATTAACCAAAATCCTATAAATTAAATATTTTGAATAGACAAAATTTTGTTTCTGCTGATCAATCTTATGAAAACCAATAACTTTCAAGAATATCCAACATAATCCTAAGAATTTCATCATAAAACTATCTTACATAGACTATTCAATATTATTGGATATCTAACCAAGGTACCTTATATAAAAACTCAAGATATGTAAAACATTACTGAAAAACAAGTTTTAAGATCGACTTTGCTTCGTCAGTATTCAAATAATTCATATTCAAAAAATATCATAATTTATTAGTTCTATTTAAAAAAAACTGTGTCGGATAAAGTTCGGTAGGTAATTTCGGTTAATATTCTATATTTTGTTTAGGTTCAATCAATTTTTTTGAGTGCTGTGCAATGTTTGATACTTCTATATGCCTTCCTGAACGAAACAGTATTCCTAAGACATTTTTATTCAATTTTGTGTTTAAAAATTTGTGAGGAATATTTTGAATTTGAATTTGTAGAGGTTCCAGGTTCCTTATATCAAAAATATTGAAAACATTTCCTTTAAAGTACTACAGAAGTTTTTTTGAATATTACAGATAATAGCTGGAATAAATTCTCTTGAACATCTACAAATTTAAATCTGAATAAATCTTTTGGAAACATTCAGAATTGAGTTTTTTTAAAAACGTATCCTAAATAATACTGTATCAATTTATAGACATGTATATTATCATCACATGTGGTGGAAATTAACCAATAAAGAATCAAAAGAAATATAAAATAATCACCAAATTATTTAAACATCACCTTATACATGTATGAGGTGATGTCTAAATTATTCTTCTTTCATTATTTCTATGTGTTGGTTAGTTGTTGCAGAAATATTTGGATAAAAAAAGTATTTATATATTTGTAATGGTTATTTTATTTATCCAAATAACTTTTTACTGATGAGATTTGGATCCGAATTTATCAGGTTCTTTTTCTGTAATGTGCTATATATTCTTTAGAAGGAAAAATAAAAAAAAGACCATTTTGAATTAAATGTTGAATATTTTTTGGTAATGGAACTTGTAATTCCAATCGAAACATGTATAAAGTGATGTATAATTAATTTGATCATTATTTTATATTTATTTTGATTCTTTATTGGTAAATTTCCACCACATGTGATGATAATATGTATGTTTATAAAGTGATAGAGTGTTCTCTAGGACGTGTTTTTAAAATTCAATTTTAAATGTTTTCAATAGATTTATTTAGATTCAAATCTGTAGAGGTTCCGAAGAATTAATTCCACCTATTATCTGTAATTTATAAATTGTCTTTTGATACATGTGCTGATATTATTATTAAATCTGTGACAATATCTTCTCTTCTTGATTTTTTTTGCGAAGGAACATAGAGCTAAGTAAATACTTTAGTTGGCCGTAAATTGTTTGTTTCAATCTATTTCTTGCTAGGAGTGAGGTGATCCAAAGTATATGATATATTTTTATTGATTTTTATTATTTAACGTCCAAAAAAATCACTAACGAGAATGGGCTGGAGGTTCAAACACCGTTCAGGGGAATGTGCTAATTTTTGTTTCAATTTGTTCAGCATTTTTTGGCATTCCGAAAAATGCTACACATAAATCAATAATTGTCTTAAATCAGAAAAACTATGGGCTGCAGCTTCTACTACAAAGTGAATGCTTTCATAACTCTACATAATGAGCTTTTGGTGGTTCTCGAATTCAAATTTATATTTACCATGAATTTCATACTTTATCGATATACGAATTTCACATTTTCAGCTTGATCATTAAACAAAATAACCATTCCATGCGAAAGTCGTCTCTTTCATATCGTCACAATAGCTAGTCCTGGGGTAAAAATGTTCGAATTCTGGACAATACCACTTGAAACCGTTAAATACAAGCGTGGGTATCTTCGAATGAGACAGACCGCTTACTCCATTGATCGTGATTTCACATCATTCAGATAAGCCCTGGTTATGAATTTCTCCCTCGTAATTGTTGGTGTCGTTGCCTGGACACGAATATCGATATTTGATTCAGTTTTGTCTTCCGAAGGATTCGAATTTTTTTGTGTAGATATTTGAAACATTTCAATCTTCGAGTAATTAATGAAATAACGTTCAGCTCGGAAAATATTGAGATTTTTAAATTGAAAACTCAGTTTTTAACTTCATAGATTAGTCCTTGTCTTCACATAATTAGTCACTTCCATTATTCTCAGACTTCACCAGAGGTGATTCCATTTCTTAAAGAGATCTTGGATAACTTCAATGTTGTTGAACGTCTATGATGAGTTTGCTTCGAAGTGATCTAGAGATCAAAAATTGCTTCCATTCAATAACACAACACAAGGATCTGAATCTGTGTGGTCAATTGTGTAAAAACCATAAGGTATCTTGCCACAACTTATCAGAGAGCATCGAATTGCGCGTCTTCAATTTGCACGAGATCACATAAACTGGTAAGAAGCTCGGTGGACCCAGGTACTTTTCTCTGATGAATCCAGATTCAGCATTAGAGGAGCTCATGGTCGTAGACGCTTTTGTAGACGTCCAAGAGAAAGATACACCGATGCCTGTATAGAGGAGCGAGCTTCATTCGGTGGAGAATCTGTTGTGGTCTGGGGAGGTGTGTCTTTAGAGGGCCGCATAAAGTTGGTTTTTTATAAATGGATCTTTAACAGCAGTAAGGTACATAGAGGAAATTTTTATGGACCATGTTGTACATTATATACCATTTCTGGGAGAGCAAGGAATTTTAATGCATGACAATGCAGGCCCAGATACTGCTCAAATAGTGACAGCGTACTTGAATGAGGTTGGAATTTCAAGGTTCAACTGGCCAGCACGAAGTCCTGACTTGAATCCCATCGAACATCTATGGAACCAGCTGGAAAGGCGAGTCAGAACCACGATTTCATCGCCGAGTAATTTACAAGTCCTCCGTCATGAATTGAGGAATATTCCACGAGAGAATATTCGAAGGCTCATCACGAGCATGCGAAGAAGTTTGGAAGCTGTAATCAGAGCTAGGGGAGGTCACACGTCATACTGATACTAAAGTTTTCACAGTTACGATACTTTTTTTAATTCCGAAGTTTTTTATTTTTTCAAAAAAGCTTAACATTTTTATACAAATTGAATTAAAAAATTCATTTTTCTTTAGGCAATTCTCTTCTCCCTACCATTTCAGAAATTTCATAATTCTCGTAAAAATTTTAACTAAGAAAGTGTTTGAAGATTAGTGATCAATTGACCCGTTTTTTTCTGCTCGCCAGTTTATATTTTTCATTTTGGCTAAATTGAAGTCAGATACTGTTAACTATGGAAATACAAGTATGTTAGGGTAATTTTCTTTCAGTAATTTAATTTATGAATATAATTCTGGTGATTGCGGGATTTCTTATTAATTTGTTTTTTATTAGATGATTTGTATATTTCTGAAGTGGAAATAGAAACATTAATCCCATTAATGAATTAATTGTTAATATTTTCTACTAAGCTAACTGTGCCCTGAAGGAACACTTGTGTAATGAAATGATATATCGGGTGTTTTTTTAGAGTGATAGAACTTTCGATAGAAATAACTGTGATTTGACAGAAAGTAGAACCCATGTTGTTTTGACATTTCTGTTTAGTAAGCATTGACAAATTATCATGGAAAGACTCAGGCCGCAACAACATTTACAAATTGTTATAATTTATTTTCAAAATCAGTATTCTATTCGCCAAACTTATAGAGCCCTTCGTGAAATTTATGGTTCACATAATCGTCCATCAGAGCAGCTTATTCGTCGAAATATCGATAAATTTTGGACAACATTTTCTCTACTCGATGCAACAACAACAAAAAGACAAAGAACTGTACGTACAGAAGAAAATATCGCTGCTGTAAGTCAGAGTGTTAATGATGATCCATATTTGTTCTACACCCATACAAGATCCATCTGGTTCAAGAACTAAAGCCATTCGACCATAATAAGCGTCGTTTGTTTGCTGATTGGTCCCTAGAGCAGCTTGAAGTTGATCCACTTTTTTATCAGTGTTTAGTGATGAAGCCCATTTCTGGTTGAACGGCTATGTAAACAAGCAAAATTGCCGTATAGGGAGTGAAAACAATCCTCAAGAAGTTCTGCACCCTGAAAAATGCACTGTAATGCACTGTGTGCTTTACATGCTGGAGGCATCATCGGTCCATATTTCTTTAAAAACGATGCTAGAGCTAATGTTACAGTCAATGGTGCTCGATACAGATCGATGATCAATGATTATTTGTTTCAAAATTTGAATGGTATCGACCCAGAAGTGTTTTGGTTCCAACAAGATGGTGCTACACCTCATGCTACTACCGTAACAATTGATTTATTGAAAGAAAGATTTGGTGATAACATTATTTCGATAAATGGTCCAATTAATTGGCCTGCAAGATCATGCGACATACTACACTGGATTATTTTCTTTGGGGTTATGTCAAGTCATTGGTTTATGCTGATAAACCAGAAACAATAGACGCTTTGGAAGCCAACATAACTCGTGTTATTGATTAAATAAGGCCTGAATTACTCGAAAAAGTGGTCCAAAATTGGTCTGGTCGAATGCGGTTCCTCCTCAGAGCTAGTCGTGGTGGACATATGTCGGAAATTATTTTTAAAACATAAATGTCATAAAATTATCTTCCGAATAAAAATAATTTGGCTTCAACCTTAATTTAAATGTGTTTTATTTCAATTTACAGTTCTATCCTTCTAAAAAAACCCGATAGATGTGTTTTGAACGCTAGCTTCCAGTTGAATACTCAAAATAATGGCAAAATTGTCATTATAAAATAAAACACTTGTTTACATTTTCTACTTTATTTTTGGTATTGACGTACGTTTCGTCTTTGCTAGAAAGACTTCATCAGAATATTCAATTATCAGGTATTCTGATGAAGTCTTTCTAGCAAAGACGAAACGTACGTCAATACCAAAAATAAAGTAGAAAATGTAAACAAGTGTTTTATTTTATAATGACAATTACAACTGATTTCTACCAAGCAACGGCCCAATCTATCATAATGGCAAAATGTTACAACTAGAGATATGTCTGAAGCTCTAAAAATAAAATCCATATAGACTTTGTGCAAAGTTTCGGAGTAAAAACCACTATTACTTGACTTCATAATAGAAGAATAAAATCTTTGGGGAGACCAAGTATTCTCTTTATTTTTTAAACGTTCGCTTATTAAGGTAAGTTTACTGCACATAGCTGATATTTTCTAATAACGATCTGGAGTAATGGGGGCTTAAAATTCCTTGTGAAATAAAATGATAAAAAGATATTTTTCTTGATAGAAGGCATTTTCAATATCTTAAATATCAAACAGATTATAGCTATATAGAAGATTAACTATACCTCGCTACAAATTTTGATTTTATAGTATTTTTGGATATAATTGAGTCTTGAAAACTACTTTTTAAAATTTTTGATTGATTCGGTCTTCACTTAGTGGAAACTCATTTTAAATAAAAGAATATATGTATTTTATTTTCCACAAAAACGTGTAAATGTATAAATTAAATTACTGTCCCTTATATATCTGTTAATTACTTTATAAACCCTTTGTGTATTTTTTATGGGCGAACACAGTATGCGTTCAGAATCATCTGACCACCGACAAATCAAAACCAGGATTGGAATATAAGCTCCCCCTTAACAATGAAATAACTGCGAAATTTTAATGCTCATATCGAATTAATTTTTATTCAAGTGTCAGATTCCATCTGAAATTGAGAGGTTAATCAATTTTTCGTGAACCCAATCGAAATAAAATTTAGAAGAAAATACTATAGATTTTATCTGGGATAAGCTGATGCAAATCCTATTGAAAAGTTATCGTATACGTTCGAATGAACTGCAAATGAAGGCGTCATCCAAGAACAGACACTAAGGAGGGAGTTATAAGCACGTTATGTCACCGAAATCATAACACATCTCGAATTTCGAGTAATTGATTATGCATGACGATTTGTCCTGTATTACGAAAGTGTAAAATGATACACTTATCCATTCAAATGCAAATTCGCCAGGCTGTTTTATTTTTGATTGTCTTTCGTCTTACGTAAGACGTGAGAAAAGGTACACGGTCGGATTTGAATAATTGTTAGGTCAATCAGATACACCAATTATTATGCAAAGAAGAAGTAGTTAACACCACCATTCTTTATACTTGGTTATACACATATCAACATATATTGATGTGATTCGTCTACCTCTGATTCCCCCATTAAATCTTGAATAGGTTGTTTTTGTGTGGAATAATAGGATTATGACTATATCAAGATAATGTTGCATATGTTATACAGTGTGGAAACCACTTATGGAAAAAAATTATTTGCCTTAAATATTATAAAAAACACTGGGACAAGCCAACTTTCAAATTCAGTGGTTTTTAAGCATAAATTTAAATATGATTCGTGCAAGTCCAGCACAGTCCGTCCTCTCAAAGAAAATAATCCAGTGGAGTTATGTCGTATGATCTTGGAGGCCAATTAATTGGATCATTTCTCGAAATAATGTTATCGCCAAATATTTCTTTCCATAAATCAATTGTTACGGTAGCAGCATGAGGTGTAGCAGCATCTTGTTGGAACCAAAATCCTTCTGGGTCGATACCCTTCAAGTTTTGTAAGAAATAATCATTGATCATCGATCTGTAACGAGCACGATTCGCTGTAACATTAGCTCCTGCATTGTTTTTAAAGAAATATGGACCGATGATGCCTTCAGCGTGTAAACCACAAAATACATTTTTCAGGAAGCAATGGGACCTGCAGAACTTCTAGAGGATTGTTTTCACTCCATATACGGCAATTTTGCTTGTTTACATAGCCGTTCAACCAGAAATGAGCTTCATCATTAAACACAATTTTCGGATAAAAAAGTGGATCAACTTAAAGCTGTTCTAGGGCCCAAGCAGCAAAAAAACGACTTTTATTAGGGTCAAGTGGCTTTAGTTCTTGAACCAGTTGGATCTTGTATAGGTGTAGACTAAGATCTTGTTGTGAACGTCGACGAATAGACAAATCTGGATCATCATTAACACTATGACTTACAGCAGCCATATTTTCTCCTGTACGTACAGTTCTTTGTCTTGTTGTTGTTTTTGCATCGAGTAGAGAAAATGTTGTCCGAAATCTATAGATAGTTCGACGAATAAGCTGATCTGATGGACGATTATGTAAACCATAAATTCCACGAAGTGCTCTATAAGTTCGGCGAATAGAACACTGATTTTGAAAATAAATTCCAACAATTCCTAAACGTTGTTGCGGCGTGAGTCTTTCCATGATAATTTGTCAATGCTTACTGGACAGAAATGTCAAAACAACATGGGTTCTACCTTCTGTCAAATTACAGTTATCCCTATCGAAACGCCCCCCAGGCATTAGATCTTGACGTGATGGGGGCGCTCTCCTGACTAGGACCCTAAATTCGTCCCGACGAATTGGAGGGTTAAGTCTTGGTGTCTAACGTAATGCCAATTCGCGCCAGTCACTGGACCTGTATGGTGGAAGATCTCCGAATGGGGCCCTAGTTTTACTCAGGTGAAATGGAGGGCTGAGCCGGTTGATTAACTCAGTGACAAGGGAGTCTGTCGCAGCACAGGGCTTCTCCCTTAAAACTGGCGTACTCTACCCTATCGCAGTATAAATCTCCGGATTCTGTGTAATGGCCGAGTGCGTTATGTAGCATACTGCGTTACCTCGGGGGGGTGGACTTGCCCTCAGGTGTTACTTGTACCACCTGGCCACCCCACTTGGTGTTGGACTCGAGGGGGCAGTGGTTGAAAGTCCGCATGCTGGACTAGGGGGGTATTTCATTTATCTGTTCGCAGACCCCCATTTTCGGGATATTCTCATGAAACGACTCGGGGTTTAACGGGACCTGACGGTTCGACCGGCCTGTCCTGGCCCCTGGATCTGTGCGTAACTATTTAGGGTTTGTGGATCTCGACGAAATGGCTCCGCCATTAGTGCTTGACGCCAGGATCAATCAAATGACTTCACATGGGTTCGGTGGGTCAGGACGTATAGTCCGCTAGACGGTGCTCGTACCAGGATCAATTGTAGTCGTCAATCTTGAGTTTATCTTAGTTCTTGGGACTGCGTTCGGGTGGATGGATAAGAATTCCCTCCGGCGGGTGAGTTGCGTCTCAAACAACTCGGGTACTGACCTGCAGAGCCAGTAGAGGTTGGATAGTGCTTTCGCTGCTACCAGTCAGACGGTTCTGGCTTTCGAGTCGGGGCCCAAACTGGAAGCTGGTGGGTTCATCTCTTCGGAGGGGTTCTCGCCACGCGCGATGATATGGCGTAATCCTTATCACACTTTCTACCTCTGGGTGGAC
Source organism: Megalocaria dilatata (assembly GCA_034642435.1). NCBI lineage: Eukaryota > Metazoa > Arthropoda > Insecta > Coleoptera > Coccinellidae > Megalocaria > Megalocaria dilatata. The sequence continues at coordinate 27,318,091 of CM067859.1, forward strand.
TGTGGAGACTGCTTGGTAGTCACTTGGAAAAGAGGCCATGCCTCAAATAGCCAATAACTATTCTGGTAGAATTCACCTATCCCTATCGAAAGTTCTATCACTCTAAAAAAACACCCGATAGTTTTAGAATGTTATTAAGAAATTTAATATATTCCTAGAATTTGTGTTAACTTTGCTTTGGAAGCCAATTATCATGAATTATAAGAAGTAAAAATAAGTTCGTGCGGTTTTGATCACATATGTGGCTACTAGTTCCTTATTCCATATTTTAATCTGTAAACACCTTCCTTTTTAAGGTGTCATGTCGCTGAAGTATGAACAACATAGTTCTGTGTGCTCAGAAAATATCAACTTTTCTAAAGAAAAATGTGTTTTTTGTTGGAAGTGTTTTATTACTCCAATATGAAGAAGTTGACTGCCGAAAGGCTGCCATAAAAGTATTTGCAGCATTATAACGTACTCAGAAACGCTCAAATGGGAAATCCTACTCCACCCGCCGTACAGCCCTCCGATTATAATCTCTTCTGATCGAAGCAACATGGCCTAGTTGACCAGCACTTCTCCAATTACGATGATGTCTGATGTCAAAAAATGTATCAAGGCATGGATACCGGCCAAAGAGCCACCCTTTTGTCATGATGGGATTCCTCAATTTCCAGAAAGTTAGGGGACATTTCAGAGGTTGTCTCTATCATACAAATATTGAAATATAGTCCGTCTAGAGAATATCCGGAGAAAACAGAGCTCAATTGTAATAATTAAGTATATATTTCCAATTCTTGAATTAGAAAACTATAACAAAATATTCATCTTATTTGCTCCATTTAACAGTAAACATTTGACTAGACGTCGAGGTACACCCGAAACTAGATCACCTCCATAATTTTCGGTGAACATAGTCCAGGACTGTGAAACCGATTGAATTAAATCATCTTTATTTCGTGGCGCTGCTCGTTCAACTTCAATCTGCATTAGTCCCCAAATGTTTTCAATGGGACTAAGATCTGGTGAAGCTGCGGGCCACGAAATGGTTGTCACTTGGTGTTCTTGCATCCAAGCTTGAGTATAGGCTTCTTGCATTATCCTGCTGAAAACGCCACCCCTCTGGATATAAAGCATGCGCCGTTTCAAGGAGAAAATCGTTTAGAATGCCACAACACTTTTCACTATTGATGGTACTATCAACTGTTCAGAGAGGCATCACGCTGAGATATTGCTCCCCAAACCATTATTCTGGTGGGAAATTTGTAAATTTAAAGGGTTGTTTTAGTAGGATTTTTGAGTGATTTCCATTAAGTTGGAAACTACTTTCATCAGATATAAAGACATTATTAAAATTATCTTCTTGAAACGTTTACAAAATTCTATTCCTCGTTCCTTTTATGAAGGTGTCATTTTAGGGATTTTTTTCGGCTTCTTTGATATGTAGCCTTGTCTTTTCAGTGACACGTACTGTTTCTGGACATTATTATTATCCTGATACTCCTGATCTTATGTTAAGATCCCTCAGAAGCTTTTTCAGTTTGTGCGAGTTAGGAGTTCAGTTGTGTTCTGTGAAGGCTTTGTTACTGTGATCTTGCGCCACTTAAGGTCACAACACTGTTTAATTTTGACACCCGTCCAACTAGAAAATTTCTTTTCCACCTGAACAGGATTCGAACCCGGACCTCCCGGTCACGAGTCCGATGCTCTCCCTTTGAGCTATCCGCACTCATATTTTTAAATTTCGTCTTCCTTAGGCCAATAAAGCGTTTAAATTGTTTCCTTTAATCTTTCGCAGTCTGAAACTGGTCTATTCCTCATATCCATGCCATTTTGTATCCCCTTTGTTGTCTTATATACAGCACTTTTTCCCAGTTCAGTCAACTGCACTAATTTTTTAACGTTTCGAAAATGTTTTCTATACAAATATTCTACCTGTTTTATTTTTCTAGTTGTGACATTATTTCATAAATTGCATACCAGTTGACAATCAACAATACTTACCAAATAGTGTTGCCATGTAACTTTAGCCACTATATGCACAACCTATTTTATATAACACATTACTTTTGTCTTAGAATATTAGAAAAAAGAAGTATATTAAAATTATGAAAAATAATAAATTCCGGATACTTTTCAACAAACTATATAATATTCCTACGTTCAGCACATAGTAGATAATATAGGATATAATTCTCACATTCCATCTACCCATTCACGGCTCTTGTCATTTATGACAACTTAATTCTTTAATAATGAAGAATAATTTCCATCAGTTTGTTAAATTAATATATTTGTAGAATTATTCTTCATTATTTAATTCCATTAAAATAAATTTCTATCAAACGACTACTAGATCAACAAAAAAAAAATTGGTGTTACGTTTGCAGCGTTTCAATCTTTATTTCACTATTTTCGAATTATAAATATTTAACACTTGTTTGGCATATGATCAATAAGAAAGTGAAAATTTTCTTCATTAATCAACAATTGAAGTGAGAAAGTCGATAAAAATAAATCTACGATTATCAACTACCAACTGACAAATGTCATCTGAACCAATATGGCGACCAAAGAAAATCAGCTTCAAAACTTATAACATTTATGTTATCACCCTATAACTGACAAGACAGCGTAAGCATCAATATCAATCGTCAAAACGAATACATATAATGATATCGTGATGACCAATGTCGCTTCATTACACACCTTATTCAAGCCATTTAGCCATAATGGATCGGGAAGTGTTGGATATGACAACAAGGAAACATTTTCTCGATATCCAGCGCACAAAGAGACCTGACAACAACAAGAGAGGTCTACCTACGTGTGTATTGAGAATTTAACGAACACCAGATATTTATCTCAATCAATCACCATTGATTATATTGGCGGCATATCTCACAGAATTGGAGGACCTACATCGAAGACGGCCTAGGAGAAATGAGCGATCGAGGGCAACCGAAGATGTCACAGGATTTGATTTTGATAATAACGAAAGCTGTAACGTTTAAAAACGCTCCACCGTTGATTTGAATTACAATCGTTAAAAAATTCTCCAATAAAGTGATTAAACTAAGATCATTAAGATGTTTGGAGTCTCCACAATGAAAGTCGTCGCTGTTATCGCATGCGCTGTAGAGTTAGTTGCATTGTTTTCAAGAAGCCTAGAATTTCCCAGATTTCTTTCTTCCGTATTCTATAAATATCATAAAAATTAAACTGATTTATTTAAGACATTTCAGGTACAACTAAAAAGAATCACTTAAACTCAAATTATCATAAAAACAATCGCTCTACAAGAAATTATTTATAGAAAACAAATTTATTACAAAGAAAACATCAGTGAAGAAAATGGAAAATACTATTAAATTTGCACTGGATATTACTTGAAAGAAATACTTTGAAGGAGAAATTGTTAAAAATGGAAAAAACAAAAAACTGTCAGATATTTTCACAATGTATTCAAAAAATATAGATAATTTATTATCTATTATCATATTTAATTGATAATTTGGTCAAGGAAAGTGTTATTCATAATATTGATCATATTTTCTGTTTTAAATCCAAACAGACAGTTTGTTACTTGAAAATTGTTATAAAATGATAAATTGATTTCAATGTAACAAGTAATTGTATCCAAATGTGTTAGATACATGTTTTACTTACATTTCTCATGTTAAAATCGTAGAATATGATAAAAATTCGAATTAACTTAAAAATTCGCATCATCGGTAAGATATTCGATAAAAACCATAATAATGTCTGATTTGATTACAACTGCTTGAATAGTCTTACATGACATTGATGTAATGGAATTTCCGAACTTTAACAGTTGATAGCGGCTATATTGTCGAATTGTCTGTCATTTGTTCAGTCTGTTTTGCCAAACCAGCATAGATAGATATACCGTTCAACAACACGTGCAAATGATAAAATTGTTTTATCAAAATGGGTGTTCTGTTCGGGCAACTTACTGCGCGCTTCATCTATTTTACGGTAGCCATAATTATCCTACTGAGAAGACACAGAGTGGTAGTTAGCAGGTCATTTCAAGTAAAGTGAACTGGCCACGAGATCGTGTGATTTGACTCCGTTGAACTTTTTCTTGTGGTGTTATCTTAAGTTAAAGGTCTAGATGCAAATAAGCCACAAACTACAGCGGCCCTCAAACCAACACAACTCATACCATCTGTCAAATTCAGCGTGATTTATGCGCCAGGGAAAATTGCACGTTTGCAAGATGTTACATTTCATACATAATGGCATCGATAGGTCCTTCGAAGGAATAAAAAATTTCGATGATATCTCAGATACACTTTATTTTATTCAAATTTAAAGATAGAAAATGGAAGACCCTATACTTTTTCTTACTTGGAACTCTTTTAAACGCCAAACATTTTTCTAGTTTCTTCAATTCTGCATCATATTTTATAGTCGATGCCAGTTATTTCAATTTATCTACGGCTTGAACTACGTAACCGAGAAAATTATGAGATAAAATTAAAATATATACGACCGACTTCCCTTGAAAAATTAAATTATGATTGATCATTATATTTAAAATAGAACAAACAATTTCTTTAATGATTTTTCAGGCAGTAAATTCCACGACGTTACTAACGATCTTAATGATTATGTCATTACTATAAAATGATAATGAAACTTGGGTATATTATCCAACTGCTTAAAAGTTAAATATTAAATGCCATCTGGTGGCATCGAATGGTGGTTAATTTTACCCTTATTATAAGTTTCACAATTTTGGAAGTATCAATTTGATATGGATGTACAGTATGAATTCTCATGACAATACGAAGATTTAAAATGGTTAACCGCAGGTGTTTGCGTGAATGCTATAAGTTTTTTTCAAGTACATTTCTAAGATTTTGGTTGAAAAGTCGAAACGAATTTCACCATTTTGTTAGATTACAAAATCAGGTATTCATTACCTTCATCTGTATTTTCCGCTGAATCTTATTGTTTGAATTTTGTGTTTTATAAATATAACATTTTTCATTTTCCCTAATTCTTGTTTGGTATGAAGTCCAGTCTGTCCAATATATACATAATGGCAAATATCATAGGTTAACTTAAAAACCCCCGATTTCCTCCTTTTTGAAATGAAAACATTGTTGTTTTATATTAAATTCACTAACGAATTTTTAGTTTTAAATAGTATATGAAAATTCTATTGAACGATCAAACAGACTTGAACAATCCTTACTGCTTAATATTTTTTTGAAAACTCCCTGATGATAATAAAATATTTTCTTCACCTCGTATTTTTTACTTGCTTCTTGTCACTCTTTATTTTTTGTGAACTGAGTGATATAATTCAGAACATTTATGCAATTGAATCCTTTTAAATACTCACCTGATGAAGTCATGTTATGACGAAACAAATGTAAACAGTTAAAGAAGTGGATCTCCTTTATCCAAATCAGAAGAAACTCTCACAGGTTTTATAAAATAAAAACCTTTACACCAAATAATATGATGAAATAAATGGAGGTTCTTACTTGATAGAAGGTATATAAAATTATTTATATATTTTAATATTTCCAGATATATTCTGATAGCCTTCTACATATAATTCCTGAAGTTATAATATTAAATATAATTTTTTGAAATTAAATATGTAGAAGGAGAACAGAATATATCTGTAAATATTAAAATATTTAAATAATTTCATATACCTTCTTTCAAGTATGAACCTCCATTTATTTTATTTTATTCATAATATATAATTATTTAGTTTCCTTAACATTTTTTATACAGATGCTTCTAACAGAGGCCGTTAAATTGCCTTTCAATCTTTTAGATCAATGGTAAACCACAGAATTATTTATTTGAGTTAACATTACACTCCATATAAATTTTCAGTATTCATTTACCAGAAGCTTTCTGAATTGTTGAAAGGTGAGAAAATATTTTGATTGATGTTATATTTTATTGAATATGAATATAATTGAGTACTGATGAAGCAAAGTCTCTCTTGAAACTTGTTTTTTAGTAATGTTTTTACATATCTTGAGATTTTCTAAAAAGTAACCTAGTTAACCAATAATATTGAATATTCTTAGTAAGATAGCTTTATGATGAAATTCTTAAGATTATGTTAAACATTTTTGGAAGATATCTGTTTTCATAAGAGGGATAAGCAGAAACAAAATTTTCTGTACTCAAAATATTTAATTTATAGAATTTTTGTTAACAATTTATATTTATTGGATTTTGTTATATCATTTGGATGTCTTATAATAAATTTTTATTTGATATGTCGTTTGATATAAGTTTATATGACATTCATTAATTTAATTCTTGAAGTTATAATATTACATATAATTTTTTGAAATTAAATATGTAGAAGGTCAACAGAATATATCTGTGAATATTAAAATATTTAAGCAAATAATTTGACTAATCAGTTAGAAAATTCTTACTGAAAAACAATATTTAGATAAAAGCAACCTATCGTTTAATATTTTATGACTCGTTAAAGAAATAATGCTTCATATATCACTTAAATGCCAAGGAAAAGTCTTACCATAGTATATAAGTTGCTCGTTAGAGAGTAATTAGATCAGAATCTATTTATTTATAATTCAACACATGAAAACACTCACAAGCCAAAATTTTAAAGAAAGAATCTTTACGGAGTACACATCTACATCGATTGAAAATTTTTTAAGTCAAAATCAGAAAATCTTCTCAGAGATTTAAATACAACGAGAGGGGTATTCACTTTATCATTCTTCAATTTTAAAAAGAGCCAAAGTTTTAAGAAATAAAAGTAATTTGAATTTAATTACCTATTCTGAAACTATCAAAGAACTGTTCCTTTTATTGAAAATATTGACAATTGGCGTGCTAAATTTGAAGCTCATCAAAGCAATGTTATTTTGCCAAAAACAACCAAAATTCAATGAATTTAAGAAAGTAAAGTGTCTACGGACAGTAAAGTAAAAACTGTATAAGGAATATATGTTCTAAGATGAAATAACAAGAAGAAATTTTTTACTTGATGGAAGGATTATTACAAAATTTCCTTCAACTATTCATTCATTAATTTTAATTGACCAGATATTTGTTGGGTTTTTTATTTCCATTTGATATTATGTAATGAGTTTTGATTTTACATGTCTATTAAATATAAGATGTGCTTATAAGATATTAATTTAATTTTAAGAGTTTTTGAATAAATTTTTTTTAAATCAAAATTATAGGAGACTAATAGATTAAATCTGTTATGATATTCAAATTTTGTAATAATCCTTCTATCAAGTGAAAAACCTTTTCTTGTTATTTAATTTTATATATAATTATATTAGGTTCAAAACAATCTCATTATTTAAATACCATGTGGTTCAACTAAAGACTATAATATAACCTTACAAGCTTTGTGTGATTTTTGTGACGAACATAGAATATCTTGGATTTTAAAGTTAATGTGTTCAAACGAGGATACCATGAGGTCTTAGAGGTGAGTTATATATTGTTAATTGATTTTATTTTTTAAATGTGAAGAGGGGCCGATGAAGACCTTATCGGAATCCTAATTGTTTTTTGAGGATGTGATATATGTTTTGAGAGATTTTTGAAGTTACTTATTAAAATATTTAAATATAATAAATATTTCAAATGAATCATTTTTTGAGAGGTTCTCAAAATTATGTTTTGTATTTTTGAAAAGGAATTAGTTTTCATTATTGTAAGATCAGAAATAAAATTTTTTCTCTTTCAAATATTTATTTATTAATTTTAATTGACAATTTATATTTTTTGGGTTATTTATTCCATTTGATATTATATAATGAGTTTTGATTTTATATGTCTGTTAAATATAAGCTGTGCTTATAAGACATTAATTTGATTCTAAAAGTTTTTGAATAAAATTTTTTGAAATTGAAATTATAGGAGACTAACAGATTAAATCTATTTTGATATTCAAATTTTGATCTAATATGCTTTCAACTTGGTTAATTATTGTAATAACATATAAGCTTAAGAGATATAATCATTTTCATAGATGTGTTATTACGTGTTAAAATAAGTGTTGTTATTTGTCTTCATTTTGTATTGTCGCTTCCTATGTCTTATCATTAATTGAAGTTTCCTTCATTCTACGAAATTTTCTCGTGTTTATTAAGGTTTGCTATAATAAACATTTCCGATGATTTTCTATTATTCTTTATAGTTTTCTGTATTACTTTATTTGTTTATCGGGATGGTGGCGCGCAAATTAATTATTGCGCGCATATTATTAAAACGTTTCTTTTTACAATCAGTCTTTGAAGATAATTGCTTGGAGAGATTACTAAATTTACCTTGCCTTTGTCATTTTAAAATTTCGCATTCGTATTAATATTTGTCTAAGAAAAGTTGCAAGATTATAATAATTTTCACTTGCACCTGAAAACTAAAGTGAAATTATTTTTCAATTCGTTGGATTCAGCAACAAAGAAATATCTTCAATTCATTAAGCCTGCTCAACATCTCGTTAGTGTTAAATCCATAAAGTTTTCCGTTATGAAACAATGATTTTATTTTACAGAAGGCTTCTACGTATTTTTCTCGCCTGTTTCTACTGCTAACTATAACTATATTTGCGTAATACATCAACACCTATAGACGCTTAGGAGAATTCCAAAAGTTTAAGGAAACTGAAATTGGACTTGATAAGGTCAGATTTAACCAATTTATTATAGATTTAAAATTGAGTGCAGTGAAGAACTTTCTTTTATTTATCATTTTGAACAAATTAGACATCATATTTTCATTAATTACAGAACTGATAAGAAATAACATTGTATTGTTCTCGGTTAATTTTTTTCATATGCAAAAATTTGTATGCACTCTGTGAACCATATATTTGCGTACGTACGTTTATATATAGGGTGAATCTTTTGAATTGAAAAGTGTAATACTTTTGTAATATTTTTGAAGTGCAATTGTAATACATGGAGGGATTTATGGTATTACCAGGATATTGAATATTTTTTTTGAATCAATAAAGCAATATCCGCACTGTACATTTATTTTCGTGATTTTAATTTCTCAGCTTACCAATACTCACATCTATGAGTAGGGGGTAATTCTATTTGCGGATTAATAATACTTGTATATTTATACTGGTAAACCAGAAACAATAGACGCTTTGGAGGTCAACAGTACTCATGTTTTTAATGAAATAAGGCATGAATTACTCGTAAATGTGGTTCAAAATTGGTCTGGTCGAATGCGGTTCCACAGAGCTAGTCGTGGTGGACATATGCCGAAAATTATTTTTAAAACATAAATGTCATAATATTATCTCTTAAGTAAAAAAGAATTTATTTCTAAAAGTTTTTTGAATAAAAATTTTTTTTTGAAATTAAAATTGTAGAAGATAAACATATTTCAATGTGTTTTAATATTCAAATTTTTTTTTTTAAAAGAATTGGTTTCAATCTTAATTCAAATGTGTTTTATTTCAATTTAAAGTTGTATCACTTTGAAAAAAAAACATCCGATACATTATCTAGACGTATGATTAATATGACATTTACCAAGAAAATCAACAAAGTTAATTTACGTGGTTGGCTAGATGGAATCCAATAACATTGTACATAATCAGCTCAATGGTTGCTGAGTTTTTTTCATTTGAAATTTTGTTTTTCTAATATTTTCGAAAGTACAAATCTGTTCAAATGTATTTAAATGTGAAATAACGACACGGAAGCTTAGTCATAATTTCGTGAAGATCAAGTATAAAAATTCTATGAACTATGAACAAATTTTCCATAATAGACGTTTGAAACTTACGAACATATTTATAAAGGAACCAAAAAATTCTCATAGCATAGTTGGCTAATTGATTGTACTTCGAAATTCCGAACCAGTGTTAAAATCCAGGCACAGCCTGATTTTTCATCAGATTTTGTTGAAAAGTATCGAAGTAAAAATTCTTTTTCCACTTTTTCTTGCCCATATGTTACGATGAGATCAAAGGAAGAAGAATGGAGCCTTTTAACCATGTATTTTTCATTCACATCATACGTAGCTTCTCCCAAAAGTAATTCACAGATTTGAAATTGTCAGAGGAAATGGTCTGTCGAACAAGCACGCAAAAACTTCCGACTTGAGTGCTTTTTTCAATTTCTAAGAAGTTCAAAGCCTTAATATGCCAACCAACATTCAAAAATCTAAGACGGCCCTGTCTCTACACTCTAATGTGTGGCTTGATCCGCTTGCCAAATTCGCGGAAGAACGGTCTTCAATCATTTGCTTGAAAGTGAAATAAATGTTGGGGTGAAGGTCTTTATTCTCGAAAAAAGATGAGCGTCTAGGGATGTGTCAAGTTTCGTGTTCTCGGCATCCATTACAAATAAATACGGTAGCAGAGAAGTGCATTCGATGTCGATTGCACTCGATCAAGTGTATGACAGGACCATTGAGGACGGACAAAAGTGTCGAAAAACAGAACCCTCATGATGTTGGTGGAATGAATGGGGACTGGCCGTTTATGGGTGTAATTCTTGTATATTTCACAATAAGCCTTTTAGTTATTCAAATAAACAGGGCGCTATAATTTCCCAAATAAATCCTCATTTTTAGAGTTCTCAGACGAAAATGGATTCAAACAATTAAAATAGGTATACGCGTATGGGGAATTTGTGGACCAAAATAAAATTTTCACATACATAAGACAACGATGACATTGTAAAAAAACATAGAGATATAATATTTGGCATGTATCTTAAATATCACACCGCTTAATTCTGCTAACCTTATTATAAATTCAAATCTTATAAAAAAATTTTAAATTAAATTAAATGAATGTCTTAGAAAACACATTTTATATTTAGCAAACATATAGAATAAACACTCATTATATAGCATAGAAATGAATAAAAGAATCCAAACCAAATACAAAATATTAATTAAAATTATTAAATAAATATCGGGTGTCTTTTTTAGAGTGATAGAACTTTAAATTGAAATGAGATGTGTCTTATTTCAATTTAGTTATCTCAATAAATTAAAATTGAAGCCAACTCTTTCTTATTTGAAAGATAATTTTATGACATTTATGTTTTAAAAATAGTTTCCGGCATATGTCCGCCACGACTAGCTCTGAGGAACCGCATTCCACCAGACCACCTCTGGACCACTTTTTCGAGTAATTCAGGCCTTATTTCATCAATAACACGAGTTAAGTTGGCTTCCAAAGCGTCTATTGTTTCTGGTTTATCAGCACAAACCAATGACTTGACATAACCCCAAAGAAAATAATCCAGTGGAGTTATGTCGCCAATTAATTGGACCATTTATCGAAATAATGTTATCGCCAATACTTTCTTTCACTAAATCAATTGTTACGGTAGCAGCATGAGGTGAAGCACCATCTTGTTGGAACCAAAACACTTCTGGGTCGATACCATTGAACATTTTGAAACAAATAATCATTGATCATCGATCTGTAATGAGCACCATTCACTGTAACATTCGCCCCAGCATCGTTTTTAAAGAAATATGGACTGATCTGAATCTGAATCTGGATCATCATTAACAGTATGACTTACAGCAGCGATATTTTCTTCTGTAGGTACAGTTCTTTGTCTTGTTGTTGTTGTTGTTGCATCGAGTAGAGAAAATGTTGTCCGAAATCTATCGATAGTTAGACGAATAAGCTGCTCTGATGGACGATTATGTAAACCATTAATTTCACTAAGTGCTCTATAAGTTTGGCGAATAGAACACTGATTTTGAAAATAAACATCAACAATTTGTTAACGTTGTTGCGGCGTAAGTCTTTCCATAATAATTTGTCGATGCTTACTGAACAGAAATGTCAAAACAACATGGCTTCTACCGTCTGTCAAATCACAGTTATCCCTATCAAAAGTTCTATCACTCTAAAAAAAACACTGGCTACTTGAGGAATACAAAGTTCGTTTAAAATAGTATTATGAAAACCAAATTCCTCTCAAAATTTCAGAACACAACCTCAAGAATTTCTTCGAAAATAACTCTCTTCAAAAAGTTCCTTCAAAAAAACTCTCCAAACACATGCAGCACATCTTCAAAAAGGTCATTTAGAATTCCTGCCGATAGTCCTGAGTTCATCATATTTGGCAATCAATAACGAACATCTTGTGTATAGCAGAAAAATCTTTTTGTTATGATGACTATGAATCTTTCAGTGATCAAGAATTCATCACATGCGTGTTACGTCTTGTTTTTGCAACCGTTTTTGTTCATTTAGCGGAGTGCTGTGCGCTCAACTTTTTTTTAGTTTTCTCTGAGTAAGATCTGTACCGTTAGAAAAATATTTTCAAGATTTTGCGTTTTAATAGAGATGGTGAAGATCATTGAAAATACATGAAAATATAGAGGGCGATACATTCAAAAAACACCCGTTTGTTGCATATTTCTTTTTGGGAACTCCCTGTAGATTGGAAAATAATTTCTTGAGATGCAGAAATAGAAATAAAAGAAAACTGTTTTCGAAAGAAATTTCTAAGATTTAAGGTTCGGCAACTATGGAACAAGAACTTACTATTGCAGGACCCTGTATAAGTTTGGTTAAGTTTACTGTCTAGAGTACAAATCAATTCCTTTCAGAATATTTCATGTTGACCGATGTTTTTCATAATTTCTATCAGGAATTTGGTTAAATCAATTTTCTTTCAGTAACGCTATTCTAATGGAAGAATTTCTATGAAGAGCAAAAATTAATTAAATAAGCTTTTTTCCCCTCAAATTTGTCCACTTTCTCTGACCAGATGAATTAATTAATCGATGAATTGTTGTGGTTTGTATAATGGAGATATTCATTGTATTTGTAATTCGACACGACTTTTTGAGACTTAAATAATCTCTCTGTTATGCTATCTGAAATGATTGTCAATATTGTGAAAGATTGAGGAACGTTGATGAAATCGCTACTTTCGGAAAGACAGAGTCATCGCAGTTTGTTTTCTCAAACAAGCCCGATAAGGTTTTGTTGATCACTGGGACATAAGTATCAGACATGGGCACGTTTCGTGGTTCTCGTCAGTGTCCTGTAATATCCAAAGATTACAAATCTGCCATGCACCTATATTCTCTGTGCACACTGAAGTATTTATCATACATTGGCGCCATCTAGTGCACCCAAACATACAAACAGGACATACCCTATTAGCCGATTCAAGCTAAGAACAGAATTATCGATTTTTTAAACGTTAGAAATGCAGAAAACTTTCCTCGTGCTTAAGTCAGATCCTGTTACTCCCTAATGCTCATTGACAATCTGTAGCAAATATTATCAATAAGAAGTACGAGCTATGGTAATAGAATGTTCTACAAATCTAGACGGTAACGTACACTAAATAGCGCTAGTGTATGATAAATACTTTAGTGTTCCTGTGCAGAGCGAATATAGGTGCATGGCAAGCCAGGTCAGTCTATTCAATATTAGTGTATTCAATATTAGTGTATGGGAACAATTAGATACTGAAAAGTAAATGTCTTGATATCTGATTTATATTTAGTGAACGGGGCAATTTTCTCAATACGTAGAAATTGTTCAGAAGTAATCACATATCGTTTCAATTAAGGAGTCTGGAGTAGACGATTCAGGTTCGTCATTTTGAGGAAAATAACTATTTTGAGGAAAACAACATTTTGAGGAAAATAAGATCCCAACTACCACGTTAATCACGACCAATCAATCGATTACGTCATTTCAGCAGCATTTATAAAACGAGGCTCTTCCACAGAAAATGATCGTATATTATTTCCAAGATTTCTTTATGGAAGAGCCTAGTTTTATAAATACTGTATATAAATTGAAAATTACTATGAAGAAGTATTTGCATATTACAGAATAATAGCTTGAATGAATTCACCAAATCCTCTAAAGATTTTAATCTAAATAAATCTCATGAAAACATTTATAATTAAATTTTAAAACATTTCCTTAATACACTGTATCACTTTATAGACATACATAGTATATATTATCATCACATGTGGGGGAAGTTTACTAATAAAGAATTAAAAAATATATAAAATAATGAACAAATTATTTAGACATCACCTTATACACATTAGTATGTTCCATCACCAAAACATGTTCAACATATAATTCAAAAAGGCCTTTTTTTATTTTTCTTTTTTTTGTGATGAAACTAGTGATTTTTTAATATCCAATCGAAACATATATCGCGTGTTTATTTTAGAGTGATAGAACTTTCGATAGGGATAACTGTGATTTCACAGATGGTAGAAGCCATGTTGTTTTGACATTTCTGTTCAGTAAGCATTAATAAGTTATCATGGAAAGACTCACGCCGCAACAACGTTTATAAATAATATCCCTGCTGTAAGTCATAGTGTTAATAATGATCCAGATTTGTCTATTCGTCGACGTTCACAACAAGTTGGACTCTGTGCATCCACCACATGGACAATTTGGCGTGAAGATCTTGGTCTACACCCATACAAGATCCAACTGGTTCAAGAACTAAACCCACTTGACCATAGTAAGCTCGTTTGTTTGCTGATTGGGCCCAAAAACAGCTTGAAGTTGATCCACTTTTTCATCGTAAAATTGTGTTTAGTGAGGAAGCTTATTTTTGGTTGAACGGCTATGTAAACAAGCAAAATTGTCGTATATGTAGTGAAAACTATCCTCAAGAAGTTCTGCAGACTGCAGTTCAATGCACTGTATGGGGTGCTTTGCACGCTGGAGGCATCATCGGTCCATATTTCTTCAAAAACGATGCCAGAGCTAATGTTACAGTGAATGGTGCTCATTACAGAGCGATGATCAATGATTATTTGTTTGAAAATTTGAATGGTATCGACCCAGAAATGTTTTGGTTCCAACAAGATGGTGCTACACCTCATGCTGCTACCGTAACAATTGATTTATTGAAAGAAACATTTGGCGATAACATTATTTCGAGAAATGGTCCAATTAATTGGCCTCCAAGTTTGTGGGACATAAATCCACTGGATTATTTTCTTTGGGGTTATGACAAGTCATTGGTTTATGCTGATAAACCATAGACGCTTTGAAAGCCAACATAACTCGTGTTTTCGATTAAATAAGGCCTGAATTACTCGAAAAAGTGGTACAAAATTGGTCTGGTCGAATGCGGTTCCTCAGAGCTAGTTGTGGTGGACATATGCCGGAAATTATTTTTAAAACATAAATGACACAAAATAGTCTTTCATTTAAAAAAAATTGGCTTCAATCTTAATTTAAATGTGTTTGATTTCAATTTAAAGTTCTATCACTCTAAAAGAAACACCCGATATATCACTCAGACTGAAATATAACAATCACACATAATCTAAATATAATATTTATAAAATATTGTATTTAGATTACGTGTGTTATATTGAATTACTTCACAGAGTTTTGATTCTGTTATATTTCAGTTGATAAAATTTAAAATTTGGCATTTTTGGAGCAGTGTTTCTTTGAGAAAATGTGTATCGTAAGATATTTACTAAAGTTATTACTTAGTTATTTAATTTATTTAATTTTATGTTACATTAATTTGGCGCCCAAGGTACGAGGGACGTTCAATTTATTCTCGGTATGAGGTAATTTGCTGATAATGTGAGTAATCTAATTATCTCATTTACTAATGACACTATCTGAAGGTACAAATATAAAATTTCACTATGTTACGATCATCAGTTTCCTAGATATCCTCAGTGAAAGACGATCAGATTGACTGACGGCACAATAATTAAGAAAATCGAGCTAGGCGCTGTTACAAAGTTCCTCACTAAGCAGGGAAGAAATCAAAAAATCATTTATGACGTGATGGTTGCTGTTTACCAAGACTGTGTCCAGTCGTTATCCACCATTCAAAAGTGGTCAAGTGAATTCAAAAGAGACAGAATGCATTGACGACGACCCTCGCTCAGGCTGGCCCGTTAAGGGCACCACTGAAAAAAAAGTGTGGAAAAAGTTGAAAAGTTGGTACTTGAAGATGCTAGAATAAAAATCAAGATGTCAGCAGAGATAACAAACCTATCCGTGGGTATCATACATGCTATTCTTCATGACCATCTTATCATCTCAAAGGTCAGTGCAAGATGGCTACCAAAAATGCTTACCGCACCTCAGAAGCAAGTGAGAGCAGAGTTCTGTAAGTGGTTTTTAGAGCTCTGTGGAGAAGATCCATCGCCTATTTTAAACCGGCTTGTTACTGGGGATGATTAATCACCATGACCCTGAGAGTAAACAAGAGTTCATGCAGTGAATTTAAAAGGGTGCACAGTCCTCAAAGTAGTTTAAAGTCACCCTATCCGCTGGACAAATAATGACTACAGTCTTTTGGGATTCTAAAGCTATTTTATTGATAGAATATATTAAAAAGGGTGGAAGCATGACAGCAGCATCATACCCAATCACTTTGTGTAATTTAAGAGAAGCAATTAAAGGAAAAGGTAAGGAAAACTCACAGCGAGGGAGTTGCTGCTTCACGACAATACGCCGGTTCACAAGGCCTGCGTGGCAAAGGCTGCTGTGCGGGAATATGGCTTCGAAGACATCACTCATCCTCCAGACTTGTCCCCAAATGGCTACTACATATTTCCAAATGTGGAAAGCTATTTTCCGACGATGAAAAACTGAATATAGCAATTACTAACTATTTTGAGGAGAAGCCGGAAGAATGTTTTTTACAAGGTTGAGAGAAGCTTATTTCTCGATCTAACAGATGTATTGAAGTTTAAGGGGACTTCATTGTAAAATAGAATTTTTCCAAAATTGTCTGAGTTTTCTTTCATGCCTATACCCAGAATACATTGAACGCTCCCCGTATATCACATCAATTACTTCTACGCCACTGTAAGTGGCTTAATTCCCAGCAATTCCGTTTCAGATAGACCGCCTCATCTAGCAGATAATTGCTCCGATGAGGAAATTGTCAGTTTTAAGACCGCAGAACATGGAAAAACCGTGTACCAATCACTCACCTCAGGGTTGCAGTTGAGAGCCGCGAAATTGCATTGAGTGTCTCAACAGGTTCAGTTACTAATTGACTTTACTTAGATTTCATTCATGTGGTATCTGTTGTGTCATTTCTATTGTAACTATACGAAACTTGCGAGTACCGTTCGATACGGTCTGGTTTTTCAACGTTGAAAGTTTCGTTCCGAAGGGAATACGGGTTTAAAATGGAGCTGATCGATAAACTGTATAGTAGTATTCAACGAAACGTGGAAGGTTGAGATTTATTTGACAGGTTTCATTTCTCAACTGGCATTTCAAATTGATGAGACTTCTAAAGCAAAATGCATAACGTCTTGACGAATTTTTGTGCGTTACAATAATGGTCCGGTTAAATAAGACATTGAAGGTTGAGAAAATTCCCATAGAGAAATTACTATGAAGTTCAGAATACTATTACAAATTAATTGTGAAAAGTCTAGATGTCCCACTTGTACAAAAACGTTTATTGATGGTGAAAGTTTGCAAAAATCGTGTTTTTGAGTTTTCCAGCAAAACCGTGAGATTTTCGGCAAAAATACCCAAGACAAGAATTGTAGATCATCCAATTCTCTACAAAAATGTATCCACACTTTGTTTCGTAGGTATCGCCATTTCCGTGATATGGCGATTCAAAGAATTGAAAACATTATTTTCTTCGTTTCTACACCACCTAGTGTGCTTGGTGCTTTTTTTAACATGGTTTCCCCGATAAGCCTATTTCGCGATCTATTGTAATCTTATTGAATTTAAAAGTATTCTATGAAATACAAATGGACTAACGAAAATTCTGAAAGCTGTGTTAATTATGTATAGTCCGCGTAGAAAGTATCCATAAGTAAGTTCAATTGTAATTATTTAGTACATATTTTTAATTCTTGCATTAGAAAATTATAACAAAATATTCATCTTATTTACTTATACAACCTCCATTTAACTGTAAACACTGTACTAAATATCGAGGTACACCCGAAGCTACATCACCTCCATAATTTTCGGTGATACTAATCCAGGACTGTAAGACTGACTGACTTAAATCATCTTTATTTCGTGGCGCTGCTCGTTCAACTTCAATCTTCATTGGTCCCCATATGTTTTCAATGGGACTAAGATCTGGTGAAGCTGCTGGCCATGAAACACTTGGTGTTCTTGCATCAAAGCTTTAGTATAGACTGAAGTATGGCATCTTGCATTATTCTGCTGAAAACGTCACCCCTCTGGATATAAAGCATGCGCCGTTTCAAGAAGAAAATCATTTAGAATGCCACAATACTTTTCACTATTGATGATACCATCAACTATACAGAGAGGCGTAGCACCACGCTGAGATATTGTTCCCCAAACCATTATTTTGGTGGGAAATTTGTAAATTTGAACGGTAACAGGTTGTTTTGATAGGATTTTTAAGTGATTTACACCAAGTTTGAAACAACTTTCATCAGATATAAAGACATTA
Organism: Megalocaria dilatata; assembly: GCA_034642435.1. Classification (NCBI taxonomy): domain Eukaryota; kingdom Metazoa; phylum Arthropoda; class Insecta; order Coleoptera; family Coccinellidae; genus Megalocaria; species Megalocaria dilatata. Next base: position 27,336,513 of record CM067859.1, read on the forward strand.
TTAAAATTATCTTTTTGGAGACGTCGTTCCATTTGTGAAGGTTTCATTATAGAGATTTTTTTTGGTTTTCTTGATATGTAGCCTCTTCATTTCAGTGACATACGGACAGTTCCTGGACCTAGTTTTATATTTCTTTGCTTTCCAAATCTGTTAACCAATTTGCGAAACCCCAGGCGCAGATTGTGTCCTCCTTAGGCCAATAAAGCGTTTAAATTGTTTCCTTTAATCTTACGCGGTCACCCCGAAACTGGACTATGCCTCATATCCATGTCATTTTTTATCCTCTTTACTGTCTCATATGCAGCAATTCCACGAATTTTTTAACGTTTCGAAAACCTTTTCTATAAAAATTTTCCACTTAGTCTCTTTTTTCTAGTTGGAATATTATTTCATAAATTGTATACCTGCTGACAATCAACAATATTTAACAACTAGTGTTGCCATGCAACTTTGGCCATACCCGACTATCTGCAGAACGTGTTTTATACATTACTTTTGTCTAAGAATGAAAAAAAGTATATTAAAATTATGAGAAATAATGAATTCCAAATACTTTCGAGACGGACTTTAATTTATTAATGAAAAAATAATTAGGAAAAATTATTCGTTGGTTTCATAAATATCGAATGGAGCTTCTAATGCAATGTGTTCATTTTCTTCACCTGCCTTTTCCTCCTAGATACAAATAATCTGTTCTAGAAGTGATGCATCAGATGTCTCATCACTTATATCATAACAATCCTCATCTAGTATCGATTCAACAATGGAGCACGATTGGCTTTGACAATGCTAATGAGCAAAACAATCTAACTTTTTCACAACCGCATTTAACATTGCACCCTCTTTCGCAATTTGCAAAAGATAGTATTAAAGAGTTTTTCTGGTGCAGGTAAAGGTAACGGATGAATTGGTTCCAATGTATTGTCAACTAACACAGCAGCTAAAATTTTTGCACCAGTTTCACTATTGCCTGTGACTGCAAAATTGTCACAATTTTCGTAGTGAATTTCATCAAGTTGTTGAAGACTTTAAGGCTCCATTTTTAGTGATGGCGTAGTTTTTGCTTGTCAAATGTCAAAAGATGACAGCTTCAGAAGTGACAGCTGCCCAGATAGTGGGCTATTTAAAATGAAACCTTTCATTGGAAAACCTTTTATTTCAGGTCGTCGTTAACAAAACATGTTGGCGATAATATAACGAAAGTTTGGTGAGTCTATAACGTACAGAGAAAAAAACTGCTAACAGACCTTCAAGAAGCTGAGATTTAACACATTTGGATTTCTTTTTGTAGGCATATTTGAAGTTACAGATCTTACTCAACATAGGTCCAATTAAACACTATCGGAATATGAATCAGGAATGGTACATACAAGAAATTATTGCAGAAATCTACCAAATATGGGTTTTATTGAATTCCTTTTTTGAAGCGAAGCTCACGTAGACATTTTTAATAATTATGCTTCAATACTTATCTTGAATATCAAGCAGAATAATTCTGTCTAACCCCCACAGATCTCTTAAGAATTTAAATAGAATGAAATGTCTTAAAAACAATGTTTCTTTTTAGTAGATATAAAGGATTAATAAACATTGTACAACATCAAGGAGAGATGGGAAGAATCTGAAGAAAATATAGAATATTGACCGAAATTACCTAACAAACTTAAACCGATATAGCTGTTTCATACCGACCTTATTAATGACCAATTTTATTCCAAACATGTCCAAAATAAACTCAAAGAACTCTTCAACAATATACAACACATCTTAAAAAATAAAAAAAAAGAACAATAAATAATATTTCACAGACCTTGCCAACCCAGTTCTTCACATTCCATGTTCGTCTCTAGGTAAAAAAGGCATATTCAAGATACACTTTTATCATAGAGATGCTGCGCGAATGTGTGAAGAACAAATTATAATTATTATACAAAGAATAAAAATAATTGAAGGAGTTTATTATTTGGTAGAAAATTTTGTTCAATATATATATCTTAAATATCAAGCAGAATAATCCTGTCACATATCCACATAGTTTAATTTTAAGAATGTCTTAAAGATTCAAGAAAATTGAATTAAATAAAATGTTTAAGAAACGCTGTTTCTCTTCAGTAGACGTATAGAATTAAAAAACACCGAACAGCATCAAGAAGATATAAAATGATTGTTGTTAATTCTATATGTTTACTGAAAAGAAATAGTTTTTCTAAGACATTTTGTTCAATTTAATTTACTTTGAATTTTTAAAATTTTTTTAATTATAATTTGTATAGGTGCGAAAAAATTATTATTCTTGATATTTAAGATATTTAAGTAACCTTTCTTCACTAAATAAACCCTTTCAAATATTTTTATTCTGTATATAATAATTAAAACTTGTTTTCCACACATGCGTTTATTTGTCATGTTCTAGCATCGTTGGGGCGTGAATGGGTTGCCATGGTATGTGATATATTTTTATTCATCTTTCAGAAAAGTTGGTGGGTGTTTAAAACGCCAAAGCATATTTTGGAAGAGTTTTTTGAAGACAGGTTTTTTCAAAAGATTTTTTGGGTTTATAAGGGCATTTTTAAAAAAAAGTTTTGTTTATAAGGTCGATATGGAATAGCTGTATCGGCTATGGTTTGCTAGTTGATTTTGGTCGATATTCGATATTTTTTAAATTCTTCTCCTAACTTATTCAGGTACCACTTACACAATGTTAGTCTCGTCTCAGTATCTACAGGTAACAGATCCAGCATCTTTTTCAAATGATATGGATGCAAGTTATTTTTTTTTTGAGTTCTGGTCGTACTTTAGAATGATGAATCCTCAATGTACAACCAGTTCGACTAGTACTTGTTGTGGGGTTTTCCCAGACAGTTTGAAGCCTTGCTGACATATTTCGGCCACCTTCTCTGATTCGGAAGCCACTAAATGGGCCTGTTTCACCAAATCGCCCGAAAATTGGTACAAATGTCTTTCTATTTGTGTCATCTAATGGAAAAACGCAAACCGTACCCTCGAACCTCTACGCGAGCATTTCCATTCGCACATCCATAAATGAACTACATATCGAGATATTCGATGTTTGAAAAACAGGCATAATTTTCTCGATTTTTTCGAGAATAATTATTATAAATTAATTAGGTTAATTCCTTAGATTCATGAAAACGTACTTATAGCCAAAATTATTAAGCGACAGAAACTTTCAGATTTTAAATTCAATGTTTACTTTTATATTCGATCACAAGGGGCTTCAAGATAGGGCAAATTTAGGTTAGAAATATTTCAATTTTTCGTTGTTATCTCTTAGTCATGATATTATGGCAGACTTGTATTAGCTAGCACAAAAGTTGATATGTCATTCGAAAACACACTAAATGAGGTATTTTTACTGAAAAGAAAACATGTCCATAATTAATGATTTTTTATCGATAAAACCATTGGAAAAATATGATTTTATTCAATTCAGAGTCGTGATATTCATCTCCTTATCACGCCGGAATAAAAATTTTGGCACACAGAACTTCTTATCTTGTAGCAAATGTGATGCCGTTTCCAGATATGTCGTCAAATTTGATGAGGCTACAAGGATAACTGAAGTATAATTGATTTTATGGAAAATCTTGAAATATTTCCTGAAATCAAGAAATGTTAAATTGAAGAATAACCATCAGCCATCGACCACGTGTTAAATAACATTTTCTGTTGCAAATGACTTGTATGATATTCCTTGAAGTTTAGCCTTTTATAAGTAAACACCTCATGTATATTTTTCCTTATTTTGAATGATTAACTACAGATTCGAACTATAAACCACTTTTCCACCAGAATGATCCGCATCCTTCATAAAGGATGAACTATTTCCTTGAACTATGTAAGCAATTGCAAACTCTGATAAGCTTAGTGTAGTGTGAAATTCCAGTATCTGCATTGTCTCTAAATTGCTCGAGCGAATGCCTTCATTGTTTTGTTAATTTGTTTTAATGAAACTACACTACAAGTACGTAGAATTCGGTACATATCAAGGAAGTCAGATATCTTCCAACTTGGAATGGGAATAATTGGTAGAGTGATAAAACTTTTGAGTTCCAGGAAATGGATGACATATATCGGGTGTTCTTTTAGAGTGATGGAACTTTCGATAGGGATAACTGTGATTTGACAGAAGGTAGAAGCGATGTTGTTTTGACATTTCTGTTCAGTAACAATTGACAAATTATTATGGAAAGACTCACGCCGCAACAACTTTCACAATATGTTGAAATTTATTTTCAAAATCTGTGTTCTATTCGCCAAACTTATATAGCACTTGGTGAAATTTATGGTTTACATAATCGTCCATCAGAGCAGCTTATTTGTCGAACTATCGATAGATTTTGGATAACATTTTCTCTACTCGATGCAACAACAACGACAAAGAACTGTACGTAGAGAAGAAAATATCGCTGCAGTCATAGTGTTTATGATGATCCAGATTTATCTATTCGTCGACGTTCACAACAAGTTGGACTCTATGCACATGGTAAATTTTGCGTATAGATCTTGGTCTACACCCATACAAGATCCAACTGGTTCAAAAATTAAAGCAATTTGAACAGCTTGAAGTTGATCCATTTTTTTTCATAAAATTTAGTTCAGTGATGAAGCTCATTTCTTGTTGAACGGCTATGTAAACAAGCAAAATTGCCGTATATGGAGTGAAAATAATCCTCAAGAAGTTCTGCAGGTTCAATTGCATCCTTAAACATGCACTGTATGGTGTGCTTTACACGCTGGAGGTATCATCGGTCCATATTTCTTTAAAAATGATGCTAGAGCTAATGTTACAGTGGTCCATATTTCCTCAAAAACAATGATTGAGCTAATGTTACAGTGAATGGTGCTCAATACAGATCGATGATCAATGATTATTTGTTCGAAAATTTGAATGGTCTCGACTCAGAAGTGCTTTGGTTCCAACAAGTTTGTGCTACACCTCATGCTGCTACCGTAAAAATTGATTTATTGAAAGAAAGATTTGGCCATAACATTATTTCGAAAAATAGTTCAATTAATTGGCCTCCAAGATCATGCGACATAACTCCACTGAATTATTTTCTTTGGGGTTATGTCAACTCATTGGTTCATGCTGATAAACCAGAAACAATATACGCTGTGAAAGCCAACATAACTCATGTTATCGATGAAATAAGGCCTGAATTACTCGAAAAAGTGATCCAAAATTGGTCTGGTTGAATGCCGTTCCTCAGAGCTAGTCGTGGTGGATATAAGCCGGAAATTATTTTTCAAACATAAATGTCATAAAATTATCTTTCAAATAAAAAAAAATCAAAATTGGCTTCAATTTTAATTCAAATGTGTTTCATTTCAATTTAAAGTTCTATCACTCTAAAAAACACATCCGATATATATGAAATACCATGCTCGGCATATCCCAGGTCATACATACATTCTGTCAAGAAAGTACCGGGAATTATCGATTTAAATCTGGCGGGGCAATGAGGCAGGTAAAATTTTTTTTCCTAGGTTGGTACCACTGTCCTTAATTACTATGCCAAGCTTGAGCGGGATCTGTCAACTAGTGTGTTTGCAACAGCTGATTAAGTCAGTCGATGTCAGAGTGCGTGCCGATTTTTACTAGGGGTGATTACGTTGAGCAAAGAATTTGTTTAAAGTTTTGTGTTGGAAATGAATTTTCGTGTGCCGATGCCTTGAAAATGTTGCAAAAGGCCTTTGGTGATAATGCTCTATCGAAAACTCGTGCATATCAGTGGTACAGAACCTTCAAGGACGGTCGTGAAGTGGTCGCCCATCGACGGCTTCGATCGAAGATAACGTCGATAAAATTAAGGAAAGGGTGCTGGAAAACCGTCGTACCAGCTTGAGAGAGATCGCTGTAATTCCGATTCTACATTCATGGAACGCATTATAACTGGTGATGAGACCTGGGTCTACGAGTACGATATGCAAACAAGCCAGCAATCATCGGAATGGGTGGCAAAAAATGAGCCGAAACCGAAAAAACCACGCCAAAGCCGCTCGAAAATGAAGGTGATGCTCATTGTTTTCTTCGATATCCGTGGCGTGGTGCACTACGAATTCGTTCCAGAGGGTCAGACGGTAAACAAGGAGTATTACCTAGGCGTTATGAAATGTTTGCGTGAGCGTATCCGTAAGAAGCGGCCAAATTTGTGGGCGAACAACTCATGGATTTTGCATGACGATGACGCGCCTTCTCACCGAGCTACGATTGTGACTGACTTTCTCGCCAAAAACTCAACAAACGTGCTTCAGCAACCACCGTATTCGCCGGATTTGGCTCCCTGCGACTTTTTCCTCTTCCCAAAACTAAAATTGCCCCTTCGTGGCACCCGTTTTGAGTCGATTGAAGCCATAAAACAAAATTCGGCGCGAGAGCTAAAGTCCATCCCGGAAAGCGCCTGTAAAAAATGTTTCGATAATTGGAAGTGCCGTTGGCATAGATGTATTGGAGCAAATGGAGCCTATTTTGAAGGCGACCCAATAAATTTTGACGATTAAATGTAAAAATGTTGTTTTAATTGAAAATTCCCGGTACTTTCTTGACAGAGTAGTATGTCAAACTAATGGACGAGTGACTAACAAAGTATATAATAATAATAATAATATGTTTATTGCTGAAATTGAATACAAAAAAATCACACTTCTACTATATTAAAAATATACACTGCAAAAGGACCTACATCAGCAAAACTGTTATTACTGTAGGACCCATGGTTACAAGACTACAAAGAAAAGAACCTTAATATTTTATCCATGTTCCACAATTGACTTAATAATATTAATACAGAATAAACACACGCAGATCATAGGACTATACACCAACTAAAACGGAAACTTGACAATATCAAAATCACAATAAGTTATTTGAACCTAGTAAAAACTTCTTATACTTAAGCTTAAAACTCAACGGTCTATAAAGTTTGAGAGGAGCCAAAACGCGATTATATAAGGAGTATATAGAAAAAGAAAATGAGCGTCGGAACAAGGCAGTCCTGAACACTGGTCGGGAAAGCATGCCCCTGAACCTAACATTTACGTTAGATACATCAGACCTAAACCGTATCTTATTATATAAATAGGGAGGAGATTTAAACCATACAATTGAATGGAACAAAACCGCAGAGTGTAGCTCACGTCTCTGCTCCATGCTCAATGAGCGACAGGACTTCAGTTTATGAAACACCAACTTGCTGTTCATCCTCTGCCCTATTCACTCATCACGCAGATACAGGTTACAAAATTGACTTTGATAGTTGCAAAACTATTGCAACGGAAAAAATGCTAACAAGTCGCGTTATTCGTGAAGCCCTCGAAATTGAGAAGAGACCAAACTGCCTCAACATAAGCGATATCAGCAAACGCCTGCTCGACACATGGAAACCTTTTATATGTCGTCCTTCCATAGCACATAGGATTTCCCACCACCATTCCTGCCCCACCTTCACCACGTATAAATACTCGCTCTCTTTGCTCTTCAAACCAGTTCGTGAGAGTGAGTGGAAAAACTGTCTATGAGGCTACTGGTGATGTACCTGGAGAGTAGGCAGATTGAGACTCCGGCGTTGAATTGCTAAATTCAACTATTGTTCTTGATAATAGCTCCAAAATAGGAGCCGAAAAGTCGATCACTCATAAATTCTAGACGCGGTCCAACCCAGATGTTTGGGATCTTATCTGCACCAACTAATAGAACATCTAAATTTGAAATGTCTGTATGGTACCAATCAATCAGATTTTTTAATCATCTGCCGGATGCAATAAGAAAATTGGACAGATCGAGTTTCAGAAAAATCCATCAAAACTTTATTGCGGAAGAAGGGTTATTATAGCGTGAGATAATTTCTTGATGATGATTATTTGTTAATATACGAGATATTGTTCTTTCTGTTTCCTATTATTGTTTTATTATGACTTGTCTTACTCTTCGTGAAATGTCTGACAGGATGAATCAATATTATTATTATAATTATCAAAAAAAGGCCAACACGATACGAAATTCAAAACTTTTGTCTTGAAATTTAATATCCATTCGAATGTTAAAGTTATTCTAAAAAAAGTGGATCATTCTGTATAACAAAAATGTGTTGCTGATGTTCTTATTTCAAAATGTCTTAGTGGGGCATTAAGATGAACGAAAGTAGCTTTTCCAGCTCATGGGACGCCACTGTACATCACATTAGAATGAAAACAAAGCAACAAGGCGAGATGAGGAGGCAACGAGTGAGTTTGAAGAAAAGTCGGCTCGCATAAAGCACAATAATACCTTGGTGCTTAAGTTGCAAAGCGGCCGCCTAGCTTCAGGCACCGCGAGTCGTCGGCGACCCTTTCTGTTCGCGCCTGCCGTCCCGCAAGATTGGACATTCGAGCATCCCATATGGGGCCGACGATTATTCTGGGATGTGACCTCATTAGGGCTGAGGTGATGCTTCCAGGTGCTCGAAATTAGCTTCTTGGTTTTTTCTTGTTATTATCAAACAATAAATCTTGGCAAATTTTATGAAACTATACAAGCATCTATTTGAAGCAGCTTCAGTCATTTTACAAACCAGAAATTATACAATTCTGAAAAACCTCTCAAAATATTAAATGGACTAGTCTGTTACTTTATGATGGTTCATTTTGAAAATGAAATAAATGAGAAATTACTTGTTCGATCCTCTAAAATTTCTGATCTTAATGTTTGCTCCTCATCTTGGCAATAAATTTGGTACCACTTAAGTACACCATGAACCAGGGTTATTGTAGCATTAACAACCCTGTTCCGGCCACTTTAGAAAGGTTCATTCCAATACTGTTTTTCTACCTTTCCACGCCTCTTAGAAGTCTATTCCACGTTTACGTCATGATACCCCGAAATCGGCAATTAACCAAATTTGAGGATCTCTCATCTTTCGAATAAAGTCAGCGTATTCAAATACCATTTGTAAGTTCAGTTAACTGAAGAACAAAGCTTATTCGAATTGGTTGACAACAAAAGAAAAAGGGAATAGAGAATCATATTTCAAGGCGAAAAGAAGAACAAAAAGGGGAATTAATGATGCAAAAAGAAGTATATGGGATAGAGAATCATATTTCAAGGCGAAAAGAAGAACAAAAAGAGAGAATTAATGATGCAAAAAGAAGTATATGGGAAAGAAAATACAAGGAGATTGGCTCTTTTCCAGGAGGACGAAAAGCAGCTGAGTCTTGGCGATTCATCAATGCGCTAAAAAGTCCGAGCAAAAACGCAGCACACATTGACACAATTCCCATTAACGACTGGGTTACACATTACAAAGAGCTTTGACAGAGACAAGACAAGAATACCTGAGACCAAGTACATCACACATAGACATTGAGGGCGAACTAATTTCTGTAGATGCTGAAACATTGAAAAAAGCAGTATATAAAATGAAAAACGGTAAATCCCCTGGTCCCGAAAAAATACCTCCAGAGCTGATCAATTATGAAACACATAAACTTTTCCAGGCTGTGACAAATTTGGTGAATAAGTGCTTGAGCGGACATCCGGTGCCCAAAGAATGGAAAACAGTTTATATTTCATCGATGTACAAGAAGGGAGATACAAACAAATGCACAAATTATTGAGGTATATCAGTGACCAGCACATTTAGTAGGATATATGGTGGACCTCACAGAAAAGAAATACTGTGAAAAAGAAGAAGAGCAATCAGGATTTGAAGCCGGCAGATCATGTACAGACAATGTTTTTTGTCTGAAGCAGATTATAGAAAAGAAAATAAACACCAATCAAGAAGTCCACCTAATGTATATCGACCTGAAGGAAGCCTATGACAGAATATCTCTGAAGAATCTCTAGAAAACATTGCAAGAAACTAACCTCAATCAGACGTTCATAATAGCCTTGACAATTTTATACACATATTCTAAATCACAGATCAAATCGGGAAAGAATCTATCGCAAGAATTCTCTGTGGGTAAAGGATTGCGACAAGGATGCTGCGTATACCTACATTGTTCAAGGTGTTTATATCAAGAGCTCTGAGGAAGTGGAGGAAGAAATGTGGGCCAATGGGAATTGAAATAGGTAACAATAACTACTTATACTCCCTTCAGTTTGCAGATGATCAAGTCATCATTGGCAATGAAAAGGAAGACTTGGAGTATATGGCCAGAAAACTCCAGGAGGAGTATCTCCCAACGGTAACTCAAAATGCAACGAATATCTTATTGGCAAAGAATAAGGAAGTATGGCTGGTATCAGAGTATACATACACTTAGGTGTAACTATTTAAATATTTAAATATTAGCCTTTTACATATTTAATTTCAAAAAATTATATTTAATAATTATAACTTCAGGAATTAAATCATAAATTCTGAAAAAAAAATAACATAGGCATATGAAGAAAATTTGCTCCATAGGTGCTCAGGTTCCTAACCCGTCTCTGAATAAATAATGGCCTATTATGAATTCACTGGATATATAGCCGCAATTTTTAGTAGCTGTCAACAGGGGATATAGCTCAGTGGTAGAGCATTCGACTGCAGATCGAGAGGTCCCCGGTTCAAACCCGGGTGTCCCCTTGTTTTTTACCTGTTCGTACATATCTCTACTATATGCTTCTGCATTCTCCAAATTTTTATCAGAAATTACAATGAAATGATTGGGTGTCTATTTTTAGCCTGTTTGAATGAATCGATATTGTATCGTCTTAATGTCTGCATTTTACCAATTTTCACCAAAAATTACACTGAAATGACTTACTAGTCATTTTTTCCATTTTTTCCAATGTTACTGATGAACTCATTTTCGAATAAGAGAAGGACTAAATGCGGGTGCTTTCTCCGATCCTAAAATTGCAAATGAGAAGTTATAATCTAATTTCTTCATAAGCATAGGGCGTGTATTGTATGTAGAATTGATATTGAAATCAAAGACTTCCTCGCGCAAAAAAAAATTTTTCTTTAAATGACAAAAGAAAATATGCATGTACAGACTCTATATGAATAGTTGCAAAAAATTTAGGGGGTAATTCCTTGTCAACAAATGGGGTGGGTCTTTCATATAAACTTTGTAAACTTTGCCTCATTTTACTCACTTTTTTTTAATCAAAAAACTGACAATAATTGTAACTGAATCAAAGTTAATCGTTAAACTAGTCAGTTGTCACAACAAAATAACATCCGCTTACTAGATGAATTCTAGTTCGGAAATAATTCCATCCTCTACTACTCACTTTGATAGCGTAATAAATTTAATAGCGTATAAATATGTTTTTCTCAAAAACCTTGAATTTTAGCAAGAAATTACAAGAGACCTTATTTGGTAAGAATGGATCAAGCTACTCAAAATTAATTTTTTTATTGTAAAATAAGAATATGGAAAAAGTTTTTTGCGAAAGAAGGTTTACGGGTGGCTTTTTCTATCCCTTACAATCATAGAGAAACACCACCAAAAATTTTTTGGGTGCCTTCTCGCCTGCATAAAATGTCTGCTTAATTTTCTCCTTGTCAGTTTTTTGGTTTTTAAAAAAAAATTTAAAAACTGTTTTTCGAACGCCATCTTCAGGGGGCTATAACTAAGGAGGGGGCTTAAAAAAATGAACTTTATATGAAAGACCCACTCTATTTTTTGACAAGAAATCCCTTGTATAACGTGCATTAAAAAGAATCCAAAGACAATATAGAATATTGATCGAACTTACTCAACAAAAGAAAGTGGGTAAATTCGATTAATATTCTTTGAATTTTTTTTAATTCTTTTTAATGCTGTGCAATGTGTGTTAATTCTATATAATATGTCTACTAAAAAACAGTGTTTCTAAGATATTTATTTTATCCAATGTTTAAAACATTTCTAAGAAATTCTGTAAAATTAAAATTTGTAGAGAGGTGTCACAGAAATACTCTACATGATATTTAAGAAAATTTGAATATCAAAACAGATTTAATCTGTTAGTCTTCTACAATTTTAATTTCAAAAAAAATTTTATTCAAAAAACTTTTAGAATTGAATTAATGTCTACAATAAGCAACGCTTATATTTAATAGATGTATATAATCAAAACTCAATATATAATGTCAAATGAAATAAATAATATAAAGATATAAAAAAAGTCATTAAAATAAATAAATAAATATTTAAAGGAGACAAAATTTTGGTTCTGATCTTACTATTAAGAACACCAATTGCCTTTCAAAAACATGAACACAACTTAAGGACTTCTTAAAAAATATAATTTATTTGAAATATTTAATGTATTTAAATATTCAAATAAGTTAATTGAAAAATCTCTCAAAACATGCACTATATCTTCAAAAAACAATTATAATTCTGGTAATCTCTTCATCGGCCCTAAATAACATTCCAAATATCAAAATCAAATAACTATCACTATATCTCACCTCCAAGTGTTTAACAGGATTAATTGCTTTAAACAGACTAACTTTAAAATTCAAGATAGTCTATGTTTTAACAAAATCATAGAAAAGTGTAAGGTGTTATAAGGTTATCTTTAAACCATTGACATTCCATAAATTCAAATTCAAATTTTGTTATATTTCTTCTATCAAGTAAAAAGCCTTTTTCTATTTTATGATATTCAAGATATTAGAAAAAACTTTCTACTAAGTAAAGAACCCTATGTAAATATTTTATGGGTGAATTTAATTGATCTAATGAGATAGTACCTGTCATGTTTGAAAATACTCGAAAACGAAATACTCAGAAAAATATCCAGAATTTGGACGAAAAAAATTCTGAAGAGTGACCACACCTGTTCTTTTCTGCATCTTAGATAAAACATTTCAATTTGTAAAATATGACATAACTACAAACACGAGATAGATAGGCCCCTAGGGACGTTTGAAAATCAATCTGCGTCACTGTCATCGATAGAAGTTCCTTCTGTTTAGTCTGTCGACTCGCTTAGTTCCAGAGGTAGAAGAGAAGACAAATAGAACTATGCAGAGATGAAATTCCCCACAGATCGGTTCTGTCTAAACCCCAGGGAGCACCGCTGAACACGAAGGATGGTCAGATTGTTGAAGTGTATTTGGATTGTTTTCGTCGAGTTATTTGAAAAGTGGGTGGAAATATATTTGGGTCTTATTTAATATTGGAGTTTCTGATCCAAGTTAACTTTCAGCTGAATGTGGGGAAAGTGTTACTGGATTGTATAAAATGAGGATCAGAGGACTCCCAACTTCAGAACTTTTTTGTGAATTTTCCTGGCAGGTTCTTTAAGATTCTAAGCCATAAATACGTTTCGAAAGAATTTATCAGAAAAACACGTGAAGTTAGGAGCTTTTGCGCGCTTGTTCAATAGTCTCTTTCCTCTGAAAATTTCAAACTGGTAAATTACTTCCTTATACTGAATAAATTCAAACACAGAATTATGTGTTCTGTCATCCTAAAGTTGAATAAACGTAATTTCTTGTAAGTTCAGAATTGCTTTACTGAAGTGGAAAATTTCGTGAAAATGAAAAATACAAGTTTAAAAGACAAAAGTGATGTTTCATCACAATCAATAATTATTGTCATTTGAAATAGTCATATGGAAATACAAATGGTATATTTTCGAAGAGTATTAAAAAACAGGTCAATTTCTGATTTGATGGGTCATAGGAATTCTTTCTCCCTAAATACAGAACTTAAATATAAAAATGTAATAACATTATTAGAAACTCACCAATAGGAGCAACTTCAAAACAAAAAACTCAAAAATAATAAGCTACAAGCTTGTGTTCCACCTGATAACATTTTTAAAATGAAAACAAAATTTTATTTCAAGGTTGCCACAGATATGTCACCGGAGCATTTGAATTCTTCCTCTAAAAAATCCCTTGGCATCTCAAAAATCTTTCTCTATCATTTTTAAAAGGTTTCAATGATCAAAATCAATGGATAAAATTAATCAAAAAGCGATTACACTTTTCAACAATAATTATATGAATTATGAATTTTGGATCTACTGGGTGAAAGTTTTAATAAAAGATTAAAATCAGAATTCTAGAAAACACTTTCACTATTATGCTGCTGTTTCTTGCCTACGAGATTTGATCGAGTTTCAGGAGGATTTAAATAGACTCCATGAATATTGTCACGAAAACTTTCTGTATCTCAACCTCAGTAAATGTCACCACATAACTTTTTCACGAAATAAAAACATTTTTAGTACTCAATTCAACATCAACAATTGTGTTCTGACTAAGGTATCGCTGGTGAAGGATTTGGGAATAATTTTTGACTCAAAGCTTATCTTTGACAGCCACATCGCTTATATTTCGAAAAAGGCTCACGGTATGCTGGGTTTCATCATTAGAGTTTGTGAGCATTTTCGTAGGCATCAATCCCTTAGAGCATTATACATAGCTTATGTCCAGAGTGTGTTGAGCTACGGATCGATAATTTGGAATCCTTATTACAATATTTATATTAATCGACTGGAAAACATTCAGAAAAAGTTTATTAATCATGTCAACAAAAAATGTTATAAACATATTACTGATGATCGGGATCGAGTTATGAGGGAGTTAGGGTTAACTACTTTGGCTGACCAGAGAATGTTGAGGGACGCAAAGTTTATTTACAAGATTATTAATTCTCTCGATTCCACTGAAATTGTGAATATGCTCAGTTTCAATGTACCTAAATATTGCACAAGAAATAAGTTTTTGTTCCATATAGATCAAAGTTCTTCCAATTATCACCTGAATTCACCATTAATGAGATGCTGCAAAACTTATAATACACTATCTAATCTCGCTGCCGTTGACGTTTTTTCTGATTCTTTATTGGCCTTCTCTTGCACGTTGAAACGATTTCTGGGAGATTACTGAATTTTGTTTCATATTTGTATTTTTTTTTTTTTTTAATTTATGGTTCAGATGAATTTACTGTTTTCGTTGTTATTGGTTTTTAAGTAATGTTGTAATTGGATTATTAGTGAATACATAATTTTGGGTTCGTCCCGTCTTGTATTCCTTTAAATAAATAAATAAAATAAATAAATAAATAAATTATATTGAACAATATTTCAAAGATGCAGATTCAAAATTTGTGTCGAATTTATTTGGACGACGAATGCTTCTGTGAACTTATGACATATCTGGTAGTACCTTCGAAAAGAAATTCTGTTTCCATTTTAAGTTGTAATCAGGTTTTGTTTCGGACTTTTTAAGTTGGTAGGTTTCTAATCCTATTCATCTGTTCAATTCTAAATATTACATCTATCGGGTGTTTTTTTAGAATGGAAGAACTTTAAATTGAAATAAAACAAATTTAAATTAAGATTGAAGCCAATTTTTTTTTTATTTGAATTATAATTTTATGACATTTATGTTTCAAAAATAATTTACGGCATATGTCCATCACGACTAGCTCTGAGGAATAGAATTTGACCAGACCAATTTTGGACCACATTTTCGAGTAATTCAGGCCTTATTTCATCAATAACATTAGTTATATTGGCTTCCAAAGCGTCTACTGTTTTTGGTTTATCAGCATAAACCAATAACTTGACATAAACCCAAAGAAAAAAATCTAGTGGAGTTATGTCGTATGATCTTGGAGGCAAATTAATTGGATCATTTCTCGAAATAATGTTACCGCCAAATCTTTCTTTCAAATCAATTGTTACGGTAGCAGCATGAGGTGAAGCACAGATAGTGTTCCATCTAGATAAGATGGAACTAAAACACAGATCATCGATCTGTAACGAGCACTATTCACTGTAACATTAGCTCTAACATCGTTTTCAAAGAAATATGGACCGAGGATGCATCCACGGTCCATAAAAAAGCACACTATACAGACTGCATTTTCAGGATGCAATGGAACCTGCAGAACTTCTTGAGGATTGTTTTCACTCCATATACGTCAATTTTGCTTGTTTACATGACCGTTCAACCAGTAATGAGCTTCATGACTAAACACAATTTTACGATAAAAAAGTGGATCAATTTCAAGCTGTTCTAGGGCCCAATCTGCAAACAAACGACGCTTATTATGGTCAAGTGGCTCTATTTCTTGAACCAGTTGGATCATGTATGGGTGAAGACCAAGATCTTTACGCAAAATTTTCCATGTGGTGGACGCACAGAGTCCAACTTGTTGTGAACGTCGATGAATAGACAAATCTGGGTCATCATTAACACTATGACTTACAGCAGCGTTTTCTTCTGTACGTACAGTTCTTTGTCTTGTTGTTGTTGCATCGAGTAGAGAAAATGTTGTCCGAAAACTATCGATAGTTGGACGAATAAGCTGCTCTGATGGACGATTATGTAAACCGTAAAATTCACGAAGTGCTCTATAAGTTTGGCGAATAGAACACTGATTTTGAAAATAAATTTCAACAATTTGTAAACGTTGTTGGGGCGTGAGTCTTTCCATGATAATTTATCAATGCTCACTGAACAGAGATATCAAAACAACATGGCTTCTACCTTCTATCAAATCACAGTAATCCCTATCGAAAGTTCTATCACTCTAAAAAAAAACACCCGATATCTGAAGACTCACAATTAATTATATTAAAAACTTTCAATGATTTATGATTTGAATTGACTGTTGTAATATTTCTGTAGTCTTATTTTGATTTTATTCTAGTTTATACACTAATTAATGAATTCACGTATAATAATAATAACAAAAAGAGGTTGTCACTTGATAGAAGGATTATTTAAAAATTTTAAATATCTGAAAAACCTCGTTTTATTATGTTATTGTATGTATAATGATTATATATTTTGATTCACTCTTGTAGCATATTATCATTTGGTTTCAGGGGGGTCCATAAAATACCTTGTAAACTTTGTGTAGTTTCTGTGGTGGACCTGGAATACGTAGGATTTTTAAAAGTTTACTTCATTCTTGTGTTGGTTCAGATAGCTGCATTCCGTTTGTTTGCTAAGATACTACTCTGTCAAGAAAGTACCGAGAATTTTCAATTAAAACAACATTTTTACATTTAATCGTCAAAATTTATTGGGTCGCCTTCAAAATAGGCTCCATTTGCTCCAATACATCTATGCCAACGGCACTTCCAATTATCGAAACATTTTTTATAGGCGCTTTCCGGGATGGACTTTAGCTCTTGCGCCGAATTTTGTTTTATGGCTTCAATCGACTCAAAACGGGTGCCACGAAGGGGCAATTTTAGTTTTGGGAAGAGGAAAAAGTCGCAGGGAGCCAAATCCGGCGAATACCATGGTTGCTGAAGCACGTTTGTTGAGTTTTTGGCGAGAAAGTCAGTCACAATCGTTGCTCGGTGAGAAGGCGCGTTATCGTCATGCAAAATCCATGAGTTGTTCGCCCACAAATTTGGCCGCTTCTTACGGATACGCTCACGCAAACGTTTCATAACGCCTAGGTAATACTCCTTGTTTACCGTCTGACCCTCTGGAACGAATTCGTAGTGCACCACGCCACGGATATCGAAGAAAACAATGAGCATCACCTTCATTTTCGAGCGGCTTTGGCGTGGTTTTTTCGGTTTCGGCTCATTTTTTGCCACCCATTCCGATGATTGCTGGCTTGTTTGCATATCGTACTCGTAGACCCAGGTCTCATCACCAGTTATAATGCGTTCCATGAATGTAGAATCGGAATTACAGCGATCCAGCATGTCTGAAGCAACCTGTTCGCGATGACGTTTTTGAAGAAAATTCGGGTCTTTCGGTACGAGTCGTGCGGCCACCTTTCTCATGCCCAAAATATCAATCAAAATCGTACGTGCGGACTCGTGGGATATCTTAAGATCATGTGCTATCTCTCTCAAGCTGGTACGACGGTTTTCCAGCACCCTTTCCTTAATTTTATCGACGTTATCTTCGATCGAAGCCGTCGATGGGCGACCACTTCACGACCGTCCTTGAAGGCTCTGTACCACTGATATGCACGAGTTTTCGATAGAGCATTATCACCAAAGGCCTTTTGCAACATTTTCAATGCATCGGCACACGAAAATTCATTTGCAACACAAAACTTTAAACAAATTCTTTGCTCAACGTAATCACCCATAGTAAAAATCGGCACGCACTCTGACATCGACTGACTTAATCAGCTGTTGCAAACACACTAGTTGACAGATCCCGCTCAAGCTTGGCATAGTAATTAAGGACTAGGAAAAAAAAATTTTACCTGCCTCATTGCCCCGCCAGATTTAAATCGATAATTCCCGGTACTTTCTTGACAGAATGTATATTTTGTTAATTATTTTTATTTTTTTTAAGTGTGCAGTAGGGTTGATGAGTTTCCGTTGTGATAATTCTAAATTGCTTTTTCAAGATGTTCTGGAATTTTTTTGATGGAACTTGTTTTGAGCAAGTTGTTTTCAAGAGTTTCTTGAGGTTATGTTTTGCATTTATAGAGGGGGATTTGTTTTTGATAAAGCAAGGAACGAAACAAAATTTTGTTTATATTTCTTTGAATTGTTTTGCTCCCTTCGGTACTGTGTCGTAAGTATTTAATTTTTTGTCTACTAAAGTGACACGGTATGTTCTTAGACATTTATTTTATTTAATTTCTGAGAGATTTTGAATGAAAATTTTTTGAAATTAAAATTTGTAGGAGCTTAACTGAATAAATCTGTATGATATTCGAAATTTTTTCACGTATAATGTCAAAAATTAAAAATAATTGTTTTCCTAGGCATATATCAATCCTATATTGATAAAATACACATTTTTGAAATTTATAGTGTAAGTTTTCTCAGCATTCTATTTTCAAATTTGAAAATTATGAATTCAATGATACAAATTGTATATCTGATGTAGTCCACTAATGTGTACGAAATGTCAATAAGTACCAATAAAATATAGTAGAAACAAAACAATGTGTTGATTTACAACATCAATAATAACCATATTTTCATGTAATCAGTTGAGCTGTCCAAAGCCAACTTTATTTTTTTTCTAAACCCTCGTTAAGATTTTTTTGATGAGTAATGATTATTTCATCTCATTAAGTGATAGCACATTTTATAACTCCACTCCCTGATAGCCATAACACAATCAAGATTATTATAGTATTGAAAATACGATCCAAGCAACGTGTTGAAATGAGAAAAAACGGTATTATTTTCGTTTTTGTTTTATTGCCTCTGGTAACTACTTGCCTAGTGGGTGTTTTCATTTCCCGACATTAAATTATGATATTTAATTCGTGTTACACGAATCAAATCGTATAATAATGGTGCTATGATATGATGAAATGTCGAAACAGATTGAGAAAAACTAAGGAGGCATTTTACGCCGGAATGTGAAATCCGCAATAAAAATCAACATAATCTATCTGCAGTAATTGCAAAATTATCTTATGAATCATTTTGAAAAATAATCATTTTTACTGCCACCATAATAAAACTTACATAAAAGGATTTTGTCTTGCAAGTGGCAGTAACTGACACTGACTCACACTATCTAATTAACACTTAAATTAATCTTTATTATTAGTTCTTTTATGACCAACGAGAAATTGCTCTCTTGGGAACCGATGCTTCGTAGTAAAGGAGTACATCTTGGATCTTTGCGTCCGTGAAATTTGCAAATTGCGCTCTGAAATACTGAAAATCGCCAGTTTTTTCGATTTCAGAGTAACCGGAAAACTAACAGAACTGAAGATAATGACTGTCACCTGCTGAAACGTGGGCATTTACTATTAAACTCTTTCGAGGATGCTGACTGGATGAAAAATGCAAATGAAGTTTTCAACCGTCAATGCGGAACTTCTCCCTGAAAAAGGAAAAATTACAGATAATAACACTATACAGGATCTCCCGTAAATAACACGCAAGACTCAGACGCTGATAGCTTTGCTGTGGCATTGCTAGAATAGATGAAAATTTTGTCAGGTCCTAATTCATGATGCCTTCATATAAGAATTATAATTCTGGTGAATTCCAGGATGAATTAAGAACATCATGTTGGGAGAACAATATTATTGATATAAATATAAAGGGTCTTTCATTACCAGCGCCCCATTTTGATTTGTTAATAAAACACATTATTTATTTGAAAATTATTGAAATTTTTATTTTATTCTGAAGTACAATAGATATCATTAGTTATGAAATAAAACATCATTTAAATGTCCACCAAGGAATGCTGACAGGAATGAACTCTCACACATAAATCAGGTCGTATGTTAGCAATTACTCGTTCAATATTGATCTGTAAATCGTCTAAATTTGCTGGATGATTGCTGTAAACCAATGACTTAATGTAACCGCAAATAAAGAAGTGCAATTGAATTAAATCGCAGAAACGAGGCGGATAATTTATCGGTCCATTACTTGAAATGATCGAATCACCGAGTTTTGTTTCCAATAAAGTCATTGTGTCATTGGCAGCATGATGAGTGACACCGTCATGTTTAAACTGCATTTTCTGCAAATCTAGACGAACCAATTCGGGTCACAAAAAAACAATCAACATAGAAAGATAACGATTTCCATTGATAGTTACCGCCTCATGAGTACCAATTACTGAATACACGACACATAAAATCATCTGCTGGTTTGAGTTCTTGGGTTAAAACAATTTTGTATGGATGTAAACCAAGGTCTTTTCGTAAAATTCGCCACAAAGACGTCTGGGAGATGCCTAGTTCTTATGAATGTTGAGAAATCGATAAATTTTGGTCTTCACGAACACTTTCAGGTACTGCAGCAATATTCTCTTCACTTCTTGCATTTCTTTGTTTCATTGGCACTCTAACATCATGAAGTGTGAAATTTGTTTCAATCTTCTTCACTAAACGTTCAACTGTTCTTTTATCCGGACGATTTATAACGACCAAAATTGGAGATAAAGCACGTAAAGTTAGAGTAAAAGATCGCGATTTTTCATAACAAATTTGGATTATTTGTAAAAGTTGTTGGAGTGTGTGTCTTTCCATGATTAAGTGGTAGACATTGACAAATAGAATTGTCAATGTCACAAATAAACAATTGCTGCCAGGCGTGAGTAATGTCAATTTTAAAACGAGGCGTTTCCATTTCTTTCTTTATTAGCACATGCATTTGTCCAAACAATTGATAAAGTGATAGTGGTTAAATAATGATATGAAACTATTAATGAAACAGAGATATGATCATTACAATATTAAGGTTTTCATAAACAATACTAAATGGAAAAATATAAAAAACTCTGAAAGAATGTAACAACTAAACTAAGAATAGCGAAAATATATTACATCATTCAAAATTCATTTGCAATAATATTGTGTTGAAGGAGGCCTCAGAGATCGATGATAATTTTAATAACTACTTCATTAATAGTGTAGAGAATATTGTGACAGAAATTTCAATTAATGATTATTTTTATTTATATGAATTTGAAGTGAGTTCGAGTTTTGCAGATTTATCAAAAATAGGATTGAGACAGTTTAGAAAATATACGAGGGTGGTTCAAATATGATCGAGACAAAGTCTGTAGATTTCGAAGGTCTTGGTTTGAGTATGTGATAACTGGGTCTCTTACGAACAGTGTGGCATTTGTTTTCGTCGGAGCAGGTGTTTCACGCGTGTGCTACGATCATGAGTGAACGTCAAGTGCCGACTGCCGTTGCGCAACATATTATCCTTCGTTTTTTAGTGGGAAAAGACGTTAACAACACGGATAGTTTTGTGCGTTTGCAAGAGCAGTTCGGTAGTGAGTGCCTGAGTAGGGCTGCTGTGTTTAAATGGGCCAAGGCATTCAATAATGGCAGCGAAACCGTCGAGAATGAGCCGCATGATCGTCGATCGCGAACCAGCGTCACACCAGACAACATTCGCCGCGTAGAACAACTAATTTTGGAGGACCGTAGAATGAATGTTCGAGAAATTTCGGCTGAAGTCGGCATCAGTATTGATAGTGTGGAGTCTATTATCCACACCTTCTATATCGCTAAATAACGGCGCGATGGGTTTCTAAACTGTTGAACTTTGAGCAAAAATTAACGCGGTTGGAAGTTTGTCGCCGCTTACTGACGCGATACGAGGCGGAAGGGGACGGTTTTTTAACGCGAATCTTCACTTCAGACGAAACATGGGTACACTATTACACTCCCGAAACCAAGGTGTCAAGTAAAGAGTAGGTTAAAAGACAACCTGGTTCGCGGGTAAAGTAATGTTTACTGTGTTCTGGGATCGGCAGGGCGTGCTGTACGTCGATTTCCTGCGCATTCAACATACCGTCAATACTGCATACTACTCTAACCTTCTGAAAACGTGAAACCCGCTTATCGCTCGAAACGAAGGAGCATTCCAGCATGAAGTGCGATTCTACTCTAGGATACGCGCGCGGGGTGGAAGGTACTAGAACACCCCCCTACAGTCCGGATTTATCGCCCTGCGACTACCACATGTTTGGACCACTGAAAGAGGCTTTTGGAGGTCAAAAGTTCAATACCGACAATGAGGTAGAGGGGTTCATGTGCACATGGCTGTCCGAGTTGCCCAAGGAATTTTTCGATACTGGTAGGTATCAAAAAACTTCAGGAAAGGTGTACAAAATGTGTAAATATTGAGGGAAATTACCTAGAAAAAATGTGATTTTTTGTAAATTTTTCGATAGTAAATAAACGTGTTAGGGTATTTGTCTCGATCATATTCGAACCACCCTCGTAGATAGGTAGGGGAAAAATCCATTATTTTCGCGTGAACCTCAAGACTTTATTTAACAGGTTTCGGATCGTCCGATTTGGGTCAAATATACACCGTTTTGTTCTATAATTTGTTTCCATTTTGAAGGTAGCTTCATAATGCCCTTTTCATAGAGTTTTTGTTCTTTTTTGCGAAAAACTCTAGTAATCGATTTTCACAATCTTCTCTTGTTTATGCCTTTTTCTTATCTCTCAGTAAGTTCTGCAATGCAATAAAAAAAAGGTAATCGCTTGATGCTACGGCTGTGGATAAAATATCGATAAATCGAAATAGCGATATTATTTTTTAGAAGCATCGATATTTATTACCAATACTTTTTTGGACGATATATCTATAAAATGAATGCGTATGCGAATGAGTATGCGGTTGGCTCTGGGTGAAACATGGTAACAATTTTATTTTTAAAAATTCACACAGTTTTTATGTTTCACAATTTATTCAGAACCCTGACACGTGTTTCGGTCTTTCGAACATCTTCAAAGGAGTATGAAAAAGAACCAAATTTAAAATTGAAAAGGATTTTTCATTACACTTAGGACATCTGTGTACTTTTGTGGCGCATGGAAATAACAGCATCGAAAATAGGGGTGTTACCAGAGAGACTTGGGAATTTGTTAAATTCTCCTTTTTCTCAATGGCTTTTTTGATTGAAAAAATCTCCAAATAGTCCATTTATTTATCCTTATTAATATAATAAAGTGACATCTTCATCATTGAAAAAATGATTATTTTCTATACAATATTCTGCAAACCCAGTTATTTTCTGTTTTTTCATAATAGACATTCTATGTTCTTTGATTCTATTTTGTAAACATCAGCCTGTCTGTCCTATATATGTAGCATTACAATTATCACATTTAATTTGATAAATCCCCGATTCGGACAAGTTGAGGTTCCTTTCTTTATTGTTCACCGACATCGTAGCTGAATTATTAATAATAATAATAATAACAGTAATTTATTCTCAAGCAAACGACCATCGACCTTGGGTCCTTCAGCCTAATGTTGTTAATCAGTACTTATACAAATCTTCATAATATACACTGTAAAAACGGTAATGAATTCTTTAGAGTACAAAAAAAAATTATATATTTCTGGTTTGTAGTATCGTAGTTTTTTTTTAGAGTGATAGAACTTTAAATTGAAATGTCCACCACGATTAGCTCTGAGGTACCGCATTCGACCAGACCAATTTTGGACCACTTTTTCGAGTAATTCAGGCCTTATTTCATCAATAACACGAGTTATGTTGGCTTCTAAAGCATCCATTTTTTCTGGTTTATCAGCATAAACCAATGACTTGACATTACCCCAAAGAAAATGATTCAGTGGAGTTATGTCGCATGATCTTGGAGGTCAATTAATTGGATAATTCCTCGAAATAATGTTATCGCCAAATCTTTCTTTCAATAAATCAATTGTTACGGTAGCAGCATGAGGTGTAGCATCATCTTGTTGGAACTTCTGGGTCGATACCATTCAAATTTTCAAACAAATAATCATTGATCATCGATCTGTAACGAGCACCATTCACTGTAACATTAGCTCCAGCATCGTTTTTAGAGAAATATGGACCGATGATGCCTCTAGCGATGATCCTTATAAAGAAAATAAAATATGGTGTTAAATGGCTCTTGTAAAAGGTTTCAGCAGTAGGATCTCTAATAGTCTTCATAAAATGGGAATTAATTTTTTACCAGTAAATAGAAATAAATTATCTAAGATGTTGGTGAACAGAATTCTCAATTAATTGTGAATCATAAAAACGAGTGAATTTTTTTTAAATAAAATATATAGATAGTTCAATATTAAAATATAGATATCGACTTGTTTTAACATCTCTTCCTCTACTTAGTAGGCCTATAATTTATGGTCTGTGATTAACAACGTGAGGTAATGAATTTCATAACATTATATATCATAACGGAAAAGCACGTGTTTATTCAGATCAATTCATTTCAAATCTAGTCACATAGAGATAGTGAAGCGCCAGAATATATCATATTAGAAATATGCTTCTATTTTGTGGACGTATTTTAAGAAATTGAATACAAGAAATGTTTCTTGCAATTTATGCGGGAAAAATTACAAAAGCGGCGGAAATACAATTAATTCAGCAAGCCACTTGAAAAGTAAACAATATCATGCATATGCCCAACTAACCATAAAAAAGGAACAAATATTAAGAAAGTCGGTTTTAAAAAACAATACAAATTTTTCAAGCTAAACTGATCAAACAAAATGTATTGTGATCTATTTTAAACACTCAATTTGTGCTTCTGATCAATTACGATCTGAGCAATTAGCAAAATGAAAGAAAGAAGGCCAAGCATTGATGCTCATTCAAGCAATTAGTACTCGTTGGAACGTTTGGACATGATGGAAAGATTCCTGAAATTATCTTCAATTGCTCAGAGGTATTGGCATCAAGAACTAAGAATAATGTACCTGCTATGGTAGCTACTTGGTAGTTAACTATTTTTCGCGATTTAGTTACGCTCCGTGGTCCATTTAAAAACAACTATTGGAATGTCAGTACCAAATGATTTATTGAAAGGTACTGAAGATAGATTAGTGCCTTTCAAGAAAATATTTTCTTCGCCAAACTGTCTTAGATCCCCGCTTCAAAAAGTAACATTACATGTCAGCAATGGCTGCTGCTAATGCAATATCAGATCTATCAAAAGAAACAATTGCAGAACACAAAATAAGAGGAAATCGTTCACCAACGGTAGGTGCTTCTCCACGTGCAGAAAAAGAAACAACCTCATAATTATGGGACATATATGAAGATATGCTCTTGACAAATATGTACAATGCCAATGAAGTTTTGGTGCAAGGTGTTTGATAGTATTTCACACTCAGTGCTTTTAAACTAGCTTTAATACTATGGAATCAGAGAGAAAGGCTCTAGACCTGATGAAAAGTTATCTGACAAACAAAATGCAGAAAACAAGCTTGGAAGGAGGGTCTTCCTCTTGGGAAAGGGTGAGTCATGGTGTACCGCAGGGTTATGTGTTGGGTCCTCTTTTGTTTGTGATATTTATGAATGATTTGCCAGCTAGAGTGAAATCAGACCAAACCGTCCTCTTGGCTGATGAAACTTATTTTCAGAATAAAGGGATAGACAACCAGGAATTGCAAGAGAAACACAAGAAGACACTAAAGGAAGCCCAGGTATGGTTCAGCGTAAACAAAATAATGATGAACAGTGATAAAACACAGAGACTACTGTTTGAACCAAAAATGTCTTCGGACAATCACATGAGGCTACTTGGTGTCTTTTTGCAATCAAATCTCAAGTTTTCTGTCCACATTGATGAAATGATTCCTAAGTTTTCAAGAGCTACCTATGCAGTTAGGAGAATAAAGCAAATAGCGGGAGTTGAAGCAGCCAAGATTACATACTTTTATAGTGTCCTTAACTTCGGCATTCTTTTCTGGGAGAATTTGTTTGAAAGTAAGAAAGTATTCATAAAACAGAAGCGGGTACTGGGAATACTATGTAGCGTAATAGCTGTGGAGAGCTATTCCCCAGAGAAAAAATTCCTACCGTGACGTCCATTCTAATACTTACCTGTGTAATGTACATCAATGATAATAAGGACAAACTATTGAAAAACAACTTTAATCACAACAATGATACTAGAAACAAAAACAACTTCATATACATTCATATAAAAGTATCACAGTTAAATGCAAGTCATCTAGCTATAAAAATTTTCAACAAACTACCGTCAAGAATGAAGGAATTAGTTAGAATAAAGCTTAAGAATGAACTGAAATGTCTCCTAATGAATAAATCATACTACTCATTACATGAATACTGGAATGATACTTCTTAAAAAAAATATATTTTTATGAAATACGTTGTCTGGCTAAATTTATTTATTTATTGTTTATTTGACTAATATTATGTTTTATACAGTTTTTATTCATGAATTTATATAAAACAACGAGTATTTTTAAAAACTCTTACTGAGAAATATTAATTCTAACATAATTGTTTTAATTTTTTTTGTTTACTTTTTAAGTGGCTTGCTGAATTAGTTATATTTCCCCTGCTTTTGTAATTTCTCTCGCGCAAGTTGCAAGAAACACTTCCTGTATCTAATTTCTCAAAATATAATAGAAGAAATGTTCGTAGACGACCTATTTTGGCACTTCACTATTTCTACGTAACTAGATTTGGAATAAACTAATCTGAATAAACACTTCTCCGTTATGGTATATTATGTTATGAAATTCATTACTCTCTTTTTAGCTCCGCTCGTTGTTCATCACAGACCATAAATTATACACAGACTAAGTACAGGAAGAGATGCTAAAACTATTAACAGTGACAAGTGATAAGTGAAAAATAAAACCTTATTGAAAAAATTTCGATCGTCGATATCTATATTTCAATATCGAGCTATCCATATATCGCCCAAAAAAGTATTGCTAATAAATATCGATATTTCTAAATATAATAATATGGATATTTCGATGTATCGATATTTTATCAACAGTCCTATCTCAAACCCTTACTGAAATTACTACTAATATTAATAATGAAAAATAATGTATGAAATGCACGGTTTATATTTATCTATCTTTTGATACCAGTTTCATTTGAATCGGTTGTGTTAAAGTATTCCTTTTTGTATCACAAAGTCACACTTTGACACTTGAATGTCAAAAGTTTACAAAATTTTAACTTCTAGAGCTTCCAACTTAAAAATTACTTAATATTTCCTATGAAATTATATTATATTTCTTCAGCTTATATGCTATTACAACTTTATCCATTCTTAAGCATCTTCGAGGATATTTATTACATACACGTTTTTGACTCTACTGGGTAGATACTATGTTTCCTTTAATTAATTGAATTTCGACTAATTTTGCCCTTTTTACTTTACTTTGGCGAGTTAGATTTGATTTAGCTTGTTCATTGTCAATAATTTCACTGAAATTAATATAGTATTCATGACAATAACAAATCTTTCATCGTTTTATTTACCAATTAAAAAATAGATATCTAAATTCAAATTACTTCTATTTCTTGCAACTTTGGCTGTCTTTACATTGAGTAACTGTGAATTGAATTCTCCATGTGAGTTCTATTTAAAATTTTTCAACAAGATTCTTGACTTTTGACCAACGTTTAAAATAATTTTCACTCGAATAGTGGTTATGTACTCCGAATATGCCTTTTCTTCAAAATTTTGGCTTGTGTGTATTTTTGAATTGAATTATTAATATTTCTGTCAGAATTGATTTTGATCTGATTACACTCTAACGAGTCAACGTATATACATCGGTGAGTCTTTTCCTTGATATTTTTGTATAATTATTTATTTCAACTGTAAATTCCATAACAGTAGGTATATTTTATTGATTGTTTTTATTTAGCATCCAAACAACTTTCAACTGAAGATAATATGGGTAAAAATTTCAGATACTTTTATTTTTAGAATGTGCTATCTATTTTTTGAAGGACATTAAAAGATATCCTTTTAAATTCTATGGGTAGCCAGCCTTTTTTGGTTATGAAATTTATTACGTTTGAATATCCAATCGAAACAAATTTGCCTTGGATAATGGATCTAGATAATTATGGTCAGAACTTTAAGTTTTTTTGTCCATTTATCGGTTAACTGCCACTCATATGTGTTGATAGTTCTATATGTCTACAAAGTGAAAGAGTTTCCTAAGGCATTTTATTCAATTTAATTCTAAGGAGTTTTTAAGAGATTTTTAGATTAAATTCATGCGGATTTCAGAGAATTAATCTATCTATTATCTATAGTATTTCAGAAGTAGATTTTCAATCTACATTTGTTTGTTATATTTATAATTTGTATTTTCACAAATGCGGGTGGCAGTTTTCAGATATTAAGTCTATTATCGTATCTTCTTCGATATTTTTTAATGAAATAGCCTATTTCTTTTTAACGGAGTTCAACTTGTTGACAATGTTTATTGAACTTCGCTTTCAAACAGACTATTTGGTGAATAAAAGGATGTATTTATATATTTTATTGATTGTTTTTATTTAGCATCCAAACAACTTCCAACTGAAGAGAATTTCAGATTCCTTCTCTGGAGAATGTGCTACCTATTTTTTAAAGAAGAAAATCAAAGAATTTTTTTAAATTTTATGTTGACCATTTTTTGGTGATGGAATTTATTATTTCTGGATTTCCAATCGATATAAATTTGTCTTAGATGATGGATCTGGATAATTATGGTCAGTAGGTACTTTCTGTTTTTTTATTCTTTATTGGTTAACTACCGCTCATATGTCTTCACTTGAAGTGTAAATTTGACAGAGAATTCAAGTCATAAGCTATTTTCAATTTGTGAAATAATGATTTTTCCAGGGTACGTGGTGCATAATGTCATCGCTATGGAAACTTACTGATTAAATATCTAACAAGAGGATTCAAAATATACTTTCATAATTGAGTTAACAATTTGCCCTAAATTAGGAAGAATTTTTCTGTGATTTTCTTTATGATTAAATTTCGAAAATTTTTTACAAGTTACAGAAGATTCTTTGTTTGAATTCAAATTTATTATTCACCTTCATCAAGTATAGACTTACAGTTCGAAAATTTACTTCGAAGGATTTTTTGAATTATTACTGATACTAGCTGGAATAATTCTTCGCGGCCTCCACAAATTTAATCTACGAAACTCTTAAAAACTCTTTAGAATTAAAATGAATAATATGGTTGAGAAACTCTGTTCCACTTTATAGGCACATAGACTTTATAGCGCTAAAAAAACATAAAGTACTGACCCTTATGATCCAAGACAAATTTGTTTTCATTGTATATTCAGGACTGACAATTCCATCACCAAAAAAAAATCCAGATAAAATTTAAACATGCCGTTTTTATTTCCCTCTAGAAATTAGATAACACACTCTCGAGAAAGAGAATCGAAAATTCTTACTCATATTGTCCTCAGTTATTTGGATGCTTAATAAAAACATTCAATAAAATATATCTTCATACCTCCATTCATCAAATATTCCGTTCGAGAGCGAACTTTGATAAACTAGTTGAGGATCATTTAAAAGGTAGATTATTTCACAGAAAAATGTCGAAAAGAAGATATGATCAAGGACTCAGTATCTGAAAACAGCCACTCGTATGTGTAAAAATACAAATATTCAACATATCAAAGAAATATAGAATGAAGATGTACTTAGAAGTTTTAAATATCATACAGATTTATTATGTTTTAATTTCAAAAATGTTTATTCGGAAGCTTTTAGAATTGAATTTAATTAAATGTGGAAGAATACACGGTCTCAATTTAGTAGACATATAGAAATAAACACTTATCACACAGCATCAGGGGTACCTAATAAAATAATTCAAAGAAATACAAATTATCAATTAAATCTACTGAATGAATACTTGAAGGGGACAAAATTTTGTTTCGTTCCTTGTGTTATTAAAACCAAATTCCTTTCCACAAATGCAAAACATTACCTCAAGAACTCCTTCAAAAACAACTTGCTCAAAATAAGTTCCTTCAAAAAAATTCCTAAAACATGCAGAACATCTTCAAAAAGTAATTTAGACTTATTACATCAAAAAGTCATCAATAATTAACAAATTATATCTCACCATACAAACTTAATGCAGATATCTGAAATCAAGTTGTAATAATTCTAAATTGCTTTTTGAAGATGTTCTGCATGTTTTGGAAATTTTTTTGAAGGAACTTATTTTGAGCAAGTTGTTTTTGAAGAAGTTCTTGAGGTTATATTTTTCATTTGGCACCGAAACAAAATTTTTCCCCTTAAAATATTTATTCATTAGATTTAATAGATAATAGATTCTTTAAATTCTTTTATTCACTTTGATACTGTGTGATAAGTGTTCAATTCTATATGTCTACTTAATTGACAGTGTGTTCTTAGACATTTATTTCATTAAATGCTAAAAGTTTTTGAATAAAATTTTTTGAAATTATAATTTGTAGGGGGTTAACAGAATGAATCTGATCTGTAGGATATTTAAGAACTTTTAAATAATCCTTCTATCAAGTAAAAAACCTCTTTTTATTATACTCAGAATTGTGTTTTTGAAATATTACAGATAATATAGCTGAATTAATTCTCCTAAACCTCTACAAATTCAATATAAAAAATCTATTGAAAACTCTTCAGAATAAACTAAATGAAATTTCTTAGAAACACTGAGTTTTTTTTCGATTGAATTTGTTGAGGTTGGAAGAATTGATACAGCTTTTATCTGTAATATTTCGAAAAAATCTTTCGAAATAAATTTTGAATCTATATTTGTTTGATATGTTTTTAATTTGTATTTTCACGTATTTCTAACGAAATATTTGGTAAATGAAGTTATGCAGATGTATTTTATCGATTGTTCTTATTTAGTATCTAAATAACTCCCGACTGAGTAGAATATGGGTAAAAATTTCAGATATTCTTTCTGGAAAGTGCGCTATCTATTTTTTAGAGAAGGAAATTATAAAATATTTTATGTGGAACAATATTTGGTGATGAAATTCTTATTCCTGAATATCCAATGGAAACAAAATTGTCTTGGATGATGGATCTGGATGATTATGGTCAGTTCTTTATGGTTTCTTTTGATTCTCTATTAGTTAACTGCCGCTCATATGTGTCGATAATTCTATATGGATATGAAATGGAACAGCATTTTATTCAATATAATTCTTAAGAGTTCTTAATAGACTTCTCAGATTAAATTTATAGAGGTTTGGAAGAATTGATTCAGCTATTCAATTTGCTAATTTGGCGAAATGATGGAAAAAAGTCATTAACAAATAAATCCTCAAATCACTTCAAATCGGCGAACAGATTCATTCACAAAAACCCATTGTTCCTTAAAAGTCCCTGCCAGACTTACCGTCACCTAGGGTGGTCCCAGTCGTTGACTGCAATGTCCCACTTGCCTATGGTGACTACCGAGGGTATCCGTTTCTCAAAGGAACCGCCTCTGACAACTCGACCAATGGTAGAACAGTACCAGCACTATTCAATGGGAAGGTAGATGGTAAGGCGGACCCAACCAACACCTCTGCAGACTGCAAGTCTGACACCACACTTCAAAATTACTCTGGTCAGTTTTACACGAAAGGTCAACGTGGCGAGTTCGCGATAGAGGACATTCTAGTGATATTGGACCATATAAGACTGGTTTCCGACGGGTTTGTGATTGGTCTGTGACTTCTGTGATAAGGACGTTACACGGTTTTAGTTTGGTGTTATAGATGGCTGTGTCAACTTTAAATATGCCCCCTTATTTTGCTGGATATCCGTTTCAAGGTAAGACCAATCATGTTAGAACTGAGGAGGAAGAATAGTGTACTTTGGTGTGAAGATTGTTGTGAAAGGAAACTTTTCCTTCAAACTTTAATCCTCACGATCCGACTAAATTCTAGTTTAAGTACCTTTGTTTAATCATTTCTAGGCATGAATAAAATCAAACATTTCGAAGAAAATCCGGGATGAAGTCTCTGTCAATATTGGTTGAGGTATGATGTGACTTGAGTTCGTATTGACTACTGTCTCGAAATTTTCTAGGTACAGTTCTAAAGGAGGTTGTTTCTCAACATTTTGTATGATCTTTTTAGAATTCTTTCCATCACTTTCTTCGGTCCGAAAGGAGCATGGATATATCAATTAGCATGTTCCTATAATTTTTGGTCGAAATCTTTCATCTCTAATAAACTTTACTGTGGCGTTTCTATGTGCCTCTCAGAAATTTCAAGATTCCCCAAATTCTCTCCACTGAAATTGAGTTTGTTATTCCACATTTCAAATAACCTTTCAATAATGTCGAAAACTTTTCCATCTAGTTGTTTCTCCATTCCGGAAAAACTGAAATGCTAACTCCCCTTAAAAAATTAATAAAAACAAAACCCTCAGTTAACGGCTGGAGCTTTCGGGTTTTATCACATTCGAATATTAATGGTTTTATGAAATTTACTGATATGAAATTAAATTCATTAGCATTTCCAGATTTCAGTGTTGATAGTGTCACTCAATTTTTCCAGGAAATATCTATAAATTTTGTGATCAGCGATTTATTTACATCTATGAACTTCTCTACTCTTTAGGTTTCCCTAAAAACTCCGGATACTCTAGTGATGAAACAGTCACTGATTTAATCGACACTTAAGACATTAAAAATTTGTAGAAATCGGTTTTTCCAAACTTCTGTTATCTGCCTAATCTAATCATAAACATTTAAATTTTTTATCCTACATCTATCTTCGTGAATAAAACTTCGTTGATTTTTTGCTTTTTGAGATCTTGAAAATTCTAATGAGTACAGTCCTAGAGTCCACTAATAGATTCCTCTAATTCACGGAATTGATCTCCAATTTATGCTAAAAACCCATTAAGAAAATTTGTTTCGTCAGCTGAAAAGCAGTATGGTTCGAAAAAATTTCACACTACTAGTAGCATCATTAAATGTAAGAAAAACAGTGAGATCATAACTAGTTCAAAGATTGTTAAATTGATGAATTGGTCTTATATGAACTTGAATTTAAGGTCCTATTACATATAAGAACTGAAGAGTTTAACACAAACGTAGCAATGGTTCCCTTTCAAAGTCGAGAAAGAAACTGCAGAATTTCGTATCTTCTGAGTAATGACATCAATATTCGTCAGACTTGAATGGATTTCCCTATATGGTCTCTTCAAGAAGAAGCCTAAATTATGAATAAAAACCCAGCATTCACGAATATCACTAAAGAACATAAGTGCTAAATGTAACTGCCTTCATCAAAATGATTAATAATAATAACAAAAGTTTCACAATATTAAATTTATTTTCAATATAGATTCAAAATATAGAACAAATCTCTCAATATGATTAAACCAAAGCATCGCTGCATTTGACGGAGCTATACTGTCTGGGAATTACCCTACATAAAGCATTAAGTTCACGTTTAAAACATTCAAGATTATGCCTTAATACGTTTTATTGTTGCCAATAAAATCCCTCAAAACCCTCTTGGAGACCTCCAAGTTGACGGGATGATCTTCCAAGATAACAGATCTCTCGAAAACGAGAAGAGATGGAGGATACCATCGTTTCACTCTTACACGGTATCCTTCGTATGGATGCTTATTAATTCATTGAATAAAATGGACTTGAGATCGGTAAAGATAAGGTAATAATAAGGATTTAACGTGAATTTTGTATTTATTAAGTGTATTAATGCATACGTAGGTTGAGAGAGGCAACAGACACCTCAGGCAGTGAGATGATATCCATCTAGGGCGGCTCTGAGTTTGACACCACAGGTAATGCGATGCAGCCACGATCGTCGTCATCTGACACATTCGAAGGCTTACGCCGAAGAGGATGTTCAGTAAAGGATTGATGTCATGCTGACAGATGATATTTTGACAATATTACGGGCACTTGAAGATAATAATATTTCCGACAATAGACCTTAGGATTCAAACAGTGATCTAATTACTTGGTATTACTTCTCCTTACAGTTTTCACTGAATCTAAGAAATATACAAACAAAAGGGTCAGCAGATTCGCCTTCAAGGTGCATTTACATTCAATTCAACGTGTTTTCCAATGGATGCTCTTAAAATTGAGAGAAGTATAAAATATTAAAATATAACCAAAGTTACCTTTATTCTGAAGTAATTTTTTTAAGTAATACTTCATCCAAATCTCCAACTTCGTTGCAATATCAATCAAAATTTGAGCTGTAAATTCATTAATGTAGAATTAAGTATAAAATTTCATAGTTTTTCTTGTTCAAGGATTGTCGATGTATAGATAGATTTAAATATGTCCACAAAAAAATTCATAAGTGTTATAAAGAAACTTTTTGAAAACTCCGTTTTCATTTGTAGAGATCAGCTACTCAGAAAACTTTTATCACACGCCGATATTAGCAAAATGTGGCGATGAAGATAATTTTTATGTAATTTCAAACACAACCCTTTATTTCTTTAAATTTTCATGAATATATAATTGTAATATCATAAAATATCAAATGTTAACTGGCTGGTTTTTTGGCATCTCATGGATATGTTGTTAATTGTTATTATAATATTATATATAAAGAAGACAATTTAAACATCAGAAAACTTTGAAAACATTTACCTTATTATTGATATGAAAAAAACTACTTCGTGTACATAAAATTAATTTAATTTAATGACTAAAATATGTATATTCTATTGGATATTCAATAAGATCCAAGGAAACTCAGGAAAGTAAAACTGTTGTTTAGATGAACTGAATGTTGTTGCATCGAGTAGAGAAAATATTGTCCGAAATCTATCGATAGTTGGGCGAATGAGCTGCTATGATGGACGATTATGTACACCATAAATTTCACGAAGTGCTCTATAAGTTTGGCGAATAGAACACTGATTTTGAAAATAAATATAAACAATTTGTAAACGTTGTTGCGGCGTGAGTCTTTCCATGATAATTTGCCAATGCTTACTGGACAGAAATGTCAAAACAACATTGCTTCTACCTTCTGTCAAATCACAGTTATCCCTATCGAAAGTTCTGTCACTCTAAAAAAAAACACCCGATATTAGGACATTGTCTCATTCATTCAGAAACTAATCGATCAACTTACGTACCAAAATATAATAAATTTCTTTATTGTTATTCAAAAATCTAAATATTGTACTCACTATTTTCAAATGGGAAACACATATAGGTTCATTGAAATATCTCTCAACCTTTAGGTTCATAGAACACAAACACAAAAAATTCGGTATAAAATAGTAATAAGGTATAATTCATCCTTAAACGAAACCCACTGACGATTTCAACTTTGTACAATTTGAAATATCTGATTACTGGTATAAAACAGCAGATTTTGACTCTGGAGTGAAAAGATTTTCATACATAAATAATTATAAGATTTTTCTGTGAAATTCAGGAATTTCTCTTGACAAAGATTGAATTTAAATTTATAACCTAGAAGACTTATTGAATTGAAATAAAATAAAAATTGATATTATGTCAAAGTAATTTTTTTGCATTTAATGATATGAATAGATATATATCTATTATTGTAAAAACAAATCATCGAAAACACGCAAGAATTTTTTATTCATTCATCTTTTTTCATGTCATCAACAAAAAAAATCAATAAGTAAGAATTTTCCAATTTTTAATTTGCTTATATCACATTGATTAAGTAATACTCAAATTTTCTGAAACACATAATAATGTTCGTTAACATAGTAATTTAATTATAAAGGAGCTTCAATTGAAAAATTAATTATATCGTATTTATCGGAACTTTATCGATATATGATCAAATGTGGTATTAGTATAGTAATTTTATGTATTATCCTCAAGTCATGGGGGTTATAGAAAAATATGGTGGTAAAAGAGTTTATGGTCATCTTTCATCAATATTATTATTTTCAATTATGG
This sequence comes from Megalocaria dilatata, assembly GCA_034642435.1. Taxonomy (NCBI): domain Eukaryota; kingdom Metazoa; phylum Arthropoda; class Insecta; order Coleoptera; family Coccinellidae; genus Megalocaria; species Megalocaria dilatata. Next base: position 27,372,594 of record CM067859.1, read on the forward strand.
AAAATTTAGCAGATGCGAAATTGTCATTAAAAATTTCACTCTAATGATTTTTGAAGTGTCCCAATTGAAACATCTTTTTCTTCAGAGAAATTTCAATGAATAAAATTAAATCTGTAGAAGGACGAAAAAATCTTCATATATATTATTCTCTATTCTTCTTAATTCGTAATAAGCGGCCTATTTAGACTTAAAATCTACACTGTAAATTTCCCTTTTGGTACTGTGTAATAAGTGTTAATTCTATATGTCTACCAAATTGAAGCAGTGTTTTTCAAGACAATTATTAGATTTAATTCTAAAAGTTTTTTTATGAAAATTCTTTGAAATTCAAATTTGTAGGAGGTTAGCAGAATCAATCTGTATAATATTTAAAAAAATATACAACAAAAGTTTATTTCAAAATTTTCCGCAAAATTACATCTTCAACAAAAATACTAAGAATTTGATTCCTTTTTTTAAAACAAAGAAAAGCAATTTTATTAATTTGCAGAGATAATTCCTTTTAGGAGTGAAACTGCTAAACAATTTTGCGCGCTTGTTCTCGGGAACAGCATATTTTTTTTTTGACCACGTGTCTGTAATTTTCGAATTTTAAGCCGACATGGTCTCAAAAGACTAGGTCGGAATCACTAATGTGGAATCCGAGGTCAAAATTAATACTGTCCGACCGTCTGTAAACATTCCAACTTTCACTGGAAAAGAGCTGGAGGCTTGACACTTTACTTAAAGGTTTAGACGGTGAATTTTCTGGTTCAGGTCGTTAATGGGAAAAATCAATCTAATCGTTTCGCAGTAATTCACATTTGAAATTTTCTCATATTCTTGTCAATTTTTTTCTGAACTACAAATGTGAATGATCTGAAATTTGTTACTTGGCGAGAGAAAGAATAATAATTAATTAATCAATTAATTCGTACAAAATATCTTGAAGACTAGGTGAACAAATAAATTTGAACTCGCAACTAACCTTTAACTAATCTATTTCTGAGTTAGATTAAATGGTTCAAGAGTTTCAAGATTGAGGATTGATCACAGCTTTGTTCAAATCGATTCAAAATCGTGTTTTCAGGCATGTGAACATGAGCGAAAATATTAATTGAAATCATTAAATCTAATGCATTCGAGATTGCTCTCGGGGAAGAATAATTATTCCCACAATTTCACTTTGTCAGTTCTCAAAACTGATTAATAGTCGGCAATTAAAATGATTTATAAGACCCACGGATGAGACTTACCTTGGTCATCTTTCCCGAGTCAAATGATTAAAACTTCGAAAATGACGCTCCAGAAATTATAGCTCAGCAAAGGAACCTAATGAGGTATGCAGATATTTCCGTTGTTTTGAGCGCACCTATTGCTTCTTTTGCACGGTCATCTGGGGACTCTATGATTACATGGAAAGTCCATATTTCGCGAATTTGGTGGTCAAATTTGAAGATGTCCGTCGGTTTAGCCGGTTGTGAGCAAAAAAGAATGATTTCATGACGTTATATTCGAAGTATAGATTGAACTGCAAAACCTTTGGATCGATTTTACCCAATAACGAACTCAACCGAGATATTTAGGCTAAAGATCTACACCGGAAGTTTCGAGAATCTATCTCTTTTTGTACGAAAGTTATAGTGTTCAAGGTATCTTTCAACGCTGCTCCGCTCACATTTTTTTTCAACTTCTAATTACGCGATCCTTACGAAATTTAGCACAAATATACAAGTTATTACTCACATGGTGAATTTCAGATCGATTGAAGCTGTATTGGAAAAAAAATGAAACGTTTTCAAACGTGAATAACTACGAAATAATACATAATATTCAGACACCAAACCTTGCCTGAAAGTTTCAAAGCTCTACACGTCTATTTGTCCGATCGGATAGACCGGACGAACAGAATTACTTTCGACCTCGAATTCTTCTTCAGTGAGTCGAACCTAGCCGTTCATGAACAACTTCGGCTCGAAATTCGAAAATAACAGACATTTGAGCGAAACGATAGCATTCTGTTGGCTGGAACTAGCGCGCAAAATTGATCTTACTTTCAATTGAAGAGTTTCCGTGAGATCCAAGCACTAGAATATGAAGACTATCACTTTCGATAAGTTTGGAATGTGTACAGTATAGTCTGTCTAGAAATTATCCCAGAAAAAACTAAGCTCAATTGTGATTATTTAGTTTATATTTTTAATTCTTGAATTAGAAAACTATAACAAAATATGCATCTCATTCACTTATACAACCTCCATTTAACTGTAAACAATTGACTTAGCATCGAGATACACCAGAAACTAGATCATAATCCATTGACGGTAGTACAGGACTGTAAAACTGACTGAATTAAATCAACTTTATTTCGTGGCGCTGCTCGTTCAACTTCAATTTTCATTAGTCCCCATATGTTTTCAATGGGACTAAAATCTGGTGAAGCTGCTGGCCATGAAATGGTTGTCACATCCAAGCTTGCGTATGGCATCTTGCATTATCCTGTTGAAAACTCCACGCCTCTGGATATAAAACATGCGCTGTTTCAAGAAGAAAATCGTTCAAAATGCCACAATACTTTTCACTATTAATGGTACCATCAACTATATAGAGAAGCATAGCACCACGCTGAGATATTGCTCTCCAAAACATTATTTTGGTGGAAATTTGGAGATTTTAACAGTAACAGGTTGTTTTGATAGGATTATCATGTGATTTCTACCAAGTTGGAAACAACATCTTATATAAAGACATTATTAAAATTATCTTCTTGAAAACGTTGACAAAATTCTATCCTTCGTTCCTTTTGTAAAGGTGTTATTACAGGGATCTTTTTGAATTCCTTGATTTGTAACCTTGTCTTTTCAGTGACATACGGACGGTTTCTGGACATACTTTTATATTTCGTTGATTTCCAAATCTGTTAGCCAATTTGCGACACCCCAGGCGCAGATGGTGGTATTGAGGCCAATAAAGCGTTTAAATTGTTTCCTTCAATCTTACACGGTCTTCCTGAAATTGGTCTATGCCTCATATCGATGCCATCTTTATCCTCTTTATTGTCTCATATACAGCACTTTTTCCCATTTCTTTCAATTGCAACCATTTTTTTAACGTTTCGAAAACCTTTTCTATACAAATATTCTACTTGGTTTCTTTTTTCTAGTTGCAACATTATTTCATAACTTGTATACCTGTTGACAATCAGCAATATTTGACAAATAGTGTAGCCATGCAACTTTGGCCATAGCCGACTATCTGCACAGCCTATTTCATACATTACGTTTGTCTTAGAATATAACAAAAAAGAAGTACTATGTATATTTAAGTTATGAAAAATTTGAAATTCCGGATACTTTCTAGACGGACTATACAATTAATCAATTTAAATTGATATATATTTGTCGATTGAATGAATTATCCAAAATATCAGATATGCGTTATTTAACGAACGTTCAAACTAAGGTTTTCAGGACACAGTAATGTTCATAAATACCTGCAGTTAAGAATGTGGGAAATTATTACATAAAAACCAAATTGGCGTTCCACCATGAAAACTTATTTTGTTAAGTGATGAAAAATCTTACTTTCTTCTTTAACATCAAACTTGTAATGAAGTTTAGTCCACTCTCGAAATGCAAACCAGTAGCATTATGTTATCAGTGGCGTAGCTTGATATCGATGGTGTCTTACCAAGAGTGCAAACTGGTGAAATGAAGAAAAATTCGATAGAAGTCAGGTCTTTTTCGTTGGGTTAAAAGCAGGGAATGAAGCTTTGACATTTCTTCTTTCTGACTTTCAAAACTGTAAATTACAAATCACATAATTAATCTACAAATACCCAGTCAGAGTCTGTAACACTGGACGCTACCAAATAGCTTTCCAACCTTGGTATTTCTAGGAAGATTTGTCATCATGAAAAGTAATTAAGATTGATATAGCCTATTTCAATTCTGTGGTGGTCTGCAACAATCTCGAATATTGACACTACATATTGCACGGGCTTTGATCTAATTTAGGATTAGTTTCTATGTAGAGCTTCAGATGTGGCAATTTTGATGCGAAAACTTTTCTGATTGGACCTGGTGGAACTTTTACAGTAGAACCAATGGATTAGTGGGAATATCTGTGGAAATGTTGAGATTTTAAAGGGTTAGATACTTGTTTGCATTTCTGTTTGACCTATTCTCTGCGAGATTGGTCCAAAATATGTTAGTTTCATAAATTTTTTGTCATTATTTTTTCTGTTTTGGAATTGTGGTATATTTGTTTCAGAATCGTTCTTTTTTAGTTTATGAGAGAATTTATGGTTTTGTTTCGAATTAATTGTTTGTGGCTATTTTTTTGATTGCATTCAGTTCCCTTTCCAACATTATATTATTTAAGGGAATTGAAAATGCTCTATGTATCATTGATCTATCTGTAAGCAGCGTGCTTATGAGTGTTCAGGTGGTTTGAAAAGTTGGGTATTTATACCTGTCGTTGAGGGTCTTCTGAATATATCGAAGGAAATTTCATCATTATTCTTAATTAATCCAGAAAATTTATTTTGTTATCACGTTGTGGTTCCATAGTGAATTTGACCTTATGGTGCAAATCATTAAGATATTTCAGTGTGTTTTCTAGTTCTGAATGTGTTCCACAGAAGCAAGCCAATATATCGTCGAAATATCTGTACCAAAAATGATATGATATTTGGATTTTAGGATTTTTTTTCGGAAAGGTACATAAAGATTTCAGCGAAAGAAAGTTGGTAAAAGTTACTGCTGTATTGAAAGTAATTTTCCTCCACGCAAAGTTCGAAAAAGGTTTAAATTTAGTTTTTTCATGACTGGACTCAAAATCCTTTGTGTCAGATTTTTCAGAAAATATTGATAATAAAACAGAACACCTGGTAAATATGACGGACATGAAAACCATATCCAACTTTTTAAATTGCGAAAATATTAAACATGTGTTCGAACCTAATGTATTTTGAGCCTGAAACTTATTTATTATAAGCAACTGTGGTACTGTCGAAATATTGTAATATTATTTACTTGATTTAATAATAATCAAGTATGAATGTTTAACATGAAAAGATCATAATATTGAATGATAAAATAGATGTTTTAATATTTGAGTATGATATTAACGATACATCTTTTAAATCAAAATATAAATCATAATCCTATTATAAACGCAAATTCTGCGTTACATCCTCTACTAGAGAATGAATAGAAGAAGAAATTTTTTAACAGTCTATATTTAATAAATAGGCAATAATCGTTATTTGATTCAATTTAACGTTTTTTCTTTCTTTGATATTCAGGCTTAATGGAATAATATTGCATATTTCTGATATTGGGGATTAACATGGATGACATTTAATAAGCATTGAGCCACAGCCCACTTGCTTCTTAGACAAATGTTTTTTAATCACTGAAAAAACCCAGGAGTCTATTTCAAATGCTCCAAAAGCGACACCACAATTTAGTTCAATAACGCAAACCGAAAACCGACAAATAAACAACGAAATTAAATTCCGTTCACTCCTTACCGGTAGATACGAAGGTGATCCAGATACCACTCAAAAGAAATCGATCTGAAAATTGATCAATGGTGCATGTCCATGCAAACACCATGAAGATGTTCTTCCGTTCTTCGGACCACCCTGATTCTTCAGAAAAACCGACGAGAATCGAATCAACATGTCCGTGTTAAGTTGGCTGAAAAAAATCTATTGCTCCGGCAAATTGTATTTGTTGCTTAGTCATTGTTGGGACTCAAGTGCCGCGATGACGGCAACAATGAGTGTTTGAGCTTGAATATGTCGAAGTCCCATTCAAACGGACCGGGCATCTATTCTTTATTATGTTTGCATTATGGCTATTATTGTATATGAGCTCACTTGAAGATTTCTTTCCACAAGAAGGGGCTTTATTAATAAGGTCTTAATAAGAGGTCAGTTTTGCGGAAAACACTGATCCCATTATAATTCAATGGCTGAATTCCATTTTTAGCTCAACATAACCGAAGTAATTCTGAATGAGCTTATCTGTTTTGTTCTGAATTTTCAATTTTAATATACTTTTATATGGGGTTCAACTTATCCAGTTTCTTTTAACTGCCAATTCGAGTAACTAAATGAAATACACGTTATGCCAATCATTTTGAATTCGGCGCCATTTGTAAAGTGTCAGAAAACACTGACAGAAATATTTGACAAGTATAAATTATGAGGTCATGGAAACTGGATCTACTGCACTATCTATTCTGCACTTGAGGGAGTTTCTGAAAACCCTTACCGTTCCATTGTCAAGATGAAGAAGAAGAAGGCCATTACCTTGAGTAACGAGGGCAAGGAAATAGTGTCGGAAAGTTCAAAATACAGGGTTAAATGAAAACACAATATTTGGTACTGGCAGATACTGGCAATTCATTAATTGATAAAATTAAGTTTACAGAGATCGACAACCTTCTAATATCCTAAAACCTACTTAGTGCGCTAGCAAAGTCAATTGAGTGAATACACAGATAACTTGGCAATAGGAACATGTAGTAAAGATCTTCGAAGTAGTTGAAACATCGACAATTTCTTTGGTCATTCGTTATAATATTTATATCTAATAATATCGTTGCTCAGAAATGTCTTGTTGCGACATTCTGAAGACATTGAGTTGTCGTGTCAGTTATAAAATTAGGGATCCTAATTTCACCCAATGTAAACACTATGAATTCTCAAACAAAGTTCCATTGTTAAATATTTGTACATTGAACAAATTAAATGAAGATAAAGGCGCTTTGGATATGAAATTTATTAAATGGTGAATGCAGATTAAAATAAACAATCTGGAGTATCAAAATAGCAAAACTTAATGATGAATGAAATATATATGATACAAAATTTGAATATCAAAACAGATTTAATCTGTTAGTCTTCTTCAATTTTAATTTCAAAAAAATTTTCATTCAAAAAACTTTTAGAATTAAATTAATGTCTACAATGAGTACCGCTTATATTTAATAGACGTATATAATCAAAATTCAATGTACAATGTCAAATGGAATAAATAAACCAACAAATATAAAAAAAGTAATTTAAAATTAATAAATAAATATTTGAAGGAGACAAAATTTTGTTTTTGATCTTATCATTATGAACACCAATTCTTTTTTAAAAACATAAAACACAACTTAAGGATTTCTCAGAAAATATAATTTATTTGAAATATTTAAATATTCAAATAATATTATTTTATACAGAATAGTCTTGAATAAATCTCATTATGGAATGTCAACGGTTTAAAGAAAACCTTATAATACCCTACAGTTTTCTGTGATTTTGTGACGAACATAGACTATCTGGATTTTTAAAGTTAGTCTGGTTAAGCAAGTTCCGGTTACAGTTTAAGGTAAGATATACTGATTGTGAGTTGATTTTGATATTTTAAATATTATGTAGGGCCGATGAAGAGATTATCGGAATTCTAATTGTTTTTTGAAGATGTAGTGCATGTTTTGAGAGATTTTTGAATTAATATAAAATAATATAAATATTTTAAAAAATTTTTAAAAAATTTTAAGAAATTAGCCTTCTACATATTTAATTTCAAAAGATTATATTCAATGATTATAACTTCTGAAAATAAATTAAAATAATGTCGTATAAGTACCACTTATATCATGACATAAAATAAACATTCATTATAAGACATCCGAATGGTATAACAAAATCCAATAAATAAAAATTATTAACCAAAATCCTATAAATTAAACATTTTGAATAGACAAAATTTTGTTTCTGCTTATCAATCTTATGAAAACCAATATCTTTCAAGAATATCCAACATAATCTTAAGAATTTCATCACAAAACTATCTTACTTAGACTATTCAATATTATTGGATATCTAACCAAGGTACTTTATATAAAAACTCAAGATATGTATTGGAATTAAATATGTAGAAGGCTAATTTTTTAAAAATTTTTAAAAATTTTTTAAAATATTTATATTATTTTATATACCTTCTATCAAGAATTGACCTCTATTTATGTTATTTTTGAATTAATTTATTTGAATATTTAAATGTATTGAATATTTCAAATAAATTATATTTTTTGAGAAGTCCTTAGGTTGTGTTTTATGTTTTTGGAAAAGAATTGGTAATCATAATGATAAGATCAGAAACAAAATTTTGTCTCCTTCTAATATTTATTTATTAATTTTAAATGACTTTTTATATTTGTTGGTTTTTTATTCCATTTGACATTGTATATTGAGTTTTGATTAAAGACGTCTATTAAATATAAGCGGTGCTTATTGTAGACATTAATTTAATTCTAAAAGTTTTTTTAATACAAATTTTTTTGAAATTTAAATTGTAGAAGACTAACAGATTAAATCTGTTTTGATATTCAAATTTTGTTATATTTCTTCTATCAAGTAAAAAGCCTTTTTCTTTCTTATTATATATGATACAAATAATACTCACGTTGACATTTGGTCATTCAATACAGTACACTAACTTTATATCGTAGAACACCTCAGTCGACTTCTGTTTGAGTCTACCCTTAGTTTTACTGAACAATGAACAATGGTGTTCTATTTCTAACAAAATAAAAATAATAATAAACATGAAACCTTGGTCCAATGTAAAATTGATAATTTATTTTGGAATTTATTCCACTACATATAACCAGTTGGACTATTCAATTTCACTGAAACTCATCAAGCTGAATCTCGTAACCTCTGCCGTTTAGAAGACAATCGCTCTTAATGGATTCAAACACCGAAATATAACACCAAATCGGTGTTGAAACATCGCGTTAAACATAGTTGTCTAAATCGTTAATTCCTTAATTTAATATCTTTTCGCTCCACGCTATAAATCGTAAATCATTATTCGGTTAGATAAACCATTCCATACCCAACTTCAAGGCCTACAAGCCTGCCCATATGGTTGGGGAAGAGAGCTGTGGTAGTCATCCATCGTGAAAGCTAATTAAAGCACCAGCCTTTAGGCACCTGAGGCTAATACCATGGAGAATTTCCTACGAGGGAACAATCGAACTACGTTCTTTCTGCTTTCGACAAGAATTTCGGTTCGGATCGAATAATAGAGATCAGAAAAACATTATTCAAATTTTAACGTGTTAGTTCCACATTTCAAAATTTTTTCGCATTTTGTACTAGAGCACTTGAAGCCAACCAAAATTATTTTAAGTGTATTAGATGAAAATAATAATAACATTGCTTTCTTAAAAAAAACACTATTTACAAAAACTGTAATTTTAATGATATGACCTCATTTTATTTTGATCTTTACCCAAGTTTCTCAAAATATTAGCTGAAAGCAGATTTTAGCTTAGTAAAGAATATTCTATATTGTGATTCAAATCTTATGTCATTTGGCAACTCATGGAAAACACTAATGTTCCTGTGAGAAGGAATTTTCCCATTTAAAATTGTGCTATGAGCTCTAAAATTGTATAGTATGCATTTAAATTTTCCTTAGTGAATTTGCGTCTATTTCTTTAAAAAAACAGAAATGTTGGTGTGCAGAATATTTTTGTCCTTTTTATTTTAACTCAAAGAAAAATGACTTTTCAAGATAAGTATTGAAAGGCTACAGAAGCGTTGGAATTATTGTTTAGCTCTGGAAGGGAGCTGTGTTGATGAATGATGTCAAATTTGATTAAAAAAGTTATATTTTCATCCTCAAACCGTGAACTTGTAAGTCGATAGTTAGATTTCCCTTATATATTGAACAATTATTATTTATATTATTTGCCTCTGCAAATAATATAAAAAAAGGTTATTCTGATTTTCACAAATTTTTATTGTTATTTAATATATTTTTAATTACAATTTGACTAATTGAAATTGCTTTCGAAATCGGTTGCTTTTTACACGAGAGTAGGTACATATTTTTATCGAACGCTAAAACCCAAGGAAGGTCCCTGTAAATTACAGCTTATGTACGTTGAAAGAAAAATTATTGATGAAAAAAACATAATAAAATAGCTTTAAATATGGTCTATCTCAATAAAAAAAAATTTTAAATACATTTCCTTTCAATACACTTAAGGTATATCCGAGAAAATTGCAACATACCTCAAAAATAAATATGATTTAAGAACTTCATGCAAAACTTATTCAAACTTGAGTAAATTTATTAAATATAATTAAAGACATTATATATAAAGATAAAAAATCGGGAGTTTATAAAATAACCTGCGGTGATTGTCCGAAAGTTTACATTGGACAGAACTTTCCGTCATGGAATTTGTGAACATTTGAAGAGTTTCGGCAATAACAAAAGTAATTCCACATATTCGAACCATTTGTTAGAAGCAGGACATCAACCATAATTTTAAAATTTTACATATAGAAAGTAAAAGTTATACCGTAAACCTGTTAAAGTCCCTAGAGATAAATAAACACAACAAAATTGGAATGTTAACACTTAACGAACAATTAGATTTAAATAACTTGTCCCTGTTTAACTTATTCAGATAAGCTGGAATTTACAGAGATTTTTTTTGGTTTTTAGTGCTCAATAATAATTTTTGCATCTACCTACTCTAATATAAATAGCAACCGATTTCGATAACAAATTTAGTTATTCAAAATGTAGGATACCACCTACCTGAAGATCCTACTGCGATAGCGAAACAATTGTCTTATTGAATAACTATAAAAATTTGTGGAAATCGGAATAACCTTATTTTGTATTATGCAATATGGATTTCAAAATTTTAAATATCATACAGACTTATTCTGTATGATATTCCTAGAAATTATAATTTAAAAAACTTTCTATTCAGAAACTTTTAGAATTGAATTAAATAAATGTCTTCAGAATACACTGTGTTAATTGAGTATAGAATTAACACTTATTACTCAGTATTAAAGGGAATAAAAGAAATTCAAAGAAATATAAATCGTCAACTGAAAATTATTAAATGAATACTTGAAGAGTACAAAATTTTTTTTCATTTCTTGTTTTATGAAAACTGAAGTCCTTTACAAAAACGCAAGGCATAACCTCAAGAACTTCTTCAAAAACAACTTGCACAAAATAAGTTCCTTCAAAAAAATTCCTAAAACATGCAGAACATCTGAAAAAGCAATTAAGAGTTATTACACAGGAAACTCATCAGCTCTACTTCATATTTAAAAATAAAAGTAATTAACAAAAAATATCTTACCAAACAAATTGAATGTAGTTTATTGGAGAAACACTAGACTGAAGTGAACTTTTAAAAATCCAACGTATTCTATGTTCATCTAAGAAATTACATATTACTTTATTGTATATATACATGGATTTTCATCAAGTTAAGACTGATTCAATTTAACATTAAAAGCATCTGTTCTTCTTTATACAAAATTCTGCGTATTTCAAGAAACCCATCAAATTCACTTATTCTGTTTACGCTCCACCAACATTAATCTGCCGATATTTCGTTCCGTACTTGAAATTACAGAGACATTTTTTTAATAAAACATCATTTAAAAGCGTGTAAACAGATTATCGTTTCATATTGTCCAACCATTTTTCTATAAATCGCGAGATTTCTAATTTCTCGGAAGGTTTGTCGTTCACAATAAATCGTAAAACGTAATAGCTTCACTTTAACGGCATAAAGAATGGAATCCATAAAAGAAACATGAAAAATAATTGTTTCGTGAAGGTTTAGAATTGAAACCCCTACAACGTGAATGGAAATATGTTTAAACTTGATTATTTATATTTTCCAGTTCTTTTAAAACAATGGCAGTATCTTATCTCCAATACCCAGTATGAAAAGTTTGTAAAAGTTCATTTATATTCAGCCTTAAGTATTATTTATGTGGGATGAGATATACAATATATTGGGAATTAACGTAAAATTATAATTTTCACAACTTCATTCTGATAGTTGCTAACAAATTACTGTCATTTTGTTTTAATTTTCTGATAATTAACGACTAAGACAGAACCCTCCTTAATTGATTCCATTTCATTTAAAAATGCTATAGATTTTTCCTGTATGATTTTTTTGCTGCTTTAGATGGCAGTAATTGAGAATGAAGATAAAATTATATTTTTTACCATTCATCAAATGAATTATTATGATATTCAATATAATAATCAGAACCACATTTAATCAAAAGAAGCTTCTCCCCTTCATCTTCGAAACTGAAAAAGGAGCATGTAAGTTGCTTTAGGCAACTACGATGTAATGTTTAATCATCGGATTCTTCAAAGACACACATCCAACCTGGATTGTTCGTGGGATTCGTTGGAGGAAGTCTGTGAGGCTGAGAGCATTTCTCAAACTAATTGAAGTACTTCAAATGAGCGTCAGGAATTACAATCTTCCACAGTTCGAATACTCGAAAGGTTGAAACATAATTTGTGGGCAATTTCATCGCAATCTGGATGTTATTATTCACTCTTGGCGCTCTTTCATTCGTACGAAATTATGACATTTTTGATAATGAAACGAGTGGATATGCGAAGAGTTTTTGTTTGCCTGTTGGTATGTAGGTGGTTGTGAGGACAGCTATAAAGCCGACAAACCTTTTGCGTCTCTGGGTGATCCTGCAATTCATTTTTTTCAATTATCTCCATTTATTTCTAAAAGTTTTACACTAACAGAAGGCAATCGCAATGTTGAAGAACCAAGAAACAGAAATTTATTGAAGCATTTACTTGACATTAGGAACTTTACAACCCTCGTATATCAAAAGCTGAATTTCCTTGTGTATTTATACTAAAAACGCAAAAGTAAAAATGTTGACATCTTTTTTTTCGATTATCGAAGTATTGTCCACTGGCATTTCTTGTCAGAAGATGAGGCAGTAAATAAAAAGTGTTACCTGACCATTATGCGGCTTTTGAAGGAGCAAGGAGGATTAAAAACAATTTTTTTAATTAGTTTTTAATGGGATATTCATACACTAACTTATAATGGAATGGATATACATCTAAATCAAGCAAGAATCAAGTGAATCAGAATGATAATGAAAATAATATGAATCTACGACAACTTAACTATACCGATTTAGTTTGGCAGTTCATGATGAATTAAGGGGATTTACAACTTCTGTTTGAATACCAGATACTTCTCAACAGAGTGGAAAATGGAACTATTATAACAGTCCACAAATATGGTACAAACTAGAACCAAGTGTCTAGCTATCGGCCCTTCACTTTTTTACCAATTTCAGTAAAATCATTTGAAAATATCGTTAAAATTCGTAACGAAAAATCAATTGGATCGAACATCCCTCTTTCACAGTTTAGATTCAAGAAAATCATTCAACCATCCACCCGTTAATAGCTCAAATATCGGACATACAAAACACAATGAAAAATGATCACAAGTCATATTCATGAGCATCAAGGAAGCATTTGATAGTGTGTGGTTCTCCATAAACTCCAGCAAATGGATACCCCAGTTTACTTACAAAATATTATAGGAAAGTTCTAAGGGACAGAAGCATGAGGGTTAAAATCAATAAATATCCCTCGGCATCGTTTTCTGCTCAACCAGGTGTACCACAAGGCTCTCCATTGGCACCACTTCTATATAATATTTACGTACATGATGTCTGCAAAGCAACAGAAGCAGTGAAAAAGTTACATCTTCCAATACGCTGATGATATAGCACCCATAACTCACAGTAAGAATCTGAAACATTCAATGAAAAAACTACAAAACATAATAATAATATGATGATAAAATCGAAAATTCTACCATATCCTGACAAATCTAAAGTAATGATATTTGGCCACAAATTATCAGACAACTCACCAACCCCTCAGAATACTGCAACATAGTATAAAACCAGTCCAATACGCCAAATAACTAGGATATACAGTGGATAATGAGACCAACTTTAAAGTATCTACATTCATATAATGAGAGAAGAGAAATAATTGCTAGATGAAAGCGGCATAAACTACACAACAGATTCAAGAATCTACCAAACTATAGTCCATCTAGAAAGTATCCGGAAAAACAAAGCTCAACTGTTATTTAGTATATATTTTTTAATTCTTGAATCAGCAAATTATATTATAACAAAATATTCATCTCATTTACTTATACAACCTCCATTTAACTGTAAACACCTGACTAAACGTCGAGGTACAACCGAAACTAGATCACCTCCATAATTTTGGGTGATAGTAGTTCGTGGACTGTGAAACTGACTGAATTAAATCATCTTTATTTTATGGCGCTGTTCATTCAACTTCAGTCTTCATTAGTCCCCATATGTTTTCAATGGGACTAAGATGTGGTGAAGCTGCTGGCCATGAAATGGTTGTCACTTGGTGTTCTTGCATCTAAGATTGAGTATAGGTATCTTGCATTATCCTGATGAAAACGCCATCTCTCTGGATATGAAACAAGCGCCGTTTCGAGGAGAAAATCGTTTAGAATGCTACAATACTTTTCACTATTAACGGTACTATCAACTATACAGAGAGGCGTAGCACCACCCTGAGATATTGCTCTCCAAAACATTATTTTGGCGGAAATTTGGAGATTTTAACAGTAGCAGGTTGTTTTGATAGGATTATCAAGTGATTTCTACCAAGTTGGAAACAACTTTCATCATATATAAAGACATTATTAAAAGCATCTTCTTGAAAACGTTGACAAAATTCTATCCTTCGTTCCTTTTATAAAGGTACATTAAAGGAATTTGTTTGGTTTCCTTGATATGTAGCCTTGTCTTCTGAGTGACATACGGACGGTTTCTTGACACACTTTTATATTTCGTTGATTTTCAAATCTGTTAGCCAATTTTCGAAAACCCAGGCAGGGATTGTGTCTTTTAAAACCAATAAAACGTTTAAATTGTTTACTTTAATCTTACGCGGTCGTCCTGAAACTATGCCTCATATCCATGCCATTTTTATCCTCTTTATTGTCTCATATAAAGCACTTTTTCCCAGTTGCGCTAATTCTTTAACGTTTCGAAAACCTTTTCTATACAAATATTCTACCTGTTTTTTCTAGTTGTGACATTATTTTATAAATTGTTTACCTGTTGACAGTCAACGATATTCTACAAATAGTGTTGCCATGCAGCTTTGCCCTTAGCCGACTATCTGTACAACCTATTTTATACATTACTTTTGTCTTAGAAGGATACAAAAGAAGAAAAATATTAAAATTACAAAAATAATAAATTTCGCATACTTTCTAGATAGATTATATATGCCAACCTAATTGGAATATGGCCATCTAACATAAAACAACTCTTAAGGACTCTTCCTTAACAAGGTCGAAGTAGCAGAACGCAGTAGTTTGAGATCTTTAAGCAAAATATGTCATCCGGAAAATCCACTTCATAACCCACCAAATGGGTGGAAAAATTAAGATATACTCGATTCTAAGTAGACTTCAAATCTTAGGAAAGGAATTTGTGAGCAGACCACTCAACCTTCAAATCCTCCAACCAATTGTTCTAAAGAAACTGAACTAAGAACAAAACAGAAGAAAATACCCAATCCATCCACTAATGGATGCAATAAGGAACCTTCACACTTTGAATTCTTTTTCTTCAATAATTTTGTACACTTTATTTCCGAAAAGAAACTATGTATAAAAATATAGCCAGTATTTTATATTGGCAGAAGTAGTTAGCCATTTGTTAGAGCGATGAATAATTTTTTTCTCTCTGATATGAATATTTATTGCTAAAGCGAACGAGTTTCGCCTTTTCACCATATATCATGATAAAAATCTCCAAAATGAGAATTTTAGCTAGCTTTTCTAACAAATGATTTCGGAGTTATTATATTCACTGGTGGAGAAAGCCTTCTCTCTGCAAGATTCTAAACATATTTTCGAAGACAATAAAAAAATGAGGAATTGAAGCGAAGAACCGTCCATTGAATTTCACGTCACACCTTAAAATAGCACAAAAAGCCGAAATTTCACTAATACCTGTATAATCATCATCGGAAACATGAAATTACGTCACGGCCCCAAAAATTCCAGGAAGCTTCGCTCGGCGCTCGTTCCGACACCAACAACTAAGGGCGTGTACACCCCCCAGGGCTCGTCCGCGGGTCCTGTATGCGCGTAGAAATCCATAACGCCCGTGTCCCCCTTAATTGCATCGAACAGTGCGAAGAAGAACGCTTAAATTATTAACGGAATGGCCGTGCGGCTCTCCAGCGATGCCATTCAAATCAGGTGTAGGATCTGGCTGATGAAAACAGACATTAGTGAGATCAAAGTGACCGCTGGCCGGGGCCGGCTTTTCATTTCGTTAAATGTCCGCACGCCTACTCCGCGTGCACGGCAATCATGCGGTCCCGCTCATGGCACGCTGGGACGTCGCGAAGGTACCATGGGTCGAGTTGGTTAATTCAATTGTTGGCCGTCCAGTGACTCGGCGACTCGTTGGACGAAGGGATCTAATGTCTTATGGGTCAGATCTGGGTATAGAACGTATCAGATGGTGCGATATGGAATGGACGTGAGTCGTACTGATTCTCGAATGGGTTTTCGTTTGGTGTAGTTAGAGAAGTATTCGCCTGGAAGTTTGGACAAACCTAACTGATATTCTGCAAGGGCTGAAAATTTATCAACCAGAATTCAGTACTGCGTACAAAAAAAGAAGAAACAATTTGATCTTCTTCTTTCTTGAGACCTAATGTTCAACTTTACTTTTCATGGAAGGTAGACTGCCAGCAATTGGTCTTACTAGAGAATATCTGCCTGATGATTTACCGTATTTTACGGTATGTAAATGTGCTATTATGTTGTCTCTCTACATGCTCACTTCAATATCTTCTTTTCCTTCCCCACCTTATCTCTTCGACTTCACAAGTTGTCCTGATTGTGTCCCGCTATCGTTTTGAGTATTCTCATATCATCGTTCTTCGCATGCTTTTGTCTTGTTTATGTCAGCCCTTTATTCGATATCATATGTGATTATTGACCTGACACAAGTTCTATATATACGTATTTCGTTCTCTATATGCATATACTTGTTGGTCCAAACAATATACCCCAAATATCCCGATATAACAGAAGTCTTGCTGACCTGTTACTTCAGTTCAGATACTTGAAGGACATCACCTGCTCGATGAATTCGTTGTTTACCACCAGCTTACACCTTATTGGATCTTTTGAGAATGTATGGCGACTACCTGAAATCAAATAGATCAGTTCAATATGAAAACAAAATAGCAAGATGGGATAATAAAAATAAAAATAAAATAAATATACCGGTACTTACTGATTCAATCGAACAGTGATAAATCCTTTTACTTAGGACCAACGAACCCAAAAGAGATTAGATCACTAACAAAATTATTGAGAAAGAAGTTGAGCAGTAGTGATGATTAAATACCCACACATATAGTCCAACCATATTTAGGAGAAATATGTAATATTCTTTCATATTTTGGTAATAACTCCTTCAAGTTTGGCATATTTCCTAACTCTCAACCCATCTTCAAGTGTGTTCTGATGTGTAGCACAATTATTTATTTTTTTCACTCATAATATCTTCTCAGCAAGTCAACATGCTTATTTGCTGGTTGTTCTCATTCGACTGGAAGCTAATAAAATCGCCTTAGGTAATATTTTTTCTTAAACCTATCAAAAAACTATAACTCATTAAATAGAAAGACACCATTGAAGAAATAAGATGACCTGGGTTTAAGGGGAAATGCTATAAAATTTAATATACTTCTTTTTTGTAACATTCTGAGACAAAAGTAATGTACAAAATGGGTTGTGCACATAGTCGGCGATGGCAAAAGCTGCATGCAACACTACACATCAAATATTGTTGATTGTCAACAGGTATACAATTTATGAAGTAATGTCGCAACTAGAAAAAAAAACAGGTAGAACATTTGTATAGAAAAAATTTTCGAAACGTTAAAAAATTAGTGCAATTGACTGAATTGGGAAACAGTGCTGTATATGAGACAATAAAGAGGATGAAAATGGCATAAATATGAGGCATAGACCAGTTTGAGAAAGACCGCGTAAGATTAAAAAACACTATTTAAACGCTTTACTGGCCTTAGGACCACACAATTCTCGCCTGGGATTTCGTGAATTGCCTAACAGTTTTGGAAATCAACGAAATATAAAAGTATGTCCAGAAATTGCCATTATGTCACTGAAAAGATAAGGCTAAATATCAAAGAAACCAAAAAAAAACTTTATAATGACTCCTTCACAAAAGAAACGAAGGAAAGAACTTTGTCAACGTTTCACAAGTATGTCCAGAAATTGCCATTATGTCATTGAAAAGATAAGGCTAAATATCAAAGAAACCAAAAAGAAAACTTTATAATGACTCCTTCACAAAAGAAACGAAGGATAGAACTGTATCAACGTTTTCAAGAAGATTATTTTAATAATGTTCTTATATTTGATGAAAGTTGTTTCCAGCTTGCTGGAAATCACTTAAAAATCCTATCAAAATAACCTGTTACCGTTCAAATTTCCCACCAAAATAATGGTTTGGGGAGGAATCTCTCAGCGGGGGCTACGCGTCTCTGTTTAGTTGATGGTGCCATTAATAGTGAAAAGTATTGTGGTATTCTAAACGATTTTCTCCTGGAAACGGCGCATAATTTATATCCAAAGGGAAGGCGTTCTCAGTAGGATAAATCAAGATGCCAGACTTCTGCCTAAACTCAAGCTTGGATGCAAGGTGGTTGTCACCAAGTGATAACCATTTCATGGCCAGCAGCTTCACCAGATTTTAGTCCCATCGAAAACATATAGGGATTAATGAAGATTGAAGTTGAACGAGCAGCGCCACGAAGTAAAGATGATTTTATTCAGTCAGTTTTACAATCCTGGACTACCATGATCGAATATTATGGAAGTGATATAGTTTCGGATGTACCTCGGATGTTAAGTCAAGTGTTAACAATTAAATGGAGGTTGTATAAGTAAATGAGATGAATATTTTGTTATAATTTTCTAATTCAAGAATTAAAAATATATACTAAATAATTACTATTGAGCTTTGTTTCTTCCGGATACTTTCTAGACGGACCATATAATGATGAGGGAATCAAATTGGGAATAAATAAACAATAGAGGACAACACATGTTATTTATAGCAAAATGGAAGTTCGATGAAAATAAATTAAACGAAGAAAAAACAAAATTGGTTTTTTATATGAAACTATCTGAAGAAACAAAATCTAATGAGATCAATTTTCGTGAAAATGAGTTTTAGGTATCTGACTATGTAAGGTTTCTTGGTTTATATATTGATAGATTTCTCACTTGAATATTGTGAATATTTGTAGAAACAATTGAATAAGATCAGTTTTGCTAGTAGAATTGATGCTCAATATACGAATGTTAAAACATTGAGGATTCTATATCTACTTTCCAAATTCTGAATCTGTTATGAGATATTGAAATATTTTTTGGGGGACGCATCAAAACTTAGAAAAAGTATTTATTCCACAAAAGAGGGTGATTCGAACAATGTTTGAAATGAGATTTAGGGAATCTTGTAGAATGTCTTTAAATATTTTTGTATATTTTCAATTTATGCTTTGTATTTATATGAATGCTTAATTTATTCAAATAAAAATAGAACATCCTTCATCAAAGAATACATAAATGTAACTTACAATATTAGGACATAATATTTAAACTATCCAAGGCATAGATTAATTAAAAATTAAAAGTGTGTACAAAATTACCCACGAGATGGTGCAAAAATCAGTAAAACTGTACACAATTTTTACATTGATTTTTCATAATTTCAATACGTTGTACGAGTATCTATCTATTCATTTTTCATAACCTCACAATTTCTACTTGTCAAATGTGATATCTCTGTCAATTTATAAAAAATGGCGCGAAATTCAAAATTAAATTTCTTTTCGAAAACTCGATGTTTCCAGATTATACTAAGTACTTTTTTTACTTTCAGGGCAAGGACGTGTAAATCAACTGGGTGGAGTATTCATCAATGGACGCCCTCTTCCGAACCACATCCGGCTGAAAATTGTGGAAATGGCGGCTGCCGGAGTAAGACCTTGCGTGATCTCACGACAACTCAGGGTGTCACACGGCTGTGTCTCAAAAATCCTCAACAGATACCAGGAAACCGGTAGCATAAGGCCGGGGGTTATAGGAGGTTCAAAACCCAGAGTAGCGACACAAGAAGTTGAGGCTAAAATCGAAAAGTTGAAGAAAGAACAACCTGGCATATTTTCCTGGGAAATCAGAGATAGGCTGATCAAGGTAAAGTTGTCATATCTGAAGTACTCTTCGTCGTGAATATTGGAGTGAAACAATATTCATAAAATATACCGCTTTAAATAGATAGATAACTTTTATGATCAAATTTATTGTTTTATTGCAATATTCACTGATATTGTTTGTCTACCTTTCTTCGAAAAATAGAAAAAGCTTACATATTGAAATTCGTTTTTCGCGCTATACGAAATCGAAGTCTTGAAAATCACAGGGGCGTTCCTATAGTACCACTTTTTTAAAACAGACTAAAATGTATATACGCTGTGGATCAAGTGATTAAATAGGGGATTAATCACAATGCCCGGTACGCATAAATAATGAGCAATCGAATCGGACCTAGTGATTATTAATCATTTAAACTTCATTATTCATTACAGTATCTGAGTATTATGAATATTGCTGCATGATTGTTGGTCATTTTGATAATTTGGGCATTCGCACCAGGGTGAGAGGTGCGTTAACAAATGGGCGATGGTAAGTCAGAACTCATGATTTAGAAACTAGTCGAAGCTTGATACTAAGAGCCGCTGAAGACAGATAAGTCGTTAGGTTAGATGACTTTTTATTATCCTGTCCAATTGATGAAGGATTATTCATAATGACCGATTAATTTGATTATTTCAATAGTTATTTTCATACTCATTTCTTGTATTGCGCGTTTTTCAGAATGCCCAACCATTATGCATAATTAATCACTTGGTCAACAACATATACGTCTACTTTTAAATGGGCCAAAGTTCAAGAGGAGATCATACTTATTGAAAAGAAAACATGTCCATAATTAATAATTTTTCATCCATAAAACCATTGAAAAAATATGACTGATTTTGTTGACTTCGGAATAGTGATTACTCATCTTCTTAGCTCACCCGCAATAAGAATTTTTTGGCACACAGAACTTCTTATCTTGCAGCAAATTTAATGCCGTTTTCAGATATGTGTTCAAATTTGATGAGGCTACAAGGATAACTGAAGTATAATTGATTTTATGGAAAAACTTGAAATATTTCATGAAATCAAGAAATGTTAAATTGAAGAATAACCTTCAACATTTCGACCATGTGTTATATGACAATTTTTGTTGCAAATAACTTGTGTTAAAATTTGGCTCTTTTAAAGATAGGTTCCCTGTATAATTCAAATTCAGAACTTCACTGTTTCTTCAATTTGTATTTTATTGTTATACTTCGATATATTTGGTGCACATAATTCAAGATATTCATGATAAGAAATCTCATTCTGATTAATTCTTCAGAACTGTAAATAATCGAATACGGTTATTACGTCTAGTGTACGGGGTGTCTCTTGTTTTGATATCATAATAAACTGTATAACTTGGAATAATTGTTGAACTGCATTATCATTAAGTTCTGGGTTATGCTTTAAGAAACAACTGCAACTCTTTAATTTATCGCATAGTTAATTTGAAATGGGTTTTGAAATTTGTACCGACAAGGAATCGAGTCTGTGAGAACATGGTGATGAGTGGTTTGTCTCTTATATCTCGCGAACAGCCCCACCCTCCCAATTGGGGAGAAAGTTATCATACAAACGGGTGTCAAATAGAATATAATGAAAAGCCAATGTAGATCTGATATTCTATTTCATCTAATGGGACATTGTTATTTTAGCTTAATTTCTGTCGGAATATAAACAGATTAAGTTCCTAATATGTTTATGGACGAAAATGTTCTATAGATTCACCATTCGTTTCAGGAGGGAGTCTGTGACAAGAACTCTGCCCCTTCTGTCAGTTCAATCAGCAGACTGCTTCGTGGTGGAAGAAAAGATGATCCTGAAAGGAAGAACCATTCAATCGATGGTATCCTTGGTGAGTATTCGCAGTATTTATTTTGTTTCAATAAGTCTGAAGAGTATGAAGCTTTTAAGGAATTTATAGTTAACACGACCTAGAAGGTTCTTTGTTTTTAATATTCCTACCAACTTTTAGTGTATTTGTGTTGGTCCAGAAAAATTCTTAATACGTTTTTTTCAATATTCCTGGAAAACCAACTCGTTGTCGGGATTTTGGCATTCTGTTTTTTTTTTGTTAGAGGGTTTTTGCTCATTCAGGAGTTGATGCTTCCATTTAGATTTGAAACCCAATGCAAATAGCAACTTTTGAGGTTATTTCATTCGAAAGTCATTCTTCCGAATGAAATTGAAAATTATCTTAAGTAAGTCATGTGTTCGTCTAACAAAATCATTTGGTGAAAATTGGTGAAATTTTTGAAATACAAACGTAAGGACGAATTCAAAATAGAATTAGTACAGAATTGTGCATAATTTGTGAATTTGGGCTAGAATGAGATAACAGATGTGATTATCTGCATCTTGAAGATATGGCGCGTCATAATTGTCAAATTATGACAGGCAACACTCTGAATTTTCGATTTTAATATCTCGGACCGATAATAATGCAGTTTCGCGGCACCTGCATAAGATAAATTCGTACTGGGGATTATTCATGAAGTCGCATCTCTGAATTTGCATTTTCCCATAATCTTATGCACCGTACAGGGGAGTTTCACGTTTCGTTACCCACGATGCATATACTTCTGTATAATTTATGAATGCGGCTATCGATGTTTTTAATTGGCATGTATACGTCCACGTTCCCCATAAGGGAGAGGTTCGTGAGGCCTCCATTCCAATGACGTTTCGGTGTCAAATTCAATGTTTTTTGATCGGTTATTCACAGACATCTTATGGAGAAAGTTGGCTAATGACCACAAATAATGACCTTGTAATAGAATAATCCACTAAGACAATGTGAAGGGTGCTGTTTTAGAGGCAAAGAACTTTAAATTGGCAACACTGATATCTGTGACAGCCGATTTGACAGTTCTAGGTTTCAGCCTGGCGGTTTACCATATTTTAAGGCATGTACTATTCTGTTTTCTCTCTACATGGTCATTTCAATATCTTCTTCCCTTCCTTACCCACCTTACTACCTCTTCTACTTTACATGTTGTCCTGATTGTATCCTTTCTCTGTCGGCCGTTCTTAGCATGTTTTTTGTCTTCTTTGTGTCCGTCTTAATTCGATGCTATATGTGAGTATTGGCCTAACACCTTAGTTGGCTAATTAGCACAAACAATGACCTTGTAACATAATGATCCACTAAGACAACATCAAGGATGCTGTTTTAGAGGCAAAGAACATTAAATTGGAAACACTGATATCTGTGACAGCCGATTTGACAGTTCTAGGTTTCAGCCTGGTGGTTTACCATATTTTGCGGCATGTACTATTCTGTTTTCTCTCTACATGGTCATTTCAATATCTTCTTCTCTTCCTTACCCACCTTACTAGCTCTTCTACTTTACATGTTGTCCTGATTGTATCGTTTCTCTGTCCGCCGTTCTTAGCATGTTTTTTGTCTTCTTTGTGTCCGTCTTAATTCGATGCTATATGTGAGTATTGGCCCTAACACCTTAGTTGGCTAATTAGCACAAACAATGACCTTGTAATATAATGATCCACTAAGACAATATGAAGGGTGCTGTTTTAGAGGCAGAGAGCTTTAAATTGGCAACACTGATATCTGTGACAGCTAATTTGACAGTTCTTGGTTGTTTCGAAGTTAGTAAAACTTCTAAGAAGTGATGGTGGTAGGCAGATTAACAGGCAAACGAGAAAAATCACCGATACCATTTCATATCAAAAAGAAAACAGAAAATTGTAACCATCTGGGGAATTAAACTAGACAGATAGTCCATAAACAAAGTCTAGCCGAATATTGAATATATGAGTTCTTCCGGAAATCGCCCACACAGGTTAACTTTCATTTTGCGGGGAACATCTTTTAGTTACAAATTCATGGATGGAAACCCCCTTAAGAATTCCATTTATGAATATGATATGCTAAATTAGTAAGGTGCTCAAAGTACTTACCGTTCATTTCTAAAGAGAAATAGTGCCTTTGTTCAACATTTTCTTTCATATTCTGGTGTTATTTCATTAGCATTCTCTGGCGATCCTCTTCAAGAAATGTAGAAACTACAGTTAAGAACTACAAAATGTTGATGAATACCAATGTATTTATTCAATAATTAGAATTTAATTACAGCCTAGAAGCAAATGATAGACAATTTCAACTCTTGAACCTTCACTTTCAATGAGTTTTTCACATCGAAACGAACGCCAAATAGAAATTTCTTAGCATATTCATAAATAGAATTTTAAAAACTTCAAAATGTATACCACTCGACCCTTATTTCTGTTTCTTGAGGGAGACAATCGTGCACCCAAAAATTTGCAATCAAAAAATGTCCCTCTTAAAGTAAAAACTGACTTGCCTGACCTAACTTGAATTTTCTACGGAAACTTATTGCACAAAAGTCGCTGAAGATTAGAACGATTCAATTCCGACCCAACATCCATGAAATATATTGTAACTGGTGATCAGGCATGGGTTTATGAGTTTGATTTGCAAACTGATTAACAAGCTTTAGAATGGTGCCTTCCAACTGAGCTGAAATCGAAAAAATCAGGTCAAGATCGTTCAAAGGTGGAGGCTTTTTCGATTATTGCGATGTTGTGAGTTCGAAATTCCTACCAGAAAAACCTCGAAAAGACCAGAAGAATTTTGCAACTTACAAATTGCCGTGAGAGCATTTCATTTCTATTGAATTTTCCACGTAACTTTCTAACAGTTTGAATAAAAAATTCACCACCTTAGAAATACGTTTTTAATATTGCCTCATTTCGTTGATGTCAAATATTAAACTAACTTTCTGTCGAAACACAAAGAAGTGTTGCCAAATCCGAAATAACCACTACTTCAAAATCCAAATGCTAAATGGCGCATCCTCTATGCAGATTAAATTTTTAAACGAGTCATAAAATATTAAAAGTTAGTACGTTTTCAACTAATTATCATAGGATTCTTTTTCGATGAGTCATATTATTTAATGTTTATGGTATTATGTAAAATCTATAGCAGTATCTATTGTAAGGTAGACCGAAACATAATATCGCTTTCTTAAATAAATCATACGTCATACCAGAACTTCGTCAGGTGTGTATTTAAACTGAGGGATACAATGCAAAACATGACCTTAAATACACAGCTCTGGTCAAAAAATAGAAATGTAACACAAGGTGGTTTACAATGATTGAAAAATGTTAAGTAAGGGGGATCTATTTAAGTCTATTTGGTCATTTAATTAAAGTTGTTTTTCAATATATCTATTGATCTATAAGTTTCCAACAGATTAAGTTTATGACTTTTATTTTCAATATGTAATATTTCATAGTTTGTATTAAAAGTATCACTTGTCTCTAACAAATGGTTGGCGTAAGTTGAGTTTTGTTCTTCATTAATGTAACATTTTTCATGTTCCCGTATACTTGTTTGGAATAAACGACCTGTCTGTCCTACCGGGTTTTTTTTAGAGTGATAGAACTTTGAATTGAAATAAAACACATTTAAATTAAGTATGAAGCCTATTTTTTTTTATTTGAAAGATAATTTTATGACATTTATGTTTTAAAAATAATTTCCAGCATATGTGCACCACGACTAGCTCTGAGAAACCCCATTCGACCAGACCAATTTTGGACCACTTTTTCGAGTAATTCAGGCCTTATTTCATCAATAACACGAGTTATGTGGGCTTCCAAAGCGTCTATTGATTCTGGTTTCTCAACATGAACCAATGACTTGACATAACCCCAAAGAATATAATCCAGTGGAGTTATGTCGCATGATCTTGGAGGCCAATTAATTGAACCATTGTTTCTGGTTTATCAGCATGAACCAATGACTTGACCTAACCCCAAAGAATATAATCCAGTGGAGTTCTGTCGCATGATCTTGGAGACCAATTAATTGAACCTTGTCTCGAAATAATGTTATCGCCAAATCTTTCTTTCATTAAATCAATTGTTATGGTAGCACCATTCACTGTAACATTAGCTATAGAATCGTTTTTAAAGAAATATGGACCGATGATGCCTTCAGCGTGTAAAGCATACACTGCCTTTTTCAGGATGCAATGGAACCTGCAGAACTTCTTGAGGATTATTTCCACTCCGTATACGGCAATTTTGCTTGTTTACATAGCCGTTCAATCAGAAATGAGCTTCATCACTAAACACACTTTTACGATAAAAAAGTGGATCAACTTCAAGCTGTTCTAGGGCCCAATCAGATTCTACCTTCTGTCAAATCACAGTTATCCCTACCGAAAGTTCTATCACTCTAAAAAAACACCCAATACATATCACTACATAATAACTTGTAAACTCCAAATTTTTTGTTTTTAGAAATGACGTCTGTAGTATTTTTTATTAAACTGCCTACTGGTTCTATAAGATATGTTACAATGGTCTTTTGTCTTTAAATATCTAGTAATCTTTTAAGTTTTTGTCCTATGTATGTTAATTAAATGAAACTGAAGAGATTGCTAGATATTCAACGAGGTAAAAAAAATATCTTATAGAATCATTAATTCATTAGACAGTTCAATATAAAATTATGAAATAATAAAGACGTCATTCCTAAAAATATAAAAACAGAAGTTTACAAGTTAACATGTAGTGATTAACCATGTGTATATGTGGGACAGAGGTTGTTCATTCCAAACAAGGATACGGGAACATGAAAAATGTTACATACAACAGAATTCAACTTATGCCAACCATTAAGAGAGAGTTAGAGACAGGTCATACTTTCAATACACACAAAAAATATTACATATTGAAAATAAAAGTCTTAAATAAATCTTTTGGAAACTTTAGAGATCAACAGATATAGTAAAAGACAAATTTCATTAAATGATCCAATAGGCCTAAACAAAACCCACCCACTTAACATTTTTCAATGATATAAGAAAAACAAAAGTTAACATTTTAACACAACAATTGTGAAAATCAATAAAATAGCGGAGGTTAATATTTATTTTTCTTATATTGAAGATGAAAATTTCAGAAATGGTTGAATTTTTCTGCAATTTCTGAATCCTGGAGATGATTATTCGAAAATAATGAAACCAAAATCAGTATACCTACCCGGAAACCCTTACGGGGCGAACAAAGACCTCACAAGTCGCGAGCGAAGAAGTGCCTGACGCGACTCGGAATACCTTCATTCAAGTTGACTTAATGACTGGGACACGGATGCACAATCTTATTATTACGTCGCATTAAGGCTTATTGAGCCTTAATCGCTCTCCCTGATTGAATTTCATGTTCGTGAATTAAATTCAGGCTCCCAGCTACTCTACCGAAAATTCGGCCTGAGCAAGGCACCTTTTTTCTTTTGTTTTTCCCGTTTTCAACGTCGAAGTTGGCCTCGTTCATCATCGTGATCGGCGGTGATGGTTGGTTGGTATTCTGGCGGGATTTAGAGGATTCTACCTGTTTGATATCGGCTCCTTGAAAGAGTTGAAGTTGGTACTCCATAAATATTTCAATGGTTCAGTCCTCTCTTGATGAAAGTTCATTTAAATTGGAGTGTTAACGCCGGTATTGGCGTTAGCCAATGGCAGAATATTGTGTTGAGGCCATCATCCTCATCATAGAATAATAAGATTTTGTATGATTTTTCTGTTACGACGTTAGATAGCCTGGCCAGCCAGACCATGACCAAATCCTAGTCTTTCAGCCTTTAAGTTTTTCATCTTTCGTAGTCGCTCTAGTTGAGGTAAGGCCACGTGTTCAGAATTTAAGTTATATTTTTGTATCGTTTATATAATACGTGTAGAAAGTATCCCAAAGCTCAATTGGAGTTATTTAGTATATATTTTTAATTATTGATCAGAAGATTATAACAAAATATTCATCTTATTTACTTATACAACCTCCATTTAACTGTAAAAACTTGACTAAACGTCGAGGTACACCCAAAACGAGATCACCTCCATAATTTTCAGTGATGGTAGTCCAGGACTGTAAAACTGACTGAATAAATCAATTGAATCATCTTTATTTCGTTGAACTTGAATCTTCATTAGTTTCCTTATGCTTTCAATAGGACTAAGATATGTCGAAGCTGCTGGTCAAGAAATGATTGTCACTTGGTGCTCTTGAATCCAAGCTTGAGTATAGGACAAGTATGGCATCTTGCATTATCCTGGGAAAACGCCACCCCTCTGAATATAAAGAAGTTTCAAGGAGAAAATCGTTCAGAATGCCACAATAATTTTTAATATTAATATTACCATCAACTATACAGAAAGGGGTAGCACCACGCTGAGAGATTGCTCCCCAAACCATTATTTTGGTGGAAATTTGAACGGTAACAGGTTGTTTTGATAGGAGTAATTTCCACCAAGTTCGAAACAACTTTCTCCAGATATAAAGACATTATTAAAATCATCTTGAGAACTTTGAGAAAATTCTATCCATCGTTGCTTTTGCAAAGGTGTTTTTTTTTGGTTTCCTTGATATGTAACCTTGTCTTTTCAGTAACATACGGACGGTCTCTGGACATACTTTTATATTTCGTAGATTTCCAAATCTATTAGCCAATTTTCGAAACCCTAGGTGCGGATTGTATCGTTCTAAGGGGAAAAAAGCGTTTAAATTGTTTCCTTTAATCTTACGCGGTCTTCCTGAAATTTGTCTGTACCTCATATCCATGCCATTTTTATACTCTTTATTGTCTCATATACAGCACTTTTTCCAGTTCAGTCATTTGCACTAATATTTCAACGTTTCGGACACCTTTTTCATACAAGTATTTTACCTGTTTTCTTTTTTCTAGTTGCTAAATTAGTTCATAAATTGTTGACAATCAACAATATTTGAAAAATAATGTTGACATGCATTTTTGGCCATAGCGGACTATCTGCACAACGTTTCTTTTGTCTAAGAATGTTACAAGAAAGAGGTATATAAAAATTATGAAAAACACTAAATTCCGGATAATTTCTAGACGGACTAAATTATACTAGAGTCACTTAAAATTCTATTATTGCGAATAAAATTTAAAATAAATTTGTCTACGTAATATGCACTTGAAAAATATTTTGTCGACTGGATTATTCATTTGCGCAAGTGCATTATTTCGGAAAGGGGTTACTTTCAGGATACAATAAATATGTGAAAATAATAAATATTTTGTTTTTCTATTAGAAGTACAAATAAGTTTCCGCCGTACGGAACCCAATTTCCTTGTTTATGAATCATTCCTAATGATTTTAAACGATGTGAGACTGCTTGCTGAGTGACTTCTAATGTTAGAGCAAGTGCTTTTTCTGTTTGAGATTAATCTTCCTCCAATAATTCCTCCAATTCTGCATCCTCGTAAATTTTTGGCCTTCCACTGCGATCTTTGTCTTCTACGTCGAAATCACCGTTTTTAAACTTTTGAAACCACTCTCGACACGTTCTCTCACTCAAAGCACCCTCACCATATGCTTCTACGAGCAATTGATGCGCCTCAGCAGCAGATTTCTTTAAATTAAAGAAGTAAACTAATATTTCCCGCAAATGACGCTTACTTGGCTCAAATTTTGACATTTTCAACTTATAGAAATTATATTTTACCAATATAAAATCAATGATATTAATAGGTTATGTTGTTTTTGAATGTCCAAACTATTTTTTAAGCCGGTTATCACCTGCGAAAGCTAACCGAAACTCCGTGCCGCGGCATCTACAATAAAACGGCGGAAACTTATTTGTACTCCTAATATGTTTCATCAAATGATTCCTGTTTTTTTTTTGACTTAGTAGTAAAACGAATCAGTAAACACACTACAGATTCAAGTATCCCAGATTCCACAAAGTGAAACGAGGAAAAAACGCGCAGACATGTGTCCGTCCCTGGCCATGCTGTCGAACAGAATTCAAAGGGTATAATTACATTAGCGGCATGAAAATAATTTACCGGGTGTTCCATCTCAAACCGTATTAATATGCCAAGACAGTAGCGACTACCAATTATCGTAATTAATTAACTATGAGAAAATCAAACATAATTGAGTGGCTTCTTGAATATTTCACGCCAGCGTATTTAATAAACGTCCAACGGTATGCATTTAGAAAAAAAGTGTGAATGACAAATGTCAGTTAATAAGCGAGATGATAAGCTTTTTCCTTGGGGCCATCTATCAGTCTGGATCTTTTCTCCTTTTTTTGCGGTTATCTTAGGGATATTATCGATTTTCTAAATGACCGGTGATTGGCAGGAGCGTAGATAAAATGTGCTTCGTTTGGCAGTTCTGACTCCGGCAGACTTTCATTGTTAATTGTAGTCGATGTTGCAGACATTATTGACAATGAAAAGAAATGAACATATCTCACAAATCAGCCCAAATAATTTCAAAAACTTCTCAAATAAATTAATTCAGCTGATATGTACCAAATATCATTAATAAGTACTGTAAGGTATGCTATTGAAAAACATGTTTTCGAAACAATTCAATTCTCAACGGAAAATCTTGCTAAAAAAACTTTCAGGCTGTTGAAAGTTTCGAACTACACAAAACTAAGTAAGATAAAAGCACTAAAGAAGACTTCATTTTGAATTTAGAAAGTAAAAAATGATTTTCATTCCTCAACATGTGTCATTCTGCAATGTTTTCCTTTTTTCCAGGTCCAACCTCATCTTGCGACGAAAGTGATACAGAATCAGAACCAGGCATACCCCTCAAACGTAAACAGAGGAGATCTCGCACAACGTTCACAGGAGAACAGCTTGAAGAACTTGAAAGGGCCTTTAGCAGAACGCAGTATCCAGATGTCTACGTCCGCGAAGAATTGGCACAAAAGACCAAACTCACCGAGGCTCGCGTTCAAGTCTGGTTCTCAAACCGCCGCGCCAGATACCGCAAACAATTGAACTCTCAACAGCTAAACTCCTTCAACGCTATGTCTCTACAATCCGCCTTCCCAGTACAACATCAATACCCCGACCACAGTTTCAACCAATCTTGGATGCAGCAGAGTTACGCCTCGGCGGCCCTGCAGAGTTCCGCTCTGGGGAGTTCAGCTCTGGCGAGTTCGGCGGCCAATCTACCCTCATCGTTGGCTTCGAGCGCTCTAAATCATTCTAGTTCGACCTCGAACAACAACAATTCGCCTACACACAACAACCTGTACAATTCGTATAGCAATTCGAGTTTGGATCAGAATTCGCCATTGGTGGGATCGAACCAATTCGGCTATAGCATGGGGCAGGTCTCGCCCAACCAACCTAGCCTGTCGCCTCAACAGAACACAGTGAGGAATTGGTCAAACAACAAAATGGCTGAGAATATTTCTAGCTGGCATGAAAATTACAGGTATGTGTCAATATAATTCTGGTTCTATACGAAAAAGGTGTTCTCTAGCAACGTTTTGAATGATTTGACCCTTGAAGATTCGTAAATATTTGATAATATTCTGTTAATCCCAAATACTTAAAGATGTACCAGTAAGCGACAACCAGTGATACGAAAGCTGACAATTTGATCACAATATCCACTTTTCGACGCATCACGAAATAGTTCGATATTGTTTCATGGACAATTTAATCAACAAATTGAAACACTGCTTAATTTGTTAGCATTTCTTTGCGTTGAGCGATTTACTTCACTTATACTTCTTTCCCAGCTAATGAAGGTGCAAACGATTGGTTTCATCACTTACGGTGAGAATGTCTGCAATTTCATGGCATGTTGTATTCGAATTTGTCTGTATGTATTGTTTTAGCTCTCCGTTAATAATCTTAAGTTACCCAGGGGTGCGACATTGCTCAAACTGATATCTTCCGAAGAAATTTTCTTGAGCTACTTCTGTGGTCAGGTCAGTTACTGGAGCTTTGGTTTCAGGTCATAAGGTAAACAATCCCGAAATGAATTATTGTTTTTAAACAAATATATGCATATACGATAAAAGAATTAAGGAAGTAAAGTTGCAAATGGACAAAAATCAATTCGCAGTTTGAAGACAGTGTATATTTATTATTATTATCCTGATATAAGCACATCTATCATACCTTATGCAGTTTCTGAATCCCGTCTCGGAAAAACTTCTTATCTTCTGAGGCAGTTCAATTCGAAGCCAATTTTCAATTTTTTCGAAAGAAGTGAAGCGGTGACCTGCCAAATCGATTGCATCCATCGAAACAGCCAATAGTCAGAAGGTGTAATACCCGGAGAATACGGCGGGTGCGGTATGATATCCCCTTTGATCGTTTCTAAAGTTTTCTTGACAACTTCTGCAACATGAGTCCAAGTGTTGTCATGCAAACGAATAACATTATGTCTGCCCTCATATTCCGGACGTTTTTCACGTACGCACGGTTTGAAAGAAGTAACTACAGTTTGTACCGATCACCCGTAATGGAATCACCAGGTTTTATGAGCTCGTACTACCCAATACCCCCTTGGTCACAACAGATACTCAGCATAACTTTCGAACCATGAATGTTCGGCTTTGGTATCAATGTTGAGATCAATGACAGCAATTAGATTGGCAAAGCGTAGTATTCTTCTTCTCGGAGTTGTTGTGAAAGATCCATTTTTTGTCACCAATCACTATCCGGTGTAAAAAACCCTTTCTTTTGCCTTTGAAGCAGTTGCTCCCAAGAAAATAATCGCTCTTCCAGATCTCTTAGTTTCAATTCATAAGGAACCAAATTGCTTGTTGGATCACCCCCAACGTAAGTGCAAACTCGTCTTTTGGGAGGCTGGGTAATGTCTGTTATTCATCGTTTTCGAAGGTTTTTGGTTTTTTCGAGGGAGGTCTGTCTTTTTGAAAACGGACCGGATTAATCTGTACTGCCAACAGTTTGAAATGAAAAATTCCAAAGTAACGAACTACTCCATCCAATATTTGAATATTATGATTTAAAATTAACAGTTAATTCAAGGAGTGACTTTACTCCCCTGCCAACTTAATAAACGAAAGCCGTTTGCGTACTTAAAACAGAAAAGTGAGAATCGGGCAACGCCACTGGAAATCTTACATCCAAACCTTGTCATTTGGTATTTTTTGAGTCCCACATGGTCAGCACTACCAACGTACGCAGGCAATCATTGAAAACTCGACTAGAATCGCGTTCGGTCGAAATTATAAGCTATTGGTTAATGTATTGCCTCGCCGCTCTCTATTTACCAGCTACCGGAATGAATTATGTTTGCACTGGTCGTTATTAATTGTTTATTAACGGTAATTACTTTGCTGCTGAGCGAAGAAGGATGGGAGACGTCGTGCACGACCAACCAGTCATTTGGCAGTCATTAGGTAATCGCCTGTTTCAGATTTGCAGGGACGTTTTGAAAAATCGCCAAGATGCCATTTTCCCCTGATCGAATGGCAAAGCATAAGAGGTAACTGACTGGATGATCAGTGGTTTTGGCCGCGGGGAAAAATATAGAAACCGTTTTGATTTCTGCAAATTGCCAGGAAAGATTGGTACTCGACATTTTTGTGCAGTTTTGCGCAATTCTTGAACTATGAACTGCAGAATGTAGCAAGGCAAAATATTTGAATAATTATTGTAAATGCTACGTGAAATGATTCAAAACACACGCAACCAAACTGAAATCTACGGTATTTTTCAGAAATAATGCATTGATGATGAAAATATCCTCAAATAAAGGATGGGCCATCTAAATTTTGAATTTAGAAGTAGTGGTTATTTCAAGTCTGCCATAAGATTTAAAATTTAATAAAATAAGTTTTTCAATTCTTTAATGAAATAATTTCCACGAAATCATACATTAAAGTTCAAATTCTCACTTTACTTCTATCTTTCTATATCAAAAAAGTTTGATTGAGACATCAAGGAAAAAATTTTCAAACCAGCATGTATATTCGGAAACTATTACCTTAATTTAACCAGGAAAATTTGATCATCGAATCGAATTCGAAATCTTTTTGCAAGTCTTAAGTGTCCAAGCTATTTCTTATGAAATTTGTAGCAAAATTTTCATATGAAAGTACAAAATATTCTTTTGAGGGATATTCCTAATCAGAATAGAGACTTTCCAATGAAAATTTTCCATCAGTTTACTTACTTACAGTTTCTGGAAAATCTATCTTCATTGAAAAGAATTCGTATGTTTCCTTAATGAATGGAGTTCTACAGGGTAACATTCTTGGACCTCAAGTATATTTTATCTCCCGATTATCCCCATATCAATATTCCCTGTATACCTCGCAGTTAAAATCAATTCTTACGTCAGCTGGATATACTATACCGATGATCCCACATTTTTCTTGTGAGAAAAACACGAAAACACTTCAAAGCTACCCATAAATTACCAACAAGAAATCTTAATAGCTCGAACGTGACCAAACTCTTTCCTGTTAGCTAACTATCATAAACTGAATACGAAGTATCATTGTATTTGTATCTGAAAATTAATTTGTTGATGGCAAGTCGGAGATATTCGCAACTGAAGTGATGTTAATGTCGCCAAGTCCTGTGGTTTTGTTTCAATTTATGACTCGTTCGAATTGAATTTCGAAGTACAAAATTACGCCAAGTGTGAGCAACATTTCTGTTCCCAACAAGTTGGGAATTTATATGTTGTGGAAGTTTTGGCTTATTCAGAACTGGCTCTCATTGTTCGAAGTCGTTCAAACTTTCTTACATGGTTTTTAGATATATTTAAGTAACTACGTTTCAATTGAAATATTCTTTGAAGTGAATAATTAGAGTTTTAATTAAATACCAAATATTATGTAGGAGGATGTAGTAATATCTATAGCTAGCCTAGAAGGGTTTAATGGATAAAGTTTTTTCACTACATAACGAACAATAACTTATTAGAACTATCAGTGTGAAAATTTATATCCAAGAATTAAACCGTGATACGCGATTAAATATAAAAATAAAATGTCCACCGAAATTGTGAAAATCAAAATCATCAATTACTTGAAGAGGTTTTAAAGTATGCAGAATTATAAAGCTTCCCCAAAGGAAATATTAATCCAGTTCTTTACATGTTTTTATCGGAATGCCTAATTCAGCTAAATTCAGCTCTTAGACACTTAATATTCCTCATAATTGCGTTTATAAGTAATTTGCTCTTATGCTTTTATTGTTTCAAAATACTGGAATAATAACCAAAATAAAATGGTAAACTAACCGCGGTACAATACAGTATGGTTTATTTCTTTTGGAACTCATTACTGGAATGAATTTAAATGGTAAATAACGAATATTTTTTGGCAGCAAACAGCTATATTATTCAATTCTTTTGACAACATAAATCTTTCCTATGTACCTAAGTTTTATCTGATGAATATGAAATAATTTGTATAATATAGGTGTAAAAGTTTAAATCGAGAATTAAAGCAAGATTTTCAAAATATCCAATAAACCAGACCGAGAATAAAAATGAATCTGGATTATATGAACAAAAAATTATACTGTAACAAGTATAGTTGAAACCTGATTTAGCTTAGTCAAAAATTGCCAGAATATTCCGAAAGAAAATTGAAGAACAAATGAAAGGTTACCTCAAGTATGAAAATAATTCTAACCATCCTAACATCAACTAAATTAAAGTTGAGGGTCTCTTGGTTTTTCATACATTTATTGAGTTCATCTGAGGTGATCATATTTTGAAATGTATTGATTCTTATTGATTACACAAAAGAGTATATTTTTGCTCGTTTGTAATGAGTAACAGAGTGCAATCGTTTTGTCCAAATATCGACAATTTTTTAATTTTGAGTCTAAAATGATCCCTGTAGACTGGTGAAGAATACGATGTTAAAAGTAATCCTGTTCGGCCGTAAATATATCGCGAATACTAAACTTTTGAACGAAAAGTGTTTTAATTGATAATTCAACACCTTATTAACAATCAGAATACAATTATATAAATATTTCAAAAATTTTTTAAAAAATTTTAAAAAATTAGCCTTCTACATATTTAATTCCAAAAGATTATATTTAATGATTATAACTTCTGAAAATAAATTAAAATAATGTTGTATAAGTACCACTTATATCATGACATAAAATAAACATTCATTATAAGACATCCGAATGGTATAACAAAATCCAATAAATGAAAATTATTAACCAAAATCCTATAAATTAAACATTTTGAATAGACAAAATTTTGTTTCTGTTTATTATATGTTTAAGCAGAAACAAAATTTTGTCTATTCAAAATGTTTAATTTATAGGATTTTGGTTAATAATTTTTAGGATCGGGTATTTTTCTATGGTGATAGAACTTCAAATAGAAATAAAACACATTTGAATTAAGATTGAAGACAATTTTATTTTTTATTTGAAAGATAATTTTATGATATTTTGTTTTAAAAATATTCTCCGACATATATCAACCACGACTAGCTCTGGGTAACCGCATTCGACCAGACCAATTTTGAACCACTTTTTCGAGTAATTCATGCCTTATTTCATCAATAACACGAGTTATGTTGGCTTCCAAAGCATATATTGTTTCTGGTTTTTCAGCATAAACCAATGATTTGACATTTGACCCAAAGAAGTGGATTTATCGAACCATTTCTCGAAATAATGTTTTCGGCAAATCTTTCTTTCAATGAATCAATTGTTACGGTAGCAGCATGACGTGTAGCACCATTTTGTTGGACCCAAAACACTTCCGGGTCGATACCAAATCAAATTTTGAAACAAATAATCATTGATCATCGATCTGTAACGAGCACCATTCACTGTAACATTAGCTATAGCATCGGTTTTAAATAAATATGGACCGATGTTGCCTCCAGAGTGTAAAGCAAACTTCTTGAGGACTGTTTTCACTCCATATACGACAATTTTGCTTGTTTACATAGCCGTTCAACCAGAAATGAGCTTCATCACTAAACAAGAATTTTACGATAAAAAAGTCAATCAACTTCAAGCGGTTCTAGGGCCCAATCAGCAAACAAACGACGCTTATTATGGTCAAGTGACTTTGGTTCTTGAACCAGTTGGATCTTGTATGGGTGTAGATCAAGATCTTTAAGCAAAATTTTCCATGTGGTAGATGCACAGAGTCTTAATTGTTGTAAACGTCGACGAATAGACAAATCTGGATCATCATTACCACTATGACTTACAGCAATGATATTTTCTTCTGTACGTACAGTTCTTCTAAATTTCAACGATTTGTAAACGTTGTTGCGGCTTGAGTCTTTCCATGATAATTTGTCAATGCTTACTGAACAGAAATGTCAAAATAACATGGCTTCTACCTTCTGTCAAATCACAGTTATCCCTATCGAAAATTATATCACTCTAAAAAAAACAACCGATATTTGTATGATTTCGAAAATTTTCATAGTACTTTTTTTCTTGGCTGATGACTTTTACATATGTCACCTTCAGTCTTGTGTAAGGTCAGATTAGTAACATACCATGAGCATTTGCTATCATACGTACTATCTTCAACTGGCGGTATCTGTATATTGTTTATGAACAGAGGTGAGCATTGATCTCTTATCAATGTGAATTTCACTTTTGTAGACAGAAGTTTCGTTAATTTTGACTCTCGACTCCGCATCCATTTCTCAATTTCCTTCAGATGATGTTGTAGGTGGGTATATACTAATGCTGGATCTTTATGTATGACAAGAATAGCTGTATCATCAGAAAATATTCTCATGTTGGCGTGCCCGTTTGTAGGCAGATCTGCTGTATAAAGCAGTACCTTTTGATACTCCAGATGTTATTGGTTACTTTTCAGATACTTTGTCATTTATCCTCGTCCTAAACTCTCTGTCACTCAGATACCACTTCAGAAGATGGATGTAGGAAATGAAGAGAAACGATGGACAATTTAACCTTATTTCAGTAAAGTCTGTTAAAACGTTTTGCGACATTGTGCGATAGCCTCTCGCAGTTATTGCTTTCCTAATTTCTAATCTCCTGTTCTTCCTAGAGCGTCTTCTTTTTTTCTCCTTTTTTCAAACTGTTATTTCAATACTTGTTTCGGAAATTATTGTTCGCCGATTCATATGTCCTTACCATATCAGCTGTTTTGCTTCTATATTCTCCTTTATGTATCCCTCAATGCTCATTTGCTCCTGATTCTGTCCTTCCAATATATTTTCAATTATCTCCTCATAATCTATCTCAACCGCCTTGATCTTCCTCATATATTTTTCTGTGATCCCTCACATCTCTTAACCATGCAGGACGTTACTCTTTTCCAAGGCTTCATAAATTTTGAACTTTTTTTCCTTCGTTATTTCTTTGCTTCATAAAATGTTGTCCAAAATTACCAATTGCTCTTCTTGCCTGAAGTATCCTTCGTTCGATCTATTTATTATCTAATCTCGTCTAGTTGAAATTGAATCCCAAGTACTAATTACCATTATATCCATCTATCCTGGCCATATCTTCCAAATCCAAATTGGTTGTTTCCTTTTTTCAAACTGTTATTTCAATACTTGTTTCGGAAATTATTGTTCGCCGATTCATATGTCCTTACCATATCAGCTGTTTTGCTTCTATATTCTCCTTTATGTATCCCTCAATGCTCATTTGCTCCTGATTCTGTCCTTCCTATATATTTTCAATTATCTCCTCATAATCTATCTCAACCGCCTTGATCTTCCTCATATATTTTTCTGTGATCCCTCACATCTCTTAACCATGCAGGACGTTACTCTTTTCCAAGGCTTCATAAATTTTGAACTTTTTTTCCTTCGTTATTTCTTTGCTTCATAAAATGTTGTCCAAAATTACCAATTGCTCTTCTTGCCTGAAGTATCCTTCGTTCGATCTATTTATTATCTAATCTCGTCTAGTTGAAATTGAATCCCAAGTACTAATTACCATTATATCCATCTATCCTGGCCATATCTTCCAAATCCAAATTGGTTGTTTCCTCTGACTCAACATACAAATACTTCGTCTTCTCAAGGTAAATGTCCAATCCCCAACTTCGATATTCCTCTATTGATTTCCTTTATCATATACTCCAAGTCAAACTTCTCTCCAGCTATGACCATCTAATCATCAGCAAGTTGTACAGTAAATGTAAAAGTTGTCATTTATTTATTTTTATAGCCATGTTTGCCCCTTCACTCTTTAATTTCTGCAGTACCACTGAATACCAATATATTCTAAATAAGGTTGGCGAAATACAGCACTCTTTCCTAAATCCTTTTGACATCTCAAATCTTTTCGTCAGATGTTCAACAATTCTTATTTGGGAGTAAGAATTGCGATACAGATTCTTCAGTGCTTTTTTCAATGTCTGTCTACTACTTGATGTTTCTAATACCTACCAGGTTTCTTCACCGATATCATAAGCCTTCTTAAAATCGACAAAGGTCATTTGCACATCTCTACTAGTGGCTAGTTTCTCTTCCATGATTTTTTTCAAGCAGAATACATTATCATTCAAGACCGATCTGCTCTGAATCCCCTGGGCTCGTCTTCATTTCTGGGGGTAAATTCCTTCTCGATCATATCCCTGATGATTCGTCCATACAGTGTCCTTTTTAGTTTTCGCACTGTCGTTTGTTTCGTTGAACTATCAATTCAATTTATTAAGCAAAATTCAACTTAATACCAAAAATGGTACGGTTTTGACTAAGGTTATATTGGAATTTTTCTTCATTATTTTGATCTCAAATATCGGTATGATGATCTGTTATTACACTCTGTATAAGGTGAAAATTTACGACGTTTTCTCGGAATAAATAAAGAACGAGTGGTCGTATCAAGACAGCACTCGAGACAAAACTGCATTCGAGGCAACGTGGATGTAATTGCGCACCAGGGAGAAGTTCATCTGAATAATGTACTACTTGTGGCAATTAATGCGTGTCGGTTTGTTTTAATGAATAAGCCCGCTTTGGTTTTCAGGCCGTAAGTGCCGCTTATTAAGGCGGGAATAATTGATCCGCAAAAATACGGAAAGTCTTTGCTGGCGCGGGATTTCCTCCGTTTGAACGCTGCAACGCAAACACTTCCTGCATCGAAACCGGGAAAAATCGAAGGCCGACTGGGAGAGCCTGCGAAAAATTCACCGTTAGCGAGAGCGCGTTCGACGTTTTTCATCGCTTTCTCCAGGAATTATGGACCTCGTTTCGGACGGCAAATGAACGCCTACCTCTTCTTTTCATGCTGGATCGATTTTTCTCGCAAACTTTTCATTAAAGCCGAGCTGTCAAAGAGAAATTTCGAGGAAGTGGTTGGAGCACGTGTGCTACTTAGGCATCTTAAAGGACGAGTCGCGGGGAGCTTATTAGACCGGTTCCCAAGTTGAAAAACGTGTAACTTCTGCTTTCTGCTTGTTAAAATACAGAAATCATTATTAGTATTTTATAGAAAGTTCTCTCGATAAGAACGTTTGGATATCAAACAACTGGAGTCAGGAGCTTTTGCGCGCTTTTGCACCTACAATCCTTACGAAATTTTGTATAAGCCTTTGTGTCGTCATCTTACATTTAAATGCAAAATTCAAACTCGTTCGTTGAACTGTTGCTTTGGTTTGTTTAACGCTCAACGCTGTTCTGCTCACAAAATATTTGTTTTTGTTTTCGATCTTCTAATAATATGATCCACATGAAATTTCACAGGGAACTGTGCGTTGTTATAGTTCTTCTTAATCCGAAATTTGAAATTTGAGATCAATCGGATCCTAAGATTCTAAAATATCAATAAAAATGAGTGGGAATTTCAAATGTGAATAATTGCAAAGCCATCAGACTGATTTTGCTCAATAATGAACTCAACCGCTCACAAAATATTTTTTTTCGGGAACTTCCAATCATAGGATTCTCACGAAATTTCGCACAAACATGATGGTTTTTATTCTTTCTCTAAATGTGGAATTCCAGATCGATCAAATCTAGAATTTTGCAAATTATGGAAGAATATGAAAAATTATCAAACGTGAATAACTGAGAAACTACCCATTAACCAAAGCTTCCCTGAAACTTTCAAGGCTTTCCGTTCAAAAGTTTTCGTGTTTATGATTGGACTGGCCTGCCGCCCGGAGAGAATTACTTCTGACCGCGGATTCTTCATCAATGAGCACAACATAGACGTTTTAGATCATTTTCATCTCAAAATTGGAAAATTGCAGACATATGGCCAAACAAGCGTGCCAAAATATTTCATTTCAAACTATTTGATTGTAAAATTGATAAAAATCAAATGGAACTCCTTAGACTGTTTGGAGTACCAGTGAATATATTATCTTTATATCTAGAGCAATGTCAATAGAAAGTTCTTGCAAATAAAAATGATAATATAGGATGTTTCAATAAGAGCGCAAGATTTCAGTGTTCGATAAAACATGGTATTCTGTAGCAAAGTATTGAAATATTTATTGATTTAGAAAATTTATATTTGGGAATTATGTATGAAACAAATTATTTTGTAAATGATAGCCACGACTTTGCTGGCATATGAGTATTCTTGCAACAAAATTTTCAATGACGTTATTGAATGTGGTGGTATTTCATTGATACACCGTCTAATTTCGGCTTTCAATGCTTCAATGGTTGCAGGCTTACTGGCATAAACCTGTGACTTCAGATAATCCCACTGCCAGAAATCTAAAGGCGTTAAATCGCAAGAGCGTGGAGGCCAATTCTGGTCACCAAATCGGGAAATGACACGACTAGGAGCAAACTCGTGCGAGATCGTCAATGTTTCAGGGACGGTGAATCTTTAGTGAGAATTGAGTGCCCGTTGAAATGTCCAGTTCTTGTGCCCGATGGCGTCTCTGGCCTTTCTGTCACACTCTCGCGAACTGCCGTGATGTATTGTTTTGAACGACTTCTACGAGCAGTAGGCACATTATTTTGAACGAACATTGGACGCACTTTAGGATATAATAGGGGCAGTTAAACCTTCACCATTTTGGTAATAATTCTTGATAATCAGAACGCGCTGTTCTACCATATAATGCTCCATGTTCACTAACTCTCATCTATTAACTTTCGATCTGTCACGTCATAATTATGTGTCATTATGACTGCCCAACATGGCGCGCAATTCAAACCTTGCGCTCTTATTGAAACACCCAGACATTATGCGTTATGCTATTTAGTTTATACTAGTTTACAAGAGGAGCTTTGATGAATGTCAAAAATCAATCGAAAAACCCTCTTCTGCAGAAAAAATTCCCTATTCACTTTAGTTGATGTACCCCACAATAGTATATTGTAGGAAATGTGACTATAGACCAAACAGTAATCAAATTCAAGTGTTGTTCAATGAAAGTGAGTAATGGCTAATTTTTTACAAAAATTTTCGACATGCTGACACCATTTTAAGGTGTTGTCGCTGCAGATCTCGAAACATGATGCATTTATTCGATTTTCTTTCTTCATCTTTATAGCACCATCTCCAAACTGTGCTTGTAGACCTCATATTGTGGCGACCAAATAACCGATGCATAAAATAACCTACTGTGAATGAAGGCAAAATATAGAGCCTTCAAGGCCTTAGCGGAAGTGAAATCTTTACAAGTCCTCATCACAAATCTCAGCATCTGGCTACTTTTGGTCACCACATAATCGATGCGTGAGTCAAACAAGATTCTTGCATCAAATATTAGACCCAGATCCCTCACTTCATGCCGAAGCTGTAAACGACCCAAATAGTATTCAAAATGATTGATCTTCAGTTTACGACTGAACGTTATGTTGAAATATAGTTTATTTCCGATGCAGAAGTTAATGAATGCATTTAAGTCTTGTTGGAAGTTAAAGCAGTCCAAAGCGTCAGCTATACGGGAGAAGATGTTCACATCGTCCGCAAATATCAAAAATTTACTGAATTTGAAACATCCACTTATATCAATAATACAAATTATAAATAAAAGAGGCCCAATGAGAGACCCCTGAGGCACCCTGGATGTCACACAGAAAGTTGAAATCCGTTAACGGCAACAATTTGAGATCTTTTATTGAGATATGAAGATGACCAACGTAGTAA
Organism: Megalocaria dilatata; assembly: GCA_034642435.1. Classification (NCBI taxonomy): domain Eukaryota; kingdom Metazoa; phylum Arthropoda; class Insecta; order Coleoptera; family Coccinellidae; genus Megalocaria; species Megalocaria dilatata. The sequence continues at coordinate 27,415,660 of CM067859.1, forward strand.
GTCTCCATGCACACCTATCTTAGACAATTTTTTCCTCAAGATGCTATGATCAACCTTATCGAAAAATCAACCTATTCGAAAAATCGGAGTACACAGAATCAACCTGCATCTGAGTGTCCATTGCTTCAAGAATATACTCTGTATAAAGGACCAGATTGGACACAGTAGATCTTTTAGTAACAAATCCATGTTGTTCGGGAATAATAAGAGAACTTACTGAATTCATGATCCCAACTCAAGGATTCTACTTAAAACACTTATTTTGCTAATCGGCCTATTACGAGAAAAACTCAAGGATTCTACTTAAAACAGTTGATTTGCTTATGGTCCTCAGTACGAGAAAAACTACTGGAACTTAAGAGCAGACATAATAAAGTTATTCTTATATATATAACGCTCGGCTTATGGACCTACTTAATTTGCACTCTCAATAACAAAACTTGTTTCAATAAAACCATTGTCTTTTGAACGTGAGATCGTCTAAGTCAACATTTCGACGGTTAGTACTTCCTAACAAAAATATCAATTTTGTATTTGTGGCGCCATCTGTGTGGCATAAACTTATCAGGCGACGTAATATGAACCACATTTCCGCGGGTCGAAGTACGTCAATTCAACATAATTCTTCCATCGGCAAAAACAGAGGAACAAATCGGATTGTCATTTATTGCCGCCATAAGTTCATTAGTTCTTGCATCGGCAAACAACGTGAACAGAAACACTCCTTAGGTGTGTATAGTGGGATAATTTGAGAGCCGCAGTTCGTAGAACAATAAAGTGTATATTGCTGTGCAGCCTTGGAACACGCAGCGAAGATAAAACACAAATTAAACTAGCTTTGATATGAGTTTTGACTGAAATGGCAACCGGCTGAACCGACTTTGTCCATAAGTTATTCGCTTTGAAGTCGAGGAGGGCTGGTGTATTGAATGGTGCATAATATTTCAGTGCTTGCACTCGGAGTGGGTACTTTTGAATTTGTTCTCTACCGGCTCTGTTACTTAGAAGCCCTATTGTTGTGAGGAGTTATGCCGAACATTACACCGATCGTATTTCACAATTTCATTGTCATTCCTACAATCGCGGAACAAATCCGTGTGTGTGCAGTTCGTTTCGAAGGCATTATTCGACCATCGGATGATAGCAAGCACTCCTTTGCACTGCAATTAATCCAAAAAATTTATAAAAGCACTGACATGTCAGAAGCCTTAACGCGCTGGGTCAGAAAGAATAATTTTCTCATAACTATTGGGTTATTCAAAAAGTAATTTCGTCTTTTTGGAAAAATGAAAGACAATTTTCTTTAAATGAATAAATATTTCATTAAATTATATACTGGCCCTTCTGGTCCAACACGTTTTGCCATCTTTCTGGTAGTAGCATGATTCCACGCTCATAAAACTTTTGGTCTTTGCTGGCAAAAAGCTGATAATTTTTGACCTCTTAATTTGAAGTGAAGGTTTTACCGTCCAAAAAATTTTGCTACGACCAGGGCAAATAATAATTCGAAGGCACCATATCTGGAGAATATGGTGGGTGTGGTAGTGTATCCCATTCAAGCTCTGAAAGCTTTTGGCGAGTGACCAAACTTGTATGAGGTCTCGCATTATCTTGGTGGAACACTACACCTTTTCTATTGATTAATTCTGCCCTTTTCTGTTGAAGTGCATCATTCCAGCTGATGATAGTAGACTTCCGAATTAATTGTTGTGTTATCCGGTAGAAACGATTCCTTTATAATCCCACCAAACAGTCAGCATTACGAAACGCTACAGACTTGATCGATCTGAAATTCAGCGTTTAGAAGTATTTAGTAGGACCTCCATGTTTAGAAGTTAAAAAAAAATTGTGAACGAATCAGCATTGAGTGCTACCTAAACACTATAATTATCGAAAGGAAAGGGATAGAGACTTGGAACTTTCGAGATTATTTTGGAGTCTAAATATCTCGGTTGAGTTCGTCATCAAGTAAAATTAGTCTAAATGTTTCGTAGTTATTCACTTCTTAAATTTTCTTTTACTTTTTTTATTTTCCGAACAACAAATCTGATTGATCTGAATTTAGGGTTCCAGAAGTATGCATAATCTTCTGCAAGATTAACTGAGGTAAACGTAAAATCAGAAGATTCAAAATAGAGACAAAAAAGACCATAGCAACAGTATCATAATCAAGTTTAAATTTAGCATTTACAAGATCAATAAAACAAGAGGGTTAATACAAAACTTCGTAAGGATCTTATAATTAGAAGAACAAAAAAAATATGATATGAACTAACGTACAAAAGTTCCTGACTGTCGGTGCTTTCCACCTTTTTTACTTGTTTTTTGAAAGATCAACTTCTCCGCATGCATTCGCGTTTGGGAATTCTTATTTTGCCTTAGCCTGGAGAAAAAGAAACCGCTATTTCTTTCCCCAGTGCGGAAAATGAATAGTAGGTTTCCTTTGCGCATGGGATAGAAACATTATTACTTAGTATTTTTAATTCTTGAATTAGAAAATAATATCTAAATATGCACATTATTTATTTAAACAAACTCACTGTAAACACTTGACTAAACGTCGAATTACACCCAAAACTAGATCACTTCCATAATTTTCGGTAGTCCAGAACTGTAAAACTGACTGAATTATATCATCTTTATTTCGTGGCGCGGCTCGTTCAACTTCAACCTTCATCAGTTTCCATATGTTTTCAATGGGACTAAGATCTGGGCAAGCTGCTGGCAATTAAATGGTTGTCACTTGGTGTTCTTGCATTCAGCTTGAATTTAGGCTGAAGTAAGGCATCTTGCTTTATACTGCTGAAAACGCAACCCCTCTGGATATAAAGCATGCGCCATTTCAAGGAGAATATCTTTCAGAATGCCACCATACTTTCCACTGTTAATGATACCATCAACTATACAGAGAGGCGTAGCACCCCGCTGAGAGATTCCTCCTCAAACCATTATTTTGGTGGGAAATTTGAACGGTAACAGGTTATTTTGATAGGATTTTTAAGTGATTTCCACCAAGTTGCAAACAACTTCCATCAGATATAAATACATTAATAAAATTATCTTGTTGAAAACGTCGACAAAATTCTAAATTTCGTTCTCTATGTAAATGTATCGTTACAGGGATTTGTTTTTGGTTTTCTTGATATGTAGCCTTGTCTTTTCAGTAACATACGGATGGTTTCTGAACATACTTTCATATTTCGTTGATTTCCAGATCTCTTAGCCAATTTGCGAAATCCCAGGTGCGGTTTGTGACGTCCTAACGCCAATAGAGCATTTAAATTGTTTCCTTTATATCCTCATATCCATGCCATTTTTTATCCTCCTTATTGTCTCATATATAGCCCTTTCTCCCAGTTCAGTGAATTGCACTAACTTTTCAACATTTCGAAAACTTTTTCTATACAAATATTCCACCTGTTTTCTTTTTTTTACATGCGACATTATTTCATGAATTATATACCTGTTGACAATCAACAATATTCGACAAATAGTGTTGTCATGCAACTTTGGCCATAGCCGACTTCTGCACAACCTATTTGATACATTAATTTTGTCTTAGAATGTTACAAAAAGAAGTATATTGAAATTATGAAAAATAATAAATCCCGGATACTTTTTATACAGACTATATAAAGGACGAAAATCTGAACTGATAGCTAGGTAATAAAGGAAAAATCGAAATATCAATATTTCATATAAAATCATAAATTCTTTACGTAAATCTATAAAAAATAATAAAGACATCCTCAATAAGAACAAGAGATCGGGAGTATATATGTTAACCTGCGATACATGTCCATATGGATACATTGACCAGAGCTCTGGAAAATAGAATGAAAGAGCATCAGAATCCTTTCGTTAAAAATAAATCAAATTCTACCTATTTCAACTCCGTTCAAAAAACAGGAGATGATTTTGACCTTAATTTCGAAGTTCTCCATAAAGTGAATACTGTAATAGATCGGACGTTTTAGAAGCACTAGAAATAAACCTTCATCATAAAAAACACATTTTACTTAACCAGACAGATTTAAACCGATAAAGTTGAATAAATTCTGAAATTTCCAAACTATCATGTTATCACGTTTCTTTTTGCTCAAACTTGTATTTAAAAAGTCCAATTTTGTCAAAGTAATTAGTTACCATTCTCCCCTGATGAACTCAAAATGTAATTGACGAAACAATTGTTGAATAAAAAATAAATATTAGCAGAAATGAACGTTTTTTTTTTTGTTTCATTTTCGAATATAGCAAAAACTATTCTTGTTATTTGTTGCTAAGAGAACCGCTCGTCTACTTCAATTTATTCAAAATATTAAAGTTAACTAAATACTCAAGTACATTTTTTTCTTTGCAGTTTATTTGCCGGAGGTCACTATGGAGCCCATTCCCCCAGTGAAGCCAAATCTGGATACCCATACTTTGGTGCTATGGAAATGTGTTCAAGTAGAGTACACTAAGAAAACATCTCGACCATAAGTTGAATAAACATAAGCTGTTACTTTCTTAATGAAAAAGGTTTATTTTGCTCTCTTCTCTTAGCGTCCAGAGCTTTTATCTTTTTACCATAGAAATAGAAAGTACATTTTGTTGTGTTCAATGTTTGTAAGCTACTGTACATATTTATGTATAGAGATAGAATTTCGAATTTTTGACGTCCCAAAATAGCACGCCTATATTCAGGTGTACAAAAATCAACGTCAATTCAAAAACAATGTAGCCAAGAGGTTGTCAACTATCAGAAATAGAAAATATCTTAGTCGTTAAATTTTCTAATTATACAAATTCAAAACAATCATATCTAATTGGAAAATCAACAGAGGTGATCATTTTTTCTAGTTCCTTTGAATGCCTATAATTCGAGTTTATATGGATAAGTATTCATTTATTTTTCTAATAGTTGTCACCACCTCGAATATGAACTGTTTCTGTCCTGACGTTGACTTTGGGACACTTTGTATATTGGTATATATTGTAGATACAAATCTCCTATTCGATAATGTAAAAAGTTCAATGTAGATAAAAATGTAAATAGTAATTTATTTTGAAGTGATTGCAAATTTTCCTTTCACCAAATTTTGAGCATTCAATGCATTATTGTATTCTAATGTTTACATCTTCACCTTATTTAATGACTGTAATTCGCCGATGGAAACAATGAGTACCATCCTTAATAATATTACCTATTTAATGGTTCCTCTAACTTACCTTTAGAGCCTAAACATATCATGAAAGTGTTAGAGTGCCCTATAATGATGCCTTAAATATAAGAACAGATTTGCCTTTAAGAATGCCTTCATCGTAATGTGAATTTGATTATTGTACATATTAAAAATGTGGCCTGCTTCTACATATTATAGATGATATATAGATATGTTATGAAATTGTATATAATATATAAATTATAATAAATTATATAGTATCAGAAATAAATGGTGTAATAAAAACTTTGTTTTAAAGTAATTTACTCCCTCATAGCATACAAATTGCTGACTGTAAAATACAAAAAGTTGACTATAAACATTACGCATCCCGTTGAACGAAGTCAATTTTCGAAAAGAAGTCAATATAATTAAAACTATAGCGGTAAACAATGGCTATAGAACTGAAATCATTGACAAAATGATTAAAAAGAAAACTTACCACAATATTTAAAAAAAATTTATATCAATATAAATGATCCTTATGAAGGAAAGGAAATATGGTTTTCAATGGCTTATATAAAAGGTTTCAGCAGAGGAATCTCTAACGATCCTCATAAAATGGGAGTGTTGGTGAACAATAAAGAAAGGAACCCCAACTTTTCCGAAACCGGGATTTATCAAATTAAATGTGATAATTGTAATGCTACATATATAGGACAGACTGGCCGATGTTTACAACATAGAATCAAAGAACATAGGATGTCTATTTTGAAAAACCAGGAATCAACCGGTTTTGCATAGTTTTCGCAACTATGCATATACATTATTTAAATATTTTAATATTTACAGATACATTCTGTTAGCCTTCTACTTATTTAATTTCAAAAAATTACATTTAATATTATAACTTCCGGAATTAAATTAAAATAATGTCATATATGTTCCAATTATATCAAATGAAATATAAAATAAACATTCATTATAAGACATCCAAATGATATAACAAAATCCAATAAATAAAAATTGTTAACCAAAATCCTATAGATTAGATATTTTGAATAGACAAAATTTTGTTTCTGCTGATCAATCTTATGAAAACAAATATCTTTCAAAAATGTTTTACATAATCTTAAGAATTTCATCATAAAACTATCTTACTTAGAATATTCAATATTATTGGATATCTAAGTTACTTTCTATAAAATCTCAAGATATGTAAAAACATACCTGAAAAACAAGATTTAAGAGAGACTTTGCTTCAAGGGTAAACCACAGAATTATTTATCTATAGTTAATCTTACACTACATTTAAATTTTTCAGTATTCATTTACCAGAAGTTTTCTAAATTGTTGAAGGGTGAGTAAATATTTGTTGTTGATTGATGTTATATTTTATTGAATATGAATTATTTGAATACTGACGAAGCAAAGTCTCTCTTGAAACTTGTTTTTCAGTAATGTTGTTACATATCTTGAGATTTTATAGAAAGTAACTCAGTTGGATATCCAATAAAATTGAATATTCTAAGTAAGATAGTTTTATGATGAAATTTTCAAGATGTTGTTGAACATTTTTGAAAGATATTTGTTTTCATAAGATTGGTCAGCAGAAACAAAATTTTGTCTATTCAAAATAATTAATTTATAGGATTTTGGTTAACAATTTTTATTTATTGGATTTTGTTATATCACTTGGATGTCTTTTAATTAATGTTTATTTTATATGTCATTTGATATAAGTGGAACTTATATGACATTATTTTAATTCAATTCCTGAAGTTATAATTATAAAATATAATTTTCTGAAATTAAATATGTAGAAGGCTAATATTAAAATATTTAAATAATTTTATATATCTTCTATCAAGTATTTACCTCAAATTATTCTAATAATTTTTTTAATGAGAAAGATGTCACTTTACTAAAAAATTGAGAAAAAGGAGAATTTAACAAATTTCCAAATACTCTTTGGCGATACCCCCATAATGGATGCTGTTATTTCCATGCGCCATAAAAATTAACCGATGTCTAAGTGTAATAAAAGAACCTTTTCAATTTGAAGTTCAGTTCCTTTTTGTTCTTCAAAATAAACTTGTTATAATGTTTCACCTACAGCCAACCGCATTCTCCATTCATTTGATTGATTATATCTGTAATCAATCAACCACTGTTTGATCGGAATTCCAAAAATTGATTCTTAAGGGTTCAAAGTTACTTTCAAATACAATAAATCGAGATGAATATTAGAAAAAACTAGTTGATTGACATGATTTTCCTATTGGGGCAGTGCCACAGAAACTGTTTATTAGCGAATCGAATATGCAGAATATGCCTAGAATCAAGCTTTTGGAGGCTTTTGGACAGAATTGTAGAGACAGGAGATGTTAACAACAAAACGAAGAAAGGATAAAATCGGTCACTAACGAAGGCAAGGAACTGGAGGTTTTACTGAATGTAACAGAAAATCCACACACATCTAAGCTAAATGAAGCTTAGTGATGCCTGCGATATAATTAAGCAACCAGTTCAAAGAATCCTCAAAAAGCACAAGTTTCACGCCTAACACATTCAAATGCACCTATAATGATTTTGAAAGCCGTCTGAATTTTTGTTCTTTTATTCAGCGATGAAGGGACTTTTCACAATTCTGGTTTCGTCAATAGGTACAATTTCCATTACTTCTCTTTCGAAAATCCAAAAATGATAAGTGAAGTCGATCATTAAATGTCTGAAGAGCAGTTATCGACAATCATGTGAGTGGTCCTCCATTTTTCTAAGGAAATCTCGACGGTGCTGCAGAATTTAAATTTCCTTCAAAACATTCTTCCTGGATTATTAGCAGTGTTATCTGCGCAAATAAGAAACGAAAAGTTTTGAATACAATTTATTATTCGGAAGGAACATATGAAAATAAATCGTATATTTCCATTAAGTTTTTGAGTATTGTGTGATATTTGAAAATTCCATATATCTATTTGAATAAAAACTGTGTTTCTGAGATATTTTGAATTTTATGCAGATTTTACAGAATTATTCTGTTCAATATTTGAAATTGTTCAAAAACCCGTCTTCCAAGGAATATACACTTTAAATCTCCTTTTATTGTTACCATTCGTTTCACCTGATGATACCCTGTATCTTTTGTTGAATTTTCTGTTTTTTGAAGAAAAGGTAATACTTTCAAACTAGAGTCATAATAATTTCATTTGAATTTTTCAGTAGTAATTTCTAAAACTCGCTCTAATAATGAACAATCATCAAATAACAACGGCCAAAACAGTTATATGTTTAAGAATCCAATATACCGGGTGTTATTTTTAGAATAATAGAACTTTAAATTGAAATAAAACACATATAAATTAGGATTGGAGCCAATTTTTTCTATTTGAAAGATAATTTCATGACATTTATGTTTTGAAAATAATTTCCGGCATATTTCCACCACGACTTGCTCAGAGGAACCGCATTCAACCAGACCAATTTTGGACCACTTTTTCGAGTAATTCAGGACTTATTTCATCAATAAAATGAGTTATATTGGCTTCCAAAGCGTCTATTGTTTCTGGTTTATCAGCATAAACCAATGACTTGACATAACCCCTAAAGAAAATAATCCAGTGGAGTTATGTCGCATTATCTTCGAGGCCAATTAATTGGATCATTTCTCGAAATAATGTTATCGCCAAATCTTTCTTTCAATAAATCAATTGTTACGGTAGCAACATGAGGTGCAGTACCATCTAGTTGGAATCAAAACACTTCTGGGTCGATACCATTCAAATTTTGAAACAAATAATCATTGATCATCGATCTATAACGAGCACCATTCACTGTAACATTAGCTCCAGCATCGTTTTTAAAGAAAAATAGCTGATGATACCTCCAGCGTGTAAAACACACCATACAGTGCATTTTTCAGGATGCAATGGAACCTGAGGAACTTCTTGAGGATTGTTTTCACTTCTTCTACGGAAATTTCACTTGTTTACATGTCTCTTCAACCAGAAATGAGCTTCATCACTAAACACAATTTTACGATAAAAAAGTGGATCAACTTCAAGCTGTTCTAGGGCCCAATCAGCAAACAAACGACGCGTATTATGGTCAAGTGGCTTTAATTCTTGAACTAATTGGATCTTGTATAGGTGTAGACCAAGATCTTTACGCAAAATTTTCCATATGGTGGATATACAGAGTCCAACTTGTCGTGAAGGTCGACGAATAGACAAAAGAGGATCATCATTAACACTATGACTTACAGCAGCGATATTTTCTTCTTTGCGTACAGTTCTTCGTCTTGTTGTTGTTGCATCGAGTAGATAAAATGTTGTCCGAAATCTATCGATAGTTCGACGAATAAGCTGCTCTGATTTTGAAAATAAATTTCAACAATTTGTAAACGTTGTTGCGGCGTGAATCTTGCCATGATAATTTGTCAATGCTTACTGAACAGAAATGTCAAAACATCATGACTTCTACCTTCTGTCAAATCACAGTTATCCCTATCGGAAGTTCCATCACTCTAGAAAAACACCCGATAGTATAGAGACAAATAGAACATATATCATGCAGTATAAATTACATGGGGAAATATTGTAATTTGAAAAAACCCAGATATTCATGTGGTGAAATGAAATACCTAACACAAATACCGTTAAAACATCAAATTCATCACAAACGTACTCAAGGCAATACGCCATATCGGCATAAAACCTACGGTTTTCATAAATAACCAATTTCAGAATCTCCAGTATACCGTAATGAATTTTAATATTCAATATTCGCCACCCCTCGAGCTCCAGCAGTAATTTAATTTTCTATTACCGGGATGTCGCATCTTAGAATAGAACCCTTTTAATGGCCTCGGAATTAATTTTCGTTATAATAGGATTACTATATTAGACAAGCTTCAATTCCTTATTTTTTCGGTTTGGGAGAATGTTGAGATGAAATTGGATCCAGAATGTCTAGGTTTATTTGATGGTACGCTTGGAATATCATTAGGGGATTTTAAATGGTCTTATTAACATTTTTGTACTCGTGAATACTTATTTCTTTGTGCCCTAGCATAATTATTCATATATTTACGTCTGTATTTTGATAATTGCGACCTGAAAATAAACCAGAACGATTACTTTGAACTCCCAGGTGAATAATTATAGGTAAGTGGATGTAGTGTACTTGCACATTTCCAGTATTCGACATAGTACCACATCGACATCTTCTACATAAATCACAGTATTTTGGCATTTAATGGACGAACAGCTTTATGTCGAAACGTCTTTGCTGAGTTAGGATCGATAAATAGTTTTCTTAGTGGAAAAATGGATAAACCACTCATGTCGGGAGTACTCCAGGGATCTATCTTATGCCCAGTCCCCTCTCTACTTCACACTTATGATCCTCAAGTGTACTTTAGTCAGTTTGCTCTGTTTGCGTTAGACCAAACCGTTCCTCTCATGAACTAAAACATATATCGGGTGTAGAGTCATAGAACATTCGGTAGGGATAACTGTGATTTGACAGAAGGTAGAAGCATGTTGTTTTGACATATCTGTTCAGTAAACATTGACAAATTATCATGGAAAGGCTCACACCGCAACAACGTAAACAAATGGTTGAAATTTATTTTCAAAATCAATGTTCTATTCGCCAAACTTAAAGAGCACTTCGTGAAATTTATGGTTTTCATAATCGTCCATCAGAGCAGCTTATTTGTCTAACTATCGATAGATTCCGGACAACATTTTCTCTACTCGATGCAGCAACAACAAAAACAAGACAAAGAACTGTACGTTCAGAAGAAAATATCGCTGCTGTAAGTCATAGTGTTAATGATGATCCAGATTTGTCTATTCGTCGACGTTCACAACAAGTTGGACTCTGTGCATCCACCACATGGAAAATTTTGCGCAAAGATCTTGGTCTACATCCATACAAGATCCAACTGGTTCAAGAACTAAAGCCACTTTGTCCCTAGAACAGCTTGAAGTTGATCCACTTTTTATCGCAAAATTGTGTTTAGTGATGAAGCTCATTTCTGGTTGAACGGCTATGTAAACAAGCAACAGATTGAACTCGATCCGAACGGACGTGTTTAAGAGAGCTCCATCAGTGTTTTGCGGAAGTACAGTATATAGTTTTTTTTTTTCGGGAAAGTTTTACAACTCAGTCTGAACCTGAGTGTTTTCTAGTGAATTAGCCCATTATCACTTATTTTTGAGTTTTTCTGTGCTGTTATTTACGGGATAAACAATGCGTTTATGTAGAAAATGTAATCAATCAATCACGAAAAGAAATCCTGCCGTCTCATGTGCAGGTTTTTGTGGTGGTGACTATCATGCGAACGGTACATGTTCCGATATAAAACGGGGCCAGCTGGCTGTTATCAATGAACTACCTGGTGCTGGATGGAAGTGTACATCGTGCAGAGGGAGTTCCCCTGTCACTGGTGGTGACTCACGTTCTGTGGCGGCTGGATCTCCTCCACCTTTGTCGCGTCCGAGTCTTTCCCGGCCTGATATCTCGCGAGAACGGCGCGAGAGCCGTCTCTTCGCGCCCGATACCTTCGAGTCCGGGGAACCAACTCCAGCTGATTTATCTTCTCTTGTTGGTCGACTCACGGAGGAAATGAAAGGCTTTAAGAGATCGGTTAATTTCTTTTCCGATAAAATCACGGATTTTGATGTTAAGCTTGGCCAATTTGGTGAAGCCATGGCGGCAGTTTCAAGATTGGAGAAGGAAAACGTTGCCCTCAAGAAAGAAGTAACCATTCTCAATAGCAGAATTAGCAACATGGAACGTCATAGTAGGCAGAATAATGTCGAGGTGCAAAATGTTCCATATAAGTCAGGGGAGAACTTGGTTGAGATGGTGTCTACCATTGGCTCGTCCTTGGGAGTCGAAGTCGATTCCCGCTCTATTGATTATGTCACTAGGGTTCCAACAACACTTAAAGATAAGCATAAAAATATTGTGGTCAGATTTTCCTCGAAAAATAAACGCGATGATTTCCTTGCTGCCTACCGTAGGAAACGTCTTGCCATGGGAGTCACACATTTTGGTTTGGCTGTGGCCGGCGTGGCCGAAAAAATTTTCATTAGCGAGCACCTCACATTGGCAAACAAGATCATTTTTAAGAATGCTCGAACATTGGCTAGAGAAAAAGGATACAAGTACGTGTGGACCCAGAGTGGAAACGTTCTTATCCGGAGGGATGATACTTCGAGGATTATCCATGTTTCTTCGGGGGCCGACTTGAGTCGACTTTAAGTAATTTAAGTAATTTATGTTTTTATCACGCATCTTAGAGGATTTTTGATTCATGAAATCGTTGAACGCTTATTACCAAAATGTTCGCGGGCTAAGAACTAAGTTAAGTGATTTCAAACTAAATGTTAGTTCCAATGATCATGATTTATTATTCATCTCTGAATCTTGGCTGAACTCGAAAATATTTGACGGTGAAGTGGTTGACCTCAAGGAGTATTCGATCTTCCGTAGAGATAGGGAGACTACCTCCAGCACTCGTGGGGACGGGGGTGGTGTTTTTGTGGCGGTCAAAAGTGAACTGAAGCCCTCGCGAGTTGAGGAGTTTGAAAGTGATGCAGAGGATGTTTGGGTGAGAATCATCATGAACGATATAAAAATTTTGCTGTGCTGTGTGTATATTCCACCATCCGATTCGGATGCTATATCATTTTTTCGAGAAAAATTATCTCAGGTTATACTAAGATTAAAGAACCATCTTGTTCTCATTCTGGGTGATTTCAATTTGTCGGGTATCGATTGGGTTAAAAACAGCATAAACGGTGTTTGCGAAGCTACAAATGTTTCCAGCAGTCAGGAAGAACTTGTTGATACTTTTTCATTTTTGGGATTACTTCAGTTCAATTCGATAACTAATTCCAGTGTTAGAATATTAGACTTGATTTTGTGTAGCTCACAATTAATAAGTAATGTTCATAGATGTGATTTACCAGTTGTTCCCGAGGATGGTTATCACCCCTCCTTAGAATTTTTGCTTGACGTTAATGTTTGTAAACCCTTAAAAAGTAATGATGTAATTTATAGGTTTAACTATAAGCGTGCTGATTATGATTTAATTAATCGTTCTCTTTCGGGAATTTCTTGGCCTGATCTTTTTGACTGTAATGATGTTGACCTTATGGTTGACACTTTTTATAATATTCTTTACGATGTAATTGATCTTCTCGTGCCTAAGACAAAATTGAACAAACGTTATCCACCTTTCTACTCTTATGAGTTGATTAAAATTATTAAGTATAAGAATAGAATACACAGGAGATGGAAAACTTATAAGAATCTGTCCGATCAACTGGAATTTAAGGCCTTACGTTACTCCTGCAAAAAAATGATTAGACGTGATTTTATTAATTACAGGCATTCCATCGAATGTGAGATGGCATCTGATCCGAAAAAATTTTTTAGGTTTGTATCTGTCAAGGACAGGGTTTTCAGCTGTCCTAACCGCATGACATACGGCGAAAGAACTGCAAACGGTGGCGAGAATATCAGTAATCTCTTCGCGGATTTTTTCGAAAGCGTATATGTTGCACCGAATCTCGTGGCTGACTTTGATGAGGAGCGTGATTTTGATTCCTTCCTATTGGATAGAGTCAAAGTTGATGCTGCGGACGTCGAGCATGCTTTGTCTTCTTTGAATGTTAATAAGAGTCCAGGGCCGGATTCTATTCCCGCTCTGTTCATTCGTTCATGTAGTACATCACTCGTTGAACCCTTGACGATTATATTTAATAGATCACTCGAATCCGGGGTCTTTCCTGAACGTTGGAAATTGGCGTCTGTCGTTCCTGTTTTCAAGGCGGGTAGTAAGACTTCGGTGGAGAATTACAGGCCAATAAGTAAACTCTCTATTTTTGCAAAACTGTTTGAGACCCTAATATACCCACATATATTCCATTTAGTCAAATCCCAGATTATTTCCGAGCAGCATGGCTTCTTTAAAGGACGATCAGTTGAAACGAACCTAGTGAACTTCACAGAATTTTTGTTGGATGGTTTGGATGAGGGAGCTCAAGTAGACGTTATTTATACAGACTTTAGTAAGGCTTTTGACAAGATATGTATTCGACGGCTTCTCAGAAGGTTGTATGACGTTGGGGTATGTGGGTCCCTACTGCGATGGTTAGAGTCTTATCTCAGGAATCGGTCACAATTCGTCTCGGTGGAGGGTTTTGAGTCGCGGTACATATCGGCATTATCCGGGGTTCCCCAGGGCTCTCACCTGGGTCCATTGTTATTCATTATTTACATAAATAATATTATAGAGATATTCAAATCATGTAATATATTAATGTTCGCTGATGATTTGAAAATGATCATGAAGATCAAAGACCCTAGTGACTGCATACGCCTCCAGAATGATCTCGACTGTTTCATTGAATTCTGCGGGAAAGCTAATTTATTCACGAATAAATCTAAATGTCAAGTGATAACGTTCTCGAGAAAGAAGGATCCGATAATGTTCCCGTATGTGTTGCTGGACTCACCCCCGATTCGTTCGAGTCATGTGCGTGATTTGGGTGTTACCTTTGACTCTCGTCTCAAATTTGACCGACATATCGACAATATCGTAACAGCTTCAAGCATTATGCTTGGTTTTATATTGAGACAGAGTCGATCGTTTTCTAACCATAGATCCGCCATTACGCTGTATTACGCTTATGTGTTCAGCAAGTTGAATTTCGCTTCGATTGTGTGGAACCCCCAGTATAACACTTATATTGACCGTATAGAAAAAGTTCAAAAAAAATTTCTACGTTTTTTGGGTTCAAGGTGTGGTCTACGGTTGAATAGGGGTGATCCTATAAATTACGAGATAAGGTTGAAACACTTCAACATGATAAGCTTAAAAAATCGTAGAACTATGAATGACGTACTTTTTGCGAATAAACTATTGAATTATCAATTGGAATCATCATCGCTCTTATAGCGAATCAACCTACATGCTCCATTGAGGAGATCCAGACAGCTGGAAACCTTCGTCTTGCCTTTGAGGCGTACAAATAGCTCCAAGAATTCCCCCGTCATTAGAATGCTAGGTAAATGTAATGGTTTGAAGGATTTAATTGATGTAATTGATCAGAGCCATAATAGTGTCAAAATATGTTTGGGCAACCATTTCAGGGGTTGCTCTACTTGATTGGGTATATTCTGTTATTTTACTGAATTTTTCTTTTCTTCTGGAGCACTTTTGTTTCACATATTAATAATATATATAAGATGGTATAAATCATTTAAAATATTTCTTTTTAAGTGATTGTTTTTCAGAATTCAAAAAATTTTTTGTTCTGTTTGTTTTTTTCAAATTATGTACCACATTGTACTTCTGTAAATTTTTTATTTTCTACTTGTGGACATCCTTTTGGGTATTAACCTACCTGTACATGTTCCTGTTATGCATAAAAAAAAAAAAAAAAAAAAAAAAAAAAAAAAAAAAAAATTGCCGTATATGGAGTGAAAAGAATCCTCAAGAAGTTCTGCAGGTTCCATTGCATCCTGAAAAATGCACTTTATGGAGTGCTTTAGACGCTGGAGGCATCATCGGTCCATATTTCTTTAAAAACGATGCTGGAACTAATGTTACAGTGAATGGTACTTGTTACAGATCGATGATCAATGATTATTTGTTTCAAAATTTGAATGGTATCGACCCAGAAGTGTTTTACTTCCAACAAGATGGTGTTACACCTCATGGTGCTAGCGTAACAATTGATTTATTGAAATAAAGATTTAGCGATAACATTATTTCGAGAAATGGTCCAATTAATTGGCCTCCAAGATCATGCGACATAACTTCACTGAATTATTTTCTTTGGGGTTATGTCGAGTCATTGGTTTATGCTGATAAATCAGAAACAATAGACGCTCTGGAAGCCAACATAACTCGTGTTATTGATGAAATAGGGCCTGAATTACTCGAAAAAATGGTCCAAAATTGGTCTGGTTGAATGCAGTTCCGCAGAGCTACTCGTGGTGGACATATGTCAAAAATTATTTTTAAAACATAAATGTCATAAAATTATCAAAAACAAAAAACAAATTTAGCTTTAATCTTAATTTAAATGTATTTTATTTCAATTTAAAGTTCTATTACTTTAAAAAAAAACACCCCATACATCACGATCTATGGATCATCTCTGCTTGATGTGACGATTTGCTCTCGCCCTTAAATATGGATAATTGTAGTGTCATGCATATTGGTGAGAGCAATTCACGAAAGGATTACTTTTTAAGTAGAAACATCCTAACAAGAGTTTCGAGTGACTGAGGGTGGCTGCAGATCTTTGTGTGCGATCATGTCAATATTGTTAACGCTAAAACTAGACAGATGAGTTATATGCTATTCAGAAAGTCTTTAATGTCAGTGATATATCCACAGTTTGTTTGCTTTATACGTAAGACCCTTTCTGGAGTATGCAGGTCCATGTAAATACCACCAATGTAGTTACTGGCATGTGAGAATGTTTCATTCAATTGGTGACCACTAAGCAATCTCTACAACGCCCAAAAGCAGGTTGTGTGATGAGGATACGACTTATCATCGCCAAAGCGAGAACCTCTCCAATGGAGTTGAACCCATTCCGCTTCCAGTTTCAGCTTCAGTTCAAAAACATCACCGTTACTGCTAGCAGCGAAGTACTATCCAACCTCTACTGGCTCTGGAAGTCAGCACCCGAGTTGTTTGGAACGCAACAAACAAGTCGAAGGGGCTTCTTACTTCATCCTCTCAGCCGCAAACTCAAGGGAAAAAAATCACGAGAATCGATGCTTCATTACGAGCACTGACAACCGATCGTGCCATCAAGACCCACGAACCCTTGTCAAGTCTTTCAATCCTTGTTCCAGCAACAACGGTGCGAGAACGGTCGTAGCTTCAAGCCCCGCTAAGCCCCTGAAGCACTTTTCGAGCAATCTGGTGGAAGGTATTACGTGCGATAAGATGAATGAAATCCCACCCATTGGGTGGTCAGAAAGTATGAATACTATATCTGGGCCTCAACCCTCCCGCTACGAAAAGTTTCTGCTCAGTACGCAGTCAAGCGACTTTACAATGTTACAGTCCCCTCGACTACAGAAAAAAAATTTCATAATTTTTTTATGTTAATCAACCGATCTGTACCAAATGATTCAATTACACTAACATTTCATCAATAGGATCTTAAATAAATTTATTAAATAACTAAAGATACAGTATTTTGAATAACATACAGATTCATTCTGTTTACCTCCTACAAATTTTAATTTCGAAACATTCTTCATTCAAAAACTTTTAGAATTAAATTAAATAAATGCCTTAGGAAACACTGTTTCAGTTTAGTAGACATATAGAATTAACATTTATTACACAGTTCCAAAAGAAAATAAAAGAATTCAAAGAAATATAAATTATCAATTAAAATTTTACTAAATGAATACTTGAACGCTACAAAATTTTGTTTCGTACCATGTATTATGAAAACCAAATTGCTTTCTGAAACTGCAAATTATAACCTCAAGAACTTTTTCAAGAACAACTTACCCAAAATAAGTTTCTTCAAAAAAAATCCTAAAAACATGCAGAACATCTTCAAAAAGCAATTTAGAACTGCTACAACGGAAATTCATCAGCCCTTTTTCACATTTAAAAAATAAAAACAATTAACAAAAAATATCTTATCAGACAAACTGAATGCACTTACTGAACAAACTCTAGAATGAAATGAACTTTTAAAAATCCTACGTATTCTATATTCGTCAAAAAAATTACACAAAGTTTGCAAGGTATTATATGGACTCCTTTAAAATAAATGACAAAATGTTATAAGTGTAAACCAAAATATTTAATAATTATATACACAATAAAATAATAAAAAGAGTTATTTTCTTGATATAAGGATTATTACAAAATTTTAAATATCATACAAATTTATTCTGTTAATCTCCCACAAAATTTAATTTCAAAAAATAATTCTGAAAGTTTTTTAATGAAAACTTTTCTTTAAATAAAATTTGTAGGTGGTTAACAGAATAACTAATAAAAATATTATATATTATAAGTAATCAAAAACATCGTTTTGTTATTTCATTTCAAAAACTAGATATTTTTGTTTCCACTTATAACATATAATCATTTGGTTTTAAAGGAGTCCATAAAATACCTTGCAATTTTGTGTAATTTTTTTGATTGCGTAAATGATACCTAACAACACGTTGATCATTTCTGTTTAATTTTGGATACTCTAAAGCTTACTTAGAGTTATTCGTTTCAAGTTTTATCTTATTTAGTGAGTAAAATTTTGATTTTGTGATATACTTGAATCCGAATTCAACAGATTTCTGAAGAGGTCGAGAGACCGAAATAATGCTATCAAATGTTGGAATTCTTGTTCAATTATTTTTTTTTTGATCATTTATTTTGAATTTTAGATTTTAGATAGTTTTGGAATAAGGGATTTTCTTCTTTTTGTATGTTTATATATAAACTAATATAATTTTTGTTAATAATAATAATGTTGTATTTATAGGTTTCATGTCGGGATGTAAAAAGGTTTTTTTCCGAGACATTCGAAAATATTTTATACTGATTATATATAAGGACATCAATTTGATAGCTCCTGTATATGGTTTCAATATATATTGTAGAAGTTGGTATAAATAATTCTGAATTTAAAGTTATTTGAACTTTAAAAGCCTTAAGACCTAAGTCTTCATGCAGAACAAGGTGTAATGTCGTTTGTTGAATGTGTAATTGCAAAGATCGACGAGGAATCGGCAAACATGGGTTTTCATCAACACTACTAGCTGCAGCAGCAATAATCTCAGTGTTTTTGAGCGACGCACACGGTTTCCATTCTTCACCTCACGAACTTGTTCCAACAACTCAAATTTTCCCACCAGCTTCACTATTGCCGGCCGAGAATGTGCTTCACGACTATCTTTGCAATGAATTTTATCAATTTCAATGCGTTCTTGAAGCGTATATCGTTTCGTTTTTAGTAGTTTTCACTTGACAAATGTCAAAAGATGACAGCTTCAAAAGTGACAACTGCCCAGATAGCAAACTATTCAAAATGAAACTTCTTATTGGATAACCCTTCACAAAGAAACATTAGACTACAAATAAGAAAGTCTCTTCAAAGTGAATAAAATGATATAATGGGATGCAGCAACAATAACCTCTAGGCATTAAAACAGGATTTGTCTTCTGTGACCCCCCAAAACGTGAATTCCTTGATTATGTGAAATCCCATAAAGAGAAATTTCTTGAAATTATCTGAAAATTTCGCATAAGAAACCTGCGATGTTGCATCTTAAATTATAGTCCGTCTAAAAAGTATCTGGAAAAAACAAAGCTCAATTGTAATTATGTAGTATATATTTTGAATTCTTGAATTAGAAAATTATTACAAAATATTATTCTTTGTTACTTATAGAACCTTCATTTAATTGTAAACTCTTGACTAAATGTCGAGGTACACCCGAAACTAGATCACCTTTATAATTTTCGGTGATGGTAGATAGTCCAGGACTGTGAAATTGACTGAATTAAATCATCTTTATTTTGTGGCGCTGCTCGTTCAACTTCAATCTCCATTAGCCCCCATATGTTTCGATAGGACTAAGATCTGGTGAAACTGCTGGCCAGGAAATGGTTGGTTTCTTGGTGTTCTTGCATCCAAGCTTGAGTATCTTGCATTATCCTACTGAAAACGCCACCCCACTGGATATAAAACACGCGCCGTTTTCAAACCATTATATTGGTGGAAAATTTGAACAGGTTATTTTGATAGGATTTTTAAGTGATTTCCAACAAGTTGGAAACAACTTTCATTAGATATAAAGACCTTATTAATATTATCTTCTTGAAAATATTGATAAAATTCTATCCTTCGTTCCTTTTGTCAAGGTGTCATTATAGGGAATTTTTTTGGTGTCCTTGATATGTAGCCTTGTCATTTCAGTGACATACGAACCCCAGGCGCGGATTGTGTCGTCCTAAAGCCAATAAAGCGTTTAAATTATTTCCTTTAATCTTACGCGGTCTTCCTGAAATTGGTCTATGCCTCATATCCTTGCCAGTTTCATTTTTTCCCAGTTTAGTCAATTGCACTTATGTTTGGAAAACCTTTTCTATACAAATATTCTGTTTCCTTTTTTCTAATTGTGACATTATTTCATAAATTGTATACCTGTTGACAATCAACAATATTTGATAAATAGTGTTGCCATACAACTCTGGACGTAACCGACAATCTGCACAACCTATTTTATACATTACTTTCGTCTTAGAATGTTACAAAAAAGAAGTATACTAAAATTATGGAAAATAATAAATTCCGGATACTTCTGGACGTAGACGGACTACATAAAATCAACCGTACATCAAATAATGATATTATTTTTTAGGAACTAAACAATTTCAATCAGAAAAGGCAATATTCTGCATATGTAAACGAATTCTTCTATTTTCTATGAAAAATTGGTAGAGTCCATATACTTAAGTTTGGTTCAATGAAGACTGACTGAGTATTTGTTATGTATGTATTGACTTGTTTTCCAACAAAACATTCTCATATTTCTTAAACCCTTTTTCGCATTAGTCCATATAGTCCCACAAAATAGTCGAAAATCAAGTTACAGATACCTTTCAGATCCTCTATTAGTTTTCCATGATAGGATTGTTGCTGATACCGCCTTAAGTAGATTACCGTGCAAACATGATTGACAGCTACACTGATCGCGTGTCAAAACGGTCAGTTAAACCTCTTGTAATCCCTTCAACAGCGTCAGGTCCACTGCAAATGGCGTTTGAGACCTTAAGATTGTGTTTGCGTTTGTTTTCTGACAATTCAATTACAGTTGAAGGAATTTCCATGAAATGTTGAACTTTTTGGACTGTATTAAGGGGGTACACAATGATTTTCGTTGTCGTGTGGGTTGTTCAGATAGAGATCTTTGACGACGTGTTTGTTTTGTGTTGGACTTGAGCTTTTAATCCGATTTTCAATTTCGTTTTGGAAGTAGGTAAGTGATATCGGTTACTGGTACTCTGAAGTTTGATTTTTGAAGTGACAGTGAACGGTCAGACACAAATATATAGGCACAATGTCCTAAAGAAAACATCTGAAATCGAAAATATTTCTTCTCTAATAAGTAACCCAAGTTTTGATGACTTAATATTAACACCTCGATTTTGTTTTAATTTTTGTTCGATTCCTTAAAGGCACAGAGTGCTATTCGACCAAATGTCTGAATTAATTCTGACTGGCGTGAACAAGCTAACTTTCGAACGAAAAAAGCTAGAAAACCTTGAAAGCTGAACCTATTTTATGATTTTAATTAATATACAGAGTAAAAAAAAATAGAATAGAAAGGCCTTTTACTTGATAGAAGAAATATAACAAAATTTGAATATTAAAACATATTGAAATATGTTTGCCTTCTACAATTTTAATTTTAATTCTAAAAGCTTTTGAATAAAAATTTTTTAAAATTAAAATTGTAGAAGACAAACATATTTCAATATGTTTTAATATTCAAATTTTCAAAAATATACAGAGTGTCTATGAATAGAATAAAATAAAATAAATGGAGGTTTACACTTGATGGAAGGTATATCAAATGATTTAACTATTTATACATTCTGTACAACAATTTATATTCATTGGATTTTGTTATATCATTTGGATGTCTTACAATGAATGTTTATTTTATATGTCGTTTGATGTAAGTAGTACTTATATGACATTAATTTAATTCCTGAAGTTATAATATCAAATTTAATTTTTTGAACAGAATATATCTGTAAATATTAAAATATTCGAATAATTTTATATACCTTCTATCAAGTATAAACCTTCATTTATTTTATTTTATTCATAAAATATAATTATTTGGTTTCCTTAACATTCTTTATACAGATGGTCCTTGTGCTATAACATAGGCCGTTAAATTGCCTTTTAATCTTTAAGATCAATGGTAAACCACAGAAATATTTATTTTGGGTTAACATTAGACTCCATTTAAATGTTCAGTATTCATTTACCAAGACGCTTTCTGAATTTTTAAAGGTAAACAAATATTTTTTGTTGATTTATGTTATATTTTATTGAATATGAATATGATTCAGTACTGACGAAGCAAAGTCTCTCATAAAACTTGTTTTTTAATAATGTTTTTACATATCTTGGGATTTTCTAAAAACAAACTTAGTTTGATATCCAATAATATTGAATATTCTAAGTAAGATAGTTTTATGGTGAAATTCTTGAGATTATGTTGAACATTTTTGAAAGATACTTGTTTTCATAAGAGGGATGAGCAGAAACAAAATTTTGTCTACTCAAAATATTTAATTTAAGGATTTGTATTAACAATTGATATTTATTGGATTTTGTTATATCATTTGGATGTCTAATTATAAATGTTTATTTTATATGTTGTTAAATTTAAGTAGTACTTATATGACATTAATCTAATTCCTGAAGTTGTAATATTAAATATAATTCTTTATTAAATATGTAGAAGGCTAACAGAATATATTTGTAAATATTAAAATATTCAAATAATGTATATGGATAGTTGCGAAAAAATTTAGGGGGTGATTCCATGTCAAAAAATAGGGTGTATCTTTCATATCAACTTTGTTTTTTTGAGCCCCCCCTGCTTAGCTACACGTCCCTGAAGTTGGCGCCCAAAATACAGTTTTTAATTTTTTATTTAAACCAAAATACTGACAATAATTGTACCTAACAAAAAATGTATATAAGGCAGTAATTTATTTCCACAAAAATGTTTGTACTACCAAAACAATTGTTTCACCACGATGTGGCTTCTTCAGGTATTACATTGTACTGTCTGATGGTATTCAGTGTAACCGAGATTAAATACATTTTAAGGTACGTGGCCAAATGATGGAAGCACAAGTGATAAAAACTCTAGATGTTTATTGGAGTTTGCCGCTAAAAATGCCATCAAGTAAAAATATTCAGTAATGGAAACTTATCAACATCTGCTTGTTCGTTTAAAAGGATTTTACGGGCATTATACCTGTTGATTTCAAGAAATTCTAAAAGTGTTAATCTAGAACTTTTGCTTTCAACGTAGATAATTTCATAATTATTGTTGAAATTATGCCTGAATTCCTTAAGATGATTAGCATATGTCGAATGTACAGAATTGGATATATAACCCCTTTGGTGTTCTTGGACACGTTCCTTGAATGATCTACCAGTCTGGCCAATGTACACTAAAGGGCAATCTTTGCAAGTCAACTTGTAGACTCCGGATTTATTTTCTCTATTTGTTCGATCTTTATTGTTTTTTATATAGGTACTAAGGTTATTAATTGTCTTAAAAGCCGCATTATAATTGAAACAACTTTTGAAATATTTAGCAATATTTTCAGATAATCCATTGACATAAGATAACGAAAAATATTTCTGTGTATTGTCCTCTTTTTTACTTAGGTACACGAGGTTTAATGCCATTTTCTTTTGTTTATTGGATACCATTTTGTCTTTAAGAAAGGGATTGTGACCGTTGTTTGACGCTTTTTGTTTAATAGTATTTAATTCTTTCAAAAAAATTTCTGGATTCAAAGGGACATTCAATAATCTAGGAATAAAACTATTATATGCTGACATCTTTTGGTTGGTGGGGTGGTTTGAAGTTTTATGTATTGTGATGTCTGTATGTGTTGGTTTGTGTCATATACATTTTTTTTTAATTAAAATGAGTTTCCACCAAGTAAAGACCGAATCAATCAAATATAATTGTAACTGACTCAAAGTTAATCAAAACTAGTTAGTTGTCACTAGATAAATTATAGTTCGGAAATAATTCCAACCTCTACAACTCACGCTATTATGTTGATGAAATTTTTTTTCTCATAAACCTTGAATCTTAGCAAGAAATTTAAAGAGACCTAATTTGTTAAGAATGGATCAAGCTATCCAAAATAAATATTTTTATTGTAGAATAGGAATATGGAAAAAAGTTTCTTGCAGAAGAAGGTTGAGGGTGGCTTTTTCTATCCCTTGCACTCATAGAGAAACACCACCAAAAAATTTTTGGGTGCCTTCTCGCCCGCATAAAATGTTTGCTTAATTTAATTCTTGTCAATTTTGTTGTCTTCCAGAAAAAAATTAAGATCTATTTTTCAGGCGCAATCTTTAGGGGTCTGTAACTTAGCAGGGGGGCTCAAAAAAAAATAAAATTTATATGGAGGATCCACCTTATTTTTTTGACAAGTAATCACCCTCTTAATTTTTTCGCAACTATTCATATACACCTTGTATATTGGTTTATAATTATTGTTAATAGCTATTTAATTTATGATGTTGAACACTGAAATATAATTTTCCTCATTTGTAAGTGTTCTCTAATGTGTGGATCGTTTTGTGGTGATTTATTATGTACAAATATTTTTGCGGGGCTTGAAATTCTTTTATACTTGTATTAAAAATAAATTCATTCAACAGAAAGAATACTTCGTGACACAAATTCAGTTTGACGAAAATAATATTTCAAGAGAACGCGCCGCTGTGGTGAAAAACAATTATTAATTTCATGAATTAGTATTATACATCCTTTATTGAAAAGGTTCAATAAGTATAGACTCATTTGAAATATCGGATGTTTTTTCCAAGTGGTAGAACTTTCGATTTTACAGAAGGTAGAAGCCATGTTGTTTTGACATTTCTATTCAGTAAGCATTGACAAATTATCATGGAAAGACTCACGCCGCAACAACGTTCACAAATTGTTGAAATTTATTTTCAAAATCAGTGTTCTATTAGCCAAACTTATAGAGCACTTCGTGAAATTTATGGTTTTCATAATCGTCTATCAGAGCAGCTTATTCGTCTAACTATCGAAAGATTTCGGACAACATTTTCTTTACTCGATGCAACAACAACAAGACAAAGAACTGTACGTACAGAAGAAAATATCGCTGCTGTAAGTCATAGTGATAATGATGATCCAGATTTGTCTATTCGTCGACGTTCACAACAAGTTGATATCTGTGCATCCACCACATGGAATATTTTGCGTAAAAATCTTGATCCACACCCTTCAAGATCCAACTGGTTCAAGAACTAAAACCACTTGAACATAATAAGCGTTGTTTGTTTGCTTATTGGGCCCTAGAACAGCTTGAAGTTGATCCACTTTTTTATCGTAAAATTGTGTTTAGTGATGAAGCTCGTTTCTGATTGAAAGGCTATGTAAACAAGCAAAATTGCCGTATATGGAGTGAAAACAATCCTCAAGAAGTTCTGCAGGTTTCATTGCAACCGGAAAACTGCACTGTATGATGTGCTTTACACCCTGTAGGCATCATCGGTTCATATTCCTTTAAAAACGATGCTGGAGCTAATATTACAGTGAATGGTGCTCGTTACAGATCGATGATCAATGATTATTTGTTTCAAAATTTGCATGGTATCGAGCTAGAAGTGTTTTGATTCCAACAAGATTGTGCTACATCTCATGCTGCTACCGTTACAATTAATTTATTGAAAGAAACATTTGGCGATAACATTATATCGAGAAATGGTTCAATTAATTGGCCTTCAAGATCATGCGACATAACTCCACTGGATTATTTTCTTTGATGTTGCCAAGTCATTAGTTTATGCTGATAAACCAGAAACAATAGACGCTTTAAAAGCCAACATAACTCGTGTTATTGATGAAATAAGGCCTGAATTACTCGAAAAAGTGGTCCAATATTGGTCTGGTCGAATACGGTTCCTCAGAGCTAGTCTTGGTGGACATATGCCGGAAATTATTTTTGAAACGTAAATGTCATAAAATTATTTTTCTATCACTCTAAAAAAAACACCCGATACATAAGTGTCACTTTTGACGACAACACTCAAATCAAGGGTTTGCAAGCAAAATCTTCATTACAAAGATTTGAATTGGTAATGACAAAAATTGTTTAATAGATCCTAAAATAGAATATATTTGTGAGCACTAATGTTCTCGCATAATATAGTAATGAATTTTTTTAAAATATGCTGCTATATTCAAGTTCAAATTTCCTTTTTTCTATAAAAAATTATACATTTTATACCGTTCAGATACTTATATGATTCAAGCTTACAACGCATCTTGCATTTATTATTATTCATTAATACTTAAGTGCCACTCCTGACGAAAACAACACTCAAATCAAGTGTTTGCATGCAAAATCTTCATTGCAAAGATTTGAATTCAATTGGTAATGACAAAAATTGTTTATTAGGTACTGAAATAAAACATATCGCATAATATAGGAATGAATATTTTAAAAACTATGCTAATATATGCAAGTTCAAATTTCCTTTTTTCCATAAAAAATTATACAGTTTATTCTATTGAGATACTTGTATGATTCAAACTTTAAACGCAAGGGGATATAGCTCAGTGGTAGAGCATTCGACTGCAGATCGAGAGGTCCCCGGTTCAAACCCGGGTGTCCCCTTCGAAAACTTTTTTAATTTAGCGAATATATTTTGTTTTAATGTCACTGAGATTCTTTGTGAAGTAAGGCACATTTGAATTAAATTCAGTTTCGCAGAATCTAGAATGTAGGAATTTCAATTCACTCGACTAAAATCTTTCTGCTTTTGTGGGGTTCTACTCCACCATACCGAAGATAGATTTTGCGAAATATTTTTTCAAAACAAATAATTTCTTCCCAGAATTAGATGATATTGAAATACTACATTTGGAAGAGAAAGACAAAAATGTAGACATCCTGGAATTGATAGATGTATTAAAAAATAAGCACGATTTAGCGATAAAACTATTAAACGAGCAGACTGACCTTTGGCACACCTTCTCGAAGTTTTGCATATGCCAAAGCCTCCAATGAATACATAAAACCTTTGAAATACAATTGTTATTCGGTTTAAAAATGTAATATACACTACCATGCTCGAGTCATTGCATATTCGGTAATAAAAAGTTATAGAAAACGAACAAAATTTCTTATTTTATTCCATTCTTGAAAAGAACAATCTCAAAGTAGGTAAGGGATTACTCCATCCAATATTACTTAGTATGCATTCGGAATTCAGAAACAAAATTGAAATTAGGACCATTTTCAAGTGGCTGCAAATAAAGGGTTATCCAATAAGAGGTTTTATTTTGAATAGCCCGCTATCTGGATAACTATCAATTTTGAAGCTGTCATCTTTTGACATTTGACAAGTAAAAGCTACGCTTTCATTAAAAATGGAACTACACACGCTTCAACAAAGTATTGAAACTGATGAAATTCACTCGTGAAGCACCTTCTAGTTGTAAGTTATAGACCGATATCCTTGATCACACACCTAGATGAGTTATTTAAAAAAAAACAATTCATTCAAGATTAACAACATAATTGCAGAAATATTCTATTCTCTCAAAATGTCATTACGGTTTTTGAGAAAATACCTCAACTGAAGATGCAATCCTTGCTTTGCTATCAAAAGTGTACTCTTCGCTCAATTCCTCGAAGGTCTGTTTGTGTATGTTTCTGGATCTGACGAAGACGTTTGATACGGTGAGTCAATCGTTCTTGTTGGACTCTTTAGAAGACATTGGGGTAAGAGGTACACCACTGGATCTATTCAGTAGTTATTTGACAGATAGGGTTCAGAATGTGAGAATTAACGTAGGAACAAGCGGTTCTGAAATAGTGGAATACGGTGTTCCCTAAGGTACGGTATTAGGACCCGTACTCTTCAACATATATGTTGAAACGCTGTTCAACTTGGATATTGTAGGAGACATTTTTGAATTCGCTATCGATACCTTGATATTTTGTCAGGCGGCAGATTGGTATGAATTGAAACAATAGCGGAAAATAATTTTGGGATCATAAAAACTTATATGGATAACAAGCTTTTAACTATAAATTTGATCAAAACAAAGTATTTGCCCATAAGCTTCAATTCAAAGAAACGCCCGTCTTTTAATCTCGAAACCTCGAGTATGGCGGAAAATTATACAATTGAAGGTGTAACTAAGATTAAGTGTCTAGGTGTCAGGGTGGACTCAAATCTGAAATGGTCAGAACAGATAAAGAACCACTAAATTACACTTTTTGTCATACAAGTTTGGGTTTCTTACCAGGGAACTACCTACGTCACAGTTGTACTTCGCTCTCGTAGAGAGTCATCTCCGATATGCTATAACTTGTTGGGGAGTTGCTGTGAAAACGCATACCAAGCCACTGGAAATTCTGCAGAAGAAAATCTTGAAGTTGATATTCAAGAGACCTAAGCTTTATGGAAGCAACGCTTTATTCCAAGAAGCGAGATTGTTGAATTTAAGGCAACTCTACTACTTATAAGCTACTATTAGAAACCACCGGACGAAAGTTCCTGGTATCGTAGGAAAAAATATGACTCGTGCACGAACCCATGATAGGGACCCTATGATGCTGACGAGTCTTACACAAAGGAGTTACACTTTTCTTGCGCCAACTATATATAACACAATTCCAAAATCAATAAGAATGCTCAAAAATATAAGTGGTTTTAAAGGAGAAATAAAAAGATTTATATTGTCAATTGTAACGTTAAAAAACGCTCCACTATAGATTTAAATTCGAATCGTTAAAAAATGCTCCAATAATGTGATTAAACTAAGACCATTAAGAAGTTTGGAGTTTCCGCAATGAAAATCGGCGCTGTTATCGCTTGCGCTGCAGAGTTGCAGTGTTTTCAAGAAGCGTAGAATTTCCGAGATTTCTTTCTTTCCTATTGTGAGGTTACACGCAGATCCATGAATCCATGAAAATCGTGGAATATTGAATTTTAATTGTTTCTTATAAGACGTCTAATCAGAAGGCGTCTTAGTACCGGAGATCTTAGTATCGGGGATCTTAGTACCGGGAGATCTTAGTACCGGAGATCTTAGTATCCGATGTTCTTAGAACTGAACAATCTTGCTGAAGTGCCTTTTTGCTTGGATTATCTTAATACCAGACAATCTTGTGCCGGATTCAGAGTATCTTATTACCGCACCATCTTGGTTCCGGACGCTCTACTGGTCATTTGGAACAATTTGAAAATTAACACCTGCTGATTATATGCAGCATAGGAACTATTCTTGGAAAAAGTACTCACTACGACACCTTGGAAAACGACATTCCAGGAGAACCTCAAGTCCTTACGTGAATCTCGGACCTCGAGATGACTGTAAAATTGTAATTTATTGTAAATAGGAGTCACTATTTGAATTGTAAAGTTGAAATAAATAGGTCAGGTTGATAATTTGGGATTCATTCAGGAAAGACAAGTTTTATTTATCTTTTTATTGGCGCACTATGAGGCATTTTACGAAGTAGGATGTTACATGTGCGGACGTACAAAATCGCTAGCGCAAATTAGAGTGTTTTAGTTTAATTTCCTTTCATCTTTTTTACATAGCCTTCGCTGTGGTGGATTAGCGATTTGGTTTCAAAGTGCCCAGAGAGAGATTTCACGATCTGATAGGAACTAGGCGTTTTACATTGTAAAATGTGTGGGTGCACCCGTTTTCATATCTGATATGCGTGTTTCAGTTCCTTCGTTATTTTCAATGTAATATTAAGGATATCCTGTAAAGTTTCATAATGTATAAGTGGGTTTGTTTAAATTCACTGTCAAATAAGAAAAATAGTTTATTTTGTTTGTGTTAAATTGTAACATTGTATAGCAAATAGCTCAAAACAAGTGTGTATTCACTTCCAGAGTTTTTGCTGCTTTACTCCTGACTCTGATAGAAACTTTACATCTATATGAAAAAGTCATAGGTATATGTTGCAGAAATAAAATTGTTATTATTATATTATTGATTTCTCTTCAAATATTCCCCTTTTTTTAATATCAAAATGAAACTTCTTATTGAAAACCGCTTTAAACCCGTATCTATTTCTCCGGTTGAAAAAAATAAGCTGAAACTGTATATTTGGTGGTGTTTATACCAAAAATATCATCTAGACGCTGAAAATCTTTTTCTAAAATTTGATATATCGGTAGGAAACTGCGAACTCACATAGATCTGAAAGAATTCCTTCACTACACTGAAAAATAAACAGGTGATACTGTGGCGATATTTTTGGCGTCCACGAAACCAGAACTTTCCTTTTGAGATCGACGCATTCGCCGTCAAGTCACGGTTTTTAGTTACGCCGAGTTTGGGACAAATTCTCCTTCGAACTTACGGTGCACATGGCTTTTGTGTATCGTTCCAAGATCCATAAAACCGTGTAACTTCCTTGATAAAGCTGGGTCGAGTCACGCTGAATTTACATTGATTTTAGCCGATATATACAATCATGTACCAGGCCGATAAAAGGCAGATGTTTGGTTGTGTATTTACAGGCGCCTTTTCGAAAAGAAAGCCAGAAACTTCATGATCTTGATCTTTTGTGCGTTTCTTCAGAGCTATCGTTTACGAATTGGTTTGTTTAATCGAGATTCAAATTTTTTTTTATTCAATCCCCAGGGTGAAATCATGCAACTTAAATGCTCGAATAATTCATGAAAAATACATGTTTATAAGGCCATTGTCCAAAAGGAGGATCTCTTACGTTGGATCTGTACGCATATGTAATTTTGGAACGCTCTATAGTTTGCACCGCTTGTAAGATGTCATTAGATTTGCTATCATTGTGAAATTGATTTTGACTATATTATTATGAAGCTTTATAGAAAAAAAAATATATCAGTTCATCTGAACTGCCGGCCCCCACGAAATTTGGTATTATCCCTTGTATCGTTTTTAAACCATTCCAAATTTTATCCCGATCACATCAGCAGCTTCGAAGAGAAACTAAGAGAAAATATCAAATGTTAATCGAGATATTTAGGCCTCAAAACAATACTGAAAGTTTAAATTCTCTACCTTTTTGCCTTCGTGAATTAGTTGTTAAAATTCAAAAATTGTATAAATTTGGGCAGAACGATAGTACACTCTTCCCTAGAAAAAGCAAGCAAAAACAAGTTCTATTATTGTTATTATTATTTTTATTATCCTGATACTCCTAGATCTTCTGTGAAGATCTATGAAGTATACAATTCCATTTAAGCAATGTAAAACACAAAATGCGATGTTTTCTGATGAACAATTAGTCAGTTGAAAAATTAAATATAGTATAATAAAGATATGAGTTCAATTTTTAAAATAATGCAGATAGGTACTAACAAAATACGAATAAATTGAATAATTTCACCCATACTGCTTATCGCCTTATATGGGACAACTGATATAACAGAACAAATATTAACATCACTTGAAAGTGATGAGGTAACTCTGGGTATTTTTTTGGACCTTTCCAAGGCTTTTGATTCTGTAGATCACCAAATTTTATTGGAAAAAATTGAAAATTACGGCATTCGTCGTAGTATCTTAAAGTGGATTCAGTCAATTTCACAAGACAGAAAACAGTATGTGAAAATATCGTAACAAAGCACAGCTTTCACATCTGAAATAGTTCATATCACACAGGAAGAAGCACAGGATGGCACTGCTGGGCCTGTACTTTTCATACTTTATGTTAATGATGTAGACAAGATTCTGATGGAAGATATGCAGATGATTTTAATCTCATTGTGAAATCTAAAAACTTGAAGAAAACCTTTTGTAGAGCAGAACAAGTAATAGTAACTATAAATGACTGGTCAATGCATCACAACTTGAAGCTTAATAATGAGAAAACAAATATAATTCTTTTCAAAACAACAAGATCTATTATGGTGATGCCAAATGAATTTATTATAGGTGACAAAAGTATAGAACTTTCAAAAGTTGTTTAAATTTTTGGGAGTTTATGTGGACCAGTTTTTGTCGTGGGATGAACACATTGAAAGTCTTTGTGGTAAACTCAATTCTGCTTGTTATTGCATTAGATATTTGAAGAAATTTATTGATATGGGCACAATTAGGATGCTTTATTCTGCTTATTTTGAATCTAGGGTTGGATATTGTGTTATTTCGTTTGGGAATACAACAAAATTTGAAAGAGTGTTTTTAATACAGAAGAGAATAATACGAAATATTTTCTCGTTACCTTATAGGCAAAGTTTCTTAAATATTATCAGGAAAAATGAAATACTTATTGTTTATGGTGTACTTATTCAAGAATCTTTATTATTTTTTTCAACAGAAACCATTTATTTGAAAAAGAAAGAACAGGGAAACAATATAATACAAGGAATGTAAATAATAATTATCCCATACACCTATTTTCTAAGACATTCTAAGACAGGAAAAGGAGCTTATGATACCTCTATGAAATTGTTCAATCATTCACCAAATCAAATAAAGTTATTGAGAATTTTCAAGATTTTCAAGAAAAATTTCATAGCTTATTAGTAGATATGGAACCCCATTCCGTTGAGGAATATCTGGTCTAGAGATTGAGAATTTTATGACGATAATTTCGCTATGTTTTTCTTTGTGAAACATTTGTAAATTAATAAATTATTATTATTATAACTTCATATGACATTCAAGGTATTCACATATTATACTATATAAAATAAAAGAAAATAGTATGTTCAAAATATAGTTTCTAGTAAGCTCCAAATAATTTGAGTAAATAATATTTTATTAAATTGTTCAAATATGAAACAAATGAATTGCAAATAATATATCCTTTTTTTACCGAAATTAATAAATATAAATCAATATTCGAGATGATACTTGATAGCAGTATTTAAATTAATTCATATTCAGCATTACTTGTTGAAACTTCAACAATATATATCAAAAGCCTTATACTAAGATGTAAAAATAGTATCGGAATATATTTAAATATATGTAATTTGTAAAAAATATTTTTTCATGTTTTTCACGTATATATACAAATTTAAACACATATGAAGGTTGTATTTATACATTTGTATGTATATACGTTTTATATCAGATAATGAAAAATTACGGTTATTCGAAAAATGAAAATCTGTTAAATCGCCAGCACCGAACAATTTTACGACTCCAAATATATGCACAAAAAATCTTATGGATTTATATTTGGAGAATAATGTAAATCCATAAGATTTTTTGTGCATATATTTGGAGTGGTGAAATTGTTCGGTTCTACCTGCTTTTTTTCAAAAAATACGACAACGAATTATAGAAAGGTCTGATTTTCACTACCAGTTATTATCTGAAAAGTTCTTGCCAATCGTAAAAATAGTTATAATTTGTGTAGGACCGAAAAAGCTATATTTAATATATGCTGTGATTTCTGCATTTTATAAAATGAATTGGTTTCTTCACACAATTCTATCGTTTCCATTGACAGGGTGAAAAGCTTGCACTACCATACTCAGATTGAAATGATGTGTTCCTTCCCTATTCAAAAACTTGAAGGGGTAGTAATATTGGATACTAGGGGATGAGGTTAGGGAAGTGAAATCCTTATGAAAAGACGTCCCCTTCTAAATAAAAATGACGGGTCTGAATGATTTTTAGGAAAATCAATAAACCCTAGTCACGAAAAGATGCGTATTTGGAACAACAAATATAGAAATAGTTATTTGAGAAACACCTACTGAAAAGTTCAAAGTCTGATGAAACAATTCTTTTACAATCGATTTATAGCCGAAATAAAGTAGAGTTTAAAGATGAATTTCCATCTATCAAGAATCAAATAAAAAAAAACCATCTCACAAATTAAATATAAAAAGGAAACAAATCATTCACGAATTAATTACAAACGAATCAAATCTTTCAAAGAATCTAGTGCCAAACAAAACGATTCATTTTTCGAGTGAAATATCAAACGAGTCAAATCATCTTATGAATCCAATATCATACGGATGAAAGTGTCTCATGAATCAAATAATAAACGAATCAAATCATTTCACGAATCAAATTTCAATGGAATCAAGCTATCTCACGAATAACATATGGAACAGTCCAAAAAATCTCCTAAATGAAATATGAAACATATCAAACTCAGGAATCATATATAAAACAGATCAGACTATCTCGGAAATCAAATATTAAACAAATCAAGCAATCTCACGAATAAAATACCAAAGAATCAAACAACAAATAAATGAAATCACCCCACAAATGGAATATCAGAGAAGTCAGAACATCTCACGAATAAAATATCGAACAAATGAAACTATCTTGCGAATTGAATTTAAAAAAAATTAAACCATTCAATCAGATATCCCAGAGATCCAATCATCTCAGGAATAAAATATTATCCCGAGAGGGTGAACGAAAATGTTCATTGAGATTCACTTTGTGAAGATACAAATGAGCGCGAAAATAAAGCGTTATGAACTCTTCAGTGCTGTTGGGGGAGAGTATTTCTTGAACTTACCGAAATGAAGAGTGCGACTGATAAAGATTTCAAAACTAACTCGGATTTATATTAGTGACGCAGATAAAAATTCTACTTCAACTTGGATTGTCTATATCACATGAAGTTTATTCATAGACCTTTTATCCTAAGAAGACGACATATCCCTCTGTTGAAATATTATTTGTTCTGAGGCCAACATTCAGTTTGTTTGGATGAAGATGAATATAGCAGAGCAAACAAGTGAGACAAGGATGAAAAAATCAGATAGTTTCGTTCTGGCAACGTTATGAAAAATTCAATATTCTTCAAATTCATAACCCCACGGGCGTATATTAAGCGTTTCTTACCTGATATAGGATAAATCAGGATAGGTATTCTGATTATTTTTGCATATAACACAATGACGAATCATATTGTCCATAAATCTTAACCAAATTCACCCTAAGTAGCTCAAAACTCCAAATAAATATTTAAACTCGGGAATGATATATGAAGAAAGAAAAGATGAACCGTCCTTGACAACGTGGTCTATGAGAGGGATACCATCTCATTTGATTGGGTCCCTTAGTTTACAGGGTTGCCACCTTCTACAAGGAATTTCTTGTACAAGTTATTATCACGGGAATCAAAAGTCACTAAAACCACTAGAAAAGAAACAGGAGATTCACATCTCACATTTGAGGAGCTCCATGCCATGTTAACTCCAATCGAAGCCCTTTTAAACTCTCGCCCATTTGTTCCTTGTCTAATGACATGACCAATCTAGACTATTTAACCCCTGGACACTTGCTTATCGGAACCAATCTTACTGCATATCCCGAATCAGACGTAGCCCGTGTCCCTGAAAATAGGTTGCACTTATTTCATAAATGCAATAGAATTGAGCAATCATTTTGGAAACGATGCTCAGTTGAATATTTGAACTCATTACAGAACAGACCCAAGTGGCTTCACTCATCGAAAAACCTAAAAGTCAATGATCTGGTCCTATTAAAAGAAGATAACGTCCCTTCTCATAATTGGAGCCAGAATAGTCGAAATTTTCCCGGGCTCTGATGATACAGTTAGAGTTGTGAAAATTCTAACACAAGATGGAAACTTTACACGTCCCATCACCAAACTTTGCCCCTTGCCGCAAGACTCTTAAATCCAGTATACCACCAGTGGTTGTTTTTTTAATTATTCACACTTCCTTCTCTTAAAATTCCAAATCGTCCCAATTCATTTTGATCTCCAGCTCCAGCAATATCAGCCTCTCAAAAATATTTTTTCCTAGAAACTTAAATAGGACGAAAAAAGCCAAATACCGTTTCACAAATTTACCTGCTCGTCCTAAATATCGAAAAAAATCGCTTCCGCACTGTTAAAGATACATCCCTCGAAGTCTATCGTTGGCTCTCGGCCTGTAAACACACACACAGTCCTTCTATTTGTGTTTCGACCAAACGGTCAAGCAATATTCAAATACAGATATATTTTCTCTGTCTAAATTCTCAAGTTATAATCACAAATTTTATCTCTCTGCTCTTGAATAAGTTTATATTCGCATTCACTTCAACCTTCAAAGGACCACCTACTCTTAATAACCCAAAACGCACTAAAAGGCCTGGAAGTGAATGTATTATCTACATTATTTGTTTGTAATTGGATAGTAATTATGTGAAGTGAATCGAAAAGTTAACCGAACAGTGAACCCAGTATAAGTGAATTAAGTGAAAGTGAACAACGGTGAAAAAGCTCCTCGATCTACTCCTCTACAAGCAATATATTGTTTTCACAGCAATTAAAGTTCAATACTACACCGCAATAATTTCCTTAAGTTTTGGGTAAAACTCAAAATTGTCCTTTCTAATATATGTATTTAGGCTCAAAATAAACCATTAAAGTCTCTTATACTCTCTTAATCCGCATTGAAGTATGGTCATTCCAGAATTTGCATACTAATTGATTGACGTTTAATCAATTACTTAGGAAGAATTCAAAAAGGTATATCTCTACATACCAAGCAATTTTTTCAGTAAGCCTCTGTAGAGAACGTCTCTTTTAATACGTCTAGTAGTCTTCTCATGTTTTCTGATATAGGTCTAAGGGTGGGATCAGTGAAACCATAATAAAAACAGTTACTATTATTAACATTACGGAGGTTATTCTTCTACTTCATCATCTCACCCCAAGGATCGTCCATACCAACATAGAGGCTCTATAAGTAGGTTTAATAGTGAATAGTTCGTGATTTTCATACCATGACGATTCGATCACGTGTCGCAATGAGAACAAATGACCGCTTTGCAATCTGAACGACATTCGATGTAACGTGTACTCCGATTACTGTTTGCTATTGCTCCGATTCTGTGAAGTTATTCCGGTGCACGCTTAGTCGGATGTGCGTGGCCAATCACAAAGCGGCTCTAATTGTCGAAGAATGCAGCACAGGTGTCTTTCCTCCAGTCCACGGAGGTGAAAACGGGAAAGATGTAGTATGTTTGTGGTCATGGCAGAAATGTAGAAAATGTTTTCTCTTCAGTATGTGGTTTTCGGCCAGTCATTCAATTGTGTACATGGCCATTCTTTTATCCCCCTTTTTGCCATCAGAATCGAAATAAGTAAAGATCATGCGAAGTGTTGATCCGATCCAAATTGAGAAACTTTAGCGCACATATTCTTTTCCTGCTCGAGCTGTCCCTCAGGAACTCCCTTAAAGCTGTAGTTACCGGCCAGATGTCTTGGGTCGTACGCAGCGTGTGTTTAATAACCAACATGTTTTTTTCGTTCGTCGAATTTGTTGAAAAAGAGAAAAAGAACAAATCAACAAATTTGCATCAACTTATGCTTCAACCTAGGCAAGAGTTGGATGCAGACGATTGAAATGATATAATGATGAATGCTTTTGGGACGAATGTATGGGCGGAACACAGATAAAAGAGTGGTACAGACGACTTAAATATTGCCTTACGTCTGTAGACGGTGAACCTCGTTCTGGCCGACTTCCGCTGATAACAACACCGGAAAACATCAGCGTGTGCAACTTGCGATTGAAGGTAATCGTCGATTGACTGTTCGTCAACAAGAAAATTATCTCGGAATACCGAAAATTACTGTTTGGGAGATTTTGAACAGGTATTTGGGAGTGTCCCGCGTGTGTGCGAAATCAATTCTGAAATTGCTCACGACCGAGCAGAAAGACCTCTCTAAAATCGTTCTGGAGAACTTGGACATGGTCAGTGATGATGAAACTGTCCTTAAGAAGGTTAGTCTGGTGATAACTCATGGGTTCGTGGTTTTGATCCTGAAACTAAACAACAATATTCACAGTGAAAGCATTTAGACGAGCCACGGCCGGAAAAAGCACCTCGAAGTACGACCATGTCAAGTTAATATCGATTATTTTTTTCGATTGTGAGGGGTTTTCTTTAAGCTTAAATCGACCCATTTCGTTAATGTTGAATATTGATCTAACATTTTGTCAAAATAATAATAATAATAATAATAATAGCTCTTTATTCTCGATCACATCCATACACATATAAATATAATAATATGAAGATGAAATAGAATAGTGTCAGAAATAAGAATTACATGATATAATCATCTAAACTGTATGGTTCTAGCTCAATGAGATATTCGAATAATCTTCTTTTGAAACATTTCATATTTTTTATAGTTTTTATATTTTTTGGAAGCATGTTATATATTTTGAGATTTTTTCTCTAAAAAATGTTCCCCTCTTCTGAAATCAAATCTTGAATATTTTATCCCTGTTGGCCAAAAATCATTTTTGTAAATATCCTCCTTCATTTTTAGAGGAACACTTACTAAAACACATTTATAGGTTAAATTTTCTTGGTTTTTTGTGTTCAGTTGTTTTACGCTTACTTCATTTTCTTCTAAATTACCTTTTTCTCTTACATAGTCTTTTATTACTTCAACCTGTACATTTGCTTTTATTTGGGATACAAATAGCCATAATTTCTTCTCTTGCTTGTCTGCTTTTATAGATTTAAATGTTGTATCTTCCAGTGGTCCTGTACCAACATTTGGTTTCTTATGCCTTCTTGATCTAACAGTAATGAATTCTTCCGATGTGGGTTTAGGCGAGAGTTCTTGTTCCATTTCATCTTTTTCCGTAGTTGGTTTTGAAATCAAAATAACTGGATTGTTGACATTTCTTTGAGTAATTTGTAGGTTACCTTTGTGTCTGTCATTTTTGGTTATAGGTGGTAGCTCAGATGTACCATTATCTTCTTTGGATGTTTCTGCAGTAGTTTGTTTCGTGTTATTATATAACCTCCTTGTGACTTGCTGTACTTTGTTTACAGTTGAGGATTCAGTTTTTTGCGTTGCTTTCGAATATGTCAGCTATATAAGCTCGCAAATAATTCTGACTTAACGTCAGCCTTTTTCGCCATTTTCTTAAAGCATTTTCAGGAATCAAATCAGGGATGAACGGTGGTTCTTCGATAAGATTTTGTGAGTTTTTGGAAAAAAATTCCTTCACAATAGTAGTTTATTTGAAATCAGTGGTTCTCCTTGAAGTAACGGGAATGAAAAAGCAATTGTACTGTTTTCTTTGCATTCAGAATTATATCGCAAAACTTCTACAATATATATTGAAAATTAAATAGGGAAATTATCAAAATGATGTCACAATATATAATCAATACAAAATATTTTTCAATGTCTAGGAAAAGACTTTTTTATTCAACGACATGAAACATAATTATTATTAATTATTAATACAAATGTATAAACAAAACTATTAAGATATTATTAACATACATATACAGAAAAGTCCACCATTCCAAAATTATCTAAAATTCTCAAAAAAAAAAAGAATTAAATTAAAAATAGTTGAACTCCAATATTTGATAAGAATTCAGATTCAAATATATTCATAATCAAGTTTCAACTTACCAAAAAATATAAAACTCAGAAACGAATCAACTCGAAGTTTTGTTGTATATCAAGTTCTAGAGAAATGCATTGTAAACCATAAAGACGAGTACTTAGAACACAGTAAAACACAACAGATGTTATTCCTCCAAAACAATGTCCTATGATATACACTATAATACATAATTAAGGAATATGTTGTGCATATTTGACTACATGAATTTAATTCATAATTTGAAATAAATAAATAGGAGTCGATACTAGATACAAGTAATCGAAATAACTTTAAATTCAGAATTATGTCCTGGAATTTTAGAATATATATTGAAAATTATATCACAATATATAATAAATATAAAATATTGGTCAATGTATTATATATTCTATATTGTATATTGTAGATTGTATATTGTATATTGTATATTGTATATTGTATATTGTATATTGTATATTGTATATTGTAGATTGTATATTGTATATTGTATATTGTATATTGTATATTGTATATTGTATATTGTATATTGTATATTGTATATTGTATATTGTGTATTGTATATTGTATATTGCATATTGTATATTGTATATTGTATATTGTATATTGTATATTGTATATGGTGTATTGTATATGTATGTTTATCTATATACCCATATAGTTTTGTTGATACATTTGTATTTATACGATTGATTCGATATTTTTCGTATATAAATTTAAATATA
This sequence comes from Megalocaria dilatata, assembly GCA_034642435.1. Classification (NCBI taxonomy): domain Eukaryota; kingdom Metazoa; phylum Arthropoda; class Insecta; order Coleoptera; family Coccinellidae; genus Megalocaria; species Megalocaria dilatata. The sequence goes on from CM067859.1 coordinate 27,455,734, forward strand.
TACTTTAGAAGTTCGATGATATAATTCTGAATTTAAAATTATTTTAATTACTTCTATCTAGTGTCCACTCACATTTTCAATTATTTTGTATAGTTTTCGTTGGCCCACCTAGCATCCATGTCATAAAAATTTTCAAGATAAAAAACGGACTACCCAATCAAAGATGAAGCGAAATATCTGTGTTATAAATGTACATTTAATCAGTCTCCTTTCATTTTAATCTCACTGAAATCATTTGCGAGCTTTTGCCTTCTTTCGTACAATTTTTCCGTCGAAAATCCAGGTGAATTATGGTTTACGCGGAAACCTTGATCAAGGTTCAGTTGGTACGTGCATGAAATGATTTACGTGCGAGATTCTAATACTCTTGATTCGATGTTTACGGATGACGGACGCTATTAATTGGACAAGTCACAAAAAGGACCGCGCTTCAGGTTAGTTTACCTGGAAAATGTAACGAAGAAGGGTACGGTAAGTTGAACGAATTGGTGAGGAATATTGGTTAATATACCATGTACACCCTTTATTCCACTCTAATTTAAATGAGGTATATATTTGTCCTCCTGTCGAAGATTGAAAGAGAACTCAGAATAGATTCGAAACTGCTATAGGGGTAAAGTGTAAAGTTCTGTTTCAATTATTACCTACTACTATTGATTTTGAGCTAAAAATTATATCGGGTCTCACTTAATACAGATTATGATAAATTCAAATTATACTTTGGATTATCTGAAAACTTTTTTCATATTATGTGTAGTAAAATCCATGAGAAGAATATTCATTGAGGTACCAATGAGACATTATATACTCTGCTCAAAAATTGAAGTGGATAATTTGCGTACATATAATAATTTATAAAGGAAAATGAAAAAGCCATTTTGTATATGTACTGATGTATTAAGGTAACCTGCCTGAAATGGGAGCCTTAAGCTGCTTTATAGCGAAAACATAGTAGAGAAATAAACAAAACAAAGATTCTGACCTGGTGGAGTCTGAAGGCTTAAAAAATGTTTCCTTCTGTTAGCTTGAAATAACGGTTCAATATCGGGTAAGGCCCTCTCAGCTCTTCGTAGTGGTCTTACCCTTTACAACATTGTGTGAATGAGGTTATCAATGAAAGCTTGAGGAATGTTTTGCCAAATGTCAATTAAAGCATTGGCGAGCTGTTGTAATGTCTACGGTGGATCAAGTAAGCTGTAGCATTGCAGACCAAACATGTTCAATACAATTTTGGTCTGGAGAAACAACGGGTCAAACCATTCGGTTGATGACATGCATTTATATGCGGTCGTTGACAATTCTTGACTGGTCTCGACGAGCATTATTGTCGATTAAGGTGAAATTGTGGCCGATGACTTTCGCAAAGAGAACAATAATTAGTCCTACAATCAAATTACGATACTTACCGCTGTCATGATTGCATAAATGTTTTAATTTAACGACAAGAGTTTCGTCAACATTGCGGCTACGTCAAGTTTTTGAACTAACTCTTAAAATTACACTTTCACTTCTTATATAGCTGAAAACTCGAAAAAGAAGCAATACAATTAACTAACAATTTTCGAAAATAAGATGAAAAAATAAGTACAAGAAATAACCATTAAATTATAGAAACAACCATAAGGAAAAATATGCGAAAAAAGGGATATAAATAACCATAAAATATATTGGGGCCAATTATCAAAAATAACTCAGTAATTAAAAATATTCAACAATTGGATCTTGCGACATCTGTTTGTCTTGAAGCAATCTAATATGTTTAGATAGGTAGAAGATATAATTTGTTGCTTTAAGGGAACAGATAGAAAGCTCTGCAGTTTTAATGAATTTTATTAATAGAATTCCTCCAAACATTAAATTCACATTTGAGAAAGAAAAGAATTATATTATAAACTTTCCTGATCTTGAAATTTTGAGAAGAGATGATTTGTATGATTTGTATGATTTTTCGTAAACGTATGCAGATATCACAATAAGAATATTTATTGGTTTTCATACGGTAATAAGAACGGGTCAAAACCCTGACCCTTATCCGTGCGAAGTAAATGGTTTTCGAGGAAGGATACCTCTCGTCGACTTCTTTAGAATTGATGATATCAGTGTTTATTCCTTTTTCCTTAGAAAATTTGTGGTTTTTGAGGCAATTAGGGATACCACATAAATGAGCTCTTATTTATTGCTAATATGTAATATAAGAAAAACAAATGTTAACTTCCGCTATTTTATTGATTTTCACAACAATTGTTTCGTCATACCATGACTTCATCAGGTGAGTATTTAAACTGAGGTATACAATGCAAAACATGACCTTAAATACACAGCTCTGGTACAAAAAATAGAGGGGTGGAAAGAGAGCTATACAATTAATGAAAAATATTAAGTAAGGGGGATCTATTTAAATCTATTTGATCATTCGATAAAATTTGTCTTTTATTATATCTATTGATTTCTAAAGTTTCTAACAGATTTAGTTTCTGACTTTTGTTTTCAATATGTAATATTTCCTAGTTCATATTAAAATTATGGCCAGTCTCTAACAAATGGTTGGCATAAGTTGAATTCGGTTTATTATTAATGTAACATTTTTCATGTTCTCGTATCCTTGTCTGGAATGAACGGCCTGTCTGTCCCACATATACACATAGGCAATCACTACATGTCAACTGGTAAACTCCTGATTTTTTGTTTTTAGGAATGACGTCTATATTAATTTTTTTATTATATTATTTTTTATTAAGCTGCCTAAAGAATTAATAGTTTTAAAATAGATGTTATATTTTTCTTTTTTCTTTAAATATCTAGCAATCTTTTCAGATTTTTGGCCTATGTAAGTTAATGAAATAAATTTGGTTTCGTTTGAATTTTGAAATTTTGTATACCTCAGTTTAAATACTCACCTGATGAAGTCGTGGTATGACGAAACAATTGTTGTGAAAATCAATAAAATAGCGGAAGTTAACATTTGTTTTTCTTATATATTGAAGATGAATTTCCGTCAAGTAAAGAGCGAGACAATCAAAAAAAGCTAATACGTATGCTGAAAACTACTTCACATAATTCTTTCCGTTATGAAAAACACAAATATTTTTTCATTTCATTTTGAATTGATAATAAATGAAATATCATAATAAAAAGAGGTTTTTTACTTGATAGAAGGATTATGTAACATTTTTAAATATCAAACAGATTTATTCTGTTAACCTCCTACAAATTTTAATTCAAAAAAATTTTTTATTCAAAACTTAGAATTAAATAAAATAAATGTCTAAGAACACAATGTGCCACTTTAGTAGACATATAGAATTGAACAAGAGTTCAAAGAAATATAAATTATCAATTAAATCTACTAAATAAATACTTGAAGGGGACAAAATATTGTTTCGTCCCTTGTTTTATTAAAACCAAATTCCTTTCCAAAAATGCAAAACATAACCTCAAGAACTTCTTCAAAAACAACTTGCTCAAAACGAGTTCCTTCAAAAAAATTCCGATATCATGCAGAACATCTTCAAAAATACAATTTATAATTATTACAACGGAGACAACAAAATATATATTACCATACAGACTGAATGCAGATATCTGAACAAACAATAAAATGAAGAGAACTTTTAAAAATCCCTTTTTACTTGATAGAAGAAATATAACAAAATTTGAATATCAAAACAAATTAAAATATGTTTGTCTTCTACAATTTTAATTTCAAAAAAATTTTATTCAAAAAACTTTCAGAATTAAATTAATGTCTAAAATAAGCACCGCTTACGTATAATACACGTATATAATCAAAACTCAATATATAATGTCAAATGGAATTATATACGTTTATTAAACGTAAGCGGTGCTTATTTTAGACATTAATTTAATTCTGAAAGTTTTTTGAATAAAATTTTTCTGAGATTAAAATTGTAGAAGACAAACATATTTTAATTTGTTTTGATATTCAAATTTTTTTTAAATCCTACGTATTCTACGTTCGCCAAAGAACAGAATAAATCTGTATTATATTTAAATTTTTAAATAATCCTTCTATCATGTGAAAAACCTCTGTTTATTATTTTATTGTATATAATAATTATATATTTTGATTTACACTTATAATATTTTATCATTTAGTTTTAAGTCCATAAAATACCTTGCAAACTGTGTAGTTTCTTTGGGTAACATTGAATACTTAGAACTTCACTTCAGATACCTGCATTCATTCTGCATGGTAAGATTTATTTTGTTAATTATTTTTATGTTTTAAATGTGAGTTTCCGTTGTAATAACTCTAAATGGTTTTTTTTGAAGATGTTCTGCATGTTTTGGGAATTTTTTTGAAGGAACTTATTTTGAGCAAGTTGTTTTTGAAGAAGTTTTACAGGTTATGTTTTGCATTTTTGGAAAGGAATTTGATTTCAATAGAGCAAGGAACGAAACAAAATTTTGGACCCTTCAAGTATTTATTAAGTAGATTCAATTGATCATTTATATTTCTTCGAATTCTTTTATTCCCTTTGGTACTGTGTGATAAGTGTTTATCTCTGTCTACTAAAGTGGCACAGTATGTTTTTAGATATTTATTTAATTTATTCTAAAAATTTTTGAATAAATTTTTTTTTTATTAAAATTTGTAGGAGGTTAACAGAATGAATCTGTATATTTGAAATTTTCAAATAAAATATCGCTTTTGAAATAACTACGAGCAACTTATTGAATATTCCAGTACAGGTAAACATTTTTTTGCGGTAGGGAAATTTTTTCTTGATAATAAGAATTAAAAATAAAGTAGCTCCGTATAATGCCAAAGTCATTTGCCTAATCTTCAAAAGTGCAGATACTCCAATTCTTTCTTTAAAACAATTAATTTTCAACGTCTGTGAAATTTGTTGACAAACTCACGTAGCATTTGTAGATTAATGGGTAGAGCAGGCACGCATTTTTTTTTGTTGAGTATATAGATTACCCACAAATAAGTGGCAAATTGCGCAGTTTTCAGTTTTCATAATTACCCAAAAGTATCTCGCTAATTGCATTTAGAGGATATAGACATAAAACCTGCTGATCATCAAAACATATTTCAATCAATATATTTATTCCTGGCATCTCAAGTTCATGAAACAATTAATTCGGTATCTTTTGAAGTTCGAGAATCAATAAACTCCTGTTCCATTCTTGTTTCCTTCGGTGCTGAAAAAATTCAATTAGACGGAGTCCAGCTGGGCTCCTTGATGTCTCAGAATATCGAAGACGCACCTCTTCTTTATACACAGCCTCCACGTCTCACAGAGCGGATATTTCATAATCTACTGGTTTATAAACAGGTTCAAAAAACCTCTGCAAACTCAAAAGAAAATTTAATTAGTTCCTCCGTAAAATGAACCAATTCCTGCTTTTTGCTCGCTTTTTCCAGAAAACAGCGTGCTACTCTTTCGCGCAAATGCCTATAAATCTGGACTTTTGAGATGAAAATGGTTTTAAACGAATAGGTTGAACTGACTGATGGAAAAATTTTGAATAGAAATAGAAATATGTTTGAAACTTCCGGGATAGAATTGGGTCCTGAATATCATAGTTAAGTTCGTTATTATGCGAAATCTGTCCAATAGGGAAACGACAATTATACCACCTGCCACAAGGGATGAGTGGCTTAGACTGAGGACGCCGTTTCGTAATACTAAAATGCATCAATATGCTGTTGGTTCGAGCCCAGATGCAATGTAAAAAAAAATTTTGAATTTTTGCGCGAAATAATGCATTTTTATATTATATCAAGTGGTGATGAATGATATGGGAAATAAGGGTGAATGTTATTTATAATTCCTTGTGTCTTGTTTTAATTAATCAAACCTAAACATAGAATAAAAAAACAATTCAGAAGCAAAAATCTCCTCTAATATTTCCATTTAACATAGAATTTGAAGTCGAAAATGGCTTCAAACTACTAGGATTGATGAAGGATTCGATGTCAGATCCTTGTTTAAATAATTATATAAATTGTGAATTTGAGTCTTCTCAAAACCGAGCTGAATTTATGGAAGATTATTCGTCAAAAATGGTACTCCAGGTCGAAAGATCTCAACCTCACCGTTTTCTAGAAAATCGGCTCCAAATATTTAAATATGTGATATTTCGGAAAAAAAGAGATACTTGAAAATTAACGTGATTTCAATTGAATAATTAAAAAACAGGACAAATAAATTTGATTAATTGTTCAATATGGCCACCATTATTTTCGACATAGGCATCCTTCGCCTCTAATTTTCCAGAACATTTGTTGTTTAGGGAATTAAAATGTTAAAGGCCTTGTTTGATTTTTCCAAAAAATCAAAGTATAAAATTGAATGAAATATTCCTTTTATGGTACTTCCTTCATTATTTTGATCTTGTGAACTTGATTTGTTTCACTTGAAAGATAAGCTTCATTTCATAGAATGTTTGAAAAAATAGCTAAAAGTATATATTTATTAGGGCCTTTCAGAAAAAATAGTATCAATTGTGGTTAAGAAGACGTTGCTGAAGTTTTGAGAAGTATTTAGCAAGCCCATTTTCAACTTTGAACTAATTATATTTATTTCTGCAGTCATTTCTGTTTAATGTCCTTAGCAAAATTGTTTATAGATTTTGGTTTATCTTATTCCGCAGAGTTATCGTCATTAAGATTTACTAGCTTTTTGGCAGAGATAACATTGTGAATTATAGATATAATGAAGATTTTCAAACTTTTAAAGAGGAAAAAAAGGAACGTATTTATTATATCGATTTTTCATACTGAATTTATTGTTTCAAGCTACTCCTTAAATTTTTCGTACTTGAAAGGGTATGATTTTCCGAAATTAAAAAAATTAAGCTTTCAAATAATCAATTTGTCCTTCACTTCAATACGTAGCATATTGAAACTACAAAATATATATATATTCTCATATTAAATATAGATATATCATGATAAAATTCTAAATATCATACAGATTTATTCTCTTAACCTACTACAAATTTTAATATAAAAAATGTTCTTATTCAAAAACTTTAAGAATGAAATTAAATAAATGTCTTAAGAACACACTGTGTGAATTAAGCAGACATATGAAATCGATATCACACATTATCAAAGGAAATAAAACAATTCAAAAGCTGGGTAGGCTTTGTTACTTGCGCCACTTTAGGTCACAGCACTGTTAATTTTTGATCCAACAAGAAAATATCTTTTTCACCTGAGTAGGATCAGAACCCGGACCTTCAGGTCACAAGCCCAATGCTCTACCTTATATTATATTTCTCTGCTCTTTCATTTCCTTTCGGAATGTGTGATAAGTATTAATTCTATGTCTACGTAATTGACAGCGTGTGTTCTTTTAATTACCTTTTTTTTTTAAATCTAATCCTAAAGGTTTTTTACATTAAAACTTGTAGGAGGCTAACAGAATGAATCTGTATGATATTTAAAATTTTGTAACAATCCTCCCTTCAAGAAAAAGCCTCTTTTTATTATTTTATTGTATATATAATAATTTTATATTTCGGTTTACACTATTTGGTTTTGAAGGAGTCCGTAAATATCTTGCAAACTGTATGTAATTTCTGTGACGAACAATACCTAGGATTTTTAAAAGTTCACTTGTTAATTATTATTTAATTTTTAAATATGAAGTAGAGGTAATGGGTTTCCATTGTAATAATTCTAAATTGCTATTTGAAGATGTTCTGCATGTTTAAGGAATTGTTTTGAAAGTAACTTATTTTGAGCAAATTGTTTTTGAAAAGTTCTTGAGGTTATATTTTACATTTTTGGAAAGGAATTCAAACAAAAGTTTGTAACTTTTGTTTCGTTTTTGTTTAATGAAAACCAAATTTCGAATATTTATTTGAAAATTTTTCAATTGAGAATTTATATTCCTTTGAATTCTTTTATTTCTGAACTGATACTGTGTGTTCTTAAGACATTTCTTTAATTAAATTCTAAACATTTTTGAATACAAAATTTTTCGAAATTAAAATTTGCAGGAGGTTAACAGAATAAATCTGTATGATATTTAAAATTTTGTAATAATCCTTCTATCAAGAAGAAACCTCTTTCTATTATTAAATATCATAATGTTAAACTATACCGAAATTTTGCTTTTCTTTTGATTTTAATTTCTATATGCTATTGGAAGATGAATATGTTAACAAATAAGTCCCTGATTTATGTAAGTTTAAGGTTGGTGCTTTTGCATTAATAAAACATTTTGATTTGTATTTCAACACCAATATTAATTTTGAGAAAAACTTAATAATTCTCCTCTACCTAAATAGGGAACAAAAACTATACTGGTATAATGGACACAATATACTCATATAATCTATTTGAGTTGATGTTAAGCACTTAATCTCTTCAAGCTTGATGATTTTGTAATTATTTTCAGTTCATTATTAGAAAACAGTGATAAAAGGAAACAAAATTCACTTTAATGTTTTTTCCATTTGTTTTTATTTCTCACAATAAAATAAAGGAACAATATTTCAGCCACTAGATAAATATAATATTTAGCTATAAAAGTAGGCAAAATATGTAATTTATCGAAATTTAGAAGCCTTTATTTATCAATGGAGAATTTATAGGTCAAAGTATGATGATATGTTTCACCTGGATTTAGTACAGCTTTAGGGAAACCAGGATGATTGATGGCATCAGGATAATTCTGTGTTTCTAGACACAATGCACCATGCTTATAATATGGTCCGTTTTTACCAATTAATGTCTTCACTAATCGTGCATCTTTATGAGAATCTTTCGGTCGTTCTGGTAGGCCATTAGCTGTATAAAATTGTACTCCTGGTTGGTTGGAATACACTTCAAGTACTCTTCCTGAGTTTGGATGATGCACTCTAGCTACAAAACTGTCCCCTTGGTCCTCTCCTTTTGTTATGCAGAAATTATGGTCAAAACCATCGGACCCAGGTACTGAATGAATTATACTTCCAAGAACTTTAGAAATTCTGAGATCAAATACTGTACCACCTACTGGAAGAATTTTGCCAGTTGGTATAGAGTCTTTGTCCACTGCTGTTGTTTGATCTGCATTAATAGATACAACATGTTTGTAGAGCTCTGTAGCACCACTATTATGACCGGCAAGATTGAAATAGGAGTGATTGGTAAGATTAACGTAGGTGGGTTTGGTAGAGTAAGCCTTGAAATCGATCAGGAACTCATTTGAGGCGGTCAGTTCAAAGGATACGTTCGTTATCACATTGCCTGGATAGCCTTCTTCTCCATCTATCGAAAGGTAGCTCATAACTACCTTTTTTCCTACAATGTTATGTTGCCAATTCACCTTATCGAAGCCTTTGAAACCGCCGTGGAGATGATTGGGTGGTAAATTTATTGATACACCATATGTTATGCCATTGATGCTGAATTTTCCATGCCCTATTCTGTTGGCGACTCTGCCAACCGTAGCTCCAAAGTATGGATTCAATGGGAGTTGGTAACCTTTCAAATCGTTAAATCCCATGACAATATCTTCAACAACGCCGTCCTTGTTCGGTACTTTGATCGCAGTTATGGTTGCTCCATAAGTAATGACTTCCACGGATACCTTGCTAGGGTTCGTCCATGTTAATTTGTAAACTGGAGTGGATTGCCCTGTAGTTTTGTCCACAAACTGATCATAAAGTTCTTCCCTAAGCACAACGCTAGTGCTGGGATTTGTTTCTCCAATGTGATGCATGATTTACTTCTAAAAGTGTACTGACTGTAGATGTAAACAAATCTATCTTATATACAAATGGCTTATCTTTGGATGTAAGATATATCAACCCAAGTTGTTATGCTTCCTGAAATAGAGAATTCTTTATCAACAAACAGTGTCGGTCGAAGTGAAGTGTATACAGAGTGGATTGCATAAAACAGTCCATCTAGAACAATTCCAATAATGAAAGTTTTTCAAAGGATAATCACGTAATATATTAATTTTATTTTATGGGGACATCTTTCGATAATTATTTAATATACCTCGGAATAGGATACAAATCTTTAATGAAAAAATTAAGCGGCACGTCATTTCCAAAGTATTATATAGTCCGTCTAGAAAGTATCCGGAATTTATTATTTTTCTTAATTTTAATATACTTCTTTTTTATAACATTCTACGACCAAAGTAATGTATATAATAGGTTTTGCAGATAGACGACTATGGCCAAAGTTGCATGGCAACACTAATTGTTAAATATTGTTGATTTTCATACAATTTATGAAATAATGAATGATGAATGTTGTTTCCGACTGGGTGTGAATCACTTAAAAATCCTATCAAAAAAACCTGTTACCGTTAAAACTTTCCACCAGAATGGAGGATGTAGAAATGAACAAATAAGATCAATAATTTGTTATAAATTTCTATCAAAACAGATTTAATCTGTTAGTCTTCTACAATTTCAATTTCAAATAATTTATTCAAGAAACTTTTAGAATTGAATAAATGTCTTATAAGCACGGCTTATATTTAATAGACGTATAAAATCGAAACTTATTATACAATAACAAATGGAATTAAAAAAACCCAACAAATATAAATTGTCAATTAAAATTAATGGATAAATAAATGTTTAATTGTTTCGTTCCAGGCATGTGTACTGAACGTTGTTCAGTGTTTCGTTTTCTGATCTTATATTTATGAAAAGTAGATCTTGCTCAAAAATATATAACATAATATTAAGAACTTCTCAAAATCTAATTTATTTGAAATATTTAATATATTTAAATAAGTTACTTCAAAAACTCTCAAAACAAGTAGCACATATTCAAAAAATAATTAGAATTCAGATTAGACTAGTTTAACTTCACATTTAAAAGATAAAATCTGTTAACAATAAATAAACTTACCCAATACGACCTCTGGGAATATCTGTTTGTTGAACATTCAAATTAGGTAGATACATCTAATATCCAAGGTACTCTATGTTCTATGGTCACAACAAAATTACACAGAGTTTATAAGGCAATTTAATGGTCTTGGTTAAAACATTCGACACTGCATAATAAATTAATTATTTATTTAAAACCTAATATAATTATATATTTTATATAAAATAAAATAATAAGAAGCGGTTTTTTACTTGATACTATTATTATTGTCCTGATACTCCCAGATCTTGTGTGAAGATTCCTCAGAAGCTTTTTCAGCTTGCGCGAGTTAGGAGTTCTGTTGTATTCTGGGTAGGCTTTGTTACTGTGATCTTGCGCCACTTTTAGGTCACAGAATAGAAGGATTATTACGAAATTTGAAAATCAAAACAGATTTAATTTATTAGTCTTCTACAATTTTAATTTCAAGTAGTGCTTATAAGACATTAATTTAATTCTAAAAGTTTCTTGAGTAAATTTTTCTTAATTGAAATTGTAGAAGACTAACATATTAAATCTGTTTTGATATTCCAATTTTGTAATAATCCTTCTATCAAGTAAAAAACCGCTTCTTATTATTTTACTTCTATAATTTTCTAATTCGAGAATTAAAAATATATACTAAGTAATTACAATTGAACTTTGTTTTTTCCGGTACTTTCTAGACAGACTATAGTTCAATTTCCTTCATAAAATGCTGTTGACATAACGTTGGAAACTCAGACAGAGTTATCGTTGAGATACATCGAATGAATAAATTTTGAAGAGAATTTTTATATTACACTACATATTTCTGAATAGTGAATAAATGTATATCCAATATTTTAGAATACCTCTTGTTTGTTGAACTGAGCAATAATGATTCTAAATTCATCGCATATAGGGCCTTTCTTCACATTTTCTTAGGAACTAATACTACAGTTTTAAACATTGAATCGGTCAATAAAACAATGAAATGTAGATGAGTGTGGATAGCTCAGCGGGAAAGCATCGGACTCGTGATCGGAAGGTCCGGGTTCGAATCCTGTTCAGGTAGAAAACAAATTTTCTAGTTGGACGGGTGCTGCCACCATTTCACTGTTGGTCAAAAATTAACAGTGCTGTGACCTAAAAGTGGCGCAAGATCGCAGTAACAAAGCCTATCCAGAACACAACTGAACTCCTAACTCGCACAATCTGAAAAAGCTTCTGGGGGATCTTCACAGAAGATCTAGGAGTATCAGGATAATAATAACACATTATTTGTCCAAGTTACCTGTAAGGGGTGGGCCATTTAAAATTTGCATTTTTGATCGACTATAAATAAAGAACCAATGAAATTTTTTTGAAAGTTTATTAGAAAGGTTGAACCTTATCATTTACGGATCAAAAACAATATCATTCAAATGACCGCCTAAATTTTTCAGTACACTGTCGTTTGTTTGGGGCTCAATCTCATGAATGGCATTTTTGATTTCGTGTTTCAAGACATCAATTGTTTTTGGATGGTTGGCATTAGACTGGGCCAAAAAAAACGTCAATTTTTTTTTAACCATACTGTGAAAATATCATTCATGATGATAAAAACAAATTATCGTGAAAGTTTGAGTCGATAATAATAGTATTAAGGGGTGTATCCTTACGATTCTTGGTTTTTAACAGTAATCGCATTTTTTTACTCAAAACTCGTCAATTATTGATCTGAAAAATTCGAGCAATGCGTATTCTTAAAGAAAATTGATGAATTCTCTAGAAAAAAGCTATCTTTGTGAATTTATGTACTAACTAGTCGCTTGCTTGTAATCGTGCCTTAAATATTGATTTATTTCTTCAATTTTGCGTTTCGATTTAGCATTTTTGTAACTACCAGAAATATCAATATTTTTATGGTTCAAATACTTATTTTTTAATGAAATTTATTACTCTACAAAAAAAGTTTCTTAACATTTTTAATTAAGTTCACCACTCTTAAAGTTATTCGACGTTGAAGGTGAATTCAAAAGTAATTTATCGTTTTTTTTTCGCGTTACACATGATTTTTTTCACCTGATCGAAAAATTTATCATTTAAATATTGAGAATAACTTCATTTTGTTGGACTACTAAACTTTTTTTTATAAAATCATAATTTATCAATGTATTATTCAGCTTTTTAACGATTAGTTATCTACAATGTAGATAACTACAATAACTTTGGAAGGAGTGAACTTAATTAAAAATGTTAAGAAAATTCTTTTGTAGAGTATTGAATTTCCTTTAAAAGTAAGTATTTTGAACCATAAAAATATTGATATTTCTGGTAGTTACAAAAATGCACGATTATCAGCAAACGGCTAGTTTTACATAAATTCACAAAGCTTTTTTCTGGGGAATTTAATTTCCATTAACATTCACGATAATTTTTTTTTATTATCATGAATGATATTTTCACAGTATCGTTAAAAAAAATTGACTTTTTTTTGCCCAGTCTAGTTAGCATAACACTTATCCTTTAAGGATCCCCCACAAAAATAGTCCCCAAATTATATCCTTTTTATAGTGTCTCAACTTCTGACGGATATTGATATTGAAAGTACCCTAATTTCCCGTGAGGTCCCACCCCTCAGAAGGTTAATGTAAGCTTGTGCGAGTTAAGAGATCGATTGTGTTTTGGTTGGGTTTTATTACTGTGTTTCTTCGCCACCTTACGCACAGCACAGTCCATTTTTTTAGCTAAGAGTAAAACCGTTGTCGGTCATCCCAGCTAAGAATATTCTTCATTCATCAAGCGAACCCGTTACTGAAAAAGTCTCCGCTCACCAGTTGTGTGTATAAACTAATACAATACCGACGCTTCGAGTGCACAATACCGCAATAAATAATCGAAAAAACTGTCAACATGAACTTCACTCTAGATCGACTTTAGACATGCTCTCTCAACTGTACAAAAATTATTTTATTCTTGCGACATGAAAAGAGTAACCTTTGAGAACACCAGTATCGAAAATTTGGAAATAATGAAGTTCGAATACTCACCAATAAAAATGTTTCGATGTAATCAAGAATTGTTCAACAGATGTGCTGCAATTTGCTTGATGCCTCCAAATATTCAGTCTTTGAATGGATATGCAATATTTTTCAATAAATCTACGTCAAAAAGCAAACACAATTTTATAACAGTGTAAACAATAAAGCGGTTATTATTAATCGCTTTACTGTTCACAATGAACTCACTTGTTTCACATAAGGACAGTAGTTTTACCTCCTGTTATAAAAGACTCATATTTAAAAAACACCATATATTTTTGTTTATTTATTCACTATATAACACCAACATGGTAATTAAATGCTAAGGCACCTTATAATACAAAACATAACAAAGGAAGAAAAAGTATATATAACAAACAACAATATCATTGAACATTGAAATATTATGCACCAATAAGGTGCTCCTGAGCTCCCAAGTTCAATATTGAATAGATCAGTAAACATATTTTTCATTGAACAGCATATAATTACATACTTCGAATACGTGAATAAGTGGGAAAACGTATATGATATCAATAAAAAATATATCAAATGACAGTATTCTTAAGCTAATTTTGGCCACCCCAAACTTTACATTACTAATCAAACCACAATCAGTACGTTTCAAATTATTTTCGATATGTTTTATGAAAATATCACAGCCTGTACTCTTCTCCTAGCACACAAGAACCCAAATAAAAAATTTATAGAGTAATGATCATCTATTATCATTATGTTATTAATGATTCTAAAGAGTTTGGAATCATCATCAAATAACAAACCAAAGTTCTCATATTCTCAAATAAGTTATTAATAAGAATTGAAAACAGAATAAGTCCCAAAATAGTATCTTGCGGTACACCCCAGGTAGCAATATATTGGCAGAAAAAAACATTACCAATCTGCACTCTTTGGACTCGTTTTATTCATCAGAATACCTTGTCGTATGTACTTGAATAGACAGTATATACTACATATGGCTGCTTGTTGCCTAAAATTGTCTCGGATAAAGTCCAGAGAAGACACAGAGGTTAGAAACTGTGGACTTATTAACTATTTATATTAGCATAATTCTGATAGGCACTCCTGGTACGATACCCTATATGGAAAGCAACTACAAGCAAACTACACTGCAGTAATATGGAAAATATACTAACACAAGGTTTCTATTTAATCATTAATTTAACTTCATGAGAGTGCGAAATTGTCAATATTTTTTTATTCATCATTGAATGAATTTTATAGTCGCAAATAATGATAGAAGATAACAAAATTCACATCGAAATTACTTTTCATTTTCTTTTATTTCTAAAAATATTTTTTTATTTAAAAAGTATATGAAATATAGAAATAATAATGCACCAACTAAACAAATTTTCATCAAATATAATTAGGTAAAATATGTGATTTATTCGAGCATTATAATTTTCATTCAAGGTAAAATTTGTAGGTCAAAGTATGATGATATGTTTCACCTGGATTAAGCACAGCTTTTGGGAAACCCGGATGATTGATGGCATCAGGATAATTCTGCGTTTGCAGACAGAATGCGCCATGTTTATAATATGGTCCGGTCTTGCCAACTAATGTCTTCAGTGCTCGTACGTTTTTATGAAGAAAATCTTTTGGATGATCCGGTAGGCCATTAGCTGTGTAAAATTGTACTCCCGGTTGGTTGGAGTACACTTCAAGCACTCTACCTGAATTTGGATGATGCACTCTAGCTACAAAACACTCCCCTTGGCCCTCCGCCTTTGTTATGCAGAAATTGTGATCGAAACCATTGCAAGCAGGTACTAAAGGAATGTAATTACCAAGAACTTTAGGAATTCGGAAATCAAATACTGTACCACCTATTGGAATAATCCTGCCTGTTGGTATGAAGTCTTCGTCAACTTCTGTTATTTTATCTGCATTAATAGTTACAATATGTTGGTAAAGTTCATCAGGACCACCATTATGACCACCAAGGTTGAAATATGAGTGATGAGTGAGATTAACGTAGGTGGGTTTGGAGGTGTGAGCCTTGAAATCGATCAGAAACTCATTTGAGGCAGTCAATTCAAAGGATACGTTCGTTATTAAATCTCCTGGATATCCTTCTTCCCCGTCTACCGATAGGTAGCTCATAACCACCTTATTTGCTTCTATGTTATGATGCCAATTCACCTTATCAAAACCTTTGTAACCGCCATGAAGATGACAGGTTTGTGAATTAAGCGATACACCAAACGTTCTGCCATTCATGCCGAATCTGCCACTTGCTATTCTGTTGGCAACTCTGCCGATCGTTGCTCCAATATATGGGTTCATGGTGAATCGGTAACCTTTCAAATCGATGAATCCCATGACAATGTCTTCGACGAAGCCAAATTTGTTTGGAACTTTGATAGCAGTTATGGTTGCTCCGTAAGTTATAACTTCTACAGATACCTTGTTACAGTTGGTCCATGTTATTTTGAAAACTGGAGTGGAGTGTCCTGATGTATTTTCCACGTGATAATCGAAAAGTTCCTCTCTAAGGATAACGTTAGGCTGTGGAGGTTCTATTATTTGATACATGGTTAACTACAAAAGTCACAACCAGTCTTAAATATGAAACGCTTATCGTTGAATATGGGGAGATATCATCTCAGGTTATTCTGCTCCCTGAAATAAGAAATATTTCATTAACAAACGCTGCCGATCAGAGTAAGCTGTATACAGAGTGGAGCAATGACGGAAGTTTTTCCAGAAGCCAAAGCTTAGGTCAATTTTTTTTTTCAAAAAATCATTTTTTGATCATAAATTCACATAAACCTGGGTGCAACCTTCTGAAAAGATCAAATGATAACGTCAAGTAGCATATCATTCTAAAGGTGAGTTTAATTTTCTTTACAAATGATCACAATTTTTTTTTGTTGACATAACTTTTGGAAGTAATCGACAAACTTTCGAGCGAAATTTCATCAATCATATACAGTATAGTGCGTTGCGCTTCCATACCTGCCGAACCAGACATCTTAGAAATTTCGTTCAAAAACAGGCTCCTTGTACTATCAGAACTGCTGATAAAACGGCAAATCCACCACGGTAAAATCAAAATATTTACTGATAGTCAGTCAGTACTAAAAGCTTTGGAATCCAGCTCTTGTACCTCAAGAACGGTCTGGAGTTTTCGCACGGCTTTAAACAGGCTCGGTATGTATAACGGAGTCACTCTGATTTGGATACCGAGCCACTCAAACTATTTGGGTAACAAGGAGGCAGATCGGCTGGCGTTTGCTGGAGCTGCGCTGCCTCTGGTAGGACCGGAACCATTCCTGGGAATACCACATGACGTGGCTAACGAGGCGATAACAGGCAGAATGAACTCAAGGTTAGAGTCTTTCTGGTGGAGCCATTATGGACTGAAACATTCGAAGTAGTTCCTTGGAACAAGGCCAAACTAAGAACACTTGTCGGAAATATGACAGGTTACTGCAGACTGAAAGCGCATTTGCACAAAATCAGATTCGAGGTCTTTGGCCAGGCTTTTATAGCCCACTGCGACCTGAAAAAATGACCCCTGAACAAGATTATCGGTTTTATCCAAAAACTGATTCTCGTCGTGGAGATATAAATTAGGGGTGAACCACAATAGTCCGTGTGGACGAAGTGGTAGGGTGGACAGACGCCCGCTCGCCATAAATAACATAACTATCATTTTTGCTTCTCTGGAAATTATTTTCTAATTTACAGGATGTTCCAAGAATATTGTTCAACAAATCGGTGATTTTTCAAATGGAACCCAGGTTTATCGATTCCTCGTTGATCTTTAGAATAAGTCATTTCACAAACGACATTGCACCGTAGTTTGAATAAAGACTTACGTCTTAAGGCTTTTAAAGTTCAATTAACACAAGAACTCAAGCCGGTCGATCACCAGCGAAGTCGTACCTTCGCTGATTGAATCCTTGAAATGCGTCAAAATGATCCGGATTTTCATCGAAATATTATCTTCAGTGATAGGGCCCATTTTCAGTTCGGAGGCTAGGTTAATAAGCAGAATTGCTGCAATTGGAGCTCGGAAAATCCAAGAATAATTATTGAAAAGTCTCTCCATCCTCAACGTGTCACTTCTTGGTGCAATTTTTGGGCTGACGATGTGATTGGTCCTTACTTATTGTAAAATGAGGCTGTTGCAATTCTTACGGTGAATGGATTGCACTACTGAGCTGTGATTACTGATTTTTTATGGCCGAATTTGGAAGATTTGATGAAGACGACGTTTATTTTAAACAATATGCCACACAAGCAACGAAACAAATGTAATTTTGCAAGAAAAAATTCCTGGACGTGTTATTTTTCGAAGAAGTGCCAGAGTCATAATAACATGACATTAACAATCTATATATCACTTTTCTGGAGTATTATGATTCGAAAAATGGTCGAATGACAATTTTTCCAGATATTTGAATGAACTTCGTTAATGGTTAATGAAAAACTTTTGAAATGTATTCCAATCTAAAGATGATTTCAACCTTTTTTTAGAAATCACTCCAATTTGAAACCCACCTGTATTATTTCTACAATATAATTTAATATTCGAACCTAAATTATTTATCATTAGGCAGAATAAGACGTAAGTATCGTTCGTAACAATGGAACCTAAATTGAAATCACGATTTCAGAAACTACATCAAAAAATAATTATCTTAAAAATTAATGTTACATTGAGGTTAGCTTTCTTTCATAAACAATCTGCAACTATAAATTTAATTTTAACGAATACTATTCCTCCAGTTTCGATACTCTCAATAATTAGAATTTCAATCAAATTAATTACAATTAAACTATAAAGTATTTTTAATCAAATCAATTTTGAAATCAAATAAACTTACCTCAGTACCACATAACATTTGTTTTTATGGAACGAATATGTCAAGTAGATAAATCTTCGACCTTCACAATAATGAGTAGATACCTAACCATCGAAAGAAATCGGAGATAAAATTATTATTATTAATATTACAATCATGAGTAGATACCTAACCATCGAAATAAATCGGAGATAATATAATATTTAAATGGCAAAAATAACAGGCGATAATTTGCTGATGCGATGATACCTGAATCCGACAAATCAAAATCGGAAAAAACAAAGTCAACATTATCTCTGATTCGATAGGTACAACTGATATTAAATTCGAATTTTATCTCGAACCACACAACGCCTTCCTTTTTAATATCCCATATTTGCCAAAAACGCAATTGGAGGGTACCTTGTCTCAGAAGGGGATCTCAAATATTATTTTATTTATGAAAAGTATGCTTTGGAGTGTCATTAAAATGTTGCTGGTAAATTTCATTCCTTCTGATTTTTACTGTGAGATTACAGTTTATTACAATAGAATAATGAGAAGTGGTTTTTACGTGATAGAAGGATTATTACAAAATTTAAATATCAAACCAGATTTATTCTGTAAGCCTTCTATAAATTTTAATTGCCAAAAATTTTATTCAAAAACTTTTAGAATTAATGTCTTATAAGCACTGCTTTAAATTTTCATAAATATAAGATCAGAAACAAAATTCTGTCTCCTTCAGGTATTTATTTCGTAATTTTAATTGACAATTTATTTCCTTGTTTTTTTTAAATTCCACTTGATATTATATGATTAAATTAATTTGCATACTAATTGGTTAACGTTTAATCAGTTACTTCTGAAGAATTCAAAAAGGTATCTCTACATACCAGGCAATTCTTTACACAAGATCATTATGAAGTTTCGTCAAAAAGAAGCTACCACTTGATTTCATCATCAATAATGATTTATGTGGCGCCCCCTATAATAAAAATGAAGTCATACATAAAATAATATTTCTCGTCCATAGTTATATTTTTGTGCGGATTTTGGTAACAATTGAGAAATAAAGAGTGAAGTTATTAGAAAAAAACGGAAAAAACTCAAATTTAACATTCTGTATCTTTTACCACAGCAATATTTCATCGAGACATATTTGGTCCAATCGCCATTTTTTGTTCCAAGTAACCTGTCCTTAACCTATGTCCGAAAAGTTATGAGTCACCTATATGTAAATAAATTGATACTATTGACGCTTTCATAAAATCGCCATTCTCTGTCTGTATTACACCCCTATTTTGGGACCTATTGTTTAGAATTATCTGGTACTCTTATTTTTACATACAGTCGATGTCAATCCTGAAACGGGTGATAGGCAAGCGATAGTTTATACAAGAAAAATCTGAAAAATATTTAAGTTGCGTATTATTAAAATTATAAGCATTTCGAAGAAATCGAGAAGATCTTCACCCTGTGAAGACTTTTTGTTTTTAAACAGCCAATACTACAAATCTATATTTGAATTTTCAATTTTCTTTTTATAACGTACTTCTGAATAATGCTCTTGTAAATTGCTACCTTAAATTTTAAGCCAGATTGGAAGAAAATGTCACTTTTCTCCAAACAAAGTGTTAAAAGTTAATACTTTGCCTGATTTGAACTGTCTGTATTGATAAAAATCGTACTACCTCAGCTTGTCAAATAAATTGAAAAGTTGGTGCATTGAATGAAGATTTTAAGATGGTGTAATACTTGCTAGTAAAATTTTAAATAACATACAGTTTTATTCTATTAACCTTCTACAAATTTTAGTTTAAAAAAATTTTCATTCAAAAACTTTTAGAATTAAATAAATGAATTTCTTTACAACACCCTCTGTCACTTTAGTAGACATATAGAATCACACTTATTACACACTACCAAAAGGAATGAAGAAATTCAAAGAAATATAAATTGTCAAATAGAAATTATTAAATAGATACTTAAAGAGTACAAAATTTTGTTTCGTTCCTTGTTTCATGAAAACCAAATACCCTTCCAAAAATGCAAAACATAACCTCAAGAACTTCAAAAACAACTTGCTCAAAATAAGTTCCTTTCAAACAAATTCCTAAAACATGCAGAACATCTTCAAAATGTAAATTAGAGTTACTGAACTGTTTCAGCCGTTACTATTTGGTAGTTGGTCATAATTAAAACAAGTTATAGAAATTACTATATTTTACTACCAATAAATTGATATTTTACACATTTTATTGTGATTCGAGTTTCGAGAATTAACTGTTGTCTGAAGATGGGATAGTTAAAATCCCGAAACTCGAGTCACAATTAAATGTGTAAAATATCAGTTTATTGGTAGTAAAACATAAATATTTCTACAACTTGTTTTAATCAATTTAGAGTTATTTCAACGGAAAGTCATCAGCTCGACTGAATATTAAAAAAAAAAATTAACAAAACATATCTTACCATACAGAACTGAATAAAGGTATCTAGACGAACACTAGAATGAAGTGACATTTATTTTATTTAATTCTAAAAGTTTTTGAATAATCTTTTTTTTTAATTTAAAATTTGTAGGAGGTTAACAAAATGAAGCTATATGATATTTAAAATTTTGTAATATTCTTTCTATCAGGAAAAAAACTTCTTTTTCTTATTTAACTTGCCAGTAAATTTCACGAAAACTGAAATTCTGAAAATTTCAAAAATACATAACTTATTCACTCTAAATACAAAGTATCGGATGTTTTTTTAGAGTGATAGAACTTTAAATTTAGATAGAACACATTTAAATTAAGATTGAAGCCAAGTTTTCATTTATTTGAAAGATAATTTTATGACATTTATGTTTTAAAAATAATTTCCGGCATATGTCCACCACGACTAGCTATGAGAAACAGCATTCTATCAGACCAATTTTGTACCACTTTTTCGAGTAATTCAGGCCTTATTTCATCAACAACACGAGTTATGTTGGCTCCCAAGGCGTTTATTGTTTCTAGTTTATCAGCATAAACCAATGACTTCACATAATTCCAAAGAAAATAATCCTTTGGAGTTATGTCGCATGATCTAAGAGGCCAATTAATTGGACGATTCCTGGAAATAATGTTATCGCCAAATCTTTCTTTCAACGAATCAATTGTTACGGTAGCAGCATGAGGTGTAGCACCATCTTGTTGGAACCAAAACACTTCGGGGTCGATACCATTCAAATTTTGAAACAAATAATCATTGATCATCGATCCGTAACGAGCCCCATTCACTGTACATTAACTGCACCATCGTTTTTAAAGAAATATGGACCAATGACGCCTCCAGCCTGTAAAGCACACCATAGAGTGCATTTTTCAGGATGCAATGGAATCTGAAGAACTTCTTGAAGACTGTTTTCACTCCATATACGACAATTTTGCTTCTTTACATAGCCGTTCAACCAGAAATGAGCTTCATCACTAAACACAATTTTACGATAAAAAAGTGGATCAACTTCAAGCCGTTCTAAGGCCCAATCAGCAAACAAACGACGCTTATTATTGTCCAGTGGCTTCAGTTCTTGAACCAGTTGGATCTTGTATGGGTGTAGACCAAGATCTTTACGCAAAATTTTCCATGTGGTGGATGCACAAAGTCCAACTCCTTGTGAACGTCGACGAATATACAAATCTGGATTATCATTAACACTAAGACATACAGCAGCGATATTTTCTTCTGTATGTTCAGTTCTTTGTCTTGTTGCTATTGTTGCATCGAGTAGAGAAAATGTTGTCCGAAATCTATCGATAGTTCGACGAATAAGCTACTCTGATGGAGGATTATGTAAACAATTAATTTAACGAACTGCTCTATAAGTTTGGCGAATAGAACACTAATTTTGAAAATGAATTTCAACGATTTGTAAACGTTGTTGCGGCGTGAGTCTTTCCTTGATAATTTGTCGATGCTTACTGAACTCAAATGTCAAAACAACATGGCTTCTATCTTCTGTCAAATCACAGTTATCCCTATCGAAAGTTCTATCACTCTAAAAAAAACACCCGATACATAAAGTTTGCAAGGTATTTTGTGGACTCCTTTAAAACCAAATACTTCAAGTGTTTATTTAATAATTTCGAATTTTTTTATTCAATATTTTTTAATTGACAAAGTGTGTTACAAAGACATTTATTTTATTTTATTCATTTTTGAATAAAACATTTTTTAAATTAAAATTTGTAGGAGGTTAAATTTTGTAATATTCTTTCTATTAGGAAAAAACTTATTTTATTATTTTACTTTATGATTATCATCCAGAAAAATGAAAATTTTCGCCAAAAGCTGCATGAAATTATGGGACTACTCCGTTTGTAACTTCATCAACATATGCCTGAGACGTCATGGTTTTGAAAGTACTGATAAGTCAGTTCTGCCATCGAATCAAACTCTAACCCCAAAACACAAGTGTGTCTCTTAGAAAAAGATGGGCTTCTTGAACACAGTGACGGTTCCTTCGTTTGAATGGACGTGTTCACACCTCCGAGAATAACGTCCATGTCTGGACGCGTCAGTAATGAGTACGTAGCGCCATTTATCTCTCCAATCTATTCTTTCCATTTCCCCACACTAATTTTTGACGCTTCTATTCTAGAGTGAGTGGAACTCTTCTTGACAAGCGTCTCGATGTAAGAGTGACTTTATGGAGACATCTTCTGGCTGTGCTCAAGGAAACTGAAGTACCCAAATCATCTTGAAGACGTTTTATTTGCCATTCTGTGCTAAAAGGTTGTCTTCTCACCGAAAGGGTTAAGAAATGGTGTTTCACTGGCACGTGGTCTACTACTTCTGATGAACAGTTCAATTGACAAAATACCGTGCCAGTAAACGTGATATCACACTTTGGCCAACATTGAAAAAATTAGCCACTTGCATTTTTGTTCGACCAGCTTGAAGTATTCCAAGAGCTGTTGGCATCGTCCTCAGGTAAAACTTGTCTTTGCAGAATGAAAATTCGATTTTTATTTGCGTAGTATCGTTCGATCTCATTGAAAACGAAATACACACTGAAGATAAAATCATCCAAATGTCCATTTCTTGCAGCCATGAATAAAGATGGTTTATATTACTAGAAAAGTTTTGAAGACAGAGATGAAAAAAACTTCTTCAAAAAACACATTTTCAAAGATGTGTCTCCTTGAGGATGCATTTCTCATCAATTTGATACGAAGAACGTGTCCATGAAGTTTAACGATATAAATATGAAATATTCTGTATATTAAGCATTTCTGAACCTCTGAACCTTGTTTAAAATCCAAAACAATGATTTCCGGGTGTTCACAGTAACCCAAGATCTAAGCACGTGCGTGTTATGAACCTTTTGAAGAATTAGTTGAGTTTAAGATCTCCAGATAACCTTATTTATGGGCCACGCATACCTAGAGCAAGAAAAAGAATTTCATATATGCCGTTTCCTTCAAGTCGTAAAACTTAAAACTTTGGAAGGCTGTAGAGTTCTCAGAAAATGATTAATCACGAGTCTGGAACTCGAACTCACCATTCTATAACCGTGACAAGTGCACCGTCACGTCTTTAATACTAAAAATAATCGGAGATACATTTGTAAGTGCTGTTACCCAACTATAGTTACTCCGCTAAATCAAAATTGTCAAGAGAGACTGTCTTTTGAATATCAAAGAGAACGCGTTAAATAGTTAATTATTAATTGATTGGCTATGAAATTGAGTTAGGCTTTTGAAATACAATGCGTTGTGAATTACAAACGAAGTTCGTTTACAGTGAAGATGAAGATGTAATCTAAACATGACTTTTATAGATGTTTTAGTAAATTGATATTTCATAAAGCCAATTCCAGATTTCAATGAAATATATCACGGAATTTCAAATTTCGTTACCACTTAGATGTACCAAAAACCATGTTGAATGAATGCAATCATTGTACACATAATTAAATAATACTCACATAAGGTGATATATATTTATACAACTAGTCAAAAATTAGCATACAATATTTGAATGACCTCAGTTTTGAAATAAGGTAACAATAAAGTTTTTATTATAATAAAAAGAGGTTTTTACTTGATAAAAGGATTATCACAAAATTTTAAATATCATGCAGATTTATTCTGTTAACCTTCTACAAATTTTAATTTAAAATAAATTTATTCAGAAACTTTTTCATTTAAGGAACTTATTTGAAGTAAAATAAAATAAATGGAGGTTTATACTTGATAGAAGGTATATAAAATTATATTTATAATTATAAATTATAATTACAATTATAAATTATATTATAATTTTATATACCTTCTATCAAGTATAAACCTCCATTTATTTTATTTTATTCATAATATATGATTATTTGGCTTCCTTAACATCCTATATGCAGATGGTCCTTGTGCTATAACAGAGGCCGTTAAATTGCCTTTCAATCTTTTAGATCAATGGTAAACCAAAGAACTATTTATATCGAGTTAACATTACACTCCATTTAAATTTTCAATATTCATTTACCAGAAGCTTTCTGAATTGTTAAAAGGTGAGAAAATATTTTTTTGTTGATTGATGTTATATTTTATTGAATATGAATATAATTGAGTACTGACGAAGCAAAGTCTCTCTTAAAACTTGTTTTTTAGTAATGTTTTTACATATCTTGAGATTTTCTACAAAGTAACTCAGTTAGATATCCAATAATATTGAATATTCTAAGTAAGATAGCTTTATGATAAAATTCTTAAGATTATGTTAAACATTTTTGAAATATATCTGTTTTCATAAGAGGGATGAGCAGAAACAAAATTTTATCTACTCAAAATATTTAATTCATAGAATTTTTGTTAACAATTTATATTTATTGAATTTTGTTATATCATTCGGATGTCTTAATGAATGTTTATTTTATATGTCGTTTGACATAAGTGGTATTTATATGACATTAATTTAATTCCTGAAGTTATAATATTAAATATAATTTTTTTAAATTAAAAATGTAGAAGGCTAACAGAATATATCTGTAAATATTAAAATAAATATTTGAAATAAGTTGTTTTTAAAGAAGTTCTTCAGATGATATTTTGCATTTTGGGAAAGGCATTAGGTGTTGATAATACAAGATAAGAAGCAGAATTTTGTATTCTCCGAGTAATTATTGAGTATTTTTAATTAATAATTCACATTACTTGAAATTCTTCTATTCCTTTCTGTACTGTGTAATGAGTATTAATTCTATATGTCTACTAAATTGAAACAGTGCTTTTCTAAGACATTTATTTAATTCTACAAGTTCCTGAATAAAAATTTTTTTGAAAATTAAATTTTTAGGAAGTTTCTAGAAGAATAAATCTGTATGATATTTAAAATATTGTAATAATTCTTCTTTCGAGTAGAAAACTCTTTTTATCATTTTATTGTATATATAAAAATTACATTTTGGTTTATCACTCATACATATTATAATTTGGATTTAACTGAGTCCATAAAATACCTTGCAAGCTTTGTGTAATTTCTGTGACGGACATAGAATACGTAGGATTTTCAAAAGTTCACTCTATTCTGGTGTTTGTTAAGAATACATTGAGCTGGTCTGGTATGATATTTTTGTTAATTATTTTTACTTTTTAAATATGAAATAGGGCTGAGGAGTTTTCGTTGTGGAAATTCTAAACTGCTCTTTGAAGATGTGCTGTATGTTTTAGGAATTTTTTGAAGGAACTTATTTAGAGTAAGTTATTTTTGAAGAAATTCTTGAGATTACGTTTTGCATTTTTGGCAAGGGATTTGGTTTTCATAATACAAGATACGAAACAAAATTTTGTATCCTTCAAGTATTTATTTAGTATTTTCAATTAATAATTTATATTTCTTGGAATTATTTTATTCCTTTCGGTACCGTGTTATGAGTATTATTCCTACATATCTACTAAATTGAACGAGTGTTTTTATAGGACATTCATTTCATTTAATTCTAAAAAGTTTTTGAATAAATTTTTTTTTGTATACTGAATTGTTTCAGCCGTTACTGTTTGGTAGTTGATCATAATTAAAACAAATTATAGCAATTACTATGTTTTACTACCAATAAAAATATATTTTAGACATTTTCTTGTGACAACTGAACTTTGTTCAGTTGTCTGATGATGGGATAGTTCATTTGCCGAAACTCGAGTCACAAGAAAATGTGTAAAATATATTTTTATTGGTAGTAAAACAAACAGTAATTTCCACAATTTGTTTTAATTTTTTTTTAAATGAAAATTTGTAGGGGGTTAAAAGAATAAATCTGTATGATATTCAAAAGTTTTCATTTCTTTTGGAAAAACCAATTGGAATTAGACTCGTCGATCTGCTGTTTCAATGAATTCTCAGAATGACTTAATCAGTTTATTTCTAAACTTTTTAACGAGTTCAGCTTCAAGCCCTTATTTGTTGCTTATTGTTCAGCATACGTAAATTCTAACATAAGGCATTCTACTTTCTATATGTAGAATTTCAAAATTATGCTTGAAAGTATGTCCTGTTTCTAATACATGGTTAGAATATGCAGAATTACTTTCATTATTGAGGAAACTCTTCAAATGTTCACAAATTCTATATCGGAAAGTGATTGCCCTAAAGTTTACATAGAACAGACTGGAAGAACTTTCCGACATAGAATTTGTAAACATTTGAAGAGTTTCCACAATAATAAAAGTAATTATTTGATAGATTCGGTCTTTACTTGGTGGAAACTCATTTTACATTTTTTTAAATAAAAGTAATTCTACATATTCTAACCATTTATTCGAAACAGGACATAGCTTCAACCATAATTTTGAAATTCTACATATAAAAAGCAAAAGTTATGCCTTAAATCTGTTAGAATCCCTAGAGATAAATAAACACAATAAAATTGGAATATAACTTAACGAACAAATAGATTTAAATAACTCACCTCTGTTAAATATATTTAGATAAACTGGAATTTGCATAGGCCCCTTTTTTGGGTTTTAGTGCTCAATAAAAATTTTCTGTACTTACTCTAATATAAATAGTAACGGAATTCGGAAACGATATAAATTTTTTAGAGAGATTTTAGCTTCGAATTTATCAAGCTATTTCTCTGGAGAATGTGCTATATATTCCTCAAAAAAGGAAAAAAAGGCCTTTTTGAATTATATATTGAACATTTTTTGATGATGGAACTTGTGATTCTTTAACATCCAATCGAAACATATATGTATAAGGTGATGTCTAAATAATTTGGTCATTATTTTATACTTCTTTTGATTCTTTATTAGTTATTTTCCATCACAGGTGATGATAATATATATGTCTATAAAGTGATACAGTGTATATAGGACATATTTTAAAATTTAATGCTGAATTTTTTCATAAGATTTATTCAGATTAAAATCTGTAGAGGTTCTAGAGAATTAATTCCAGCTATTATGTATAATAGCGAACATTTCGCGAATGAAATAAAGTTTATGAAAATGTTATCTGGTGAAACCAATTTTTTAGAATGTATCATCTGTTAATTAACTAAGGTACTGTTTAGTTAAGCAATATATAATTCACACAAAAATGTATGTATATGATAATATTTGAATAAGGTTATTCTGATTTTCACAATTTTTTATTGTTATGTTTACTATCAGTATAATAACAGTTATTCAAAATATAAACCTGCCTGAGGATGCTACTGTGATAGTGAAACGATTGTTGTAAACATAACAATAAAAATTTGTGAAAATCAGAATAACCTTATTTAAATATTATTTAATATTTTTACCAAGTAAGGACTGATTCAATTCAATATTCAATAGTATGTATATGATATTTCAATAACTCATATTATGCTTTTTATATTATTATTAATTGTAATAAAAAGGTATGAGTAACATTCAAAAACAAATACTTAGATATAAAGTTCAATATATTTGCTCATATTAAACAGATTAATTCTACTAACCCTCTAAAAATTTAAATTTTGTTGTTTAAGATATTTAAAAAGCCTTCTATCAAGTATAATAAAAAATTATTTGCTCATAGATGATTATTTTGCTATTGCCTAGTAATTATCATATTATGAGTATAAATTTATTTTGGACCAAACAAACTGAAATACTCTTCACTTTCAGTTATATTCAATAATTTTAATTCACTATATTACAAAGGTATTGAAATGACTTTTTCTATGCTTCTAGTAGTCACATCGATACATTGCTTAAAGAAAGCATTAAATTTAACCACGAATATTTCATATTCAGGTATAATAAGTCACTCAATTCTTTCACTTCATGAAATAAAGACATTTGGACGAAGTGAAAGAATCGCAAAAATAATTACAGTTTCATGTACGAAATCAACAAATCCAAGTAAATGCATGAAGAGTCATAAATTAAATACACATCTCCCGAAAATCGGGTGGTGTCTAATATTACACAACTGTCCAAATTAATTTTAAACGTAGCAAATCTTCAGGTAAACCATAGAGTATTATCTTTAAGATGCGATTATTGGGCTTAACGAATACCAAAATTACCCATGAGACAACCATGCCAATTACGATTAAGCTACGCCAAACCTTCAACCCATAAAACAGCAAAAAGACAGAGATCCTCAAGGGTAGTACGTCGCATATTCAATTTTCGACAACAAGCCATATCCTAAGGAAATTTTCATACATATTTCGTACGCCGAATCAACGGAAAAATAACCATTAGTGTCTATTTAAATTTTCTATGCGTTTGGGGTCGTCTTGCAACCCCCGAAACTAGACGGCTGCGCCATTTTTTCACGAACAAATGCCGATCGGAAAAGGACGAAGCGACGTGATTTCGCGGGTTGAAAAGAGAGACTATTATTATATTTAGCGTTCAGCTGTTAGTTAAGCACGCTTCACGGTGAATTTTGATTCGGATTTCCATGTCTTTTCAATGTTGATTAGCACGGGTGTCAAAGGGCCACCCTGCTCCAGCCAACGTCTACCGCCCAATGAAAAATAGCGGCGTCCCCTCGTATGCAGTATTTGCTTTTGTTATGTTATTATTGGGGTTCAAAAAGAGGGTGATGCATTAGTTGTACGCCAATGATATACGTTCTCATGTATGCGCTTTGTTGCCAGAAGACCTCTGTGTGAAATTTTCGATGGTTTTTGTCAGAAAGTACATCACCGAATCATATAATTCAATACTCTATGTGCATGATTCCTAACTTCCAATAATCAATTCCAAAAGTTTCAGTAAATATAAATTGAATATGACAAAAATAACATAAAGAATTTCCGAATAAAAAATAAAAGTATAGTATAGTGTTAATGAAAAATCATTCAAGTACACTCCTAGAATTTAAAACTAAAATAAAGGGTTTTCCAATAATAGATTTCTTTTCGATGTTGGAAAAAAACGACTTTATTTTAAGAGAAATCAATAGAGATGTTCATTTCATTGTAAAGATGTATTCCATTACCAATGAAAAATGATATGAGCCAAATAGCTGGAACCGCAGCACCATATCCTTTTCATGAAATTTTCCATGACCAATTCGCACATTTACATTTGTATATCCTGGATAACTTCACAAATTCCATCTTTAAGTTGCGAACTTTGACGACAATTTCAATGCGTTGTTGAAGCGTGTATCGTTCTATTTCAAGTAATGACGTAGTTTTTACTTGTCAAACGTCAAAAAGATAACAGCTTGAAAAGTGTCAGCTGCCCAGATAGTGGGCTATTCAAAATAAAACCTCTTATTGTAAAACCCTATATTTGGGCATTTTCTGCTCATTTGTGGTGTATGTTATGAAGTTCTTACCCGTTCAATTCCAGAGTTATTTCGAGTTTTACTTATGTATCATCTACTTGTCGCTGTGACTCGTATATGGAATGTTTGAAATTTTTTCGTTTCGATAAATCATGCTCATTTTATGCAGTACACTATGAATTTTGTGCCGTGTGTCATAAATTTTTGCCTGTTCAGGTCTAGAGATATTTAGAGTATTTCTTATGGACCGAACTCCATCCAACTTGACGGTCTGACACATATACGGAATTAATGAAATTTTATTCTGTGGATAAATTGTGTTTTTTGTATTGTGTGTTTTCAATTGTGTGCCTGTTCAGGTCTCGAGATATTTTGAGTCACCAACCTGTCGCTCTAACTCATATACAGATTTTTTTAGATTTTTTTGTTTCGATAAATTTTGCTAATTTTTTGTACCAATTTTTGCCGTATGTTATTAATTTTGTGCCCGTCCAGTTCTTCAGATATCTCGAGTTTCTCTTGTGAGTTTCCAAGTTATCATATAAGGAATTATTAAAATTTCCATTTTTCGATAAATTGTACTCATTTTGTGTCAATTGAATGTCTTTCGTCTTTCGTCTTTATTAGGTGAAAGTTTAGCTACAAGCTATTCTTACACTTTTACCTATCAAGAACAAAATATATAAGCAGGCATACTTCTGATTTCAAGCTATACAACCAACATAAAAATAATATGTGCACAACTAAAATATATAAGCATAATATACCAAACATAGTAAAATCGTTAGTGGGTTGCAGTAGAGACCTGGCTGAATAAAATTGAATTTTTGACGCGAGACCGAAAGCGATTGAGTGACCCGGCTTTGATGCTATTATCAATAGAATTGTAAATGCATGGTACCTGGTAGGAAAATGAACTTTTAAACTTTGTGGTGCGATGACGAGGGATACTAATATTCGACTGCTCTCTGATATTTACCGAGTGAACGTTATGCCTAAAGTTGATTTTGCCATATAAGTATGAAGGTTGTTTTGAGATCATAATCTTGTGAACAAAACACATGAAGTGCACTTTTCTTCGGTTACTCATATTGAGCCATTCCAAAGAATTTATGTAGCGAGAAGTTGGAACCGACCTTTTCAAACCTAAAACAAAACGGCAGCACCGATTCTGAACAGATTGGATCCGTGATGAATCAAACTTATCGAGAAAAGGACCATAAACGACATCACAATAGTCAAAACATGACAAAATGAGTTGATTACACAGCATTATCCTCAAGGTTCTGTTCAGAAAATGACGATTACCATACAAAAGTCTCAGGGACATGTATGCTCTCTGAATACAGCCAGATACATGGTTTGAAAATTTCAGCCGACTATCCACACACAATCCCAAATTTCTTACCACTTCTTGGGGCTGCAGAATTGTACCCAAAATACTTATAGACGGTAAATTAGCCTTAGAAATAGCAGATTGACTACCAAAAAATATAAGAGTGGATTTGTTTGGATTGATATGTAGATTATGTTTTTTGGCGATCGTTATTACCGAAAGCAGTTCACTGTTAATTAGAGAGCATGCAGTCTGGGCCTCATTCGGGTGAAAACCAAAATAAATCTGACTGTCATCAGCATATAAATGATATTGGCAGTATTTGAGAGAATTCACAAAGTCCGCTGTGTAAATGAGAAATAGAAGTGGTCCCAATATTGAACCCTGAGGGACGCCTTTGTTTATTCGGGAGCGTGATGATGTATTTTTCCCTATTTGGACATATTGTTTTCTGCCATTTAAAAGGGACTTGAAAAATTTCATCGATATCTTGGAAAGTCCGTAATATTCCAACTTGGCGCATAGGAGATTATGGTTGATGGTATCAAAGGCCTTAGTAAAATCCAAAAGAACCTGAGCAGTTATCAGAGCATTATCCCAATCATTCAGTACATCATCTAGTATGTGAGCGAGTGCTGTAGGAACACTGTGTCCACTCCTGAAACCAGATTGGTGGGTTGGCAAGATATTAAGAGAAGTACAGTATTCGTAAAGTTCTTTGTGCACCCACTTCTCCAAAATTTTCGACAAGAAAGGCAAGATGCTAATTGGTCGAAGATCACTGATGGATTTGGGTTGAATAAATTTCGGTAAGGGACATATCACTGCAGTTTTCCAAGATGAAGGATAGCAACCCACCTCCAAGCAAGTATTAATTATATTTGTTATCGGAAGCAACACCTCCGGCATACAGACTCGAATCATATTTCCAGATATTCCATCGTCACCAACAGCATTAGATTTAAGTTTATCAATTATCTGCGAGATATGCTGAGGACTAGGAAGACGAAATTCGAAAGATGTGTCAAAATTGGCAGGTGCGTTTTTATAATGTGATATCATCTCTGCACAAACCTCGTTCAAGTTGTCAGTAACCGAAAGAAAATATTTGTTTATTTCTTCAACATTATTTTCAAACTCAGGTGGCATAGTATTCATCTTATTTGGTACTGTATTCAAGTGAATCAATTTTGTGCATGAACATTTTTCGAGATATTTCGAGTTTTGTCACTGTGACACATACATGATAATTTAGAAAATTTCTTCTATAGATAAGTTGTGCCTATTTTGTTTTTCCTACCTGGCGCTACGACTCATGTATGTAAATTTACTTTGTGCAAAATGTTATGAATTTTGTGCCCGTTCAGTTCCCCAGATATTCAGAGATTTTCTTATGATTCACCAACTTGTGGATGTGTCTCATATATGAAATGTTTGAAATTTTCTTCTTTCGATAAATCGTTCTCATTTTCTGTGAATTTGTGCGTATGTTATAAATTTTGTGCCCGTTGAATTCCCGAGATTTGCCTAGTATTATCTGTGAGTCATAAAGTCGACGCTGTGAATCATATCTGGAATTTTTGAAGTTTTATTCTTTCGATAAATTGTGCTCGTTTATTATGAATTTTGTTCTTGAATAACTGTCGAGTTATTTTGAATTTTTTCTAGGAGTCGCCATTTTGAAAATGATACATACATGAATTGTGCCTATTTTTTTCCAATTATTGACGTATGTAATGAATTTTTGCCTGTTCTTTTTCGGCAATATTTCGAGTTTGTCCTGCCTGAAAGTGTAGTATGATTCATGTGACAAATTTTCTTCTCTCGATAACTTGTGTCCCTTTCCTGCCAATTTCTGCCAAGTTTTATAAAATTTGTGCCTGTTATATGAGATATTGAGCTTTTTAATCAATATTTTATATTTTCATTGGATTCTCTTATTGCTTTTGATGCTGTGTAATGAGTGTTAATTATATATGTGTACTAAATTGAAACTGTGTTTTCTAAGGAATTTATTCGGTTTAATTCTAAAAAGTTTTTGAGAAAAAAATTCCGGCCTTCCGGAACGTGGTGCATCTTGGACAAAATTACCGGATCGAAATTTTGCAAACCAGTTCTGGCACTGGCGTACTGTCATACTACTCTGTCAAGAAAGTACCGGGAATTTTCAATTAAAACAACATTTTTACATTTAATCGTCAAAATTTATTGGGTCGCCTTCAAAATAGGCTCCATTTGCTCCAATACATCTATGCCAATGGCACTTCCAATTATCGAAACATTTTTTATAGGCGCTTTCCGGGATGGACTTTAGCTCTCGCGCCGAATTTTGTTTTATGGCTTCAATCGACTCAAAACGGGTGCCACGAAGGGGCAATTTTAGTTTTGGGAAGAGGAAAAAGTCGCAGGGAGCCAAATCCGGCGGATACGGTGGTTGCTGAAGCACGTTTGTTGAGTTTTTGGCGAGAAAGTCAGTCACAATCGTAGCTCGGTGAGAAGGCGCGTAATCGTCATGCAAAATCCATGAGTTGTTCGCCCACAAATTTGGCCGCTTCTTACGGATACGCTCACGCAAACGCTTCATAACGCCTAGGTAATACTCCTTGTTTACCTTCTGACCCTCTGGAACAAATTCGTAGTGCACCACGCCACGGATATCGAAGAAGACAATGAGCATCACCTTCATTTTCGAGCGGCTTTGGCGTGGTTTTTTCGGTTTCGGCTCATTTTTTGCCACCCATTCCGATGATTGCTGGCTTGTTTGCATATCGTACTCATAGACCCAGGTCTCATCACCAGTTATAATGCGTTCCATGAATGTAGAATCGGAATTACAGCGATCCAGCATGTCTGAAGCAACCTGTTCGCGATGACGTTTTTGAAGAAAATTCAGGTCTTTCGGTACGAGTCGTGCGGCCACCTTTCTCATGCCCAAAATATCAATCAAAATCGTACGTGCGGACTCGTGGGATATCTTAAGATCATGTGCTATCTCTCTCAAGCTGGTACGACGGTTTTCCAGCACCCTTACCTTAATTTTATTGACGTTATCTTCGATCGATGCCGTCGATGGGCGACCACTTCACGACCATCCTTGAAGGCTCTGTACCACTTATATGCACGAGTTTTCGATAGAGCATTATCACCAAAGGCCTTTTGCAACATTTTCAATGCATCGGCACACGAAAATTCATTTGCAACACAAAACTTTAAACAAATTCTTTGCTCAACGTAATCACCCATAGTAAATATCGGCACGCACTCTGACATCGACTGACTTAATCAGCTGTTGCAAACACACTAGTTGACCGATCCCGCTTAAGCTTGGCATAGTAATTAAAGACAGTGGTACCAACCTAGGAAAAAATCATTTTCCATACACATCGGTTAATTTCTTTCTGACTTGAACAACATTTTTACTTTTTCTATAGTAAAAAAGTGAAATATGACGAAAATGCCGCTTATTGCTCTCAATATTTCAAAGAGCACCAACCAAAAACTACTGTGTAGAATCAAAACATATAATGATTATGCGGCTTAAGTGTTTTTTTTTTCCTCTCGGAAAAAAACGAAATTACTTCTCGAACAACCTTATGTATAAAGTATCGATAAAATGAGGTATCTGAAAAATCCTTAAATTAGTTCAAAAAATTTTTTTATACATCACAATATTGGATGTTCACATATATTTTTATGAATTTACCAGGTTCAATTATATTATTTTCAAAAAACCTCTTACAAAATAGAATAAGAAAACTAATATAAATTGAAAATTTACTTCGAGGGTTTTTTGCTTAAATATTACAGATTGAAACTGGATTAATTCTGTGAAACCTTTACGAAGTAAATCTGAAAATCTCTTAAGAACTTTTTAAAATTAAGTTGAATAAAATGTCTTTGAAACATTGTTTCACATTACAGACATATATTGGGTGTTTTTTTAGAGTGATAGAACTTTAGATAAGAATAACTGTGATTTGACAGAAGGTAGAAGCCGTGTTGTTTTGATATTTCTGTTCAGTAAGCATTGACAAATTACCATGGAAAGACTCACGCCGCAACAACGTTTACAAATTGTTGAAATTTATTTTCAAAATCAGTGTTCTATTCGCCAAACTTTTAGAGCACTTAGTGAAATTTATGGTTTACATAATCGTCCATCAGAGCAGCTTATTCGTCAAACTATCGATAGATTTCGGACAACATTTTCTCTATTCGATGCAACAACAACAACAAAACAGAAGAAAATATCGCTGCTGTAAGTCATAGTGTTAATGATGATTTGTCTATTCGTCGACGTTCACAATAAGTTCGACTCTGTGCATCCACATGAAAAATTTTACGTAAAGATCTTGGTTTACACCCATACAAGATCCAATGGTTCAAGAACTAAAGCCACTTGACCATAATAAGCGTCATTTGTTTGCTGATTGGGCACTAGAAGAGCTTGAAGTTGTTACACTTTTTTATCGTAAAATTGTGTTTAGTGATGATGCTCATTTCTGGTTGAACGGTTATGTAAACTAGCAAAATTGTCGTATATGGAGTGGAAATGATCCTCAAGAAGTTCTGCACTTTCCATTTCACCCTTAAAAATACATTGTATGGTGTGCTTTACACGCTGGAGGCACATCGGTCCATATTTCTTCAAAAACTATGCTGGAGCTAATGTTACAGTGAATGGTGCTCGTTACAGATCGATCATCAATGATTATTTGTTTCAAAATTTGAATCGTATCGACCCAGAAGTGTTTTGGTTCCAACAAGATGGTGCTACACCTCATGCTACTACCGTAACAATTGATTTATTGAAAGAAAAATTTGGCGATAACATTATTTCGAGAAATGCTTCAATTAATTGGCCTCCAAGATCATGCGACATAAAATATAAATTTCATGAAATTATCTCTGAAATAAAAAAAACTTTAGCTTCAATCTTAATTTAAATGTGTTTTATTTCAATTTAAAGTTCTATCACTCTAAAAAAACACCCAATACAATTATCAACACATTTCTGGAGAATGTTGATAATAAAAAAGAACATTTTCTAACCCATTTTATCATTTTTGGTGTTGAAATTTGTTATTTCTGAATATTCAATCGAAACAAGTTGATGAGTAAAAAAAATAAAATAGCTTTAAATATAATATAACACAACCAAAAAAAAATTTTAAATATGTTAGCTCAAACTATACTAAAGGTATTTCGGAGAAAATAGCTACATAACTCAAAAATAAGTTTGATCTAAGAACTTCATTCAGAACTTCCTTGATCCTCAGTAAATTTATTAAAAATAATAAAGACATTATACGTACAGATGAAAATCGTGACTTCATAACTTAATCTGTTGTGATTGCCAAAAAGTTTACATAAGATACACAGGAAGGACTTTTAGATAGAGAATTTGAGAACATCTGAAGAGTTTCCTCAATAACAAAAGTGATTCCATATATTCGAACCATTTGTTAGAAACGGGACATACCTTCAATCATAATTTTGAAATTTTACATATAAAAAGTGAAAATTGTACGTTGAACCTATAAGAGTCATTAGAGATAAATAAATACAACAAAATCGGAATAATAAAAAGAGGTTTCTTACTTGATAGAAGGATCATTTGAAAATTTTAAATATCATACAGATTTATTCTATTACCTCCTACTAATTTTATTTTCAATTGACACGGTGTATTCTTAGACATTTATTTTATTTAATTCTAAAGGTTTTTGAAATTACAGTTTGTAGGAGGTTGACAGAATAAATCTGTATAATATTTGAAATTTTTAAATAATCCTTCTATCAAGTAAAAAACCTATTTTTATTATTCTATTGCATATATAATAATTATATATTTTGGTTCACACTTATAACATATTATCAATTGGTTTTAAAGGAGTCCATAAATTGCCTTGCAAACTTTGTGTAATTTCTGTGGCGAACATAAAATACGCAGGATTTTTAAAAGGTCACCTCATTCTAGTGTTTGTTCAGATGGCTATATTCAATATTGTCTAGTAAGATATATATTTTTATTTTTTAAATGGTAGTATGAACAGTAGAATAGGTAGAATAGTAGAAATATGATAAGTTTCCGTTGTAATAATTCTAAATTCCTTTTTGAAGATGTTCTGTATGTTTCAGGAATTTTTTTGAAGGAACTTATTTTAGGCGAGTTGTTTTCGAAGAAGTTCTTGTGGTTATGTTTTGCATTTTTGGAAAAGAATTTGGTTAATAAAATAAGGAACGAAACAAAATTTTATACCCTTCAAGTATTTATTTAGTGGATTTAATGGATAAATTATATTTCTTCCCTTTGGTACTATGTGATAAGTGTTTAATTCTATATGTCTACCAAATTGACACGGTGTGTTCTTAGACATTTATTTAATTTAATTATAAAAGTTCTTGAATAAACATTTTTTGAAGTTGAAATTTGTTGAAATTCAACTATAAATCTGTATAATATTTAAAATTTTTAAAATCGCAAAAGTAATCAACGAACAATTAGATCTAAATAACTCCCCACTGTTGAATATTTTATATGAACTGGAATTTCCAGAGATCTCCTTTTGTGGGTTTCAGTCCTCAATAGAATTTTTTACTTACTCTAATATAAATAGAAACCAACTTCAGTTATTAAAAAATGTAAGATATACCACCTACCTGTGTTAGCAGAACGATCGTTATACAATAATGATAATAAAATATGTGAATATCATAATAAGCTTATTTAACATAATGTTCAATGGATTTTCATCGAGTATGATTCAATTAGATATTCTAAACAATAAAATCATAATAACAATTGACAATTTATTTTTCGTTGGTTTTTTTATTCCATTTGATATTTTATAAGGAGTTTTGATTTTATGTCTACTAAATTTAAGTAGCAGTGCTTATAAGACATTAATTTAATTAAAAAAAA
Source organism: Megalocaria dilatata (assembly GCA_034642435.1). NCBI lineage: Eukaryota > Metazoa > Arthropoda > Insecta > Coleoptera > Coccinellidae > Megalocaria > Megalocaria dilatata. Next base: position 27,494,414 of record CM067859.1, read on the forward strand.
TTTTTTAGTTAAATTTTTTGAAATTTAAATTTATTGGGGGCTAACAGAATGAATCTGCTTTGATATTTAAACATGTATAACAAGTTTATCTTGGATGACGGTTTTTGTATGATCACATTCAGTACTTTTGATTATTTATTGGTTAACTGCCGCTCATATGTGTTGATATGTCTATAAAGTGAAACAGTTTTTCTAAGACATTTTATCCAATTTAATTTCAAAAAGTTTTTAAGAGGTTTTTCAGATTAAATTCGTAGATGTTCCGGAGAATTAATCCAGCTTTCGCCTGTATAAGAAAACTGTTGCCTCAAGGACCTAATAACGATATTAAACACCTCCCTTTTCAGTCAGTTCCTTCCTATCATTGAATAAATGTTATGAGAAGGCTGTTTCCTCAACACCTAGCTGAGCCACAAAGGATCAAAAGCCCTCCCATGGTGACCTCCCAGAAATCGGATGCCCATTCAACCAGAAACATCATTTTACAGGTCGATACCTTTTTGTACTCTTTGTGTTTACTACATTGTTGAAGTTTGTCAACTACACTATCGGGAAGGGCCACAATCGACCGACGACAGGTCAAGATATATGTTCATCTCGAGATCTTCTGACTTTGACCGTATTTTTGTTCTACCGATCCGCCAGAATTCGTTCTGTTGCAGATCGGGATCTACCACAAAGTGGAACAAATCGTGGAAAACTTTGTGTCGCAGATGGCGATAAGAAACGGTAGTTTTATAACCGTGTCGTAATTTCGGTAGTTGGTGCTTTTGTTCACCAAATCGAAAGTACGTAAAATTTCGTTGTTGAGTCGTTGTAAATCTCCATAAACTGGTTCTGCCTTTCTGATGATCCAATAGCACCATCATTTGATGGAATGAGACTACCTTCTTAGGGATTTTTTTCGTAATAACCTAAAGTTGTCTCCGAGCAAGGCAATCTTTATGTCTTTTCCGGTTGAATATTTTCAATAGTACATTTTATTATAAAGTGTTGAAATCATTTTTGGAATAAAATTATTTGTGTGCTTATGTTGAGAATTGAATGAGAATTATAAAGAACACTGAAACACGTCAACTTTTAAATTCAATAATGCGTCTTTCAAACATAAATTTAAATATACTCAGCATAGTCCGTCCTCTTCATTTTAAATGGAACATCTTTGTATATTTTTATATTTTTTAAGCTTCTTTATAACCTTATTTCAGCGAACTATATCATGTATATTATTATGAATAATACCGGATGAAATTTGAAAAAGATTTATAATTGGTTTCAAGAAACTGAATACTTAAATTACCCATATCTACAATTTTGTCTGTTTTCCTCCTCGTTCAATGTATATATTGATTCATCCGAAAAAAATTGCACCAACAGCAATTTCATTTTTGTCCAGTTTATTCATCATTATTTCGCAGAAATGTGTCCTACGCTCCTGCATAAAAAATTAATTATTTTCTTTGCGTAGTCACCTTATGATAGTTATATGACTTACATTATTTTCACGGCAATATGATATACAATTTCATAGTATTTTCAACGAATTGAGGTTTTCTTTTTAATGGTTTGACGTGTCCAAGTTCTCTGAATTGCGTATGAATTTTAGACACGGTATCTTGTAAAATATTAGGCAACTGAGGATACCTCTGATTAAATAAGTTTTCCACCCAACTTGACTTCTGCAATTATCCATAACCGATCATCATTAAAATCTCAATTCGGTCCCAGTTAAAAATTTTATTGATAATTCTACAAGAAATGCGTTTTCAATTATGAATTTACTATTTCAATGTAAATCTCAACACCGCAACATCTGACTGATTAAAATTCACATTATTTTCAGATTTCCTTATTTATCGGCATGAAGATAACTTTTTAGGTATTCATGACAAACAATGTTAACAAAACCAAGATCCATGAAAGAGACTTGATTTTAGAAATTTTCCCAACTTAACTGATGGTACAGAAATTTCTCTATTTAGGCTATTTAAAAGGTACCATTGTTTAACGTGTGATAATTTATTAATTTCATTATTTCACCCGGTGTTATACATAATAAACGATGCATTAATTGAAATCAAGTTGTTAAGGAGCTCTAACAAATATAAAAATATAGAAGGTGTTGCATTTAAAATAAAGAGGTCGAACTATGCTGGACTTGCTCGAATCACCCTGTATATTTAACTTTATGCTTAAAAAGCACACCATTGAATTTGAAAGTTGATGTGTCCCAGTGCTTTTTATAATTTCCTAACTTAAGGACACAAAGAATTTTATTCCATAAGTGGATTCTACACTGTACACAGTTCCTAGATTTTCCACCTGGAGTGCCAAAGAAGAATAAAAGTAAGGAAAAAGATGTTTTGTGATAGAACTAATTGCAGTTGAATCGAATAATCATAATTTGAGCTAAATTATTCGGGAAAATTTCATTTCGTTATAAAGTTAGCAATAAAGTATTGCCGATTTTGAATGATCACAGTGGATACGAATCGAAAATTACTTGGAAGGGCTTTTTCAAATATTTTAAAACCTTAACTAGATCAATTTTCAGAAACCTCCCCAAATTTAATCTAAAAAATTTCTTAGAAACTTCTTAAAATTAAATTAAATGAAATGTTTAAAAGCAACTGTTTTTTTTTATAGACATATTATTATCTAGACATATTTTTTATTGATTGTTTTTATTTAGCATCCAAATAACTTTTGACTTATGGGTTAGAATATCAAATGCGGGATTGTTGAATGGGTTTCCTGCCAGCTGATCTATAATACTGTTTTCATGTCCTTCTAGATTTTGATGGTATTTTCTTGAACATTTTCTGATTTCATCACTAACGGAGGGGATCTTCAAATCATTATGTATTGTCAACTTAGAAACATATGAGGGTGCATTTGTTAATGAACGTAGTATATATGATTGGAGTGGCTGTATAATTTAAATATTCGAAGTCTTATCATATCCCCCAGAATTGGATACTCTATATATGTCCATATTCGGTTTATAATGACTTTATAGATAAATATCTTTGGAGAGATAATTTCGATTTTCTGCAATTAGCCAATATATCTCTCTAATTCTGCTATTTATTTGTGTCCCTTTAGCCTGAACGTGTTGCTTCCAAGTGAGGCGTTGGTCCAAGTATTTTACATCTGTTTCAACTGGAATTTGTTTTTCGTGTATTTTAACTGGCGGACATTTTGTTGGTGAATGTAACTTGTACGAATTTTGTTTCGTTGATGGTAAGATGCCATTTTTGGTACCATTGTCCTAGTTCATAAGGATATTCTTGAAGGTTTTTGGAAACTATTGCTGCAAAAGTGGCTAGTGTAGTGTTATGCTTTTCTGGGATGTCGGATGTATAAATCAGAAAATCAGATAAAGCAGTGGACTCAATATACTTCTACTGTAGAAGCCCTGCTTTAACTTCAATTGAGATAGATAGACAATCGCCATATTTTACATCAAAGTATCGATCGGATAGGTAGGATTGCAGAATCAGATAGCAGGGTTGTGGAAGAAGTTTTTCCAATTTGAAAGATAATCCACTATGCCAAACTTTGTCAAAAATACAGCCGTGCATTATTTTTTTCCTCGAGGCTTGCTAAGTAATGAACATGGTGCACCGAAACTCTACAGTGAACTTCCTCGTAACATTAGGAATATTAACAGCCTTAACATGTTTAAGGAAAATTTGAAAAACTGGATTCTCTCGTACGGAAGGAGAGAACTACATAAATTTGTTAATCAAAGGTTCTCATTAAGATAGGATATATTTGTGTGTATTTTCTTTTTGTATATTATATTTTTCTGTAGATATTTGTTCGTCCATCGTAGGAAAAGAGTAATTTAAATAGTATTACATCACGTACAAGCTATAGCTTCTCGGAGCTAAAGCTTCTGTGATATCGTTTATTTATTCACCTTGTGTAGTGTGTACTTGTGAATGAGCTTAAAAATAATTTTTGATGTGTTATCTACTCTTAATGAATAAATATTATTATTATTATTATTATTATTATTATTATTGCCCGGCGTATTTGATGTTTTACTGATTGATTTTCCTTAATCCTAGTTAATGGTTTGGTAGAAGTTTTTGAAGATCAATATCCCTCTTCAATATTTTGAACAGAACTTTCACAAACAATTTTCTCGAAATTGGTAATAGGCTCATTGGCCTAAAGGATCTTGTTCAAGTTTGTTTAGTTTTGCTATCATAATCATTTCCAGAAGGTGGCAAAATAAGATATACTCATCATTCGGTTGTATCGGGTGTTTTTTTAGAGTGATAGAAAATGATAGAAAACACATTTAAATTGAGATTGAAGCAAATTTTTTTTGAAACATAATTTTAAGACATTTATGTTTTAAAAATAATTTCCGGCATATGTCCACCACGACTAGCTCTGAGAAACCGCATTCGACCAGATCAATTTTAGACCACTTTTTTGAGTAATTCAGGCCTTATTTCATCAATAACACGAGTTATGTTGGCTTCCAAAGCGTCTTTTGTTTCTGGTTTATCAGCATAAACCAATGGACTTGACATAAGCCCTAAGAAAATAATCCAGTGGAGTTATGTCGCATGATTTTGGAGGCCAATTAATTGTACCATTTCTCGAAATAATGTTATCGCCAAATCCTGAGGTGTGACACCATCTTGTTGGAACCAAAACACTTCTGGGTCGATACCATTCAAATTTTGAAGCGAATAATCATTGATCATCGATCTGTAACGAACACCATTCGCTGTAACATTAGCTCCAGCATCATTTTTTAAAGAAATATAGACCGATGATGCCTCCAGCGTGTAAAGCACAACATACAGTGTATATTTCAGGATGCAATGGAACCTGCAGAACTTCTTGAGGATTGTTTTCACTCCATATACAACAATTTTGCTTGTTTACATAGCCGTTCAACCAGAAATGAGCTTCATCACTAAACACAATTTTACGATGAAAAAGTGAATCAACTTCCAGCTGTTCTAGGGCCCAATCAGCGAACAAACGACGCTCATTATGGTCAAGTGTCTTTAGTTCTTGAACCAGTTGGATCTTGTATGAATGTAGATCAAGATATTTACGCAAAATTTTCCATGTGGTGGATGCACAGAGTCCAACTTGTTGTGAACGTCGACGAATAGACAAATCTGGATCATCATTAACACATTGACTTACAACAGCGGTATATTCTTCTGTACGTACAGTTCTTTGTCTTGTTTTTGTTGTTGCATCGAGTAGAGAAAAAGTTGTCCGGAATATATCGATAGTTCGACGAATGAGCTGCTCTGATGGACGATTATGTAAACCATAAATTTCACGAAGTGCTCTATAAGTTTGGCGAATAGAACACTGATTTTGAAAATAAATTTCAACAATTTGTAAACGTTGTTGTTTGTGTTGTGTCTTTCCATGATAATTTGTCAAGGCTTACTGAACAGTAATGTCAAAATAACATGGCTTCTACTTTCTGTCAAATCACAGTTATCCCTATCGAAAGTTCTATCACTCTAAAAAAAACACCCACAAGTTTGTCGAATATTCAAAATATACAAGGTACAATCAGTGCTACATAAATAGCCAACCTAAGAAACGAACACGAAAAACAAAGGTTGGTATAAGACATTTCCACTTGAGTTCGATCTTTAACGAGTACCATTCACTGTAACATTAGCTTTTTAAAGAAATATGGATTGATGATGCCTTCAGCGTGTAAAGCACACCATACAGTGCATATTTCAGGATGCAATGGAATCTGCAGAACTTCTTGAGGATTGTTTTCACTCCATATACGACAATTTTGCTTGTTTACATAGCCGTTCAACCAGAAATGAGCTTCATCACTAAATACAATTTTACGATAAAAAAGTGGAGCAACTTCAAGCTGCTCTAGGGCGCAATCAGCAAACAAACGACGCTTATTATGGTCAAGTGGCTTTAGTTCTTGAACCAGTTGGATCTTGTATGGGTATAGACCAAGATCTTTACGCAAAATTTTCCATGCGGTGGATGCACAGAGTATAACTTGTTCTGAACGTAGACAAATAGACAAATCTGGATCATCATTTATACTATGACTTACAACAGCGATATTTTCTTCTGTACGTACAGTTCTTTGTCTTGTTGTTGTTGTTGCATCGAGAAGAGAAAATGTTGTCCGAAATCTATCGATAGTTCGACGAATAAGCTGCCCTGATGGACGATTATGTAAACCATAAATTTCACGAAGTGCTCTATAAGTTTGGCGAATAGAACACTAATTTTGAAAATAAATTTCAACAATTTGTAAACTTTGCTGAGGCGTAAGTCTTTACATGATAATTTGTCAATGCTTACTGAACAAAAATGTCAAAACAACATGGCTTCTGTCAAATCTTCGAGAAGTGGGGTGTGCCAAAGGTCAGTCAGCTCATTTCACAGTTTCATTGTTAAAACGTGCTCTATGTGTTTAAATATTTCGATGTATTCCAGGATGTCTAGTTTTTTCTTTTCAGCGATAGAAAACAAAATGATTTCACTTATAATTCAATTTATTGGGCTATCACAAATTACCAGACTACTCCATCCGATATTTTGTTTAAACTTTGTTTTTCTTTAAAGAGGCTCCAGTTTGTTCTACTTGTGTGAGTGTAGTTTTATTCCCCTGGTTCTAAGCGGATATACTGAGGGTTATTAAAATCGGTGTATGATCGGATCATAGAGATTACTTTTGACCTCGGATCCTTCATCAGTGGGTCGAACGTACTCGGCTCGAAAGTCGAAAATTACAGGCATTTGGGCGAAACAATAGCAAGCTGTTCTCTGAAACTATCGCGCAAAGAACGGCTTCAATTATCCCAGTTGCCGTAGATCCCGACTTCACGACAATGAAGGGAAACCCCAAGGAAAGCGGGCATCCGTAGCCCGGTGGTCCACGCTCTCACCTACAACGGTGGCCCTGAACTGGCTCAAGAATTGGACTGTGCCGTCCCCATGAATGGAAATAATGGCGAGCTTCTAATTTAATCTACCGTGGCGGTTCCCTCTTTGAGGGCGACAAGCCGCACCTACTTTGTTCCTCTCACTTCTCCGCTTTTTAAACTTCTCATTAGAGTTTATATTTATTGCCATCCACCACCAGCACCCGGGGCTGCAGCGATGAAATTGAAGATATTAAAACAACACCAGTCAGTTTTAATTAACGATTTTACGATCTGTATCCTACAATTTGTCGAATGAAGAAGGCGAGGTGCGAACGCAGATCGGTCAGGGTTGGCCGATTGTAGGGTGAGTGTGTAGGTTGTAAATTTGTGCGTAATTACTAAGGACGGATTCATTAGGAAATAAACATCTTAGGACATAACTGGAAAATGTTGAAATTTTTTCATTGAGAGAAAGAGCTATTGCTCTAGCATAGGGCTTACAACTTTCGTATTTCTGCCAGTATAAACTAAATTTTTTTTATATGAAGGATTTTCCAATAAGAGGTTTCATTATGATATTTAATGAAAATCAATGGATATTTGGTTCATTGTAAAGAGGGTTGTCATTAACAATGGAATCCAAATGGAAGCCCAATAGCCCCCACTCGTGACAGTATAAGATGGTGAGGCACATCAGAAACCAAATATTATTGTAATGTCGGGTGTTTTTTTAGAGTGATAGAACTTTGACATTTATTTTCAGAAAGCACTGACAAATTATCATGGAAAGACTCACCCGCAAAAACGTTTAATAATAATAATAATAATATTTAAGGCCTTTATTTTCATGAATAGAAATCCCAAGGGGAAGTTCACCCAGAGGTGACCACTTATCCCTAGTAAAAACTAAACAAATTGGGCATGGCCCACTAATAAAGATAAAATAACAAACAAAATTAAAAATACATTTCTGAGCATACTAAATAATATTACATTTTATCCTCGGAGACTGATTTTAAGAAACAATTAGAGACGGCTAAGGAAGTAATTTTTTATATCTATCTATAATATTCACAAATTGTTGAAATTTATTTTCAAAATCATTGTTCTATTCGCCCAACTCATAGAGCACTTCGTGAAACTTATGGTTTACATAATCGTCCATCAGAGCAGCTTATTCGTAGAACTATCGATAGATTTCGGACAACATTTTCTCTAATCGATAGAACAACAACAACAAGACAAAGAACTGTACGTACAGAAGAAAATATCGCTGCTGTAATTCATAGTGTTAATGATAATCCCGATTTGCCTATTCGTCGACGTTCACAACAATTTGGACTCTATGCATCCACCACATAGAAAATTTTGCGGGAATATCTTGGTCTACATTCATACAAGATCCAACTGGTTCAAGAACTAAAGCCACTTGACCATAATAAGCGTCGTTTGTTTGCTGATTGGGCCCTAGAACAGCTTGAAATTGATCCACTTTTTTATCGTGAAATTCTGTTTAGTGTGAAGCTCATTTATGGTTGAACGGCTATGTAAACAAGCAAAATTGCCGTATTTGGGGTGAAAACAATCCTCAAGAATTTCTGCAGATTCCATTGCATCCGGAAAAATGCACTGTATGGTTTGTTTTACACGCTGGAGGCATCATCGTCCATATTTCTTTAAAAACGATGCTGGAGCTAATGTTTCAGTGAATGGTGCTCGTTACAGACCGATGATCAATGATTATTTGCTTCAAAATTTGAATGGTATCGGCTCAGAAATGTTTTGGTTTCAACAAGATGGTTCTATACCTCATTCTGCTACCGTAACAATTAATTTATTGAAAGAAAGATTTGGCGATAACATTATTTCGAGAAATGGTCCAATGGTCCAAGATCATGCGACATAACTCCACTGGATTATTTTCTTTGGAATTACGTCAAGTCATTGGTTTATGCTGATAAACCAGAAACAATAGACGCTTTGGAAGCCAACATAACTTGTGGTACTGATGAAATAAGGCCTGAATTACTCGAAAAAGTGGTCCAAATTTGATCTGGTCGAATGCGGTTCCGTAGAGCTTGTCGTGGTGGACATATGCCGGAAATTATTTTTAAAACATAAATGTCATAAAATTATCTTTCAAATAAAAAGAGAATTTGGCTTCAATCTTAATTTAAATGTTTTTTGTTTCAATTTAAAGTTCTATCACTCTAAAAAAATACCCAATATATATTAATTATTAATATTATAATATATATATAAATCAATATTTAAATTATACGTACAAATTTTAGCTAGTGAACTCTACTTTGTTAGTTGCAAAATAATAATTATAAAAAGTTTTATCACTAATATTTGAATATTGAGTCCAAAAACAAATCCTCATTATAATATGGCTATATTGACAAATTTGTTATTATCTTCAATTTAAAAAAAAGTCCTTTGGTATTAATGTCCCAATAGATGATTTTTGACCTTTTTTTCTAGATGTTGCATTGTTCTAAATATAAAAATCGTTATTATATTCATCAGGCTCTGAAATGAAAAACATGAACTAAAGCTACAAAATCGTTTTTTTTTTTGAGTTGCAGAGGTTACGATATAACGATACAATTTTAAAATCAATACAAAACAAATATAATTTTTTTTTCAATATAAGTGAGGAAAATTTTCTGTTTTTGTGTTGATGTATCAAGTAGACTTCTTCAACTTACATTTCTATCTCGAGTGGTTTTGGTCGAATAGAAAATGTAAAATTTTTGGAAATGACAACTACTGGCCGCATGAAAGACTGTAATGTAATGGAAAACTGTTTTATTTTTTCATCTTTATTTTTATTTATGTCCTATATTTTCTATTAAATAACAATATGCTGTGTTTAGACTTTCAATGTCGGTTCTCTTATTAATCGAGTTTGGGTCTTGCTTTATAGATCATCTCATGCATCAAATGTTTTTTTAAGTTATTTTGTTTGCCCGATTTGAGCTAAATCATAATATGACACAAAAAATAAATATCATAAATAATTTGAAACATAGAGCGTTAAAACTTTCGGACAGCGAATTTCACAAAAATATCATCACTAAAATACAATCAATCCTAGAAAATAATGACTATCCCACCAAATTCATAAAGAAAATTCTTTACAAAGAAGTAACTTCGCAAAGCCAACAAACAGAGGAAAAGGAAGCCCAAAAATTTTTTAAAATAATTTACATAGAAAATTTGGCCGAAAGAATTTGAAAAATATTCACCAAAATAAACATAAACGTTGCATTTAAATCTGACAACACAGTTAAACAACTTTTCACCAAAACTAAAAGTGCAAGTCTGAAGGAATTCATTAGTGATACCATACATAAAATATTTTGCAACGACTGTCAATCAACATACATTGGTCAAACTGGTGAGATCATATCTATCAAGCAAGACCCAAACTCGATTAATAAGAGAACCGACATTGAAAATCCTAACACGGCATATTGTTATTTAATTGAAAATATAGGATATAAATAAAAATAAATATAAAAAATAAATCAATTTTCCAAACAATATTTAAATCCATTATTCTCCAACTCAAAGGTTTTGTAGCTGTAGTTCATGTTTTTTATTTCAGAGCCCTGATGAAGATATTGTAATAAAATCGAAACTAGTTGGCCTTTTTCTTAAAAAGTTGGTGTTACTATAACCCTGGACCTGTTAAAGAATTATTGAATTGTTGTATACATAGATCTCATCTTAATTAATTATGATCATTTATCTCGTGTATAAAAATTTTCTCATCCTGTGATTTTATAAATAATTTTTCAATTGGAATTTTTGCCATATTACTCAATCGCGCCTGTCCAGTTGTATTTCTAATATAATTTTTACTTCTTTTCAACGCAGAAACACTTCTTTCTGTAGAAGCAGCTGTCACTGGTAAAACAACAATAAGACATAATAATTTAAAGAGTTCTGGCGTACAAAATTTGCAGTCAGTATCGTGAAAAAAAGGTTACGTGATAATGGTTTGTGCAATTTTCTATTATATCGTTTCCGTATAGAACAGTTAATTTATTTTTCACTTGATTTATATGAAAAATATTATATTGCGTTGTCTAGTCTTTCAAAAGCTCGTGAGGAAATTCTCTTTCTTAAATGGAGAATTTTGAATTATTTAACACTTTGAAGAAATGTAGTTTTTCAATGTCGCAAAACCTAACCTCTATTTGAGTCGCTATAATGTCTAGAATTTCATAAAAAAAATTGTCTCAATTGTTGTTTTTTATCTGCATTTCAACTCCCTTGCGACGTTTTGAGTGTAAATCTGTGATATCCAACCTTTTATGAATTGTATCAATCAATTGTATATTATGAATAAAATAACATAAATAGTGGTTTTATTCATAATATATAATTATTTGGTTTCCTTAACATTCTTTATACAGATAGTCCTTGTGCTATAACAGAAGCCGTTAAATTGTCTTTCAATCTTTTAGATCAAGGCAAACCACAGAATTATTTATTTATAGTTAACCGTACACTACATTTAAATTTTTCAGTATTCATTTACCAGAAGTTTTCTAAATTGTTGAAGGGTGAGTAAATATTTTTTGTTGATTGATGTTATATTTTATTAAATATGAATTATTTGAATACTGACGAAGCAAAGTCTCTCTTAAAACTTGTTTATCAGTAATGTTTTCACATATCTTGAGTTTTTATAGAAAGTAACTTAGTTAGATATCCAATAATATTGAATATCCCAAGTGAGATAGTTTTATGATGAAATTCTTAAGATTATGTTGAACATTTTTGAAAGATATTTGTTTTTATATTGATTGATCAGCAGAAACAAAATTTTGTCTATTCAATTTAATTTATAGGATTTTGGTAAACAATTTTTATTTATTGGATTTTGTTATATCATTTGGATGTCTTATAATGAATGTTTATTTTATATGTCATTTGATATAAGTGGTACTTATATGACATTATCTTAATTTAATTCCTGAAGTTATAATTATTGAATATAATTTTTTGAAATAAAATATGTAGAAGGCTAATATTAAAATATTCAAATATTTCCTTCTTATATTTATTTATTAATTTTCATTTAAAATTCATATTTGTTGGTTTGTTTATTCCATTTGATATTATATATTGAGTTTTGATTGTATCCGTCTATTAAATATAAGCGGTGCTTATGTAGACATTAATTTAATTCTAAAAGTTTTCTGAATAAAAATTTTTTTTGAATTAAAATTGTAGAAGACAGATTAAATCTGTTTTGATACTCAAATTTTAATTATGTATAATACCTTTCCAGAAAAAATTATGTATGTATATTATATAAAGAGTAAAAATACGTTCGTGGGGTTTGGACAACAGATATCACTATTAATATATTGTTCCATTGTTTCATCTAGCAACAGCTTCATTTTGAAGGTCATTATTGGATTTTTTTTCAGTATCTTTCCTTTCGCTGAATTGTAAATACAGTTTCTATTAGCTCTGAAAGTGAAAATGTCAACTTTTGTACAGAATAAAATGTTTCTGCGGGGAGTTTTACTTTATTACTTGAGTATGAAGAAAGAGGCTGACGAAAGTCACCGTATTTCAGTTGATGTCATAGTGTAACTTAACGAACATGTCAGATGTAGTTTGCACGATTTGAAAGCGGCAATTTTGATTTGGAAGATGAAGAACGATCTGGAGCGCCACCAAAGTTTATGGATGAAGAATTAGAGGCAAGACTTGATGAAGATCCATCACAAACGCAAGAAGAACTCGGAAAAACACTTATAGTTACTCATTTGCCATCGCTTGAAAGTAATGGGAATGATCTGGAAAGTGAAAAATTGGGTGTGAATGAACTAAAGCCAATAGACGTCGAACGTTGTTTATTCACGTGTGAACAACGGCTCCAACAGCAAAAAGAAAAGAGGTTTTTGCATTGAATTGTGACTGATGATGAAAAGTTGGTTCATTACGATAATGCAAAACATCGGGCAACGTACAGATGCCTCATCATCAACGGTTAAGCTGAATATTCAATGCAAGAAGATCATGCTGAGTATTTGATGGGACCAGCTGAGTGTGGTGTATTATAAACTGCTACAATCAAACGAAAGTATCACAAGAGAGGTCTACTGACGACAATGCTTTTGAGTCAAGCATTACGAGAAAAACGGCCGCAATACGCTCTTGTATTAAAACTATTCGATTTCTGGGCATCAAATTTTTATCAAATCGATTCCAAATGCACCAGCACCAAATCTCGTGTTGCCTGTATTAGAATGTGTTGAATTGAATATCTTCGATGGATTTTGCCGAAAATTTCAACTGCTTCTACTCGCAAACTCAATTTCTCTCGAAAAAAATGTCCTGTGAAATTAACACTAATTAACTGAAGAATCATAATTTGCAGCCAGATTATGTTAGTTACACGAATATTTTCGAAGATTAGTCAGAGTTCTTCAGAACGTTATAAAATAAAACGGCCAATAAAATCTCTGGCATCACCATCCTCCATTTTGTGAACGTATTAAATCTTTCATACCAGTCCCTTAATAGCGGAAGTAAGTTTCGGATTGTTTCCGTTAAGAAAATGGCAGAATATTCGACACGGCCATTTAAATACTCTGTGCAGCATTCATAAAAGATTGATTTATATCCTAAGTTTGGTGCAGGGAGTGACTGGAATCGGCATCACGATGGGAATTGTCAACCCCATTTAAAGGAATTAATGGAACTGCTGGAAGGATGGTGTGAATCGAAATTGGACCGGCACCCATGATTTTAATGGACGGAAATGAAAGGGGAAAGAAATGAATTATTGTTTCTATGTCGCAGTCGACTACGAAATAAATAAGAAATACAACGTCCTTGTCGAATGTTAATTTGTTATTTCATAAATATACTAACTGAAAAAGAAACTGCAACACCTAGAAGGGACTGTTAATATTTTAATTTTTTTTGGTAAAACATAGATAATATAGCAAGGAGTATATGATTGAAATTTAAAGAAAAAAAACGAATGGTTTACAATTTTTTTTAATAAATTTGTTAATAATGTGTTTGTCCATCGCGATTATCTATACACTCCCCGAAACGTCTTGGCATTGATGCAATAAGATGGTCTATTTCTTCTTGAGGGATACTATCCCAAGCTACCTGTTCATGTTTCAGAGCCGCCAAAATCCGTGGGGGATGGGGTAAATTTCCAAGCCTTCTACCCATGATGTCCCAAACATGCTCTATTGGCGAAAGATCGGGGGATCTGAGCGGCCATGGCAAAAGATTCACATGGGTCGCTTCAAACAAGTTTAAACTAGCTCTGGCAACATGAGGTCATAGGTACATAAATGTAAAAAAATGGACACAAAGTCACGAAATGCAAACGAGGAGGGAAAATCGAATAAACTTTCACCAAATGTGCCGAAAATGTTAGTTTATTGGTACCGGACGCTTTTCTAGTTGGTTTACCTAATAATAAACAAAAAAGGTGCTTTGACAGTGGGTACTATATCGCATTTGTGCAACGATCTAAATCTTTTTTCGGAAATAAGTGATTCTCACCTCAAAAAACCTTAACTTTAACCTTGCCACTAACGTGTCGACAAAAATGATCGCGAAAGAAACAGTTTTATTAACTGCAGACGGTTTTGATGAAGCAAAAAATATCACAGTAATAATAATATTTTTCATGTGCCAGAACTTAGAGTGAATTTGTTGTCAGTTGGAAAAATCACCAAGAATGGATTTGATGTTTTATTCCAAAAAGAAAACGCTTTGATCTTGACAAAATGTGAAACTCGTCGCGGATCACATTGGTGACTTGTTTCATGTACGTAAACAAAAACAAATTCGAATGGAATAACACCGAATTCTGCGTTTATTTCACAAAATCAATCAAAAAAATCCTTAAAATGGCATAGACGTCTTGGACATTTGAATTTTAGAAATATTTCAGAGGCAGTCCGAAAGGGATTCATAGGAGGCTTCAAATTGAAACAACCTGCCGAAAAATTCGAATGTGGCATTTGTGTGAAAGGAAAAATCACTAGAGCTCCTTTTCCAAAGAGATCTGAAAGAGTAACGGAGCTATTGAATTTAATCCATACAGACTTTTATGGTCCAATGAGTGTGCTATTGAATGGCAGAGCAAAATACTTCGTGAATCAATCGGCGATCACTCGAGATGGTGCGAGGTACGATTTATTTCTTCGAAAAGTGAAGTTGAAGATGGTCGAGATTCAAAAGGGAAAGAAGGTTAAGTGCATTCAGTCGGACATGGGGGTGAATATATCAGTAAAGACTATGAGAAACTGTTGGAAGAAAACGGTATTATAAGACGTTAAACAGTACCCCACAACCCAGAAAAAATGGTATAGCAGAGAGGAAAAACCGTACTCTACTTGAAACTGCACGTTGCCTACTCATGCAGTCTAGCCTACCACCGTCATTCTGAGCTAGAAATCATGGTCCAATTAAAAGCCTTGATGGAAAAACACCCTATGAAATATGGACAGGTGAAAAGCCTGACGTCACTGACTTCAGAGAGTTTGGTTTTCCGGTAAACATCCTTCTATAGAATACCTGCGAAAGATAAATTTGGAGTAAGGTGCAATGAAGACATATTTTTGGGCTATTCGGAACAAACTAAAGGCTATCGTGTTTGAATACCTAGTGAAAATAAAATAGAAATAACTAGAGATATAAAATTCTACGAAGAAACAGAAAAATCCTACGAAGAATTTTCAGATTTCATTCCAGAAGGTATGCCAAATTCATTAGAATCCGAAAGTCGTTTGGAAACACCCATATCATACCTTGAAAAGAAACCGATTGGGGGAATCAATGATGTTGATATTGAGTATAGAGTGCAAGACGCCGAGGAAAATGTCAGTAGCAATGAAGGCCCAAAAATTCAAGAAATGCCTGAGGAAATTCACGTCGATTCATTTGAAGCCAAACGGGGACCCGGTTGAACAAAAATAAATAGGTCAAGGTTCAAGGAAAGACCTCGGAAGGAATACCACTATCAACTAGTAGGAGAAGAATAAGGCTCATAAAAGGTGAAAGTTGAACTCTAGAAGTTTCGATTACCATGTTTTCTTTAAGACGAGGCGTAAAACCAAAAAAGCTGTTCGATCTGACTACACTTGTTTGTTACATCTCTTCAGTTGAGGTTGACCTGCCGGGTAATTCAAAGCGTTTCTGGCAGTAACTAAAGCATTGTCGTAGCTCGTTTTCTATTAAAATGTTATATGAAAACGAGACAGCTGTAGGTTCAAATGTACCCAACCTTTTTTTAAATTACTTTAGTAGTGTTTTTCAACCATATAAACATAAGTTTTCCAATGTTTCCTCGTGTGTCAGCAATTATGATTCCATACATGAAATCAAAGTAACCGAAGATCGGGTCATCCTTATTTATGAGGCGATGCGCTGAATCGTTACATATTCCCCTTACTATTCTCTTCCGATCGTTTATGCAGTGTGAATTTCCCAGAAAATGAAAAACTGCTCACGTGGTTCCAATTGCGAAAATGGGCGATAAACATAATATTGAAAATTATAGGGCCATGAGCAAATTAAGTATTTTAAGCAGAATCCTCGAGTTTTTCGTTCGTGATGGGATGATGAATTCAGTAAAATCTCTTATTATTCTTGAACAACATGGATTTATTCCTAAAATATCTACTGTCTCTAATCTGGTACTTTATTCAGAGTATCTTCTTGAAGCAATGAACAGCCAGATGCAAGTTGATTCTATGTACACTGGTTGATCATAATATCTTGATGAAAAAATTGTCTCAGATAGGTGTGCATGGTGACTTGATACGTTGGTTATCTTTATATCTCAATAATAGATATCAAATTGTTGCCGTTAACGGATATTTTTCATCATCTTACTGTGTGACCTCGAGGGGCCTCAAGGGTCTCTCCTTGGGCCTCTTTTATTTATAATTTATATTAATGATATAAGTGAATGTTTGAAATTTTGTATATTTTTGATATTTGCGGACGATGTGAAGATGTTTTTCCGTATAGCTGAGGCTTTGGAGTGCATTAACTTCCAACAAGACTTGAATGTATTCATGAGTGATCTGGGTGTAATATTTGATACGAGAATGTTGTTTGATTCACACATCGATTATGTGGTGACCAAAAGTAGCCAGATGCTGGGATTTGTGATGAGATCTTGTAGGCCTTGAAGGCGCTAAATTCTGCCTTCATTTACACTAGATTATCTTATGCATCGGTTGTTTGGTCGCCATAATATGATATCTACAAGCACAAATTAGAGATAGTGCAGAAAAAATTTCTGAGATATTTAGATTATAAGGTTACAGGTAGTTACAATTTCATGGCGAGTATGACTAGCCTTAGAAAAAATTATGGGTTAGTCTCATTAGAAAACTGTCGGGGGCATAGCGATGTTATATTTTTGTATAAATTGTTTAATGGTTGCGTTGACTCTCCAGCGTAGCTGACCTATGTGAGCATTCATGTTCCACCTAGACCGTTAAGAGGTTATGAGGTTACGTTTCATAGAACAAATTTGAAAAAGCACTCTCCGTTAAACAGCACCATGAAAATATATAATTATAAGTAGAAGGACAATGATATATTTTTCTGTCAATTGGTTCATTCAAGAGAAATGTTAAGCTGTTAAATTAAGATTTTATATTTTTTTAAGTTTCTTAGGTGTTACAAGTTTAATTTTCTCAAATTGGAGGGATGTGTAAATTCGGGGATTATCTGATGTTGCATATATTGTAAAAGTTTTTGTATTTTACCGTCATTTTGGGCTTATATCCTATTTGACCAATAAATTAATAAATAAATAAAACCAACTACCATGAATACCTATGAATACTCAGTCTAACAGAATAGACTTTTCATCAATCATTCTTGGATTTTCAGAGCCCAAAATGCGATAATTCTGTTTAGTTATATATCCACTGAGGTGAAAATGACCCTTATCACTGAACATGATTTTTCGATGAAAAACCGGATCATTTTAATGCATTTCAAGGAGCCAATCAGCGATGATACGACGTTGCTGGTGATCGACCGTCTTGAAGTCTTGTGTTAACTGAGTTTTAAAAGCTTTAAAATCTAAGTCTTAATGCAAAATAGATGTCGTTTGTGGAATGCCCAATTCCTAAGATCGACGAGGAATCGACAAACCTGGGTTTTCGTCACGGGCTATAGAAGCAATATTCTCAGTTTTTCTGGAGCGACGCATACGGTTTAGATTCTTCACATCACTAACTTGTGTTATTAGCTCAAAATTTTTCTACCAGTTTCACTATTTCCGGCCGAGAAGGTGCTTCACAACGACCGAAAAGTGCTTTACTTTTACGAACTGTGACTGCAAAATTTTCCTCATATTTGTAGTGAATTTTAACAATTTCATTGCGTTGTTGAAGCCTGTATCGTTGCATTTTCAGTAACAAGTTTTTACTTGTTAAATGTCAAAAAATCTCAACTGCCCACATAGCGGGGTATTCAAAATGAAACCTCTTATCAGAAAACCTGTTAATTTATTTCATTTATTTAATCCATTTGTTTTTACTCATCATATGGTTTCATCCTGCGAGGTGAAGTAAATATGACAGAATAAAAGTTCCTAGTTTTTATATGTATTCTAAGTTGCAACTTTGTAGTTTTGATCATTTCAAAATAACTTTTCTATCTCTATATTAGATGTTTTTGTCAACAATCTACAATCTACAAATGATATCAAGATAAATGCTACAAGAAAATCAGCTGAAACATTATATTATTATATTTTTCATAACATGGAAAAATAGAAAACTTTGACAGGTACAAATCTCCTTTTAAACACAAAGAGGGCGGTCTCATATAAATCCACCGCATGAAAATTAATTACACCAATTTCTTATCTAATTGGAGTTAAGATTACCCTAAAGTTCAGCTAAGGCCACCGCTGTTTTTGACGGACGCTTCTCTTTTCGTATGTCCCATAAATTCATCAGAATGTCAATGTTTTTTTTCTTCCTGACGTTTTCAATAAAACCTTATGAGGTGAGCGAGGGGTAAATTCACTCAAAGCTCTCCTACCTGCGTTGAATTTAAATTTTGACTAGTTGAGATATTGGGTCGATTTATCCTCGGATGAATTTAACACATTATCTACTTTCTTGTTATTGAAATTGTATAAGCTTTGTTCCCACAAGTTGAAAAGCTTCAGGGCGATTTCAGGAAACACTTAGGAATTAAAAGAGGCTGCAAATTTGTTTCTTAATTTTTTTCAGAATATTATAATGTGTTATATCATAATAAAAAGCTTCACAAAAGTTGGGGAAGATCACAAATTCTGAATCTATTTCTATGAAGGGTTTTTTAATCACGGGTTTCATTTTGATATTAAAAAAAACGTGTATATTTCAAGAGAAATCAGTGGATGTTTATTTCATTGTGAACAGAAAGGTATGCCATATTTTTCATAAAATTTTCCATGACCAATTCGCACATTTGCGCTATATATCCTCCTTAAGGTCTTGAATCGATTGTGGAGCATTGGCATAGACCTTATTTATCACTTGTCCCCAAAGAAAAAATCTAAAGGTGTTAAATCACAAGATCTCGGTGGACAATTGTGATCACCTCTTCGGGAAATAACACTGCCAGGAGTAGACTCAGTGGTGAATCCATAGTAGGCCGTTTAAATGTCCGTATATTTTATTGTTAAATTGAAAATAGTTTTTAAGCAGGCATTGTTATAAAAAGGCGATGAAATCACTGTGTAACGCGGGATTTACATGTGATTTTTTAAGAATTTCTGAGGCTAAATGGATGCTATCATTCCTTGGTATATTAAGCAACATATTGTCTACATCCAGGCATACTAGGTAGGAATTATTTGGTAAAGTAAAATTTTTTAATTCCGCTGTTATTTCTATGGAATTTTGTATTGTGTATTTCG
The DNA here is from genome assembly GCA_034642435.1 of Megalocaria dilatata. Classification (NCBI taxonomy): domain Eukaryota; kingdom Metazoa; phylum Arthropoda; class Insecta; order Coleoptera; family Coccinellidae; genus Megalocaria; species Megalocaria dilatata. Next base: position 27,514,265 of record CM067859.1, read on the forward strand.
GAGTAGAATTAGTAAGTCTTTTAAAAATTCCATTTAATTCTTTTTCTATTTTATAGGTAGGGCTACTAATAAAGGAAACAACTGGACGAACTGGTGCATCTTCTTCGTGAGTTTTTATTAGACCGTAGAGTTTTGGTGGGCTTGGATTTATATTCATGAAATGAAGATTTGATTCAAATAAAGAGATTTCTGGCAAACTATTTCCTAATGAATTTAAGTCGTCGGGTCAATAGGAATTTCTACGATATTTTGATTTTTAATGAAATCATTCATTTTCTATATGTATCGGTTGTTTTTTTAGAGTGATAGAACTTTAAATTGATATAAAACACATTTAAATTGAAAAAGGTTGAAGCCAATTTCTTTATTTGAAAGATAACTTCATGGCAATTATGCTTGAAAAATTATTTCCGGCATATGTCCACCACGACTAGCTCTGAGGAACCGCATTCGACCAGATCAATTTTGGACCACTTTTTCGAGTAATTCAGGCCTTATTTCGTCAATAACACGAGTTATATTGGCTTCCAAAGCATCTATTGTTTCTGGTTTATCAGCATAAACCAATGACTTGACAAAACCCCAAAGAAAATAATCGATTGGAGTTATGTCGCATAATCTTGCAGGCCAATTAATTGGACCATTTCTAGAAATAATGTTTTCGCAAAATCTTTCTTTCAATAAATCAAAATGTACGGTAGAGCAGCATGAGGTGTAGCACCATCTTGTTGAAACCAAAACACTTCTGGGTCGATACCTTTCAAATTTTAAAACAAATAATCATTGATCATCGATCTACAACGAGCACCATTTACAGTAACATTAACTTCAACATCGTTTTTAAAGAAATATGGACCGATGATGCCTCCAGCGTGTAAAGCATAGCATACAGTGCATTTTTCAGGATACAATGAAACCTGCAGAACTTCTTGAGGATTGTTTTCACTCCATATACGGAAATTTTGCTTGTTTACATAGCCGTTCAACCAGAAATGAGCTTCATCACTGAACACAATTTTACGATAAAAAAGTGGATCAACTTCAAGCTGCTCGAGGGCTCAATCAGCAAACAAACGACGCTTATTATGGTCAAGTGGCTTTAGTTCTTGAACCAGTTGGATCTTGTATGGGTGACGAATAGACAAATCTCGATCATCATTAACACTATGACTTACAGCAGCGATATTTTCTTCTGTACGCTGCTCTGATGGACGACTATGTAAACCATAAATTTCTATAAAATTGGCGAATAGAACACTGATTTTAAAAATAAAGTTAATCAATTTGTAAACGTTGTTGCGGCGTGAGTCTTTCCATGATAATTTGTCAATGCTTACTGAACGTAAATGTCAAAACAACATGGCTTTTACCTTCTGTCAAATCACAGTTATCCCTATCGAAATTTCGATCACTCTAAAAAAAATACCCGTTACTTCAATCAGATAATTTAATTCGACAGCAATAATCTAAAATAGCTATAAACCAACTTTATCCCATCATAAAAACTAAAGAACACAAAGAATTAATTTCTCTATCGTACTTCGGTAGCATAAGTCAAAAAGTGGCCAATAGTTTTTCAAAATTAGATGTTAATATGGCTTTCAAAACACAAAACAAATTATCATTCGTATTATTTAACGTAAAGGACCCAACTTCAAACATTTGCCATCCTTCAGAAGCAATAAGAATGATTCGAAATGTTGAAAATTGGATGCCGTATGAACTAAAGCCAATAGACGTCGAACGTTGTTTTCCACGTGTGAACAACTGCTACAACGGCAAAAAAGAGAAGAGTTTTTGCATGGAATTGTGACTGGATCCATTACTATAATCAAAAACGTCCGACAACGTATGGATGTCTCATTATCAACTGTCTAGCCAAATATTCATGGCGAGAAGTAGTGTGAGCTACTACAATCGAACAAAAATATCACAGGGGAGGTCTACCGATGATAATGGATGCTTTTTAGCCGAGCTTTGTGAGAAAAACGGCCGCAACATACCGACAGTCACGGAACATTTATTGACAATGCATTGATGTACTTAGAAACGCTCAAATGGTAAGTTCTACCCCACTCGCCGTACAGCTCAGACATTGCTCCTTCCTATTACCATCTTTACCGATCGATGCACCATGACTTGTCTGACCAGCACTTCTCCAATTACGATGAAGTCTAAAAATGGTTCGATGCCTGGATAGCGGCCAAAAAGCCGGTCTTTTTTCGCGATGTTTTTCGTCAATTGCCAGAAAGATGGGAAAAAATTAATGGCTAACGACGGATAGTAAATTTTTTAATTCTCAAAAAAACCGCACGAACTTATTCATACTGCTAGTAATATTCCACAAATTTCCTACATGAATTCAAGAAATTCATCGAAATAACCTCTCTTTAAAAAGCTCTTTCAGAAAACAGGCAGCACATCTTCATAACAGCGTTTGAGCCTCCCATCGATAATCATCCTTCAACGTCTGTGTAAACTGGGGAGTCAAACGCTGTTTTGAAGATGTGCTGCATATTTCATGAAAAGTTTTTCAAAAAAGCTTTTTAAAGGAGGATTTTTCGACGCATTTTTTAAGTTTTGTAATAGAATTTGATTTTTACAATGTCGTTATGGAACAACTGTATCCGTAAAAAGGTCCGCCAGGTCGAGTCAGTATTCTATATTTCCTTCACATTCTTTTTAGCTTCTCTTAATATTGTAGGATGTTTGTTAATTCTATATCCGGAAAAAACAAAGCTCAATTGTGATTATTTAATATATATTTTTAATTCTTGAATCAGAAAACCATAACAAATCTTATTTACTAATACAACCTCCATTTTACTGTAAACACTTGACTGTAAAACTGACTGAATTAAAGCATCTTTATTTCATGGCGCTGCTTGTTCTACTTCAATCTTCATTAGTCCCCATATGTTTTCAATGAGACTAAGATCTGGTGAAGCTGCTGGCCATGAAATGATTGTCACTTCGTTTTCTTGAATCCAAGCTTGAGTAAAGGTCGAAGTATGGCATCTTGCATTATCCTGCTGATAACGCCACCCCTCTGGATATAAAGCATACGCCGTTTCAAGGAGAATATCGTTTATAATGACACAATACTTTTCACTATTAATGATACCATCAACAATACAAAGAGGCGTAGCTCCACGCTGGAAATTTTGCGCCCCAAACCAATATTTTAGTGAGAAATTTGGAAATTTGAACGGTAACAGGTTGTTTGATAGGATTTTCAAGTGATTCCCACCAAGTTAAAAATAACTTTCATCAGATATAAACACATTATTGAAATTATCGTCTTGAAAACGTTGACACAATTCTATCTTTCTTTCCTTTTGTAAATGTGTCATTTTAAATTGTTTCCTTTAATCTTAGGCCTTCCTGAAACTGGTCTATGCCTCATATCCATGCCATTTTTTATCCTCTTTATTGTCTCATATACAGTACTTTTTCCCAGCTCAGTCAATTGCACTAATTTTGTAACGTTTCGAAAACCTTTTCTCTACAAATATTCTACTGGTTTTTTTTTCTTGTTCCAACATTATTTCATAAATTGTATACCTGTTGACAATCAACAATATTTGACAAATGGTGTTGCCATGCAAATTTGACCATAGCCGACTATCTGCACAACTTATTTTATATATTACTTTTTGTTAGAATATTACACAAAAGAAGTATATAAAAATTATGAAAAATAATAAATTCCGGATACTTTCTAGATGGACTATATATGTTGACTAAACAGAAACAGTGTTTCTAAGATATTTTATTTTAATTTTTTAAATTTTCAAGAAATATTCCGAAATTAAAATTTGTAGAGGGTGTATAAGAATTAAGTGATATTCAAGATAGCAAAACCATCTACCAAGTAATAAACACCCTTTCAATTATTTTACTCAACAAATATGGTATACTCAGAACCACTTTGGTGCCCTCTATTCATCGCTAACGTTTTTCTTCTTCTATTGGAACATCCAGTAAGTGGAATTTGTAAAATTTGTCAAGTTTCCTAGGACAAATCGAGCCAATCCAATTTGTGAACTCTAATACCAACGAAAACAGGTCCACGCTAGGCTTAACCATTTGATTTAATGCTACCAGAAAGTATTCACGAATTCAAATGAAGCTCTCCAAGATCCGTGACTGCTTTATACAAAAGTCGTACAATTAACAAATGAGATGTAATTTGTTCACCGAACTGTCCGGAAAAAATTGGATAGTTCTTGGGTGGGATACAGAAATTAATCTGCTACAAAATTATTCTTTTATTAATAACGTGTCTGGTGATTTTTCAATTCTCACTCCCTGGTCAAATAGCGTATAATCTTCGGGCCCGATTCCTAGATGGGATGAAACGAAATATCACACCGAAAAGTACGGCGTAATAATGGGGCAAGAAATTGATTATTAATGCTCTAAAATAGATGCCGACGTTAGAACCTTGTTCATGAATAATTTCAGGGATTATCAACTTCAAAGCTAATATATTATTGGGAAGGAGATCTTGAGAGTTTGTTCGTGAAAAATTATGTGTAGTTTATCCTGTGGCAGATTCTGATGTTATGGTTATATTCTGCTCAATTACTTTCATGAGAACAATAGATTGTTTCACTAGTTGAAAAAAACATGAGCATTGTTGTATCTATGATTATTTCGTCTTGAATGAAAAACAATATTCTGTTTTCGCTAATATTTCATTTCACAACGATTGTTTCGTCATACCATGACTTCATCAGGTAAGTACTACTAGATACTGATTATACAATGCTCGAAACTATCTGTCGCCACCCTATTTTTTGACAAGGAATCACCCCCTAAATTTTTCGTAACTATTGAATAGTTACGAAAAAAGTTATTTTTTTGAGTCCCCCCTGCTTAGTTACATAACCCTAAGGATGGCGCCCGAAAAAACAGTTTTTAATTTTTTTCTTAAAAACCACAAAACTGACAATAATTATAACTGAATCAATTTTTATATACCTTTTATCAAGTATGAACCTCCATTTATTTTATTTTATTCATAATATAGACCTCTATATAATTCATTCAATTAAAAAAATTTAATCAAAATGTAAAAAAAAGTATATTTCTATTTTAGTAGATATATTGAATTCTCAAATTTCGTACAACATTCCAAAAGAGCATCTACAGAATATAAAGAAAACCGATAGAAAATAAAAAACCTACATGGTTGATACAATACTTAATTAGGTATTTCGAAAACAAATTTCACATACAAATTGACATAAAACACATTCTTCGGAACAACGTTTTAGAATCCGAATCATCTTCAGTCAACTTTCAAAATGAAAAATGAAATCTACCAAGAAAAATTATAACATTACATTAAAATATAACACCATCTACAACTCAGAAAAATGTCAATTCCATGATCAAAAATACAGAAATATTTTCCAAGTCACGAAAATATCATAAATAGAAGGTACTTTCAAAATCCAATACTACTCTGTCAAGAAAGTACCGGGAATTTTCAATTAAAACAACATTTTCACATTTAATCGTCAAAATTTATTGGGTCGCCTTCAAAATAGGCTCCATTTGCTCCAATACATCTATGCCAACGGCACTTCCAATTATCGAAACATTTTTTATAGGCGCTTTCCGGGATGGACTTTAGCTCTCGCGCCGAATTTTGTTTTATGGCTTCAATCGACTCAAACGGGTGCCACGAAGGGGCAATTTTAGTTTTGGGAAGAGGAAAAAATCGCAGGGAGTCAAATCCGGCGAATACGGTGGTTGCTGAAGTACGCTTGTTGAGTTTTTGGCGAGAAAGTCAGTCACAATCGTAGCTCGGTGAGAAGGCGCGTTATCGTCATGCAAAATCCATGAGTTGTTCGCCCACAAATTTGGCCGCTTCTTACGGATACGCTCACGCAAACGCTTCATAACGCCTAGGTAATACTCCTTGTTTACCGTCTGTCCCTCTGGAACGAATTCGTAGTGCACCACGCCACGGATATCGAAGAAAACAATGAGCATCACCTTCATTTTCGAGCGGCTTTGGCGTGGTTTTTTCGGTTTCGGCTCATTTTTTGCCACCCATTCCGATGATTGCTGGCTTGTTTGCATATCGTACTCGTAGACCCAGGTCTCATCACCAGTTATAATGCGTTCCATGAATGTAGAATCGGAATTACAGCGATCCAGCATGTCTGAAGCAAGCATGTTCGCGATGACGTTTTTGAAGAAAATTCAGGTCTTTCGGTACGAGTCGTGCGGCCACCTTTCTCATGCCCAAAATATCAATCAAAATCGTACGTGCGGACTCGTGGGATATCTGCCTCATTGCCCCGCCAGATTTAAATCGATAATTCCCGGTACTTTCTTGACAGAATGTATATCAAAGAACACTCACGAATGAGGGAAAACAAAAACAGAAGTGTTTTATTTATTATATACTAAATACAGAATAAAATGAATTTAATGGGTATATTCTTGAAGAACGTTAACATTTAATTTTGAATAAAAGACAGAATAATTCTTTAAAACCTCATATGGATAATGTATTTAATTCTAAGTTGAATCAAAATGTCTTAGAAAAATTAAATTTCTATTTTGTAGACATATGGAATTCTGAATTTTCGCACAAAATTCAAATATCTAAACGAATTCATAGCAAATATAAAAATTGAAAGAAAATATAAAACACATATGAGACCTTACTGGAGATGTTGAGTATGAGTTCCAAAAGTTGTTCGGAAGAATTTGTTATATTTTAATTTTATATAAGGCAATTTTTGGCACAAATCTGTTAGTCAAAATGCTTAACTGAAACAGTATTGTATCAGCAACGTAGATTTATTATTTTCTTTATTTTTTATAGACAATATTTTGGAATGTTGTGAGGAATTTGAGAATTCCATATGTCTACTAAAATAAAAACCTATTTTTTCATAGATAAATTATATAGAGGTTTCACAGAACAATTCTCTTTTAATATTTGTAATAAAATATTAACCTCCTTCAAGAATACATCCATTATATTTATTTCATTTCAAAGAACTCTTGCAAAGAGAGTTAACAACGTTGAAATATTTCCTGAAACAGAAACATCCTTTACAGATATAGAATGTGAAGCCAAAATATATTAATTCAATTGAGAAAGAAATTAAAGAATTAAACGAGTTATTGGAATATATCTTGAAACAGAAACAATTAGAATGGAAATTGCATGTGAATCCTGAACGTATAAAAAAATAATTGAGAAGTTATTGAGGTAAATTTTGTAATAGAAACAGCCGAAATGAATAAAAATTAAATTGTATATTGCAAAAATTTTGCTTTGACGGTTTCTATTACAAAAATTAGAACTTAGAATTGAAAGTTGAAATATTTTTAATTGGAATATCTGCTTATGTGTGTCGATAGCCAAGTGGTTAGAGCCTTGGGCTGGAAACCGAAAGGTTTCCAAGTCCCGTCAAGTAGAAACCAAATTTTCTAGTTAGACGGGTTTCGGTCGAAAATTTACAGTGCTGGGACCTAAAAGTGGCCTAAGATTGTAGTAACAAAGCCTAACACAACTAAAATCCTAAATCGCACAAGCTGAAAAATCTTCTGAGGGATCTTCATAGAAGATCTAGAAGTATCAGGATAATATATCATAATATCATAATAACTGCTAAGTACTCTGAAGATTTTCCTGATTTACTATTTGCAATTTAAATCCCTTTCCTAAATGGTTTATTTCTTTTTCATCAAATGCAACATTAGAAAAATTAATACATTGCGGACAAAATTGATGGACTGAAAAAGATTGTTAACTATTTTTGATACTGAACTGTTTCAGCCGTTACTATTTGGTAGTTGAGAATAATTAAAACAAGTTGTAGAAATAACTATATTTTACTATCAATAAATTGATATTTTACACATTTGCAGAAATTAACTATCCCATATTTAGACAACTCTGTACTGTTTGAAGATGAGATAGTTAATTCCCGAAACTCGAGTCACAATTAAATGTGTAAAATATCAATTTATTGGTAGTAAAACATAGTAATTTCTAGAACTTGTTTTAACTTTTTTTGAGTTTTGAATTTTTCTGATAATAAATTAAATTTTGTAATTTCTTATTCTGTGTTAAATTTAATTGTGTATAATTCCGTTTATATACTTTCTAGTTTTTATATCAATAATATCAAATTCAATAAAATATAGTCTAAATGTTAACGCAGAATGAAATACCTTTACGTATAAAATCAAATTCTCGAACATTTACTGTTAAAGGAATTTTTCCAAATTCTCTTGAAATTCTAAAAAATTAAATTAACTCAATCCTTAATTTTTTAAGATAACGCGGCAAGAAAAATTACAATGTGCTTAATAATAACTGGACATAAATAATTGCTGCTTCTCGAATGGGTAAGTTGACCAAAAGAAAAATGACTCATTTATTTTTTAATACATCTTTTAATAATATTTTATTTGATATTCCATATTAAGAGGACTTTTGGCATTTTTTTTTATTCTACATTTATTTAGAATATATTATATTATATATTCTGATTTATAGACTTTATTATCACTTTGTTTGTGAAATTATTCAATTATAATATTCACTTTAATTGGACGAAAATAATTATAAAATTATCAAAATTAATTCTTGCATATATATAATTACAATAATAACCTGTAATTAATAATAAGAAGCGTAGGTGCACAATTTTTAAGTGTTTAGGGTATGTGCTGCCATCTCTAGTGGAGATCAAGAAACAGTGCATGTGATTGTATGAATAAATGATGTTTCCATTGAATAGGTATTGCTTGCTCTGTTATGAATCAAATAGAAAAGTATTCACTTTCTTCTGAAATCCATTCTAATTGAAGAAATTTGCTACCATAAATGATGTCTGATTCATTTTGGTCCAATGTTTGGTATACTCAGCAAATACCTTGTTCATATTTTTGGCGGATGCGCTTTCTGTGAGATAGAATACATTTGTGTTCTCTTGTGTATCCAGGTAAACCCTTCATACTTTCTTTTTATTCACTTTTATTGAGAGCTGAATAGTTCTACGAAGTAATAATATTCAATGAAGTTAAATCTTGTTTCTTAATATCATCATCATCATACAGCTTCATGTATCCATTGTTGGACATGGGCCTCCTCTAAACGTTTCCTAATATAGATATAATTAAAGTTTAGCGCATCCACCTTAATTCAACAAACATTTACACTTCTTGCTTAAAGATATCTTTCACCATGTGAGATTGAGTTTTAGATACTAGGTGATTATATCGAAAGTATGTTAATGAAAGTAAATGTCAATTTTGAGTAATGCATTGTAACATATATCTATATTCAATTATGCAGCAATTCAATTTAACATTTCTTGATTTCACGAAATATTTCAAATTTTTCCATAAAATCGATTATATCTCAGTGATCATAGTGAAGATCTTAAGGAATGCGGGTTCTTATGAGGGAGGTTCTACCTCTTAATTAGGGAGGCGGAATTTCGTTCCGAGCATGCGCATATGAACTCTTCGGACAGGCGTGTTGCGCATCTCTGCCTGTTCCTCCAATTGTCTCTGTACCTTGTTATGGTGGGGGTGCTGGTCATGACTGAAATCCTAGTGTCATTGAAAAAGCTGAAATGGAGGATAGAGTTATGATGCCTTAAGCAGAGACTTTCATTCCAACTTCCTTTCTTTGTTTCTTACTTGCATACCATGCCATCATATTGTCTCACAACCGTCCCTATCCTTTCAACAAAGCTTGGAATCGTACGGAGTAGTTGTGGCTCTGGAGGTTGACGAAATCATGCTATCCTGTGATCGATTAGTTTTGTACTCCATACACGGGCGAAGACGAAACCCTGCTGAATCTCAGCACGGGCTTTCCAACCTTCGTAACTTATCCGCTTCGGGATCCGAAATGGTCCGCTGGAGGGAAAAGGAATACTACGACGTTTCAACCTGGTTGGACCTGGGAAGACTCGTTCTGCTCGCCCTAAACTTCGGCCTCATCTTTGGATCCTTAAGCTCCCGCTGCGGAGTTCTGAATGGTCCTCTGGAGGAAAAAGGGAGACTACGATGTTTCGACCAGGGTGGGATCTTGGAAGACTTGCTCTGCTCGCCCCCACCTTTGGCCCCATTGGTGGATCCATAAGCTACTTATCCGCTGCGGGGTCCGAAATGGTCCACTGGAGGAAAAAGGAAGAGACTACGACGTTTCGACCAGGGTGGGATCCGGGAAGACTCGCCTTCTGTTTGCCCCAACTGCAGCCAAATTTTTTGATCTACTTCGGAGACTCGCTTTTAGCAGTCGAACAGCAACAGCGGTCCTTCTGGCGAGGGGTATCCCTGATGAAAAGCTGTTATTTGTATTATTTCTATGTTTCGGTCTTTCATAAGCACCAAATAGGGACACTCTGCTCATATAGCTGAGTGCTGGGGTCGAGACGGCGATCCCTTTGGAGGAGGGGATCCGTGCCGGTTCCTCCTCAGTTGTACTGGCACAGATTCTCTATTATTTTCCTTCAAACAACCTTTCTTATTTTTTAGTTTATCGGGCGTCTGCTGGAGTGTCAAAACTTGAACAGAAACCTGGGACAGCAATGATGACAATGGTACTTCAACGTTAGTTAAGAGTTCTGCCCACATACCGACATGTACAATTCTGAGTATGTTCCTCGTTGGACGCCCCCCATGATATTAGAGCTGTCACAGTGGGGGCGCTCGTCTTGACTGGGACTCTAGTTTTATCGCAGTGAAATGGATGGTTAACTCTGGGTGCCTAACGTAATGCCATTCGCGCCAATCACTGAACCAGCGTGGTGGAAGATCCACCGAATGGGGCCCTTGTTTCACCGTAAGGTGAAATGGAGGGCTGAGCTGCGTTGATCAGCTCAGTGGCAAGGGAGTCTGTCGCAGCACAGGATCAATTGAAAGACTCCACAAAGGTTCGTGGGTCTAGTCGTACGGGCCTGATTGACGGTGCTCGTACCAGGATCAATTGAGGCATCAATCTTAGTTCATGAGACTGCGTTCGGGTGGATGGATAAGAAGCCCCTTCGGCGTGTAAGTTGCGTCCCAATGAACTCGGGTACTGACAATGCAGAACGAGGTTGGATAGTGCTTCGCTGCTACCAGTCAAAGGATCTCGAACTGAAGCCGAAACTGGAAGCTGGTGGAGTCAGCTCTTCGAAGTGGTTCTCGCCATGCGCGATGATAAAGCGCAACCGTCATCACACTTTCTGCCTCTTGGGGCAGACTGTGGAGACTGCTAACTAGTCACTTGGTGAAGGAGCTACGCTCACATGCCAATACACTAAATGGTAGAATTCACGTGTTCCTCGTTGGAACGTCAGTCATTGAACGCTTGTTCTCTGCCCTACTTAACCACGGTGAGGACGGATGCGTAAGGTATTGTCTGCCACCAGTCGCGCCCCCTTCGCTACATCGAATATATGTTTTAATCTAGTTGGTTCAAGAAGTAGTTCTCAAGCGCAAAGAACAAAGTTTGTTCATTTTGCCAAAGACACAAAGACTATATCAGTGGTCGGCATCTTCGCGAGTTCTATAATTTGAGCGACTTTTGTCTTTTATGCTATGCACTTTCGACTTTTGTCTTTGGTCAAAACTCAATTTTTTTTTTTCATTGAGATTTTGAATCTTTCAAATTTCAATTTTTTCGGGCAAAATGCTTGTTCCGACACTGGTCATTGTTGTGTAGAACGATCACTAAATCTATGAATGAAAAATCAGTGCAATCACGAATTATCAATTCACGCGAGCAAATATCAACATAATAACTTGTTTTTTCGCCCCAATTTCACATAATTCTCAATAAGATGTCGACCGATCGTCATTCACGAAGTCGATCGATAATCCGAAATTCGAAGGAAGGAAAAAAACAATTCTGAAATGTCATTTTCTTTTCGAAATTCCGTTATCTGACCGTGGTTCGATTCACAGCCCGTGCAGACAAAAAAAAAGACGATCGCTGGAAAAACCGTGTCCCCGCTCTTTTTCATGAAATCTGTTAATCAACTATGTTAAAGGTCAATTACGTTCCATCAATTCAGCATCAGTATTCAAGAAGTGTTTATTGATGACACATCGAGTGAGATTTCAAGATGAAGTACTTCAACGTTTTAGGATTCTTCTTCATCGTCTACATTTTGGTCGTAGTTTATTCTGGTGGTGAGTATTTTTCTTTATTTAAAGCGAAAAAATTATTTTACAACTATTCGTGAAAGCTAAGACATAGATAAGACTGAATGATTCCTTCACCCTCACTCTTTATATTCGGAATATAGATATACATATATATTAAAAGTATTATTCAAGACATAATACAGAAAAAAATAAGCCTGAATGTTCATTATTAATTCTATAGATTTTTCGCATTTTATCATAATTTTTTCCTCATCGTATTTTACTTTAAATTACTTGAATTCCCATTACAAAATATATACGAGTATTCAGAAAAATATTGTCTGACTCTTTGGATTGAACTTTGAAAACAAACAAAAAAATCTCTAGGCAGATTTCAATTTTATACTTTAAATATTCAACATTTTATATAGAACGTCTTTTTCCTGTCATATTTTGCTCTTTTGTAGCCATTATCATAGTAATTATACAAAACATTGAAATTGAAACAAGTTTATTAACAACTGTTAAAAAATTTAAAAATCAATACAGAGGAATATCGATTGAAATTTTTTACACCATTTTATCAATAAATTTTTTTGTCTGGACACATTTTATTCTGCTTGTTTGTTTCTATTTCATATTATTTCGATAAATTATCAAAATTATTGGAAGTATTGCCCGATTCAAATCACAATTAGGTGCTTGATTTTAATTCTGTAATATCATTTATCTTCCATTAAATCAACATCAGTCATATTTCCTTATGCTTTTTTTTTAAGTTTCTGTTATCGAATTATTTCCAAAACTCTACCTACATTGAAAATTATTAGATACATTTCAGTCCAGTTTTACTTTGAAATCATTTGCTTTCAGCATTTCTTGAAACAATGACTTCATACATATATAAAATACCAGCGATATGAAACTGAACGCCAATGAGACTGACGTCAATTTAATTGTTTATGTCGGAGAATACTTAAACGGCAGAATAATCCGGTCAAGACTTTATGAGTTGATACTGCAAAAAAAGTTTTATCGTAAAAGTTGAGTCGGTTATTAATTCGAATATCGAAAGTAGAAAATGCTGGAAATTGTCAAATTTGTTTTAATGTACTAGTCTTCATATCATAAATAAATCAAAACAGATTTTTTCATCATTAGTTGCTATATACATACACAAGACATTATACATAACGATTAATATATTAATTATACATACACAAGACATAATAATGGTTATTAATTATACATATCCATTAATACTAATGCAACGTGTACTTTGTGTGATAATTCATTTTAAAACTAAAATAAATAAGAAATTACTTCGTTTTCTATCACTATTTTATTATTGAGTACAGTGACCCGATTTTGGCAGTCTAACTACATTTTTAAATTGGTATATAATAAGCTGTATTTGAAAGGCTTTCATACATTCAACGAAGGGTTCGGTTTAACTTAAATTATAAACTCTTGAATTATTAAGCCGGTTGTTTTTGTAAAGAAACATCTTTTCCTGTTATTGACATAAAAATATATCTACTATAATAATAAGAATCATCACAGTTAAATTTAAAAACTTTTAAAATTAAATTCAGTAATTGTCTTACAAAATTAAATTAACACTAATCACACAGTATCAAAAAATCCAAAGTAAATGTAGGATATTGATAGAACTTACTTAATAAACAAGTGGAAGCAGCGCTGTTTCATATCGGTATTATGAAAAACAGATTCCACTCTAAAAATGTTCAACATAAAATTAAAAAACTCTTCGAAACAACCTCTCTGTAAAAAACCTCATTCAAAAATCTCTTCAAAACAATGCAACACATCTTCAGGAAGGCATTTGAAAATCTCACCCATAATCTTCTATCCACTTCCATGTCAGCAAAATAAAAACAACCAATAAAATATCTTTCATAGTTATAGGACCACGTGTATCTAGAAAAGAAAGAACGCAAATAGTCAATTTAGTGGCTAGACTAAACAACCATTTTCATTCAATGCTTGTCCACAGAATATACCGTACATTCAATATTATTTTAAATTGATTTTACAATAAGAATATATATTGGTGATTTCTTTATATCTTTATATATCCAGAAATTATACTGAATTTAAATTTATTTAAATACTCCTATCAAGTATCGGGTGTTTTTTTAGAGTGATAGAACTTTGGATAGGGATAACTGTGATTTGATAGAGGGTAGAAGCCATGTGGTTTTGACATTTCTGTTCAGTTACCATTGCCAAAATAATAATGGAAAGACTCACGCCGCAACAACGTTTACAAATTGATGAAATTTATTGTCAACATGAGTGTTCTATTCGCCAAACTTATAGAGTTTCGTGAAATTTATGGTTTACATAATCGTACATCAGAGCAGCTTATTCGTCGAACTATCGATAGATTTCGAACAACATTTTGTCTACTCGATGCAACAACAACAAGACAAAGAACTGTACGTACAAGAAAATATCGCTGCTGTAAATCATAGTGTTAATGATGATCCAGATTTGTAAATTCGTCGACGTTCACAACAAGTTGGACTCTGTGCATCCACCACATGAAAATTTTGCGTAAAGATCTTGATCTACACCCATACAAGATCCAACTGTTTCAAGACTTAAAGCCACTTGACCATAATAAGCGTCGTTTGTTTGCTGATTAGGCCCTAGAACAGCTTGAAGTTGATAAACTTTTTTATCGTAAAATTGTGTTTAGTGATGAAGCTCATTTCTGGTGGCTATGTAAACAAGCAGAATTGCCGCATATGGAGTGAAAACAATCTTCAAAAAGTTCTGCAAGTTCCATTGCATCCTGAAAAATGCAATGCTTTACACACTGGAGGCATCATTGGTCCACGTTTCTTTAAAAACGATGCTGGAGCTAATGTTACAGTGAACGGTGCTCGTTGCAGATCGATGATTAAAGATTATTTGTCTCAAAATTTGAATGGTATCGACCCAGAAGTGTTTTGATGGTGCTAGACCTCATGCTGCTACCGTAACAATTGGTTTATTGAAAGAAAGATTTGGCGATAACATTATTTCGAGAAATGGTCCAATTAATTGGCCTCCAGGATTATAGGACGTAACTCCACTGGATTATTTTCTTTGGGGTTATGTCAAGTCATTGGTTTGTGGTGATAAACTAGAAACAATAGACGCTTTGGAAGCCAACATAACTCGTGTTATTGATAAAATAAGGCCTGAATTACTCGAAAAGTGGTCCAAAATTGATCTGATCGAATGCGGTTTCTCAGAGCTAGTCGTGATGGACATATGCCGCAAATTATTTTCAAAACATAAATGTCATTAAATTATTTTTCAAATAAAAAAAAATTTGGCTTCAATCTTAATAAAAATGTGTTCTATTTCAATTTAAAGTTCTAGCACTCTAAAAAAACACCCGATATAAACTCAGATAATAATTTATTGAGAAGAAAAAAGGCAAGCTACGATTTCTGATGTAATAAAATGGTTCAAAAAAAATAAGCTCACCTCAAATAAAGATGAAAAAACATATGACCTTTCGCTCTTCCAAATTTAGGTGATCTTGAAATCGAAAACGATGCAGGTATAGCTGAAACAAAATAATTAAAAATGTATATGAGACAGTAATTTAGTTCCACAAAAATGTTTGTACTACTACAACAATTGTTTCACCACGATGTGGCTTCTTCAGGTATTACATTGTACTGTCTGAAGAAGTCACATCGTGGTGAAACAATTGTTGTAGTAGTACAAACATTTTTGTGGAAATAAATTACTGTCTTATATACATTTTTTTAATTAAAATGAGTTTCCACCAAGTAAAGACCGAATCAATCAAATATTTGAAACAAAATATATTAAATATTTAGGATTTATGAGAGATTCTTATCCACACGAATAGCTATCATCGATGGATGAGACATAATCAGCATACAGGCATACTTCGATATTTGTTGGGATCTCATCAGTGCCGTACTCCAATGCTCAATGAATGCAATGTAGCTACGCATCTATATTTACCCCATACAGGAACGCCAGAGCCCAAACTAGCTCAACAACTATCAAAGACTATTCACCCTATAACAGATGGCTGAAGCTGACTACCTATAAAGACATAATCAATTATGCCACATCGTCCATCAGAAATATACCGTACCATAAGTTTCAGCCGCAGACATTGTTTAGAAAATGACAATTTTAAAATGTATTAATTCAATTATAATAGACTACTGGTCGATAAGATTTTTGTAACACAAAGCAGATCTTTATTTTTCTGGAAATACCCTTCTAATAATAGGAGAAATATTCCTATAGCCCTAACACGTACCGCTTTTCAAAAGCACTTACATTAGCTAAATTTTATGAGGGGACGGTTAAAATGGATACATTTTAGAACAAGAAAAGTATTTAACTGTGTCATTTACTATAAAGGACACTAAATTGAGATTAAAAATCAGCCTTCTGTTGAGTTTCGAAGTAAATGGTCTCCTGGGTGTAGATAAAAAGTGTTTTAAGAACGAAATTGTTGAGACAGACGCGCCATAGTTGAAAAATCTCTCCAGACAAAATTTGTTATATTTGTGGAGAATTTATGGTGAAATCACAAACCATGCCTTTTTCTGAAAATTTTGAAAAAACCTTCTTCCAGTATTTTGGTGTTTTAATTGGAGATCAAGACAAGTAGTGGGCTTTCCATGTATTCTGTGTTAGTTGTAGCGTATCATTGGTACTTCGGATGAATGGGAAGAGAAAAGACATGCGTATCATTGGTATATTGGATGAATGGGAAGAGGAAAGCATGCCTATGGTATGGCAAGAACCCACTAATCATTTAGACGATTGCTATTTTTGCCTGACAAAGACTGAAGGTTATTCTAAAAAGTGAATGCACAAGATCGACTATCCAAATTTACAGTCTGGAATACGACCTGTTCCTCATAATACAGTTTTACCGGTGCCGATCGCACCTTTAGATCCGAAAAATGTTGTTTTGGAAGATATTGGAGACAACCGCATCATCAGGCAGCTCCGAAAAACAGTGCATCTATCCATGTCCCAGTTCTGGCGAGTCATTTAATTGTTCAAAGTAAGTTAAATGATTTAGTACATGATTTGGGGATATGAAAGCAACAGAGATAACTTCTTGGTTCCCGTCTTAAGGAATGGAACTTAACTTATCAGGCAACGAAACCAAAATTACAAATTTCAGAAAAAGAAATGCTCCGTTTTCTGCATTCTATAGTATTGAAAATTCGTTGTGCGCGTTATATATTGCGCACCATATTGATGGTTCAATGCAGGAACTTGATGTTGAGCATGCCCTCTCTGAGTGGCGTTTATTTATAGATTCGTCTAAATGCTGTGTTATTGCATAATGAAAATTCAAAACCCTCTATACCAGTTGCCTATTCAGTGACAATGAAAAGTTATGAAACTATGCGCTCTCTTTTGGATAAAATAAACTACAACACGTATAAATGACAGATATGCGGGGAGTTAAACTTTACAGGAATTTTAGTGGGGCTTCAGGAAGGGGTTTACAAAATGTTGCTGCATCTATGGGATAGTAGCGTAGTAAATCAGCATTATATAATAAAAATTTTTCCAGAAAGAAGTGTATTTTAACAGTGATCTCAAAATGTTAAGTTTAGACCTCTTGTAGACCCCAAAAATGTGCTTTTGCCTTCTCTTCACATTAAACTTATGCTGATGTAAAACTTTGCGAAAGCAATGAATGAAGATGGTGATGGATTCAAATATTTAAATTAATTTTTTCCCAAGTTAAGTGATACCAAATTAAAGGAAGGCATTTTTATTGGACCACAAATCAGAAAAATACTGGACGACGTTAATATTACAGAGCATGGAACTCATTTGTTAGTGTAGTAATAGGATTTTTGGGCAACAATATGGATGCAACTACCCACAGTTAGTTAATGAACTATTAGATGCCTACAAATTTTTTAGTGTCTGAATGTCATTTCCTCCATTCATATATAGCATTTTTTCCTGAAAATTTGGGAGATTGACGAGCAGGGTGAAAGAATCCACCAAGATATTAAGACACTGGAAATTCGCTATCGAGGACGATAGGATCCACCCATGATGGGTAATAATTGCTGGTTTTTGAAGAGAGAAGATATGACCCCTCACAAAAGGAATAGAATATAATTAAAAAATTTGAATATCAGAACAGATTTAATCTGTTAGTCTCCTAATTTAAACAAATTTTATTTAAAAACTTTTAGAATTGAATTAATGTCTTATAAGCACAGCTTATATTTGATAGATATATAAAATCAGAACCCAATATGTAATATCAAATGGAATATATAACCCAACACATAAAAATTGTCAATTAAAATTAATCAATAATTATTTGAAGGAGACAAAATTTTGCTACTGATCTTACAATCATGAAAACAAAATCCTTTTCAAAATACAAAACATAATTCTTAGAACTTCTCAAAAAATTATTTATTTGAAATATTTAATATATTTGAATAAGTTACGTCAAAGATATCTCAAAACTTGTCTCACATCCTCAAAAAACATTTAGAATTCAGATAAGGTCTTCATCGGTCATGCTTCTACAAAAATAAAATCAATTAACAACAAATAACTCATCTCCAAGACCTGGTGGTATCCTCGCTTGAACACACTAACTTTAAAATCCAGGGTATTCGTGTTCGTCATAAAAAGCACATGGTCTTATTTAAACACTTGATATTTATATAATGAGATTTTTAAACCTGAATATAATTATTATTATATATAAAATAAAATAATAAGAAGAAGTAAAAACCTCTTATTATTTTATAAAATTTAATTAGTATTTTCAGTCAATATTTTCAATCTTTTTGTTTTTCTTAAATGAAAGGTACGTTTAGTAGGTGTAACTAAATGAAGTCGATATATACGATTAAAAAATTCTGAAATAATATTTTTCAATAGACATCAGATCTTGTAACATTAAATATGGTTCTATAAATATAACAAGAAGACCTTACGTGTTACAACTTTTTTTTTCTCATTTTTGTATTTGCATTCTATCAGAATATGCTGTTCAGCTTTATAGTACAACCAAAAAAATTATTTTTGTCGGCCAGTCATCTGATAATTATCACCGATTCACAGGTGATGAATAACAGATCAGATATTGTGGTATTATATAGAAGAGTCAACTCACTCGTCCCGGTTGACGTAGCGATCTGAATACCCCCAACGTTCTCAGCACAGCTGAGTATGTGGATCTTGCTATTGAGGGTATACAAATGTAACATTGCAAGAAGGTAGAAATAGACCGAGTAATCATATCATCAACTGGCATACTGCTCAATGATCTGCAAAATAGCCGGACTTCTTAAAAACACCTACCCATATATCTAGAAGGTTATTTCATTGAATGTGAACTTGCCTTGATCTCTTAGAGGGATAGGTCAATGATTCCAGATCTGAGGTGACTGTAACAGTACGTTAAATAATGATAATATCTATCCCCGTACTACACCTATCGATCTGTGAAAACTAATTTCAAATCGATCGAATCTGAAGTTTCGAAAATAATGGAATTAATACCTGAAAAATTTTCAAACGTGAATAACTCCGAAACTCTTAAACCGATTTTGCCCATTAACGAACTCAGGCAAGGCATTTAGACACAAAATTTCCTCTGAAAGCTTCTAGACTCTAGCTATTTCTGTTCGATAGTTAACGTGTTCACGGAAAAACGGCCGGTCCAGCAAAATAGAATTACTTTTAGACTAGGATTCTTCATCAGTGATTCCAAACCTAGTCGTTTTTTTCGGCTCAAAATTCGATAATCTGGACGAAACGATTGCACTGTGTTCTCTGGAACTAGTGCGCAAAAACGTCAACTATGTCAAAGCTGGGAACAAAACTAATAATTTCATGAAGTATCAGAAAATTCAGCGAAAGAACGAGTACAAAGCAGTTTCTTAATATATTTGAATTGATTCCTTAGACACCCTTGGCCAATGGCATAAAGCTATGAAAATTACAATTCACTTTTGATAATCATAATCGTTCTAAAAATAGCATTGTTTTCAACTAAGCTGTTTATTTTTAGATCACTAACGAAGTTGTGACACTTCTGCAACTGGGAATTGATCCAACACTGTCTGAAATAATAATTTATCATTGTCTATTCATTAAAATTTATTGATCCATCATTCTTTCCGAATCCTTCAAATAATTATCTGATCGTTGTATTTCTTTATTTGCATTTCTGACTGATAAAATAGTATCAGTGATTGATCGAAATGAACTACAATCCCATATGCTCCTAATGTATTTTGGGGGATGATATTTAAATGGCGAAAAGCACTGACGTCAGAAGCTTTTGGACTTTCTGTTCAGGATATCATTTTCGCTGAAGATTTCAAACCTGATAATTATTTTCTCAAGAATCTACATATCATGAATGAAAACACAGAATTCGAAAGTGAAATTAGCGTCATTTTTGCAATTTAGAAATTGTTCTCCTATAGCAACCGAAAATCAATATAAAATACAATATAAAATACTTTAAGTTGAGAATTATATATTCTTACTTCTTCAATATATAAAATTGATATCTTTATATATAATCAATATGAAATATTTTTCAATGTCTCGGAAAAAACCTTTTTACATGACATGAAACGTATTAATACAAATGTATTCACAAAAACTATATAAGTATGTATAGTAACATACAAATGCGAGAATATCCACTATTCCAAAATTATCTAAAATTCTCAAAATAAAGGATCAAATAAAAATAATTGAACAAGAATTCCAACATTTGATAGCGCTATTTCGATCTCTAGATCTCGTCAGAAATGTATTGGATTCAGATTCAAATATATCTTGAAATAGTGGATTTTCTTGTATTTGTATATATATATATATATATATATATACTTATATAATTTTTGTTGATACATTTGTATTAATACGTTTCATGTCGGGCTGTGAAAAGGGTTTTTCCGAGACATTGAAAAATATTTTATATTTCAATATATATTGTAGAAGTTATAATATATAATTCTGAATTTAAAGTAATTTAAATTCTACTTCTATCAAGTATTGACTCACATTCAAATTAATTTTTAATATGAAATATTTTTTTATTGGAAATTACTACGAAGAGTTTTCATGAATTTACAGATAATAGCCGAATCAATTCTCCTAAAACTCTACAGATTCAATCTATTGAAAACTTTTCAGAATTAAATTTAACAAAATGCCTCAGAAAACACTATTTTTTTATTATAGTTTATTATGGTTCGATTTCACAGATCATTAGCATTACGAAACACCCACAATTCATATATATACAACAAACAGTTTAATAATAAATTAGATTAGATTCATAAGATTCAAATTTTCCAGGAATTTTATAGTATCTTATAGAAAACACTATTCTACTTTATAGACATAGATTATCAACAGATGTAAGCAGCAGCTAACCAATAAAGAATCAAAAGAAAAATAAAGAATTGACCAAAATTATACAAATTCATCACCCAAGGCAAATTTGTTTTATTTGATATTTGGAAATAACAAATTCAATGTTTCATTGAATCAGTCGATGAAAATCCATGTTGAATAATATTAAATAAGGTTATTCTGATTTTCCCAAATTTTCATTCTGATTATAATACAACAATTGTTTCTCTATCAAAGTAGCATCTTCAGGTAGGTGGTATATTACATTTCGAATAACTTTTTCTAAATAACCAAAAACAATTGCGTAGAAGTAATTGAACTTCTTCACACGCAAGTCCGGTTATATCAGCTCTCAAAACATATAATGATTATACGGCTGTGAAAGTGTGAAGTTGGGTTCGAAAAAAATATAATTAAATCCTTGACAAATTATCATGGAAAGACTCACGCCGCAACAATGTTTACAAATTGTTGAAATTTGTTTTCAAAATCAGTCTCCTATTCGCCAAACTTATAGAGCACTTCGTGAAATATATGGTTTACATAATCGTCTATCAGAGCAGCTTATTCGTCGAACTATCGATAGATTACGGACAACATTTTCTCTACTCGATGCAACAACAACAAGACAAAGAACTGTACGTACAGAAGAAAATATCGCTACTGTAAGTCATAGTGTTAATGATGATCCAGATTTGTCTTTTCGTCGACGTTCACAACAATTTGGACTCTATGCATCCACCAAATGGAATGCAGAAAAATCTTGATCTAAACCCATACAAGATCCAACTGGTTCAAGAACTAAAGCCACTTGACCATAATAAGCGTCGTTTGTTTGCTGATTGAACCCTAGAACACCTTGAAGTTTATCCACTGTTTTATCGTAAAATTGTGTTTAGTGATGAAGCTCATTTCTGGTTGAACGGCTATGTAAACTACCAAAATTGCCACATATGTAGTGAAAACAATCCTCAAGAAGTTCTGCAGGCATCCTGAAAAATGCACTACTGAATGGTGTGCTTTACACGCTGGTGGCATCATTGGTCCATATTTATTTAAAAACGATGCTGGAGATAATGTTACAGTGAATGCTGCTCATTACAGATCGATGATCAATGATTATTTGTTTGAAAATTTGGATGGTCTCGACACAGAAGTGTTTTGGTTCCAACAAGATTGTGCTACACCTCATGCTGCTACCGTAACAGTTGATTTATTGAAAAAAAGATTTTGCGATACCATTATTTCAAGAAATGATCCTATTAACTGGCCTCCAAGATCATCTGACATAACTCCACTGGATTATTTTCTTTGGGGTTATGTCAAGTCATTGGTTTATGCTGATAAACCAGAAACAATAGAGGCTTTGGAAGCCAACATAACTCGAGTTATTGATGAAATAAGGTCTGAATTACTCGAAAAAGTGGTCTAAAATTGATCTGATCGAATGCGGTTCCTCAGAGCTAGTCGTGGTGGACATATACCGGAAATTATTTTTAAAACATAAATTTCATAAAATTATCTAACAAATAAAAAAAAATTTGGCTTCAATCTTAATTTAAATGTGTTTTATTTCAATTAAAAGTTCTATCAATCTAAAAAAAACACCCAATACATACAATTCGCTGAAATCATTTGAAAAAAGTCGGAAAATTCTGTTAATTTATTTCGCGAAAGTATACATTAGCCTGTGTGTTCTTATCACATCTAAATACTAAATTTCAACTTAATTGGATTTGTGCTCCCAACAATATTTGAAAAATAATATTTCCGATGAGTATATAGGTCAATTTTAATAACTGACTAGTTTTGCATTTATTCGATTGAAATTTTCAAAAAATATTATCGAAAATCAAAAAATCTCGTAAGAAATTGATCTAGAATTCAAAAGAAAGTGTTCCATTTACCATAATCTAATATTTAAAAGATTCTGTTACGAAAACTATGCTTTATTGAGTGAAAATATTGACAATATGAAAGTAAAATCACATAAAGTCTAAATTTTGAAAAAACAATTTAATTTTAATGAAATTAAGGAAGGCATTTTCGAACGATCAACTTTAAAAGTTGTATTGGGTGTTTTTCTTAGAGTGATAGAACTTTCGATAGGGATAATTGTGATTTGACAGAAGGTAGAAGCCATGTTGTTTTGACATTTCTGTTCAATAAGCATTGACAAGTAATCATGGAAAGACTCACACCTCAACAATGTTTACAAATTGTTGAAATTCATTTTCGAAATCGGTGTTCTCTTCGCCAAACTTATAGCACTTCGTCAAATTTATGGTTTACATAATCGTCCATCAGGGCAGCTTATTCGTCGAACTATCGATAGATTTCGGACAACATTTTCTCTACTCGATGCAACAACTACAGCAAGACAAAGAACTGTACGTACAGAAGAAAATATCGCTCCTGTAAGTCCTAGTGTTAATGATGATCCAGATTTGTCTATTCGTCGACGTTCACAACAAGTTGGACTCCAGATTTGTCTTTTCGTCGACGTTCACAACAATTTGGACTCTATGCATCCACCACATGGAAAATTTTGCAGAAAAATCTTGATCTAAACCCATACAAGATCCAACTGGTTCAAGAACTAAAGCCACTTATTCTTAAAACATGAAAAATTTGGCTTCAATCTTAATTTAAATGTGTTCTATTCCAATTTAAAATTCTATCGCTTTAAAAAAAAACACCCGATATATAAGATCTACGATGCTTTTGGCATGGATAAATTGGAAACAAGATATAAGCAATAGAATTGTGATAATTTTTACGAAAAATGGTTGGATTCCATCCAGTTAAATGCATTAAAAATAAGAAAATTTTGAAACCCGTAACACCAGGATGAATATTGTTATTAAAACTTAAGCCAATTCAAAAAAATAGTACTTAAATGCTGATAAAATTCAGGCTAATTCTCTAAAATTGGAAGGAAAATATTGAATAAAACACAAAATTACCTTGTAGAGATCTTAGTTCAGGGAACCGATTTGCTGATATTTTAAGAGGTTAGATTCAATGGTACTTAAAGTTTTGTCACTGGTGAAAAAAGACATCAGCGTGCTATCATCCACGAAGCTCACAATGTAGTTCTCCATCGTACTAAGTAGATCGTTTATGTGGATCAAGTAAAATAGTGGGCGACAAAACAGAGCCTTGGGGCATTCCGGCGATCAACGTTCACGGTAACCGACCCCATCCATGACCAATATTTCTGTTGGTAAGGAAACTCTTCATCCAATTATAGAGACCCCCAAAAAAAAACCATACGAAGATAGCTTATTCGGAAGAACCCTATGTCAGACAAGATCAAAAGCCTTGGATATGTCCAGAGCAACTGACCTTAATCTCTTGGCAACCCTAGAAATCAATAGATAATATAAAAAACAAATTATATTGAACGATCAAACAGACCCGAACAAATCTCGAATGTCTAATATGTTTGAATGAAATTTTGAAATTCTCCTGACGATTGCAAAGTATTCTTTTTCTTACTTATGAAATTCAAGCTTGAAAAAAGTAAAGAGCATAAAAAAATATCAAATTGGTCAAGCTACATATCAAAAATAGTGAATTTTTGACCATGGGTAATATTGATATTTTCTTCTTATTTCAACGAGTACAGTCACCCTATCTATAATGACCTGTTATACATGTATTTTCCAAAATGTCTAGCTTTTCTTGGAATGAACATTTACATTTCTCCTCATTCCATTGTATGACACATACTCTCAATAAAAAAGATGGACTAAATATCAAGATATCTGTTTATATTCTTCTTATCAAATTGCATCAATCTCTGTTTACATCTTGGTATATGAATGAATGATTGCCTGTCACATATATTACGATCCAGTTATCAGAATTCAGTATTTATTCGTCATCACCGAGAATATTGGATCAAGAAAAGGACCACACGAAATTTCTGGACATGTTTGGGAATAGTTGGCGCTGAAGGGTCAAACGTTAAGTAGCACGTGATACGTTATCGTAAATATAGACCTGATAGTTTTTACGGTTTAGTCTAATCTTTCCGTTTTTGTTTTGTTACACTCTCTGGGTTAAAAAGATTCTATTTATAATAACAACTATATCGTTTTATAGCTCTAACTTTGTCAGCGTCCTGTATTGATCAGATAAAATGGGTTTCAATATTTTTCTTCAATATCTGACTGCATATTTATGTTCCTCCGATAATATATTTTCTCTGAAAAATTTCAACCTTAGTATATTGTTTCAGAAAATAAATTTCGTAGAGATCTATGCGAAATAAAAAATTTATGTCGAATATTTTTTCAAGTATGAAAATTAATGCAATAATTTTTGAATGAAACATGCTCTTGCAGAATGTTATCCTTATTATTGAATCCAGTCTGTAAATGGGGATAAGCTTGAGAAAAATGGACAGTAAAAATTTTGTAATATCTCAAAAGATATTAATTTAAACTATAGGATAAGTAGAGTCGAAGATCCACAAAATATTCCTCAATTATGTATAATATTATTTTTGACATTCTGATTATTTTTCATATCGTGGGACATTATTTGGAAGAAGAATATCTGTTGTGTTTTTTTTATATTTTATGATACAAATACGTAATGGTTTACAATACATTTTTCTCTAGTACATCAGATACTTTGAAAATTTACTTTGAATTAATGCGTTTTATCTTTTTTGATAAGTTAAATTTTGATTTAGTGATATATTCGAATCTGAATTCAGTACATTTCTGATGATGATCAATAGAGACAGAAATAAATCTATTTATTTTGATGTTTCTGCGATATACAACTGATTTTATAACTTTTATCTGTTTAAACTCTTCAACAAAATAAGTAGTTTTTTATACGTACTGATGATTCATATATATAATACATAATTATATTTTGGCTTCAATAAATCTCATTATAGAATGTCAATGAATTTAAATAAACCTTAAAATAACTCACACTGTTCTTTGATTTTGTTAGAACATAGATCAATCTTGAATTATATAGTTGATCTGTATTTCGAAGCTTAAGTCTTTTAACACGTGAGAGATATAGGTTAGGTTTTTGATTTTGATATTTGGAATATTAAATGAGGACTGAAGACGGGATTGTCTAGAATTATATTTGTTTTTTGAAGATATAGTGCACATTTTTTAGAGATTTTTGAAATAATTTATTCGAATATTTAAATATATTAAATATTTCAAATAAATTATATTCTTTGAGAAGTCCTTTAAGTGTGTTCATGTTTTTAAAAAGCAATTGGTGTTCTTAAAGGTAAGACCAGAAACAAAATTTTGTCTCCTTTAAATATTTATTTATTAATTTTAATTTCTTTCGTATATCTGTTGGGTTATTTATTCCATTTGACATTATATATTGAGTTTTGATTATATACGTCTATTAAATGTAAGCGGTGCTTGTGTAGACATAAATTTATTTCTAAAAGTTTTTTGAATAAAATTTTTTTTAAATTAAAATTGTAGAAGATAAACATATTTCAATTTGTTTTAATATTCAAATTCTGATGATTCAGGCTTTCTTTCACTAAAATTACGTTTTTACGACATATGTTCTTCTAATAAGTATAATACAAGGTTTAGATATTTTTCAGAAATATTTTTTCATATTATGCACTCTTATATATATTAGATTTTGTCTTTTTGTACTTTTATCATAGAGTTCAGTATTTCTGTAATAAATCAAAATGTGAGGTTTACACGTTAAACTTATAAAGTTTTTTCTATTTAATAGGAATATTATTCTATCATAAAATATAAACAATTATTTTCATCCCCTTGGGTTTCTACCAGTGATCATACATCTGATCTTCCAAATGTCTGATATTCCGATTTCACTTCAAATGTTGATTTACCGGCCATTTTATTCAAATTGATTTTTTCCTAACATTAGTTACCATTCCTCGATCTTTAATGTCTTTATTATTACCTATTACTTCTCTCATCTTAAAAAAATACTCTTTTGTGCTAGGTCTAATTCGTCACTCGTACTGTTGTTTCCGTAAGAATTTCTATCATTTTCAAATAATGTCTCTAAATTCTGAATCAGAAACCTCATTTCAGCATGTTTGCCTGAGGAAGAAGGTCTCTCTAAACGGTTGGAATGCAACAGATGTAGATGTCGGCGTGGAAATTGGCTATGTACAAAAAAAGGCTGCTTTTCGAATTTTTTCAAAAGAGGTAAACTTGTACATATCACGTCACAACATTCATCAAAGACCTAGCATCCATCAAATATTCTCATGACAGTGCATGACAATAAATAAAGTCATAGTGATCCAACCAAAATTTGTTATCAATATTGTGCCCAAAATATTCCGATATTCAGAAGCCGAAAGCAATAATACTATCGGCCATTTATACATCTTTTTCGGATTTTCTGCTAAAATATCTTTCAAAATTTAGAAAAAACTATTCCAAGACATTACATTTTTTTCATTGAGCTAAAAAAAACCTTACAACATTCCCAAAATCATAATCCCTGAGCGTTAATAAAAACTTGATAATGGTTTACTGAATAAGCATCACAAATATGTGATGCAATAGATCACATGTATATTCAACCAATAGATCAGTGTTTTATCGGCATTCCAAAAATTGATAATCAATAAAATTATTGTCCTTTAGAGCTCAAAATTACTTTTGAATACAATAAATCAGGATGAATTTTGACAAAAATTCAATTATTCTTATATTTATTTTTTAATTTTATTTATTGATCAAGTAGGATATCAACAGGCATAAGCCCACAATGATATCCACGGCAACATACAAAAACTTTTTACAATATCTGCAACATCAGATCAACCTCAACTTATCCCACCAATTTAGGAAAATCAAACTTCCATTCCGTAAGAAATTTAACAAAATATAAAATTTTAATTTTACCGCTTAATTTTTTTTCTTGCATGAACCAATCAACAAGAAAAATATTCTCCTTCTACTTAGAATTATATACTATTATGGTTCTGTTTACCGAAGAGTGCTTTTTCAAATTTGTTCTATGAAACGTGGCCTCAAAAACAGCATAACCTCTTAAAGGTCTAGATGGAACATGAATGCGTAGGGCAGCAAAGCTGATGAGTCAACGTAATTCAACAATTTATACAAAAACAAAATATCGATATGCTCCCTGCAGTTTTCCAATGAGACGAACCCATAATATTTTTTAAGGCTAGTCATACTAGCCATGAAACTGTAACTATCGGGTGTTTTTTTAGACAGAACTTTAAATTAAAATAAAACACATTTGCATAAAGATTGAAGCCAATTTTCTTTTTATTTCAAAGATAATTTTATGACATTTGTGTTTTAAAAATAATTTCCGGCAAATGTCCATCACGACTAGCTCTGAGGAACTGCATTCGACCAGACCAATTTTGGACCACTTTTTCAAGTAATTCAGGCCTTATTTCATCAATTACACGAGTTATCAGCATAAACCAATGACTTGACATAACCCCCAAGAAAATAATTCAGTGAAGTTATGCCGCATGATCTTGGAGGCCAATTGATTGGACCATTCTCGAAATAATGTTATCACCAAATCTTTCTTTCAATAAATCAATTGTTACGATAGCAGCATGAGGTGTAGCACCATCTTGTTGGAACCAAAACACTTCTGGGTCAATACCAATCCAATTTTGAACCAAATAATCATTGATCATCGATCTGTAACGAGGACCATTCACTGTAACATAAGCTCCAGCATCGTTTTTAAAAAAATATGGACCGATGATGCCTCCAACGTGTAAAGCACACCATACAATGCTTTTTTCAGGATGTAATGGAACCTGCAGAACTTCTTGAGGGTTGTTTTCACTCCATATGCGGCAATTTTGCTTGTTTACATAGCCGTTCAACCAGAAATGAGCTCCATCACTAAACACAATTTTACGATAAAAAGTGGTCAACTTTAAGCTATTCTAGGGCCTAATCAGCAAAAAAACGACGCTTATTATGGTCAAGTGGCTTTAGTTCTTGAACCAGTTGGATCTTGTATAGACCAAGATCTTTACGCAAAATTTTCCATGCGGTGAATGCACAGAGTCCAACTTGTTGTGAACGTTGACGAATAGACAAATCTGGAACATCATTAGCACTATCCCTTACATCACCGTTATTCTCTTCTGTACGTACAGTTCTTCGTCTTGTTGTTGTTACATCGAGTAGAGAAATTGTTGTCCGAAATCTATCGATAGTTCGGCGAATTAGCTGCTCTGATGGACGATTATGCAAACCATAAATTTCACGAAGTGCCCTGTAAGTTTGGCGAATAGAACACTGATTTTGAAAATAAATTTCAACAATTTGTAAACGTTGTTGTGGCGTGAGTCTTTCCATGATAATTTGTCAATGCTTACTGAACAGAAATGTCGAAACAACATGGCTTCTACATTCTGTGAAATCACAGTTATCCCTATTGAAAGTTCTATCACTCTTAAAAAAACACCCGATAGTTCATACCAGGATTACTTTCTGTTCGAGAGAAGGCGGATAATATTTGGCACATCCCGTGGATCAGTATAATATATAATAAATACCAATCGAATATTACTTGAATAATTTCTACCTCAGGTTTCATTGTTTCAACTATTTTCAATATCCATTGGTTATTCAAATGAAATTTTCAGTTGTGATGTAATTTTTCATGTCTGCTGAACGCAGGAGTGAAAATAGCTCTAAGATTACTTCTGAAAAAATGTGGGGCATTCAATTCTTCCCATTATCGTGAAAAAATATAGGATGTTATAATACAATTGAAAAAATCGAGAAATAACAATTTGAAGTTCCTGATATTTGGCCATTGATAAAACGGACACCTCTATATGACAGGTTGATCATTTAGAAATGATGATCCATATTACAATTTCTTCTGGCAATCGGTAGAGGACTTTCAGCCAACAATTGCTCCCTTTTTTTGCAGTTTTTTCTGAATAAGATCTGTAACGTTGGAAAAGTATCTCCAATATTTTGCATCATATTTGAGATATTGGAGGCTACTGAAAATATATGAAAATATGTTTAAAAATAATAAAAAAAGGTTTTTTCTTGATAGAAGGATTATTACAAAATTTTAAATATCATACAGATTTATTATGTTAACCTCCTACAAATTTTGATTCCAAAAATATTTCATTCAATAACTTTCAGAATCGAATTAAATAAATGTCTTTAGAACACACTGTGTCAATTTAATAATTATAGAATTAATACTTATTTCACACTACCAAAGAGCATGAAAGAAATTCAAAAAATATAAATTGTCAACTAAAAATTATTAAATAAATACTTGAAGAGTACAAAATTTTGTTTCGTTCCTTGTTTCATGAAAACTCAATTCCTTTCCAAAAATGCAAAACGTAACCTCAAGAACTTCTTCAAAAACAACTTGCACCAAATGAGTTCCTTTAAAAAAAATTCCTAAAACATGTAGAACATTTTCAAAAAGCAATTTAGAATTATTACAACGGTAATTCATCAGCCCAACTTCATATTTAAAAAATAAGAATAATTAACTAAAAATATGTGTTTGCCCAGTAAACATTATTCAGTTGGTTTGGTAAGATATTTTTTGTTAATTATTTTTTTTAAATATGAAATTGAGCTGATGAGTTTCCATTGTAATAATTCTAAATAATTTTTTGATAACGAGAAATGAAAGTACACGGAGCCTGCTGTCGAACGAAATTTCTAAGATGTCTGCTTCTGTAGCTATGGAAGGGAAACACAACGCACTATTGCAGGACCCTGTATATAAGATACGAGTACAAAAGATTATCCTATTTCGAAAACTGAAGGGACTTGACATTATAGAGAAGGAAACGTCATAGTACATTCATGAGTGAACAGCAAATTCTAAAATTAAAGATGAATGAAATTTTAATTAGTTGTTTACCATAAGCAAATTCTGTTTGCGCATTGACGATGTTTCTAAGAACTCTAGTCGATTTAGTCAATTGTTTTTACTGGCTTTCCAAATAGGGACAATATGTCCTCGAAACAATATGACAGGAACATTTTCAACGGTGAAAAAATATCACAAGTTATCATTTATGGTTAGTATAGTTTGAAAATTCATCATGTTTCTTGATTATAATTAATCGTAAATTTGCTTTGTTTAATTTGGATGCAAAAGTTGAAACGAGGAGTGAATTGATCGTTGTATTAATTCGAATTTATTATAACAAAACAAGAGACACAACTGTTGAATAACGTAAAGAGTTTTCCAATAAGAGGTTTCATTTTGAATAGCCCGCTGTCACTTCTAAAGATGTCATCCTTTGGACATTTGACAAGTGAAAAATACTTCATTACTAAAAATGGAACGATACATACTTCAACAATGCATTGAAATTGTTAAAATTCCCTACATAAATGGTGAAAATTTTGCAGTGACAGTTCGCTAATCTAAAGCACTTTTGGATTGTCGTGAAGTATCTTCTCGGTCGGCAATAGAGAAACTAGTGAAAAAATTTCAGCTGTTGGGACAAGTTAGTGATGTGAAGAATCGAAACGTGTGCGTCGCTCAAGAAAAACTGAGAATATTGCTACTGTAGCTTGTAGTGATGGCGAACACGCAGGTTTGTCGATTCCTCATCGATCTTTGGAATTAGGAATTTCACAAACGACATTACACCGTATTTTGCATAAAGACTTAGGTCTTAAGGCTTTTAAAGTTCAGTTAACACAAGAACTCGTGCCACGTCGTATCTTTCATTTGTTTTTAAATACCAAACATTTATAATATAACCGGTTATGCTTTACGTTGTTGTCTGCAATACATTACTTCATAAGTAAGTCCATCCTAGTCTTTCGCGATCATTTCCGGTTCAAAAATCTAAAATTACAGACATTTGGACAAAAATTATAGCACTCTGTTCCCTAGAACAAGCGCATCAAAAGTTTTCAAGAGGCAATATTGACAAAAATTATATTTCTTTCTTGAAACATTAAAATATAAAAGTTTTTCATTCGGGAACTTTATCTCATTCTCTGTTTTGAAAAATGTAATTGGAAGAAAGGTCGAACATTTAGGAAATAGAAGATCCTAAACTTTAAACTGGAAAACAAAAGGTTTCTGAAAGGGTCAGAATAGAAATGGAAATTACTTGCAGAATAAATTTTAAAAAATTATCAATAAACAAATTTACTTCATTTCGACCAAAGTTGTACTAATAAACGAGCTAATTCAATACTAATTTGGAAAACGAGTAGAAACGGAAGCTTTGCTTCGTCATTCATAAACAGATATCCGAAAGCCATAATCAACATATATGTGATTATAAACAACATATTACAGAATGCAATCAGATAAAACAAATTTTTATACAGTCCGTAGTTCATATCGGACCGTAGGAAAAATTCTGCGAATCGCCTGTATCACGTAAAATAATGGGAATAAATCCAACCGATACTGCATTTTCGACTTATCAGTGTTGATAAATGGCTTCATATATAAAATAAATTCTCCACATCAAAGTCGAAATGTCCACCATTTGTCAGAATTAAAGTTATGTATATCATAAAGGGTTTTCCAATGAGAGGTTTCATTTTGATATTAAAAATTCGAAAATATTTCAAGATAAATCAACGGATGTTTATTCCATTGTAAAGAGAAAGATTCATTGCTTTCGTGGCACGTAGCGCCGTTTTGTTGAAAGTAAACATTATCCATATCAATGTCTTCCCATTCCGGCCATGAAAAAACATTAATCATAGCTGGTTAACGCAATCCATTCACCGTAACACTATGTAACAGTCTCATTTTCGAATTAGTAAGGTCCAATCACACCGCCAGCCCAAAAAACGTACCGAGCAGTGACACGTTGAGGATGGAGAGGCTTTTCAACAATCACTATTGGATTTTTAGGGCCTCAAATCCCACAATTCTGCTTATTAACGTAGCCTTCGAGGTAAATATGAGCCTCATCACTGAAGATGATGCTTTGGTTGGAAATCCCCCTATTTATACACCTATAATCTGGATGAATAATATCGTTAGACAGGAATGACTTATTATGTTATATACTCTGATGCAGTGCGGATTCAACTACCTATTTGTTGTAAATTTATATATAATTATATTGTTGTTCAGGACTTGCTACATAATCCAAGAACAGGGGTTGTTGTCTCAGTTATTCAACTGTGGGTCCATTCACTCTAAACACTCTGAATTCTCAAACAAAGTTTCATTGTTAACTACCTCTAGATTCCAATAAATGTAATAAAGATAAAGTCGCTTTCAGGTATGAAATATGTTAAATGGCCAATTCAGATTGAAGTAAACAGGGCGGCATATATGGAGCATCAATACAATAAAATTCAACAAGGAATAGATAATATATGAAACAAATAACAGTTACGTTGACATCAGGTAATTCAATACAGTACAATAACTTCATATCGTAGAATACCTCAGTCGACTTCTCTTTGTGACCCTCAGCTTTACCGAACATTGAACAATAGAGTTCTATTTCTAACGAAAGAAAAACGAACACTTTTAAGACAGCGTTCTGTTTGTGACTAACCAACAGATGCTATCATCTCCGAGGTTATGCGTAAGTCTACGAAGCGACCATAGACTCTTACTTCTGGAATTGACAGTGACAAGTAGGCATAAAATTCCCCATGTGGTTTGAACCGCTTAATTCTCTCTTACTAAAGTATGTGGATCTCTTCAACTTGCAGCGTATTTTTCATCCAACAGAGCAACGAATTAATAGATTGTTTTTTCTTTTGCACAGAACTACCCATAGCTGCAGATCTGAGGAACATACCCTGTGCTCCCAACGATTATTTCCAAATCGACTGTAACACCTGTTACTGCAATCTGGAGCAATCTGGCTATCTTTGTACGGAAAATATTTGCACTGCAGACTATCATTCGATTGGTGGACCAACCACGCAAATACCACTGGCCAATTCCAGCATTCTATTGATCGCCAACAACACAGCACAAATTATCAATAAGACCTCGGACATAGAGGATAATAGTACATTCGTCCTTCCTAAGATCGATGTAACTGTTTTGAGGGACACGACGAGGCGTCATCCGAAAATATTCAAATCGCTTAAAGCCGCCGTTTCCAGTTCTAACGCTACAGATGTGAAAAACACCACTAGCTTACGCGGCCAATAGACTCAGGTAAATTTTTCAGATCATTTTTCCAGATCAGTAGCTTACATATTGATGCCGCTGCCACATGAACAGGCAACCCCTAACATGTATAATATATATAATTTCGCCAAGTTATACGGCGTTGATATTCGTTCAAATATTTATAGATTCCGTTACGAGGACAGTGACGCGAAGTTTAAAAATGTAGAAGTAAATAAAAAGGCTAAGCTCACAGGATTGGCTTAGATGTTAGAAGATGAGAAAAAAAGCTTGCGAAAACTAACATTACTGACAATAAAAAATTTCCAAAATCCAAAAACATTTAATGCGCAAACAGATACTAATACAACAGTCAATTGAAGGAATACGTTAAGAAGTTGGCAACAGGGACATGTAACAAAGAGTTTTCGAGGCTGTTCATACAAATAAACGTTTTGTACCATTTCCCACATTCACACTTGTTGGTCATGCATGTTTTGTTCGGCATACTGAGAGCACTTGGTTGTAGTGCTATAATTCATCTTGGATCCACATTTTATTCACACTAATCACACTATATTCCAGAGAAGAATCTCATTTTTAAACACCCCTTGATTCTAATGAATGAAATGAAGTATAGGCTTCGTCGTATACGATGTCGAATTGTTAATCTAAATGGATATAATCAAAGCGCACCCATCTGAACATAAACATATTGAATTGAACAAGAAAGAAATACATGGTAATTACTTTATTATGGTTTTATCGATGTACAGCAATTTTAAACCAACTGGGGCGTTTTGGCTTTATTGGTACCTTTAAGTATTACCAACCAATGACAACTCTATTTTATAGCTAAAAGTGTGGTTATATGTATTTGATTGCCTTTGTGGATTCCCGAGAGAATCTTAAAGATCTATCTCATCATTATCGAGTTCATAATGTTACTCATGCTTGGCAGGCAACACGTATTTAAAAAATCAAGGAAAATTTGAAAAAACTTGAAAATTTCCAATATCTTTTTTGTTCGAAATTTTGGTCAGTTTCTGCGCGCTTGGTCAAGAGAACAGCGTGCTATCATTTCACCCAAATGTCTGTAATTTTCAAATTTTGAACCAAAAATGGTCTTAAACAACTAGGTTTGATTCAGTGTTGAGAGAATCCGAGGTTAAAGTAATTTTATCCGGCTGGTCTCAGCATAAACATGTTAACTCTCGAACGGAAACAGCTAGAGCGTTGAAACATTCAGGGAATGTTTGGTGTCTGAATATCTCGGTTGAGATAATTAAGGGACAAAATCAATTCAGTGGTTTCGCAGTTATTTGCATTTGAAAATTTACCTCATTTTCCCCAATATTTTCTGAACTACAAATTTAATCGATCTGATACGTTAGAGCACTACTTTGAACTTTAACTTTCGAACGAAAGGAGGTAGACTTGAAACTTTCAGGGTTAGATAGGGGCCAAGGTATCTCAGTTTGGTTTGTTAATGGGAAGAATTAGTCTAATAGCTTCGCAGTTAGTCATATTTGTAATTTTCTTCAGCTTTTGGATGTAAAATAATGACAAAAAAGCTAATGAGAAATTTGATGAGGATCGTTTAATCAGAAGATTAAAAAAAAATATTTTGTCAGCAGAGCAACGTTAAGCGCTACCGAAACCATAGCAAGAGTCGTATGATTATTTATAATAAAGATATAAAATGATGACAAGAAGGCTAATGCAAAATTTCGTGAGAAACGTGAGTTATTGATCTTCAAAACTTCAAAAACAAAAAATTTTTGAGTGCATACGTATAACCTCCACTCTGAGTGATAGAACTTTCGATAGAGATAACTGTAATTTGACAGAAGGTAGAAGCCATGTTGTTTTGACATTTCTGTTCAGTAAGCATTGATAAATTATCATGAAATGACTCACGCCGCAACAACCTTTACAAATTGCTGAAATTTATTTTCAAAATCAGTGTTCTATTCGCCAAACTTATAGAGCACTTCGTGAAGTTTATGGTTTATATAATCGTCCATCAGAGCAGTTTATTCGTCGAACTATCGATAGATTTCGAACAACATTTTCTCTACTCGGTGCAACAAAAACAACAAGACAAAGAATTGAACGTACAGAAGAAAATATCGCTGCTGTAAGTAAGTCATAGTGTTAATGATCTAACCCATACAAGATCCAACTGGTTCAAGAACTAAAGCCACTTGACCATAATGAGCGTCGTTTGTTTGCTGATTGGACCCTAGAACAGCTTGAAGTTGATCCACTTTTTTATCGTAAAATTGTTTTTAGTGATGAAGCTCATTTCTGGTTGAACGGCTATGTAAACAAGTAAAATGGCCGTATTTGGAGTAAAAACAATCCTCAAGAAGTTCTGCAGATTCCATTGCATCCTGAAAAATGCACTGTATGGTGTGCTTTACACGCTGGAGGCATCATCGGTCCATATTTTTTTAAAAACGATGCTGGAGCTAATGTTACAGTGAATGGTCCTCGTTACAGATCGATGATCAATGATTATTTGTTTCAAAATCTGAATGGTATCGATCCAGAAGTGTTTTGGTTACAACAATATGGTGCTAGACCTCATGCTGTTATCGTAACAATTGATTTATTGAAAGAAACATTTGGCGATAACATTATTTCGAAGAAATGGTCCAATTAATTGGCCTCCAAGATCATGCGACATAACTCCACTGAATTATTTTCTTTGGGGTTATGTCAAGTCATTGGTTTATGCTGATAAACCAGAAACAATATACGCTTTG
Organism: Megalocaria dilatata; assembly: GCA_034642435.1. NCBI lineage: Eukaryota > Metazoa > Arthropoda > Insecta > Coleoptera > Coccinellidae > Megalocaria > Megalocaria dilatata. Next base: position 27,551,731 of record CM067859.1, read on the forward strand.
GAAGCCAACATAACTCGTGTTATTGATGAAATAAGGCCTGAATTACTCGAAAAAGTGGTCCAAAATTGGTCGATCGAATGCGGTTCCTCAGAGCTAGTCGTGGTGGACATATGCCGGAAAAATTTTTTAAAACATAAATGTCATAAAATTATCTTTCAAATAAAAAAAAATTTGGCTTCAGTCTTATTTAAAATGTGTTTTATTTCAATTTAAAATTCTGTCAATCTGAAAAAAACACCCGATATTTACAGTTTCATGACGTGTATGACTCGTCATGAATAGCCTTAAAAAATATTATGTAGGGAACATATCGATGTTTTGTTTTTGTATAAATTGTGGAATGGTTACGTTGACTCACCCAACTTTGCTCTCCTTCGTGAGCATTCATGTTAATTTTAATTTAAATGTGTTTTATTTCCATTCAAAGTTCTATCACTCTAAAAAAAAACATCCGATAGTTGGATAATAGTAATAATAAATATATGGCGCAGGAAACCGACAAATCTACCAACTACCTCAATGGTTTAGTGAGAGAAGCCAAGTACTGCATTCTGCGTGTTAATCTTTTTTAAAATTATTTCGCGCAGTAATTTATTTTAAGAACTAGTTGTAATCATCGATGTGGGAAATTAAGGTGAATGGGATTTACGATAATTATTTGTGCCTTATTTCAATCAATCTTGTATGATCCCTATGATAGCGAACATTTTCTCAATCATACATTAGCAATGTAGAGAAAAATCGTAATTATATTTTGTAAATATTCCATAATTAAAGATTTGCCATATTTTATTTGAAATATGGAATCGTATTATCTTGCCAATAGTTCCGAAACTACTGATCCAATCAAAATATGAAACAATACGAAAATTTATGCTAAATTTCGGAACGATCTACAGATAAAAATTACAATTCCCGTACAATGAGATCTAGAGACTTGAAATTTTCGGGTGAGTTCAGAGTCTGAATGTATCAGCTATGTTCAAAAGCTGAACAAAATGGGTTCTATGGTTCCTGAGTTATCCTCATTTGAAATATAGTTTGTAACATATTTTCGGCATCATTTCGTTATGATAAAATACAAGAATTTTTTTATATGATTTCGGCAAGGAGTACAAATAAATTTCCGCCGTTTTATTGTAGATGGCGTGGCACGGAGTTTCGGTTAGCTTTCGCAGATGATAACCGGTCAAAAAAATAGTTTGGACATTCAAGAACAACATAACCTATTGATATCATTGATTTTATATTGGTAAAATATAATTTTTATAAGTTGAAAATGTCAAAATTTGAGCCAAGTAAGCGTCATTTGCGGGAAATATTAGTTTACTTCTTTAATTTCAAGAAATCTGCTGCTGAGGCGCATCAATTGCTCGTAGAAGCATATGGTGAGGGTGCTTTGAGTGAGAGAACGTGTCGAGAGTGGTTTCCAAAGTTTAAAAACGGTGATTTCGACGTAGAAGACAAAGATCGCAGTGGAAGGCCAAAAATTTACGAGGATGCGGAATTGGAGGAATTATTGGAGAAAGATTCATCTCAAACACAAAAAGAACTTGCTCTAACATTAGAAATCATTCAGCAAGCAGTCTCACCGTTCTTCTATAATGAATATTTAATTTGTGTTAAAAAATGGCGGAAACTTTATTTGTACTCCTGATATGTAAAGTAAATGAAGTGTTAAATATATTATTTTTCACTCTTTCTTGCCAATACGAGGGGTCATCAATGGATTATAGTATCAGTAGTGGTACATTTTCGGAAAACCTACCACTACTGATACCATAATCCATTCAAAATCCAATCAGTCATGGCAAATTAAAATGTCAACATTCCATAGACTTTTTTGAGCATCCCGTTGAACGAAGTCAATATAATTAAAACTATAGCGGTGAATAATGGCTATAGAACTGAAATCATTGACAAAATGATTAATGAGAAAACTTACAATATTTAAAAAAAAATTATATCGATATAAATGATCCTTATGAAAAAAAGAAAATATGGTTTTCAATGGCTTATTTAAAAGGTTCCAGCAGCAAAATCTCTAATGATATTCATAAAATGGGAATTAATTCTTTAGCAATAAATAGAAATAATTTAGCTAAGATTTTAGTGAACAATAAAGAAAGGAATCCCAACTTTTCCGAATCAGGGATTTATCAAATTAATTGTGATGATTTTAATGCTACATATATAGGACAGACAGGCCGATGTTCACAACATAGAATCAAATAACAAAGGATGTCTATTTTTAAAAACCACAAATTAACCAGTTTTGCAGAAAATTTTATAGAAAATAATCATTTTTTGATGAGAAAGATGTCAATTTACTATATAATATTAATAAGGGTAAATTGATGGACTATTTGGAGATTCTTTCATTCTAAAAAGACATAGAGAAAAAGGAGAATTCAACAAATTCCCAAATACTATTCGGCAACATCCCAATACTCTATTTTATTGATTTCCATTACAAAACTCTAGGAAAAACATTTGAAAAAAACTTCAATGGTGGCGTTAAATGTTCGTTAAATATCACAAAGATTAATTCTGCTGACCTACCTACAAATTTTATTTTTACAAAAATTGTTCTCAAAAAAATGAATATTTGCTGCATGTTTTCGGAGTTTATCTGAAGGAACTTTTTGAAGAGAGATATTTTCGAAGAAATTCTTTAGGTTATATTGTGCATTTTTGGAGAGGAATTTGATTTTCATAATACATCGATACGAAACAAACGTTTGTATCCTTCAAGTATTTATTTAATATTCTTATTAATATTCTATATTTCCTTTGGCTCATTTCATTCTTTCTGGTGCTGAGTATTAATTTTTGAGAAAATTTTTTATAAAATTAAAATTTGTAGTGAGGTTAGCAGAATCAATCTGTGTGATATTTAAGATATTGTAAAAGCCTTCTATCAAGTAAAAACCCCCTTTTTATTATTTTAGTTCCTTTTATAACCTATTTGCCTTATTTTACCTATGATAAAAAAGTATTTGTGAATTTCCGAACGATTTTTTATTAATCTCCTATCGAACATCCACTTGTACCAACGCCTGATCAAATCATCCATGCATTTTTAAAAGGCCTCCGAAAGAATATCTTTCAGTTCCTTCGTCAGATTTTGTTTGATGGCTTCTAGCCACTTGAAATTTCGTCCACGAAGGGGCATCTTGAACTTGGAGAATAAAAAAAATCACATGGTGGTAAATATGGCAAATATGATGCTTACTAGAGGATATTGACGCCGTATTTTATCAAATAATCGAGCACAATTCCTCATCATTTGTTTTGCTGAATTGGACGAAACTAGTGAAGAAAGGCCAATTTATTATTTCCTACAATATTCAGCATGCATTGTACTGTACTGCAATACCCCCGTATATCTGACTTGTTGCAGGAAATTCATATATATTCATTTTTTTACAGAATTATTCAGCTGCACACCAGGACAAATGTTCAAGAAAGACTGCAACGACTGTAAATGTACCCAAGATGGAAAAAATGCAATTTGCACAACGAAAAACTGCTCTACAGATCCTAACGTGTCATCACCGACGTCCCAAACTCTAATCACAACCCTAATTTCTGAAGACGCCTTGACAGTTTCGGAGGCAACTTCGTTGGCATCAACAGCATCAACAACTCCTGGTTCAATATCAAATAGAATCCCTAGGAACTTAAGCAGTGGATCAAACCCTTAGTTCGATTATTATTAGATTTTAGTGCAGCTGTTGTTTAAGTTTTGAATATTTTCAGCTTCGAGATTAGTCCAATAATTTATTAGATATCAATTTTTTTTAACTGAAAAATGTACTTGAGTTTTATAGAGTGAATGAACTGGATAAAATGCAATATTTTCAGAATGGCGTACAAACTAGAAAAATTATTTTTGGAGTGTCATGGCATTTCTCAGGATCTGAAAGAATTGCGATGAATGTTCTACATATTTACAAAACACAACGGAATCTATCCTTTATTCTAGTCACCATAAAAAACGAACGGTTGACCTGTTTCATCTGAAAACAAAGAAATTTTAATCATATATGAATATGTATCACTTCAATGGAATACTGTATATAATAATTTGTGTATTAAGTGTCCAATTGTTTATAATTTGTCTGAAACTATTCATTCCTTTTATATTGTTAAAGAACTAATTCAATTGATTTATTGGGAGCAGTTAAATGAATCATCTCAACATGCAACCTCAGTATTCCTTGACTTTTTTAAGACTTCCGAACATTAATTTTGTTCTTCCATTTGAACTCGACAAATCAAATATATTATTTAGACTGGAATACAGGGTTTTCCATTCAAAGTTCATACAAAATTTTCTGATCATAATTGTGAATCTAACGAAACTTTAGAATGTAGTACGAGTATTTTTCTTATTATTAGATTAGGAATTGTGTCACTTATAAACTGTTTGTGTAGTTTTATGTAGGCAAATCCAGGTGTATTTCGATTAGTGTGATCACTTAAGTTGATAACAACGTGAAGTATTCTCCTATTTTAATAAACTTATGATCAAACTACTTGTGCTGATTTCACACACTTTCCTGTTCAGTTTCTCCTTATAATTTACAAAAATGTAAAGGTATGGAAAAACAGTTGAAAAGATGAATGTTAATCAAGACGACAAGCAGGGTCCAGTGGAGCAGTGGAAGAATCAAAAGCTCAGCGTGTTGCGATGACGAATAAACTCACTTCAAACGTGAGATGCGTTAGACCATATCGGTTGAAAATAAAGTAAAACGAAATGTTCAGTGTAGAAGAAAAAATTCAGATCATAAAATGGTACTTTGGTGGTCAATCAATTCAAGAGCCAATAAATTCATTTATTGCTGCCTTCGAAGATAGACCGGTTCCTTCAAGCTCGGCTATTTCTAAATTAATTAAAAATTCGAGAAATAATGGTGTTTACGAACATGCAGGCGTTGCAAGATTGATAAACCACCAAAAACCATTAGTGAAAATCATCTGAAAAAAGAAGTAGATAAGGTTCAAACAAACCAAGAAATTTTTCCAGAAGACCATATTATTATTATTATCATGATAATCCTAGATCTTCTGTGAAGATCCCTCAGAAGCTTTTTCAGCATACAGTTTATTCTGTTAACCTCCTACAAATTTCAATTTGAAAAAAAATTTTGATTCAAAAACTTTTATAATTTAATTAAATAAATGTCTTTTGAACACATTGTGTCAATTTAGTACACATAAAGAATTAATAATTATTACACAGTACCAAAGGGAATGAAAGAAATTCAAAGTAATATAAATTGTCAACTAAAAAATATTAAATAAATACTTGATACCTGAACGAAACAAAATTTTGTACTCTTCAAGTATCGGGTGTTTTTTTAGAGTGATAAAACTTCCAATAGGGATAACTGTGATTTGACAGAAGGTAGAAGCCATTGACATATCTGTTCAGTAAGCATTGACAAATTATCATGGAAAGACTCACGCCGCAACAACGTTTACAAATTGTTGAAATTTATTTTCAAAATCGTTGTTCTATTCGCCAAACTTATAGAGCACTTCGTGAAATTTATGTTTTATATAATCGTCCATCAGAGCAGCTTATTAATGGAATTATCGATAGATTTCGGACAACATTTACAACATTCTACTCGATGCATCAACAACAACAAGACAAAGAACTGCACGTAGAGAAGAAAATATCGCTGCTGTAAGTCATAGTGTTAATGATGATCCAGATTTTTCTATTCGTCGACGTTCACAACAAGTTGGACTCTGTGCATCCACCATATGGAAAATTTTGCGTAAAGATCTTGGTCTACGTCGTTTGTTTACTGATTGGGCCCTAGAACAGCTTGAAGTTGATCCACTCTTTTATCGTAAAATTGTTTTTAGTGATGAAGCTCATTTCTGGTTGAACGGCTATGTAAACAAGCAAAATTGCCGTATATGGAGTAAAAAAACCTTAAGAAGTTCTGCAGGTTTCATTGCATCCTGAAAAATGCACTGTATGGTGTGCTTTACACGCTGGCAGCATCATCGGTCCATATTTCTTTAAAAACGATGCTAGAGCTAATATTACAGTGAATGGTCCTCGTTACAGATCGATGATCAATGATTATTTGTTTTAAAATTTGAATGGTATCGATCCAGAAGTGTTTTGGTTCCAACAAGATGGTGCTACACCTCATGCTGCTACCGTATCAATTGATTTATTGAAATAAAGATTTGGTGATAACATTATTTCGAGAAATGGTCCAATTAATTGGCCTCCAAGATCATGAGACATAACTCCACTGGATTATTTTCTTTGGGGTTATGTCAAGTCATTGGTTTATGCTGATAAACCAGAAACAGTAGACGCTTAGGAAGCCAACATCACTCGTGTTATTGATGAAATAAGGCCTGAATTACTCGAAAAAAAGGTCCAAAATTGGTCTGGTCGAATGCGGTTCCTCAGAGCTAGTCGTGGTGGACATATGCCGAAATATATTTTTAAAACAAAATGTCTTAAAAAATACTTAATTTAAATGTGTTTTATTTCAATTCAAAGTTCTATCACTCGAAGAAAAACACCCGATATATATTTAATAATAAAATAATAAGAAGCGGTGTTTTACTTGATAGAAGGATTATTACAAAATTTGAATATCGAAACAGATTTAATCTGTTAGTCTTCCTCAATTTTAACTTCAAAAAATTTATTCAAAAAAACTTTTAGAATCAAATCAATGTATTATAAGCACTGCTTATATTTAATAGACGTATAAAATAGAAACCCATTATACAATATCAAATGGAATTAAGAAAACCCAAAAAATATAAATTGTCAATTAAAATTAATATTATATCAATTTATATTTGTTTCGATTTCATACGTCTATTGCTTATAAGACATTTATTTAATTCTAAAAGTTTTTTGAATAAATTTCTTTAAATTAAAATTGTATAAGACTAATAGATTAAATCTGTTTTGATATTCAAATATTTAATAATTTTTAGTTGACAATTTATATATCTTTGAATTTCTTTCATTTCCTTTGGTAATGTGTAATAAGTATTAATTCCATATCTCTACTAAATTGACACAGTGTGTTCTTAAGATATTTATTCAATTTAATTCTAAAAATTTTTGAATAAAAATTTTTTTTTGAATTAAAATTTGTAGGAGATGAACAGGATAAATCTGAATGACTCTTAAATTTTTTAATAATACTACTTCCACTGTCACTGATTATATTCATTTATTTCTTAAACTATAATAAATTATGTTACTTTGAATAAAATTGAATATATTTTCAACTTGTACTTAAAAAGAAATAAAAAAGACTTGGAATTTCCAGTGTTAATCTTAAGGCAATAAAAAGCAGGCAAGACACTGATACAGCAAATTTTACTGTAGGTATTAGGTAAAACTGAAAGAAGCAAAGTCTGTCTAAGTCAAAGAAAAATTATTTGAATGAAATACGTATGCCCTGAAAACCCAACATGAGGTAGATACAATAAATTGTGCGAGTGATAAAGAGTTTACGTATTAATGAAAACATTTCTTGTTTGTTGAGAGGACTAAAATATTTGAAAATGGGAGGTTCTTGAAAATAAAGTGTGAAAATTTTATGGAAATTGGGTTTTTCATATCAATTCTTTGAAAAATAATAAACAGTTTATAAACTGAACGAGGGGATTTAAAAAAAAAAAGTTTTTCCGGTACCGGGAATCGAACCCGAGCCTCCTGGGTGAGAGCCAGGTATCCTAGCCACTAGACCATACCGGATAATGTAAAAATGTCTGCAATTTATGTACTAGTACAAAAGCATCTGAAATCTCGTATTGAATAATAAATAACATTAATCAGAAGCAATATTCAATGCTATTAAAATAAGAATTTTTGTTTACATTCCTTATAAAACATGAATACTGCTTGAATAATTCTACTTCTTAGTCCCACATTACTGTAGTTCGAAAGGCATGTAGTCTTCGTGGAACTAAACTAAACATATGACGTATGAGAGAATGTAGTTTGTCTATGAAATGAATCTAATATTATTGTTCAGCAAAAATGATACAAAGAACGAATAAATTCATATTTGTGTTTGTGCATTGTAACGAAGCAAGATAATAATTTGATAAGTTTCCTGGAAATGCCATAAAAAGGTTAAAAACGGAAGCAATGGAAAATTATTATCTAATCTTAGGATTTGCATGTATTTGATTCGTGCATTGGTTTTCCCCTGATATTTCTGCACTTTTAACCGATATACAAACTTCCGAATACTGAATGAATACAACGTTCACATCAGATTAAAAAAGTCCATTATATCTTTCGAAAACCCAAATATTTATTCTGAAATCTTGTGTATTTTATGGAACCCCAAAAATCAAATATGGGCAATCCTGCTCAAGGAGAATGTGGACTAGCAAATGAAATCAAAATAATTGAAAGTCCGAAGGGTATACTGGCAGAATGTGGACCTCTGAAAAATATGGAAGAATTAAATATAGTTATTAATTCACCTCCCAAATGGTTGAGTATGATAAAATCTCGAGAAAAGCGAAGTGAGACAGTTGTTCAAAATGTTTTATCAGATTGTCATTGCAAATATTCAGACTATAGATCAAGACCTAGATTGGATGCAAAATTTGTACCAAAGACATTAGTTTGCCATGATTACAAAGGAGGATATTTAGAAGATAGGCAAGTATTCTTGTTCTTTGTGTCTAATGAAATTCGTTTTTAATCTTTTGTTTTCTCATGAAATTCGTTTTTAATCTCAGTTTTCTCATGAAATTTTCTTTCAATCTCGGTTTGAATATTGAAGTACTGTAGAACTTGTAATGCTTATCAAATACTGCACTAATGCTGTAAATTTAATAGATTAATAATAGATCAGCAGGGTGTACAACTCCAAAATTTCAAGTGCTCATTCTGAAGATAATATTGTATACAAGATGTTTTTTTTTATAAAACAACTCTCTATTATGTTTAAAGAAATTTCATGTCGTTGAAATGACATTATGACTCTTATAGCATTGGTTAATGCATAAATATAATCAACATTATTTTAATTTTCATGTGTATATGAAAATCGAGATTTTTGCAGGCATCTTGCTGTGGAAGTAGATAAAGGAAATCAGTATACTTTTTACAATTGGTCTCATATTGATACCTTCGTATACTTCAGTCATCATTTTATAACAATACCACCAGTTTGCTGGATCAATGCTGCCCATAAAGAGGGGGTTAAAATCTTAGGTAATATGAAATTAATTAAAAAATAAGGGTTTATGAAATAATAAAAACTATTTTCTTAAATTCAAATAATACAATCATAAAAATTGACATAATATTTCAACAATGCCCTTTTTTTTGATTAGATGGACAATGCAGATCTTACTAATTATTTCAGGAACTATCATCACAGAATGTGACGAAGGAACTAAAATTTGTAATGAAATATTTAAAGATGTAACAACAGTGAAGAGTTTCATTACAAAATTGTCCCAAATCACTAAAATGTTCAACTTAGATGGTTGGCTACTGAATATTGAGAATCCATTAGATGATACGACTCTTTTAAAAGAATTTGTGGAAGGATTAACTTCACAATTACATGAGATGAATGCAGAAACTTTAGTAATCTGGTACGATAGTGTGATAGAAACAGGAAAACTCAATTGGCAAAATGAATTAAATGAGAACAATTTGTGAGTAACATTACGTTCTGTTTGTTTGAAAGATTAATATTCAGCTGCAGTTATACCAGATTTCCTAACAAAAATTATAAAAACGCTAGTTATATCTAACAAAAGTCACGAAAAATGTGTGGAAATAAATGATTTGAGCATAATTATTGCCATTAATCCACAAAATACAGTATAGTTGAAGTAAAGTTATGAGTGCTTTGGCTGGGTATATAGTGTTTAAAAAAAAGGCATTAGGCATTATAGCAACCTACAAGGTTTTCCTATAAGAGGTTTCATTTTGAATGGTCCGTTATCTGAGCAGCTGTCATCTTTTGACATTTAACAAGTAAAAACTACACCATTACTAAAGGTGAAACAATACACACTTCAACAACACATTGAAATTTTAAAAATTCACTACAAAATTGGTGAAAATTTCGCACAACTAAAGCACTTCTGGGTCGTCGTGAATCATCTTCTCGGCCGAAAATAGTGAAATTTGTGGGAAAATTTGAGCTGTTGGGCAAGTTATTGATGTGAAGAATCGAAACCGTATGCGTGGCTCAAGAACAACTGAAAGTATTGCTGTTGTAGCCAGTAATGTTGACGAAAACCCAGGTTTGTCGATTCCTCGTCGATCTTTGGAATTAGGCATTCCACAAACGGCATTACACCGTATTTTGCATAAAGACTTCGGTCTTACTGCTTTTAAAGTTCAATCAACATAAGAACTCAATCCGGTCGATCACAAACAGCATCGTATCTTGCTGATTGGGTCCTTGAAACACATCAAAATGATTCGGATTTTCATCAAAAATTGATTTTTACCTCGGAGCGTACGTTAATAAGCAGAATTGTCGCGTTTGGGGCTCGGAACATCCAAGAATGATTGTTGAAAAGCCTATCTATCCTCAACGTGTTACTGTTTGGTTCGGTTTTTGAGCTGTTGGTGTGACTGGATCTTACTTATTTGAAAATGAGGCTGGTGGAACTGTTATGGTAAGTGGATTGTGCTACCGAGCTATGGTTATTGATTTTTTATGGATGGAATTGGAAGATATTGATGTGGACGACGTTTATTTCCAACAAGACGGCGCTATGTGCCACCTAAGCAACGAAACAATCGCAATTTTGCAAGAAAAGTTTCCTGGCCACGGAGACATTGTGATTTAACACCTTTAGACTTTTTCTTTGGGGCCATGTGAAAGATAAAGTCTATGCCAATGCTCCACAATGGATTCAAGACTTTAAATATGGAATTCGTGAAGTTATTGAGGACATACAGCCTCAAATTTGCGAATTAGCAACAGTAGCCGTGGCGGCCATTGGGCTGATATTGTTTTTCCATTGTTAATGGAAGACCTTCCTCTTTACAATGAAGTAAACATTCATTGATTTCTCCTAAAATATACTTGTTTTTTTTAATATCAAAATGAAACCTCTTATTGGAAAACCCTTTACCTAGTTCAGGTGAACTTTCGGAAATATGTAGACTTGCAATGATTGATTGTAATGAAGTCCCCTGCTATTATTTTACTCAATGTGAGACTATGTGGAAGTTGATGGACAAAATTTTAACACTTACTGAATTGAGTGTAATTTTTTGATGCATGAGATAAAATTACTGCAAAGACAATTGTAAATCTTTTCAGTTGTCAGAGGGATACTTTGTTGTTTGAAGTTAACCAAATCATTTCTTTCACCAATTGCAAGTTGGCATGATTTTGTAAGCTAGGTAATTTCCTTGTAATCCTCATAGTAGAAGTTCCGAACCTAAATGAGCTGATAATAGAATAAACTTATTTTATAATAAATAGTAGTATATTAGAAAATTTATTAAAAATGGGTTTTCAAAAAAAATCCTGGACAAAATATTTTTAATTATTTTTTTAAAAATGATTTTTCATTATATGTTGCAACATCAAGATAATAAGAAAATTTTATACTGGACTTGAAGTATAAAACATATAGAATGTGCTAACGTAGGGTTGTCTATAATTTAGCTGGACAAACTGCTAGGTTGTCAGGTATAAACAGGTATGACGATGCAAGTTACTTTCACTTGTTATGATAATAGAAAAAAATTTATATCAGCATAAGCGCTGTTTTATTACGAACACGTTGATATAGGGTTGTCTGTAAAAAATTTGGCCCTAATAGGAGTTTGCGAATTTTAAAGATTTTAATTTCAACCGTGTGAAAATGAGTTACAGAGAGATCCGAGGTAAGTATAATGTGTAATAATAAAGGACCGAACATCGCACTCGTTTCTGATGGGGCCTGGAATATAAAAAAGTGCGCATGCTCGGCACCATGGAAGGCAGGGTTCCTTTATTATTACACATTATACTTACCTCGGATCTCTCTGTCACTCATTTTCACACGCGTTGAAATTAAAATCTTTAAAATTCGCAAACCCCTATTAGGACCAAATTTTTTGCAGACAACCCTATATCAACGTGTTCGTAATAAAACAGCGCTTATGCTGATATAAATTTTTTTCTATTATCATAACAAGTGAAAGTAACTTGCATCGTCATACCTGTTTATACCTGACAACCTAGCAGTTTGTCCAGCTAAATTATAGACAACCCTACGTTAGCACATTCTATATGTTTTATACTTCAAGTCCAGTATAAAATTTTCTTATTATCTTGATGTTGCAACATATAATGAAAAATCATTTTTAAAAAAATAATTAAAAATATTTTGTCCAGGATTTTTTTTGAAAACCCATTTTTAATAAATTTTCTAATATACTACTATTTATTATAAAATAAGTTTATTCTATTATCAGCTCGGTGAAGGTCATTTAGGTTCGGATCTTAGATTATCACTGTCATTTTCTTACTAAAACACATGGTATAGTTAGTCAGATCATTAATTAACTGACACCATTGGATGCAACTAGGTTTATTGTAATTCACTATGTCTGTATTCTTCTCGTTGGGACATACTTAGCAATCTTAACCCTTTCTGTTGTTTTAAAGATGTTTCTTTGAGCGCTGTGATGGCATTTTTCTCAATTATGTATGGACTGAAGAAAAACTGATACACTCTATTGAAATGGCTAAAGAAAGAAGTATGGATGTGTATGTTGGTATTGATATATTTGGTAGGAATACCTTTGGGGGAGGCCAATTCAACAGTTATAAAGTAAATTGAAATTAATTATAAAAGATTGATAACAGGAATCTGAGTACTAGAAAAAAAAGTGAATGATCTATTTCTAGTTTGGGAATGCTCAAGTAACAATGACTAAAATTATTATTAAAATTCATAAAGTTAAGAGGAATAACTCAAAAATTGAAATTTACGGAGCGAATTTAAGACTCGAATACAATGATCAAGTTCCTGAATGAGCAGAATTGGCTCATTATATACAGGAAAATGCCCATTTCGATTTCCAAAAACGGCAGATCCAGTAAAGTTCAAATTAAGTATTCAAATGTGAAAGTCAGTGATAATCGTGTTATAAGCAAGCAACATGTATAAATTTGAAAAATGAGTACATTTCATTAGTTTCAGCCGACTATTTATAAAGGGTATTCCGAGAGACATTTATTAAGTTATAAGTCTATTACTAATTGTTTCCATGGCCAATCTGATTATTTACTTGTCAAGACTAAGAAACATGTATACCAAAAATTATTGAAATATTCTGACTATTACTTTTGGTGCTCAGTTCCTACCATCAATTATTTCTTGATATGAAGATGCTAGTTCTTTTTTTAGGCAGGGGAAGTAATAAGGAGGCACGGTTTGTCAATGGCTATATTTGCCCCAGGTTGGACTCACGAATCTATCGTTCAAAATGAAAATGAAACAATATGCTTGATGGAACATTTCTTCAATAAGGACTGTGCATTTTGGAATAGTCTGTGGCCTTATTTGTACACCCACCCCATAAGAAAATATTTTAAAACGTCATTCTATAAAGGAGCAGATGCGGTAAGTGATAGTAATCCTTGAGCACTGAAAATTACTTTTTCTACTCTTTAGTGCTTAATTCAAATTTACTCCGGAGATTAGTTGAGCATAAATATTTAATACTTACCTGAAACCACATAAATGGATACCTGAATAATTATTGGGCTTATGGGTAATTTTTTTAATGCTATCAATTTGCCCAAATGTCTATAATTTTCTAATTTTGAGCCGAAAATGGTCTCAAACAATTAAATAAAAAGTCCGAGGTCTCTCACTAACTTTTGAACAGAAAAGCTAGAGACTTGAAACTTTCAGAGAAGAGTTTGTGTCTAAATAGCTCTATTGAGTTCCTTGATGGGCAAAATCTCTCAAATAGTTCTGCAGTTATCCACATTTGAAACATATTATTTTTATTTTCCCGATAGTTCAGAAACTACTGATCTGATCGGAATACAATTTAATATTTGGATATGTAATAACAACACAATGATGAATTTGAATTACTTTTTTTTTATTTGAATTAAAAATTTCCAACTGGTCCTTTTTTCAGAACAAATTCAGTCTATTATTACAACAAACCCAACTGTCCAAAGTGGTCCATCCAAAGTACAGTTATTTAGTTCCCAATTATACAGAAATACCAACATTAGAAAGAAAGTGCCACTGCATCAGATTAGAATATGAAAACGATACCCCAACTTGTTTAGTAAACAAACAAGGCCTCGGCAGTGATTCACTAGTTCATAACTTGTTCATTTGTGACATAAAGGCCGATGGTGAACTGATGGTTTTCATCAAAAAGAGGACTAAACCATCTGGAACGCTCAGCTGGAGGTTGATAACTTCTTTGCAAAATGGTTCACGGCACATCGTAACTTTGAACGGAAAACAACAAATTTCGTTGATCAAGAATTCTTCTGTAACTCAGGTCAATCCGCTTCCTGAAGAATCCAAGTTGGTTAAATTGTTGAAGGAACAGTACAAGGTCACCGAAGGAATTTCAGAGATGTTGTAAGTTGTAGTTTCGCTTGAAAAACTGTTAGATTTCCAAATTTGTCCACTTAAAATATATTTGAACAGGCGTTTATTTACCATTTTTTCAGGGTTTATACTTTTGATATTGGACGATGCCATATCGTAGAAATTGGTGCGATTATAAAAGAGGGTGATGGAGTCTGTTTGGAGACGTTTGGAATTGAACCCCCGACTTTCCAATGAAAATCTTCACTTCAATAAGTAATTTTTATTGCAGTGGTATTTACAAATGTTTTCTATAAATCACTTGTATGAAAATATACATTATCAAGACTGGGCAATTTTCTTTTTCTGAAAATTAAGTGCATTATTTATGTCATTTAGTACTGAGTCGAAAAAGAGATAATTGTTAAGGTTTTCTAATAAGAGGTTTCATTTTGAATAGCCCGCTATCTGGACATCTGTCACTTTTGACATTCAACAAGTAAAAAAAACCACGATATTACTAAAAATGGAACGATACATGCTTCAACAATGCATTGAAATTGTTAAAATTCACTACAAAAAGGGTAAAAATTTTGCAGTCACAGTTTGTAAAAATAAAGCACTTTTCAGTCGTCGTGAAGCACCTTTTCGGTCGGCAATAGTGAAACTGGTGGGACAAGTTAGTGATGTGAAGAATCGAAACCATATGCGTCACTCAAGAACAACTAAGAATAATAATAATAATATTCATTTCCAAAATCATCAAACAGGTGGACAATAAAGTCGAAACATGTCAAAACAAATCAATATAAAATTAAGAAGAACACAGTAATTCATATTCTAAGACTTTAAATTCTGCAATTCAATATGAACAAAATCTTATGAAATCGGTTGTAATCTGATATGTCCCGAATATCTTTCGGTAGGAGATTATACAATTTAGTACCCATATAAAGTGTGCTTTTTTCAGTATAAGAATATCTATGGATTGAGAAAAAGTATTCTTGAACTCTACTGGTTAAATTGTTATTTTTATAACTCTCAAAGTAATAAATAATGATGGTTTCGCAAAAATAGCAAAACTCTGTAGCAATAAAGACCTAGAAGAGTTAAAATATTGTTAGCCTTAAAGTAGTAGTAGTTCCTACAAGATGACCTTAATTTCAAATTGAACATAGTCCTAATTGCTAATTTTTGTGTTACAAAAATATGTTCTACTGATGAACTGAAACCCCAAAACACAATGCTGGGCGATACAAGTGACTTAAATTTGCAATATATATGGTTTTCATTGTGGTTATATCATCTTGATATCGAATAGCCTTCAGTGTGTAAATACCGAATTAAACCATGATATCAGGGAGTTACAGTGTTGTTCCCAGTTCAGGTGTTAGTCTACTGTGATTCCAAAAAGTCTTGTGTTTAAACTTGTTGGTATCCACTGGTTCCCGAAGTTGATGCACGCAGGAAAACTAACATTCGTCCTGATGCTGAAGAAAAACATGTTTGTTTTATCAGAATTAAGATTTAGGGAATTGGAGATTCATTGACCTTCAATAAAGCAGTTGTTAAGTCAATAGTCACAGATTCTAGATCTTGGGAAGACACTATTATATTAGTATAATCAACAAAAGAGTAAGAGATCGTTTTCAATGCTAGTGATACTGTTTCTTGAAATATTATCAGGCTCACCTTCCAAAGCCTCTGGGAGATCGTCATTATAGACAATGAATAAAATGGATCCTGAATAAGTGCCTTGTGGTACGCCAGAAGTTAAAGTAATTTCCATTGAGGAATATTCAATATGACTATTTGTTTTCTGTCCTTCAAGTAATTTTCTATAAATTTGAGTGGTACGCCTCTAATACCTTTCATTTAAAGTTTCTGTAAAAGAGCTTTGTAATTGACACAATCGAATACTTTGGAAAGGTCCACCGCTGGTATTTTATCTTCCTCAAGGCAAGAATATATTTTTTGTGTGAGCTCGACTATTGCTGATTCAGTGCTTTTGCCCCTCACGTAGCCATGCTGATTAGTAGATAGAATTTTTAATTTCTGAAAGAATTTTTCTGAACGTTTTACAAGTATTTTCTCAAAAATTTTTGAAAAAGACGAGATTAAACTTATGGGTCTGTAATTGGATAAGTCATTAGGGTTTCTTTGTGACAAGGCTTCACAAGTGCTATCTTTAATGCATCCGGAAAAATTCCTGCTTTGAGGGCAGAGTTAATGATGTAACAGAGTGGACACATTATATTGGATATATGGTGTTTTATTACACTGATAGGAATGTCCTCATATCCTGAAGAAAACTTATTCGGCATTTTCTTTACTGTAGATAAAATTTCGTTCTCATCAACTTCAAATAAGTAAAAGATCTAGTAATGCTTTTCTTAATTTTGTAATTCTGCTTGGGGGCTTGACCTTACGTGTGATGAAACCTTCGAAAAGTAAGTATTAAAGTTATCAGCTAATTGAGACATTGTTCTAGGGTCTCTTCGATCTGCATTCTCAAAAGGAAGTTTAGTAACAGGCTTTGTACTTCGGTTTGTCACCTCTCCTTTAATATCCCATACTGCTCTTGTTTTATTATCTGCTTTGTGAATAATAGATTTATAATAATTTCTTTTTTGTAGGCTCAAAGCGGTATCATAAGATCTTTTTAGTTTATTATAGACGTCCAATAATTCTGGTTTATATCCAGAAAGCACAAAGTACACATCAAGTTCCCTCTTCAACAGCTCACTTTCTTCGGACAGTTGAACACTCCTCCGTGTTTTAATATTCATTGTCCTGAGGGGAAAAGCTGTATCAAATTTAGTCTTGAAAATATCAAAAAATTCATTCCACATCCTATTGACTTTAATATCTGAAATTTTATAAATATTGGACCAGTCAACATTATCTAAGAAATTCTTGAAAACTAGATGATTTTTTTCACTGTATTGTCTTATATATTTTTTACTGAAATTAAAGTTAGAGGAAATAGAAAATGTTTGGAAAATGAACTTCTGATTTGTATAATCTGATATATGTTCTTTAATAACTGTGGTTTTTCCTAAGTTTGGTTGTGTATATAATTTTGCCCTTAGAAAGCTGGAAGGTTAGTAACAGAAGACAGAAACTGTTGTATTCGTATGTCTATTTTTAAAATCTACAATGCTGAATAATCACAATTTTTGTTGATTACGGAGAATGATCCTCCTTTGTATTCAGTTGCTGCAGAAGAACGTAAAAAGACCATGAGCTTCTCATAATCTGTAAAAATAGTTTTTCAAATATTTCAATTACGATTGAACGTTTATACAGAGATGAACACTGAATCAAGCAAGATACAAGAGAAACCTTTATGGGCCCATAGTATCTCTTGCATAATCACTTGGAAGAGTCACGGCGAATTTTCAATTACCTTTATAACACTATCTTGCTTGTTTCAATGCAAATATTGAACTCTTTTATTATTTGGTAGTTGATCATAATTAAAACAAGTTTTCAGAACTGACTTTATTTTAGTACCAAAAAATCCAAATGCAAATTTTTGAGATTGTAGTTCATCTTCAGATACTTGTCTTGAAGATTTCTAAAAACTTGTTTCAGTCTTTCAATTCAGACTTAAGCTTATGGTAGAAAATATTCTTAACTTTTAATTGGTATTCTTACCGCCGTGAATGTAACTGTCGACAATTCGAAGAAATGAAGTGCATACATTTTGATGGGTGTTGCTGTCTTATGCATGAAGAATATCAACTTTTTCTGGAACGAGATTGGAGATCCCACCCAGTTACATTGGAATGATCCCGAGTGTAATCTTTCACTCTGAAAATCATTGAGATAGCTTAATTAAATTTTATCTTGTTATTGTTACTGTGAGCAGGTTTTTTATTTGTTGCTTTCACTAAGAAAATTTATGAATTTTCAGAAAATGGTGAAAAGCTGGTCAAAAAACTGATCCAGGGGATTTTTGACCCCTTCAATTAAAGTAAAGGTTTTACTGTCCAAAAAATTTTGCAATGACCGGAACAAATAATAATCCGAAGGCGCCAGATCTGGAGAAAATGGTGGGTGTGGCAGTATTCCACCAAGATAATGCGAGACCTCATATAAGTTTGGTCACACGCCAAAAGCTTTTACAGGATGGCAGTGCATCCCATTCAAGCTGTAAAAGCTTTTGGCGTGTGACCAAACTTGTATGAGGTCTCGCATTATCTTGGTGGAATACTACACCTTTTCTGTTGATTAATTCTGGCCTTTTCTGTTGAAGTGCATCATTCAGTTTGTCCAGCCGATGACAGTATACTTCCGAATTAATTGTTGTGTTATCCGGTAAAAGCCCAAAATAACGATTCCTTCAAAATCCCATCAAACAGCATCATCTTTTTTTGATGGATATTGCCTTTCGAAATGCTTTGATCTGGTTCATCTTTTTTGCTCCACGATCTTTTGCGTTTGATATTAGTATATACATCAAAATTGCCGTATATCCCCATAAAATATAATTTTATATAAGTATATTATTATTTATTAGTTTTATTAAAACATATTATAATAGAATAATGAGTCTATGGGTTTCCCAGTATAGCAGGTGTTTCTCATTTTCAAGCACTATTCTAGGTGTATATTTCTAGTGCATTGTTTTTCCATTTTGTTTTGCAAGCTCTTGCTGTGAAATTTCTGCCGTTAGGTTGTGTCTATGTAAATATTCTATTTATTATTATTACTTATATTCTGAAATCGGTTGTCTTCTTACAGAAAACGAAGTCATTATTTATGAAATGAAATTATATACGATATTACAAAAAAAAACAAAACTCTCTTATCTACATGTGGTTTCCTTTAGTCAACAAATGCGACACGATTCATATAGGTTCGGATGTTTTTATATGAAGATGGAATCCATCTTGAATACTTTAGGATTAAGTTGGGTTAAAGGGGTGATTTGGAAGCATTGGAGGCTGTTCAGCGCACATGTACACGATTGCCATATGGCCGCAACCGCCCTGATTATGACTCCCGCATCGACGTGAGCGGGGTGATCTTATAATGACCTACCAGGCACTCCATGGATGTGCTGATGATTGTCTGCAAGCCTTATTCACAGTGAACTAAAATCACCTAAGGAGCCACGAATATAAGCTTGCCAAGGAGAAATTTAGAACTTCGGTTCGCCAAAACTTCCTATCCAATAGGATATTCGAGCGCTGGAATCGATTACCGCCTGATATTGTTGGTGCGCCTTCAGTTAACGGATTCAAGAATCGCTTCGACAATTGGATCTTAGCACATTAATCGTATTCTCTACTTTTGTTTGTGAGTTTATAGGTTTATACCTCAACTATTTTTGTATTTAATAATAGTAATAAGTATCCCATCCGATCAACCCAATTTTTCAGTACATTGTCGATTGTTTGGGGTTCAATCTCATGAATGACATATTCGATTTCGTGTTTCAAGGCAGTATTCGTTTCTGGATGGTTAGCGTATCACTTATCCTTTAGATACCGAACCAATCCAATTTTGGGTAACGAAGAGGCAGATCAGCTGGCGTTTGCTGGAGCCGCGCTGCCTCTGGTAGGCCCAGAACCATACCTGGGAATACCATATGACGTGGCTAAACGGATAATAACAGGCAGAATTATTTGGCTGCACTAAAATACTTTTGTTCCAGAACATAGTTGAATTTGTCCGAAGTTTTTCTTGTCACCCTGTGAAACTCAAATAACCATCGATAGAAGACAAAGAAGAGAATCCAAGCGAGTACTGAAGTCGATCTCAAAAATGCGTTCAAAAAAATATTTTGATAATTGAATTAAGTTACAATTTTCGAAGGGGCCCACATTGAAAGTAATGATAATAGAATAAATTTGGATGAATATACATATTTTGTAACTCATTGCCCGATTCCCGGTACATTTTTGACAATGTATCCTATACGAGTATTCCCAATTTTGGGAATATCATGAAGCAAATCATTACTTACCTTACTGAAAACTTCGTGTCCAAACCAGCAATACAAAAATAATTGCAGTGACATTGCAAATACAAAAGCTGCAACCAAGAAGAATTCAGATCTGGTTTCATTCGCCTTTAAAAGAGATTTTTCGAGTTATTCAGCATTATCATTTCTAGAATATACAACTCACCACAACAGACAACTGAAAAAGTGCAGTACATAAGAGAATTATGACTAGTGATATCTCGCCGAAAACCAGCTGGGAAAATAATTTATTAACCCTCTTCGATAAACTAAAAAGTAAAATTGTTATAAATTTATGGAGCTTGAAAAAGTTGGTCTGTTGTTGCTCTTTCTCTACAATCGGAGATAGGAAATTTTTTTTATCGAAATCAAATATAGTATACACTTTTTTTGAAATGCCTTTAACAAAAAAGGTAAGCTCCCATGTGCGAGATGTGGTAGAAAGGTAATGAGACTGATAACCCTGCAAGCGATCTAACAAGACTGTGCTGTTGTCCTTGATATAGCACGTGTATCAGTACCCTCCCATAGCTCAGTGCGAGTTCATCTCCGCCTGTTAACTACGTGATTTTTGTGATTGCTACTATTGAATGTGCTGTGGTTGTGCGTCACACAAAATGGGACAGCACAATTTGGAGTAACGTTGTGCTATTAAATTTTGTGTTAAGCTAGGGGAATCGGCAAGTGTGACGTTTGAACAGTTAAAACAGGCCTATGGGGAACATTTTTTATCTCGAGCTCAAGGTTTTCGCTGACACAAATTATTTTTGGAAGACAGAGAACACTTTGAAGATGAACACCGTTCAAGAAGACATCCAACTTCGAAAACCGACGAAAACATCGAAAGTATTGAGCTATCCCTTGTTATACGAAGTACTCTACAATATCCGGGATTATACAGAATATTCTAAGATATCTGGGATTATACGGAGTACTCTAAAGAACGCTAATCTTCCTATCGTGATTATCTAGTGGCGGGAGAATAGGAAGTTACGTTATGTACACCTAACGAGAGCAAGGAAACAGTGATGGTAGATTCAGATATTCAAAACACAAATAATTTATTTAAATTAGTAATAATAAAAATCAACAACCCTCAATGAATGGAAATAAACATTCATTAGCCGTCTGTTAAATCTACTCTACTCAGTGGTTCGTAAAGCTCCACAGTGAACCAAATAGCGCCCCGGGTCTAAATGACTTATTTCTACATATCGTTAGGTGGATAACTTGCTCGAATCGGATATTATTCTTATACAGCGGAAAGGGTTAGAGAAGACAGGATACAACCAGCAAGCACCTTCAACTCCACTTCCGGTAACCAGGGCAGAACCTAACAGTTACAAGGGATAAACTTGAATGGACAGTAAGGTGGATAACGTGGTATGCCCAGAAAATCTCCTTGAAGAGGGGATCTAACATAATTCGAGTTGACCGAAAAAGTTATTATCAAATGGACTGTATCTGGTCTCCTCGGGGTGGCCAAAGCCCAGGAAGGCTCAGATATTACTAAAGAACGAACCGGACACTACCTGAAGGGTCACGCAAACTTATCCTGGGAATATCACAATACCTTGGAACAATGATCTAGCAATCACTCACACATTCTCACAATAGCGTTGGATATCCAGAGCTATTTACTGTCTCTATACGTCTACCAGGACTACTCAGCGATTTACTCTAAAGAACGCCACTGGTTCACAAGGAACACAATCTCTCAAAGTAAGCGGGCAGAGACATATGGCAAAGATTTAACACAAACTGACTAGGACATTATAAAATAGATACAGTAGTGTTAATGAACGTTACAATAAAAACAAACAAAGAAAAAGGTAACCAGGGGATCACACAAGAGTACATACCAATCAGTTACGCATCAGGCTCTGCGAATACCATGAACAGTACAAATAAAAATTCCTATTAATAAATACAACAAACATCACCCAGGCACCGAGAAAAAGTATACAATACAAATAGATAAGTTGTGAGGGTCGTACCGCATTAGTTATATACACAGGCAATGGCATTTTAGTTCAAACATTCCGGTTGGATTAAATAACACTGAAGCAAAAATACAAGAATGAAAAGCAATGATTGGAAGTACAATGGACGAACGTGCATTTAACTAATTTTACATTAAAACTAAGGTGGTATCCAAAGCTTAAAGCAAATTACCAAGAGGGAATGTTATAAGTACTATTATCACGAGTATGTTTTTAAGTCGCTCAGGAGATTTATTTCCAAGAACCTTTCCCTCTGCCGCAAAATACAATGGGAACGCCATAAGGATGTTGTTCTCTTTTTGTTATTGTCACCGATCACATGTGTCAAGTTACAGTGCTACAGAATATTTGACGCGGATAAATAACGTGATGTAATTTATATAATCTATGAGGGATTCTGTCACTCATATGATCCTTAGGTAATACTGATCTCTTGTTGTATCAGGAACTACCTTAATCCGTATATTTTGGAAGGGGTTTGAGAATAGGCTTGGTGATTTCTTTAATGAAAATAAACACCCATAAATGGGTGTTAATTTTTTTTGTCATTCAATATATTATATTTGAGTATGCTACAGCTCGATATAACAGTTGTTCAAGTATTTAGATTTGGAATCAGTACAATAATACACGTTATACTCACAGTAAAATTTCACGATGATGTTCGAAAATATTCCTAAAGTATGAATCATAATATCCAACATCATTTGTTCCCTCCGTTTCTTCTTCAATCTTACTTTCAATAGGTTGAAAGTTCAGGAGCTTGGATCTCAGAAAATCGCACTGGCTTCCAATAGTTGCCATCAACCCAGAACAAAGCATATCAATACCAGTATGAATAAGATGATTGAACCAAACGGCTATACATTGATGGATATAAATCATTTCGAACCAAGGAGATTCAACCTTTTCCAGCTTATACCAGACTATGAAGGGATATCTTCTTTGGCACATCAGAATCGGAACCAAAAGGTAAAATATACAGGTAATCGAACAGAACAAAAAGTAAGACGTGATGAATAGAAAGTAAAATTTTAAAGAAGTCAAGATAATGTGTTTGTCCTTTGCTGTTTTTGGTTGTATGATATCTGAGCCCAGTTGTTCCATGATAGTCTTCATGACATCTATTTTTCTTAGGAAAAATATTACCTGTACCATGGTGATCGATCTTTGAGCGCAGTAGCAAATGGTATTTATCAACTTGTCGAAGTCATTCAGGCAGAAAAATATTTCAGATGATACTGCAATGTAATCCAGTAACAGAAAAAAAAGCAGTATAGACACTGAATAGGCAGTATAATAGTTTTTTGTAAAATACTTCTTTCCCTCAGGCCAAAGGCCAACATATTTCAGCAGAATGAGGTTTCTGTGTAAAACGCTGGACATTCTAAAGTTCTGGGACATCCTAGATTGAACGAACGAGTCGAGTTGGTTTCCACAAAAATTAACCTGAAAATCATTTAAATACAATTGAAAGGTTTCGTAGTAGAGACGACATTTATAGTTAGTCTATAAAGTATCCGGAAAAAATAGAGCTCAATTGTAATTATTTAGTATATACTACTATGTCAAGAAAGTACCGGGAATTTTCAATTAAAACAACATTTTTACATTTGATCGTCAAAATTTATTGGGTCGCCTTCAAAATAGGCTCCATTTGCACCAATACATCTATGCCAACGGCACTTCCAATTATCGAAACATTTTTTATAGGCGCTTTCCGGGATGGACTTTAGCTCTCGCGCCGAATTTTGTTTTATGGCTTCAATCGACTCAAAACGGGTGCCACGAAGGGGCAATTTTAGTTTTGGGAAGAGGAAAAAGTCGCAGGGAGCCAAATCCGGCGAATACGGTGGTTGCTGAAGTACGTTTGTTGAGTTTTTGGCGAGAAAGTCAGTCACAATCGTAGCTCGGTGAGAAGGCGCGTTATCGTCATGCAAAATCCATGAGTTGTTCGCCCACAAATTTGGCCGCTTCTTACGGATACGCTCACGCAAACGTTTCATAACGCCTAGGTAATACTCCTTGTTTACCGTCTGACCCTCTGGAACGAATTCGTAGTGCACCACGCCACGGATATCGAAGAAAACAATGAGCATCACCTTCATTTTCGAGCGGCTTTGGCGTGGTTTTTTCGGTTTCGGCTCATTTTTTGCCACCCATTCCGATGATTGCTGGCTTGTTTGCATATCGTACTCGTAGACCCAGGTCTCATCACCAGTTATAATGCGTTCCATGAATGTAGAATCGGAATTACAGCGATCCAGCATGTCTGAAGCAACCTGTTCGCGATGACGTTTTTGAAGAAAATTCAGGTCTTTCGGTACGAGTCGTGCGGCCACCTTTCTCATGCCCAAAATATCAATCAAAATCGTACGTGCGGACTCGTGGGATATCTTAAGATCATATGCTATCTCTGTCAAGCTGGTACGACGGTTTTCCAGCACCCTTTCCTTAATTTTATCGACGTTATCTTCGATCGAAGCCGTCGATGGGCGACCACTTCACGACCGTCCTTGAAGGCTCTGTACCACTGATATGCACGAGTTTTCGATAGAGCATTATCACCAAAGGCCTTTTGCAACATTTTCAATGCATCGGCACACGAAAATTCATTTGCAACACAAAACTTTAAACAAATTCTTTGCTCAACGTAATCACCCATAGTAAAAATCGGCACGCACTCTGACATCGACTGACTTAATCAGCTGTTGCAAACACACCAGTTGACAGATCTCACTCAAGCTTGGCATAGTAATTAAGGACAGTGGTACCAACCTAGGAAAAAAAATTTTTACCTGCCTCATTGCCCCGCCAGATTTAAATCGATAATTCCCGGTACTTTCTTGACAGAATGTATTTTTAATTCTTGCGATATTGCTCCCCAAACCATTTTTTTGGTGAGAAATTTGGAAATTTGGACGGTAACAGGTTGTTTTAATAGAATTCTTAAGTGATTTCCACCAAGTTGGAAACAACTTTCATCAGATATGAAGACATCATTAAAATTATCATGTTGAAAACTTTGACAAAATTCTATCCTTCATTCCTTTTGGTTTCTGGAAATACTTTTATATTTCGTTGATTTCCAAATCTGTTAGCCAATTTGCGAAACCCCAGGCGCTGATTGTGTCGTCCTAAGGCCAATAAAGCGTTTAAATTGTTTCCTTTAATCTTACGCGGTCTTCCTGAAACTGGTCTATGCCTCATATCCATGCTTTTTTATCCTCTTTATTGTCTCATAAACATCACTTTTTCCCAGTTCAGTCAATTGCCCAAATATACCTTTTCTATACACATATTCTACCTAATTCCTTTTTTATACTTGCGACAATATTTCATAAATTGTATACCTGTTGACAATCAACAATATTTGACAAATAGTGTTGCCATGCAACTTTGGCCATAGCCGACTATCTGCACAACCTATTTTATACATTACTTTTGTCTTAGAATGTTACATTAAAGATGTATATTAAAATTATGAAAAATAATAAATTCGAAATACTTTCTAGACGGACTATATATTTTTTATATATATACAGTGAAAGTTTTCAGAAATCTGATTTTGTATTTTTAATTTTGAATCGATCTTTCACAATTAAAACAAATTGTAGAAATTACTATGTTTTACTACCAATAAAAAGATATATTACACATTTTCTTGTGATTCGAGTTTTGGGAAGTGAACTATCCCATCATCGGACAACTGAAGACCTAACACACAAGTCACAAGAAATGAGGTTTTTTATCACGTTCCGCTTGTAAACCTCTGTACCACTATTAGGCTTTACCTAGAATCTATTCAGTTGTCTGATGATGGGATAGTTCACTTCCCGAAACTCGAGTTACAAGAAAATGTGTAATATATCTTTTTATTGGTAGTAAAACATGGTAATTTCTACAATTTGTTTTAATTATGATCAACTACCAAATAGAAACGGCTGAAACAATTCAGGATCTTTCACAAAGTAGACTCAAAAATCAATAATTTTTATGTTTAATATTGAAATTGATATTTTTCCAAAACGATTTTGCAATAGATTATTTTGTCAGTGCCACTATGAGATTATTAGGTGAAAAGTTTGGTAGATCCATAATCTACAGACATTGAACACTTAAATTTTAATGACTTTCGTATATCTTTTGGTTTATTTATTCCATTTGACATTATATATTGAGTTTTGATTATATACGTCTATTAAATGTGAGCGGTGCTTGTTTTAGACATTAATTTAATTCTAAAAGTTTTTTTTGAATAAAAATTTTTCGAAATTAAAATTGTAGAAGATAAACATATTTTAATTTGTTTTGATATTCAAATTTTGTTATATTTCTTTTATCAAGTAAAAGGCCTTTCTATTTTATTTTATATATAATATATAATTATATTTTGGCTTCAATAAATCTCATTATGGAATGTCAATGAATTTAAATAAGCCTTAAAAATAACTCACACTGTTCTTTGATTCTGTTAGAGCATAGATCAATCTTGAATTATAAAGATGATCTATGTCTCTAAACATTATTCATTTACACGTGGTAGGTACGTTGTTTGATATAGGTTAGTTTTTTGATTTTGATATTTTGAATATATTTCAGGACTGAAGATGGAATTGCTTAGAATTATATTTGTTTTTTGAAGATATAGTGCATGCTTTGAGAGATTTCTGAATTTACTTATTCGAATATTTAAATATATTAAATATTTCAAATAAATTATAATCTTTGAGAAGTCCTTTAAGTGTGTTCATGTTTTTAAAAGGCAATTGGCGTTCTTGAAGATAAGACCAGAAACAAATTTTGTCTCCTTTGAATATTTATTTATTAATTTTAATGACTTTCGTTTATCTTTTGGTTTATTTATTCCATTTGACATTATATATTGAGTTTTGATTATATACGTCTATTAAATGTAAGCGGTGCTTGTTTTAGACATTAATTCAATTCTAAAAGTTTTTTTGAATAAAAATTTTTTGAAATTAAAATTGTAGAAGATAAACATATTTTAATTTGTTTTGATATTCAAATTTTGTTATATTTCTTTAATCAAGTAAAAGGCCTTTCTATTTTAAATCAAGAAATGTTAAATTGAAGAATAACCATCAACATTTCGACCATGTGTTATATGACATTTTTTGTGGCAAATAACTTTTATGTTCTCCACTTGAAGTTCTGCCCTTTTAAAAGTAGACACCCTTCATAATAACATCAATGAATTTTAAGAAAATCTGAAGAAAAATGTGATAAAATGATATATGGTATTGAAATTGAAATGTTTTTAACTCACTGAATTCCTATATGAATTTCTTAGATCATTTGACTATTCCTTAATCAACAGACTTCAAATCTTCAGTTTAAAGTAGGTAGTAAAATGGGAGTTGAGATCCATTATACGCATATCAATTATGGTTACTGTTATATCTAACATTAGCTGAAAGTATATGTCTCTCACCTAACGATTACAGAAAAATATAGACCTTCTCATATACCCTCCAATGATTGATCTAAATGAATCCCTAGAAGGAAGACCATCAAAATTGAATTTTATTTTTTGAATTGTAGTAATTTGTTTCATAACGTGTAATAAATATTCATTTTAGTCCTTTCTCATTACGCAGAAGACGGTGGATTTATGGAAATGATGACGTGTGCGCGATGAAGAGAAAAACGTTTCAATTAAAACAAGTTCTTGGGAATTACTATATCTTACTACTCCTACCAGCAAAATCAAGAAGTTTAAAGTTTTATGATTTAAAGTAAAATACTTTATTGCCGCTAATATTTATTTTTTACAGAAAAATTCTTTCGTCAATTACATTTTGACTTCATCAGGTGAATATAGTAACTAACTAATTTAAAAAAATCGGTCTCCTTAAATATCGGGTGTTTTTCTAGAGTGATAGAACTTTAAATTGAAATAAAACACATTTAAATTAAGATTGAATCCAATTTTTTTTTTATTTGAAAGATAATTTTATGACATTTATGTTTCAAAATAATTTCCGGCATATGTCCACCACGACTAGCTCTGAGAAACCACATTCGACCAGACCAATTTTGGACCACTTTTTCGAGTAATTCAGGCCTTATTTCATCAATAACACGAGTTATGTTGGCTTCCAGAGCGTCTATTGTTTCTGGTTTATCAGCATGAACCAATAACTTAATATGACCCCAAAGAAAATAATCCAATGGAGTTATGCCGCATGATCTTGCAGGCCAATTAATTGGGCCATTTCTCGAAATAATGTTATCGTCAAATCTTTCTTTCAATGAATCAATTTTTACGGTATCAACATGAGGTATAGTACCATCTTGTTGGAACCAAAACACTTCTGGGTCGATACCATTCCAATTTTGAAACAAATAATCATTGATCATCGATCTGTAACGAGCACCATTCACTGTAACATTAGCTCCAAAATCGTTTTTAAAGAAATATGGACCGATGATGCCTCCAGCGTGTAAAGCACACCATACAGTGCATTTTTCAGGATGCAATGGAACCTGCAGAACTTCTTGAAGATTGTTTTCACTTCATATACGGCAATTATGCTTGTTTACATAACCGTTCAACCAGAAATGAGCTGCATCACTAAACACAATTATACGATAAAAAAGTGCTGAATTGTTTCAGCCGTTACTATTTGGTAGTTGATCATAATTAAAACAAATTGTAGAAATTACTATGTTTTACTACCAATAAAAATATATATTACACATTTTCTTGTGACTCGAGTTTCAGGAAATAAACTATCCCATCATTAGACAACTGAAGACCTAACAGTGGTACAGAGATATTTAAACAAAAGTGATAAATTTTTTGAATATTTCGATAGATTCTAGGTAACACCTAACGGTGGTTCAGAGGTTTACAAGCGGAACGTAATAAAAAACCGGGTTAAAAAAGAGGGGCCTTCTAACAGATATCGGAATGTCGACAATCGACAAAGAAGGTTGTTAAACAGATGGTACCCATTTAAATAGCTCAAATAATTTTTTGGGGTTACATAGCTCCGTACAGTCATTCATTGTTTTTACATTATTTTGTTGTATATCTCAAATATTTGGATTTACATAGCTCCGTACAGTCATTCATTATTTTTTACATTATTTTTATTGTGAACGAATTTGAAAATTTTAATAATCATGTTTCTTTTCTTTTGAATCTGCATGTAAAATTTTCTTAAGATTTTCTTTTGTCGAAAGGAATTACTGTTTTCTAAAGAATGAGTGGCAAAAGTTGAATTTTCAACTTTTGTTTACTTTTCATTAAATTCATTTTATGTTCGTTGAAAAAGGTTTTAAACAGATGTTACTTTTTAAATATCTCAAATATTTTCGATTTACATAGCTCCGTGCAGTCATTCATTATTTTTACATTATTGTTATTGTGAACTAATTTGAAAATTTCAACAGATTCTAGATAATCGAGTTTCTTCCCTTTTGATTCTACATGTAAAATTTTAAGATTATCTATTGTGGAAAAGGAATGACCGTTTTCTAGAGAATGAGTTGCAAAAGTAGAATTTTGTTTATTTTTTATGAAACTCATTTTATGTTCGTTGAACCTTGAAGTCTTGAAGGAACGTCCGGTTTGTCCTATATATTTATTACTGCACGTAGAACAAGATAACTCATAAACTCCTGATTTTTGTATGTTTGGAGTAGGCTACTTTGCGTTAAATAATACCGATGATTTGTTTTGCATTTTGAAGGCAATATTGACATTTGATTTTGAAAAACTATTGGCCAGTTTTTGACTTATGTTACCAAAGTACGATAGAAAAATGAATTTTTTATTTTCTTCAGTTTTTATGATGGAATAAATTTGGCTCATAGCTATTTCAGATAGTTTCTGTCGAATTAGATTATCTATTTTATTGGAGTTGAAACCGTTTTTCGCGGCTATTGATTTCATAGTTTGGACTTCAGCTTCGCGGTCATTTTTTGATGAGGGTAATGCGAAGGCTCTATGGATCATCGATTGATACGCTGATATTTTTTGTGAATATGGGTGATTGCAATCAATATGAATACATATATCAGTGGATGTGGGTTTTCTGAACACGTTGAATTCTATTTTTCTATTTGAATGTGATATCGACAGGTCTAAAAATGTAATACTATTCTTCGATTCTTTTTCTAATATGAATTTAATTTTTGGGTGAACATTATTTAAGAAATTCAAAAATTGACTCAGTTGTCTGGATGTTCCCGAGATACACGTGAGAATATCGTCTACGTATCTGTACCAAAAATGAATATTTACAGGTAGTTTCGAATTGAAGATTTTATTTTCTATTTCTGACATGAATGTGTCTGCAAGGAGTGGACTCAGTGATGAGCCCATAGATAGGCCGTTTAATTGTACGTATATTTTTTTATTAAATTGAAAATAGTTTTTGAGCAGGCATTGTTCTAAAAGGGCAATAAAATTACCGTGTATCACGGGATTTACATGTGATTTTTCAAGAATTTCTGAAGCTAATTGAATGCTATCATTTCTCGGTATATTTGGAAACATATTATCCACATCCAGGCATACTAGGTAGGAATTATTTGGTAAAGAAAAATTTTTTAATGTCGTTGTTAATTCTATGAAATTTTTTATTGTGTATTTCGAAGTGAAATTAGTAAGCCTTTTAAACATTTCATTTAATTTTTTCTCTATTTTATGAGTTTTTATTAGACCGTAGAATTTTGGTGGGCTAGGATTCATATTTATGAGATGATAATTTGATTTAAATAAGGGGATGTCTGACAAAGTTTTTCTCAATGATTTTTGAATTTTAGCCGTGGGGTCAACGGGAGTTTCTACGATATCTTTTTAATTTAATCATTTAATCATTTTAATGAAATCATTCATTTTCTCTATGTACTTCGATCTAGAAGGGATAACTGTGGCATCTGACTTATCTGCTTTTGTGACGGTCATCGGATTGAATTTTTTCTTTTATGGATTTGATTGTATTCAAAATATTAATGTGAGTTATGTTTCCGTTGTTTCTAAGGGTTTTTGAAATTTTTGAGGTAATTTTATCCACCTCATTCGTATATTTAAGTGCAATTGTGGACTCTACAGTAAGAATTTCTTTTACTTTTTTATTTTTAATTGTTGGGACAAATTTATGACCTTTTTCGAGCAAGTTTAGTTCGTTATTTGAAAATTGGGATTCTGACATGTTAATGACGCGATCATTTGGTCTATATATTATATTTTCACTTCGTTTAATCAATTTGAGTTTTTGAGTTTTTTCTAATGAATTTAGTTTTTTTTTAACTGTTTAGCATATTTTGAAAAAATGATTTCACTAATTTCTTGTCTAATTTTATCATCAAAAATATCAAATTCTATTGTATGGAGTTTATGAGTCAGTTCTGCATGCAGTACCTTGACATAATGTACAGTATCTCGCTTCTGGTAGAAAGATTTAGTTTCTTCCTTGATCCAGATTCTTTCTGCGCATCTTGTTGCCGTCTTCGGCGAATGGGAACGGGAGCTCGTTTTTACTTGTACGTAATTAGGAATCACTTTTCTTCTTAGACACTCTTGGTTGAACCAGATGTTCTGACAGCAAACCCTGTATTTTGTGCAAAGTGTTCTATATAAACTGGCTTGTTTGGCTACACTAGCACTTTTCAGATACTGAATTGTTTCAGCCTTTACTATTTGGTAATTGATCATAATTAAAACAAATTGTATTTGGTATTTGGCTTGCCATTTCACCCTAAACTGCAAAAAAAATCTAATATGATTATTTAGAAGTGAACAAGTCACTATAACCTTAAAACGTCTTTGACACGACTTCGAAGTACACAATGAGTTGACAAATGACAATCAAATATACACATGCACATAAACGACATTACTTTTCGGTGCCCCTATATAATAATGCAAGAATTAATTGGTTTCCATAAGATTTAGTAAGTTATTTGTAAGCTGATAAAGTTTACAGAATGCCCTGTTTAAAACTTCAGTGCAGGCGCATATATCTTCTCTATTGAATCCTAACGTCTGGTAATCGAAAATAAACGTTTCGAATATTTCTCCCCGTCACGTTTCTCATTTAACCGCTAATTAACTTCGCGGATGACTACAGAGCTGAAGTATTTCCCGCTATTGCAAACTCATTAAAAGCCGAATTAGCTCATCAAGGGATACCTACTTATCGTTGCATTCAAAAATATTTCATATAGCTGTTTGCCGATAGCTTATTTTTAGGATTGCGATCTTCACACTTATTCACAGGAACGGATTCGCGACCCCACATTGTGTCCTACAAGCACGTGCCTTATCTGTGGAACACAAGATATACAGGATGTTTTGAAAGTTTTTCACCCTGGGGTAAACTTCGTCCAAATGAACCATTTCACAAATATCCCCTCTCAGGGATATTATTCAAATACTGAACACTGAGGTGAAGTCAGAAGTTTTAACGAGCTAATTCATATCACCCACGACCCTCACAAAATATATTTTTTTGGTTTTCCTATTATATGACCCTAACAAAAATTCGCATGACTATGTGCGTTATCATTCTACCTCTAAATGCTGAATTTCATATCGATCGATACTATAATTTAGAAAACATTGGGAAAAATATGAAAATTTTCAAACGTGAAAAACTGCGAAACTAGTCAACCGATTTTGCCCATTAATGAAATTTGCCTTGGCATTTAGACCTCTTGAAGCTTGAAAGCTCTAGCTCTTTCGTTTCGGAAGTTGACGTGTTTACGGATGAACCGGCTGGTCAGAATTGCTTTCAACCTTATCAGTGAGTCCAATTTAGTCGTTTAAGATCATTTTCGGCTAAAAATTCGAAACATTCAGACATTTAGGCGAAACGATAGCAAGATGATCTCCTGGAACTAGCAAGCCAACAATAATAAAAGCTGCAAAATTCACAACAAAATATTTTTGTTATAGGAAACAGCATGCTAACATTTCTTCCAAATATCAGTAATTTTCTTATTTTGGCTCTATTATTTTGCAGTTATTCACACTTGAAATTTTCTCTTATTTTCCTGAAGATTTTCTGAACTGCAAATCGTATAATTTTAAGTAGCTTTGAACGCTACTGAAACCTACGATTCAAATTAGGCATTTAGATGTGAAATAACAACAAGAAGACTAATATGAAATTTCGTAAGGATCGTGGATAATATAAACAAGCGCGCAAAATTTTCCGGCTTCACGCTTTTCTCGAAATCTCAAGAGAAATTCTCTTAAATTTGCAACAATTGTAGCCTAAATGACCATTTTTAGACCCAATTTTGATGATGTACACATCAATAAAATCTCGGGAACAATATTTCGTCCTATACATGTATGTATATGTGTCATAAAGGATCAATTAATGTATTATTATTTTAACATCATATTAGTAAAAGGGTAGGTGAAAAGAACAATTCTAATTGATGTAGTCATACGTCGCGTAAAAGGTATAGAAATATCGGATCCTAAAAATGCAATAGGGAATACCTTGCAACAAAGGCATTCCGATCATCATTCCTACTATAGTGAAGCTCTTTTTGAGAAGCAGCGTTGTGAGGAATTTTGCTGACCTCTTAATTGCGGAAAGTAGACTTTCGTCCCAGCAGCTATCCATTGGACTCTTCAGATTGGATATTGGGTGCAAGCCTGCCAATGACACTTGTTTCATTGAAAACGAAGGTATAGAACACTGTATACTGCTGCTATTTTAGCTGAAGAGGATTGTGGATTGGACATTGGAGGGTCCTCTGAATAAAATGGAAATAACTCTGAATAACTAGGAACTTGTGGTAAAGCAGATTCCTGGGACAGTAGGGAGTTGATCATGAACGGCCACAACAGAAATTATTCCTAAGAATCTTAACAAGGACATTGTACTGAATCGATATATCTTCAAGAAATATCAAAGCAGCTTAACAGACATATTGGATGAAATTCCCCTGGCTAACAGACAAAATGTCTGGTTTCAAAGGGATGGTTGCCCAGCTCATAATAGCCAGAATGTACGGGACTTAATGAATGAATATTTTGGAGTGCATTGGATTGGAAGGTACTGTCCGGGAAGATGGCCATCAAATAGCCCCGACTTTGCGCCTTTGGATTTTTATGTCTGGAGCACCTTGAAAGAAAAACTATATCAGATCCGCATTCAGACTAGAGAGGATTTGATCGAAAGAATAAAAGTGTATTGTGCAGAAATGCGTCAGACACGTTGTGAACTTCGCAGTGTTGTAGATTCAGTACAAAAACGATGTGTGAAATGTATTGAACAAGGCGGTGGACATTTCAAAAAATTGTTATAAGTAGTATCTAGTAGTCTGTTTTCTATAAATTTTTTCATAAAATCGGTATTATTAGAATTTAGTTTATTCGTTTGAATTATTTTGATTCGACAGATAAATTCATGACTTCCATAAGAATTACTTTAATATTCAATTATAAAGAGTTTCAAGATTTAGGATTGAAATATTTCAACATTTCGTTGTTATCTTCTTAGCCATGATATTATGGCAGAGGACAAGCAGCTGGCACAAAATTTGATATGTCGTTCGAGAGCACTTTGAATGAGGTATTTTTTGCTGGAAAGATATAAGATATAATTAATAATTTTTCATCGATAAAACAATTGAAGTAATATGACTGATTTTGTTCACTTCAGAATCGTGATATTCATCTCCTCACCACTCCCGCAATAAGAATTTTTGTTACACAGAACTTCTTATCTTGTAGCAAATTTGATGCCGTTTCCAGATATATGCTCAAATTTAGTATAATTGATTTTATGGAAAAGCTTTGAATATTTCGTGAAATCAAGAAATGTTAAATTGAAGAATAACTATCAACATTTCGACCATGCGTTTTATGACATTTTTTGTTGCGAATAACTTGTATGTAGAATTTTCCCTCGAATTTTGACCCTTTTAAAAATAGGCACTCTGTATATTATTACAGATAATTATTTAATAAATGAAAAATGTTTGAAAAATTGTAAAGATCTAAGTGCATTCCAAATACTTCAGAAAATGGCAAAACTATAGTTATATTCTATTATATGATTTTTTTCATGTTATGGAAAATATTCAAAACAACTGGTTCAATTTGAGGAACTTAGACAGAATAATTTTTTGATTGTCTCGGTCTCTAATGTTAACTTCCGCTGTTTTATTGATTTACACGACAATTGTTTCGTCATACCATGACTTCAGCAGGTGAGTATTTAAACTGAGGTATACAATGCAAAACATGACCTTAAATACACAGCTCTGGTACAAAAAATATAGGGGTGGAAAGAGATGGTTTACAATAAATGAAAAATATTAAGTAGGGGGGATCTGTTGAAATCTATTTGATCATTCAATAAAATTTGTCTTTTATTATTTCTATTGATCTCTAAAGTTTATAACAGGTTTTGTTTCTGACTTTTGTTTTCGATATGAAATATTTCATAGTTCATATTAAAATTATGACCAGTCTCTAACAAATGGTTGGCATAAGTTGAATTTGGTTTATTAATAATATAACATTTTTCATGTTCTCGTATCCTTCTTTGGAATGAACTGTCCCGCATATACACATGGGCAATCACTACATGTTAACTTTTAAACTGCTGATTTTTTGTTTTTAGGAATGACGTCTTTATTACATTTTATTAATCTGCCTAAAGAATTAATGCTTTAAAAGAGATGTTATAATTTTCTTTTTTCTTCAAATATTTTGCAATCTTTTCAGATTTTTGGCCTATGTAAATTAATGATAGCTTATAATAGTATGCTTTATAGATTCGTTAACATACCCATGACGAAAGAAAATTATGACAAAGAGTATAAAACCATTAAACAAATAGCTTTCAATAATGATTTTAATCCGTTAATTGTAGATAATTTACTTGATGAAATAAATTACAAGAAAGCAATATCACTTATATATCCAAAATTTCAAAATTCAAACTAAACAAAATTTATTTCATTAACTTACATAGGCAAAAAATCTGAAAAGATTGCTAGATGTCCCTTTTAAAACATTAATTCTTTAGGCAGTTTAATAAAAAATAATAAAGACCTCATTCCTAAAAACAAAAAATCAGGAGGATACGAGAACATGAGAAAAATGTTATATTAATAATAAACCATATTCAACTTATGCCAACCATTTGTTAGAGACTGGTCATAATTTTAATATGAACTATGAAATATTTCATATCGAAAACAAAAGTCAGAAACAAAACCTGTTATAAACTTTAGAGATCAATAGAAATAATAAAAGACAAATTTTTTTGAATGATCAAATAGATTTCAACAGATCCCCCCTACTTAATATTTTTCATTTATTGTAAACCATCTCTTTCCACCCCTATATTTTTTGTACCAGAGCTGTGTATTTAAGGTCATGTTTTGCATTGTATACCTCAGTTTAAATACTCACCTGATGGTATGGTATGACGAAACAATTGTCGCGTAAATCAATAAAATAGCGAAAGTTAGCATTTGTTTTTCTTATTTATTAGACAGAATAGTTATACAATATCCAGATTTTGAAACAGGTCCTTATAAATATGCAAAATTCAGTGCAGTGCCTAATAGTTCATGAAGCTGAATGACATTTAGTAATATAAAAGCCTATAAATTGAATTTTCCAAAATCAATTCCGAATAACTTTGAAAGACTGAAAGTTCCTTTAGTTGACAATCTAGGTATTTTCAGTTGACCTGAAAATCCGAAACGTCTTGCTGCAGTTCAGGACGTTTATAATAACTACAGGTATATAAAATGTGAAGCGGTTTGAAATTATATACTGTGAAAATTTCAGTAGTATTTTTTATTCATTCGATCACAAAGGTTCATTAAATCAGATAATAATAAACAAAGAGGTTTGCATTTGAAAACAAATAATTTCCATAAAGATTGATCAATTATATGATTCATCAGTAACGTCGAAACTATCATCTATCCTGAATCATGCTGTATGTTCAAGCTTATTGTGAAATGGTCTGTAGTATCCTGAATTCATCTCTGTGTTCAATTTGTTCCTACACTGATTAGGAATATCGCATAATTTTTTGACAGCTTCTAGCATAATTAACGTTCTTTATTTAGCATCGTTTGGACTTTTCCAATGTTGATTTCGGGCAGATATTATTATTCACCAATGGACATGATTGATGCTATCCAGTTTAACGGTGTCACTAGATATTTTTCATTGGAACGTTGATTAATAGATGGAGAAACAATGCGACATGACATAATTCGGATTCTTTCGAATATTTATGAAAAATGGAAAATTGAAAATATTCTCATTTTATACTTCGAGATTATTTTGTCTTGAATTTTTTGTTTATTATTACAATACCGAAAAAACTTTGGGCCCCCAAGAGAAAACTTATATATAGTTTTTTAAATTGAAACTTTACTAATATTCTATATTTTTAACTCCACCTTATGATTTCTTTCACATTTTCATCATTAGTTTCTTCTAACTCGCAAACTGGTAATTGTAGAATATGTTAACAGCAATTTCTATTGGATTGTTTGAATACTTCTTCCACAAAATTATTTTAAAAACCTATAGATCTCATACAGATAATGTATTCTTGAAAAAGTCCCTACTTAGATCCATTTAAAGAATTATCTGAATTTTTTAAATATCATATAGATTTTATTCTGTTAACCTCCTACAAATTTAAATTTAAAAAAAATATTTTATTCGAAAACATTTAGAATTGAATTAAAATGTCTTAGAAAAACACTCTTTCAGTTTAGAAGAAATATAGAATTAACACTCATTACATAGTACCAAAAGGGAATAAAAGATTTCAAAGAAATATAAATTATTAATTAAAATTACAAAATAAATACTTAGATGATACAAAATTTTGTTTCGTACCTTGTATTATGAAAACCAAATCTCTTTTCAAAAATGCAAAACATAACCTCAAGAACTTCTTCAAAACAATTTGCTTCAAATAAGTTCCTTCAAAACAAATTCGTAAAACATGCAGGACATCTTCAAAAAACAATTTAGAATTCCCACAATGGAAAACACATTAGCCATACTTCATATTTAAAAATAAAAATAAATTTAAAAAAAATATCTTACCAGACTAGTTGAAGACTAGAATGAAGTGATTCTAGTGTTTTGTTCAGATGTATACACTCACTTTTAAAATTCTACGTATTCTATTCACAGAAATTACACAAAACTTGAAAGGTATTTTATTGACTAAAATTATATAATAGATAATAGGCATAAGTGTAAACCGAAATATAATTATTATATATGAAATAAAATAATAAAGAAAGGTTTTTTCCTTGTTAGAAGGATTACTACAAAATTTTAAGTATCATACAGATTTAACCTCCTTCAAATTTTAATTTAAAAAGTTTCTTAAAGTTTTTGAGTAAAAGATTTTTTTGAAATTAAAATTTCTAGGAGGTTAACAGAATAAATATGTATGATATTTAAAATTTTGTAATAATCCTTCTATCAAGAAAAATACCTATTTTCATTATTATATTGTATCCCAGAAAATTCATTTTCACCTCAGACGACTATTTTACATGTGGATCCGTTAAGGATAAGTGTTAAGCTAAAATTGTGTTGATCAGAATCAATCTAATACCAGTTTTAGGTAGTGAATTCACTTAAACATTGAAATTTGAGTACTGTGAAGCTCCTGTCGTCATGTAAATGAAATTGAATAAGAAAAAACTTCATTGTTCAGTATCACTTGTTTAATTTGGGGAGGTTAGTGTTTATCTTTCAATAAAAGGGTGATAGTAAAAAAAGTTGTTTTTTAATTCGAGTTGAAATGAACTATAATTATTCAATATTCAATGATTTTTCTAGGTTTTATTTAGCCAATCCATTCAGTTCTAACATGAAAATATTCCTGAAAACTTAACACATGTCTTAACGTAGATTTTATTAGTTTGTCCATCAATATAATCAATTAAAATCTTGTGTTTATAATCAATTACTCAATCTGCGAAATGTAGAACAAAAATGTGTAAGTTAGTGAATATCATGTTCTACCAGAATTACATCTTATAAACGTGTCAACTAAATAATTTATTTCTAGATAATAACAACTAAAATATTTGCTTCCCTGCCAACTTTATGATGAATATTGCAGATTAGTTGAATAGATTTTGTAATTTCAAATATAAAAGGATAATTTACTTCCATAATAATTTCGACAGGTGTTATTTCAATTTTAATGGATTAATGAGATTAAAATGAAATATAAGTTTCATAAAGCGTTGACAAATGTTTTTTCATTTATTTTTCAATTCCCGTTTCTATGTGATATGAAAATATCTCGACAAGGAGCACAGAAGTACTGTTTATAAAATTTTTGAGTGTTTTTTGAAGAGTTTTGTCTGCACGATATTTTTAGGAGGAAATTTTTTTTATGTATATCATTCCAGCTAGAAGGAGAGTGAGGAAATTTTTGGAGTTTCTCAAGTTTTTCACTTAATGCAATACATTTTTCAGTGAATCTCTTAAGAAACTTTCATTTGGAACTTTGTTCTCACTTTTATAGTTTATTCATATCTTTAATCTGAAAAAATGCAAAGAATTTTTCACTGCATTGTTAAAAAATCTAGTTTTTCGCCGAGGAGATAGATTTGTCTGCAATGTATAACTCATAAACCACCTTTAAATTTTAGAAATGATTCATTGAACCGATCATAATTTCCAATAAAATCTTAAAAAAATAGTAAGAGGATCTTAATATTCACAGCAGAATCACGTTTAAACTAGTCCTTTGAAATATAGAAAAGAGAGACAATAATATTTCGTAAAATAGAAAGGCTTTTTACTTGATAGAAAAAATATAAAAAAATTTGAATATCAAAACAAATTAAAATATGTTTGTCTTCTACAATATTAATTTCAAAAAATTTCTATTCAAAAAACTTTTAGAATTAAATTAATGTCTAAAATAAGCACCGCTTACATTTAATAGACGTATATAATCAAAACTCAATATATAATGTCAAATGGAATAAATTAAAATTAAAATTATATTTGTTTTTTGAAGATATAGTGCATGTTTTGAGAGATTTCTGAATTCACTTATTCGAATATTTAAATATATTAAATATTTCAAATAAATTATATTCTTTGAGTGTTCTTAAGGTGTGTTCATGTTTTTAAAAGGCAATTGGTGTTCTTAAAGGTAAGACCAGAAACAAAATTTTGTCTCCTTTAAATATTTATTTATTAATTTTAATGACTTTCGTATGTCTGTTGGTTTATTTATTCCATTTGACATTATATATTGAGTTTTGATTATATACGTCTATTAAATGTAAGCTGTGCTTATTTTAAACATTAATTTAATTCTAAAAGTTTTTTGAATAAAAATTTTTCGAAATTAAAATTGTAGAAGACAAACATATTTTAATTTGCTTTGATATTCAAATAATAATTCGTTTGTTCGTCGATAATGTTCTTGCTACTAAATAATAATAAGAAGGATCATTTTCTTAAAGATATTATGTAATAGTAGTCGATCTTATTTTAATAAAAACTTCTTTAAAGCTCAGATAATCAAATTTTTAAAATATAGGCTATGTCTAAATTGGAGAAAAAGAGTGAGCCATCTAGCGTTTGCATTTTGATAAAAACACTAAGGACATTATTTCAGAAAACGGAAAGTCGGAGATTTATAAGTAAACTAATGATAATCGCCAGTATGTATACAGGGTGTCCCAATGAGAATTTGACCCTCCAGAACTCAGAAACGAAGAATTTTCGAAGATTTAAAAAAACAAGTCGATTTCTGTTTTGAGGGGGACGAATTTCCTTCATGAATTTGTTCCGAAAAAAACACCCCCATGAAGGTAGCATCAACCCCCAACATTTTTTGAATAGCGAAGTGATGTCGAGTGTTAGTTAGTTAGTTTGAAAATTATTTATGTTCTGTCCATAACCCAGTTAAAATTTTCAAAATCGTTTCACTATTCACGAAATACTATAATATTGAACTTACCGTCAAAAGGTGATGTTGAACAGGCAGTTGAACCGCCCAAACTCAAGAGCTTACGAGTTTTGAAGAATCCAAAAATAATTTTCAAGTTCTGCATTAGGGAGAAAGAATTCCTATGACAACATTGTTCCGAAAAAAACACCTAAAGATGGCAAAAACCCCCAATTTCTTTTGATAATAATTTGGCTTTCATAATACATTGATACGAAACGAAATTTTGTATCCTTCAAGTATTTATTCAATATTTTTAATCAATAATAATTTATATTTTCTTTGTGTTCTTTCATTCTCTTTGGTAATGTTTAATGAGTGTTAACTTTATATGTCTACTTAACTAAAATTTTGTTTTCTAGGACATTTATTTAATTTAATAAAGAAGTTTCTGAGAAAAAATTTCAATAAAATTTAAATTTAAATTTGTAGTGAGGTTGGCAAAATAAATCTGTAGGATATTGTTGAGGAAACATTAAGAACTAGCGGAAGTTAAAACTATTTTTATTTCATAAATTGTAGGATGAATTTTCGTCAAGTGAAGACCTAGAGAATCAAAGATTTGATTATCTCAATTTGTTTCAGTACCTAACACAAATATAATCCGATATACCGAAGATAACGCGTTATAGAATGGGCCATTAAAAATTGCATAAAAGCTCGTGGATAGATTCCGCTAAAAATAAAAAACAGAAATTCCGAAATTCCACCGGAAGATTAGAAACATTCTATTCCGAAATAGAATGGCGAAAAGAATCGACTTGATGATTCTATTTGGCATCACTAATTGGAAAATAAATGGCTTTTTTTAGACTTGGTCGAACTCTTTTCCTACCCGTTTTCATCCTAAAAATTCCCCCGTTTTTTGTTTCCTGTGCTGAAGTAGAAGGAGGTGGGGGAAGTTATAAAAGTGAATATATCAAATTGACAACCAGTTTCTGTGATATTTACCTAGCTATATATTTTATCCGCAAATTTGAGGTGTTTTCGACGGAAAATGGTAAGTCCGAATCGACGCCGCTAGTGATGATTTTTGTGTTTGGGACTGTTTTGAATTATTGGTATAGTTTGAGGAGTGTACCTAAATAATGTGTTTTTTTATTCCTAGACGCGAACAATGCTTTAAGAGTTATTTAATTGAAAATTTTTCAACCCTGCTTACACCCCATAAACGAAATTTTTGACATAAATTCAAACAAATACAAATTTATTTAAAATGTTTCAATTTTCTTCAACTGGTTTCATTGAGTTCGTGAATTCTATAATAAAATAATCCACCAGATATCTCACCTGTTTGTAGGAGTATATGATCGATCGAATGCGATGAAAACTCAGTTCAATTGAATATAAACATAGTTTTCAAAAATTTGTTGATAACTAAAAACTGTTGTTTTACCACTGTGGCTTCTTTGGGTTTACATTTTGAACTTATTGTAATTATGAAACATATTTTTTTTTCACTGTCTTA
The DNA here is from genome assembly GCA_034642435.1 of Megalocaria dilatata. Taxonomy (NCBI): domain Eukaryota; kingdom Metazoa; phylum Arthropoda; class Insecta; order Coleoptera; family Coccinellidae; genus Megalocaria; species Megalocaria dilatata. The sequence continues at coordinate 27,594,724 of CM067859.1, forward strand.
TGAAAAACGCTATCAATTTTACGCAAACCTGTTATATATATTTTTAAAAACATAAAATTTAATTGTTTCTCTAACTCATTTACCATAAGCTAGGAGTTGTTTCGAATAAATATATTAATTCTCAACTCAGGTGTTTTTTAAGAATCAAACTCATTCAATCATTCGAACTTATCACTCAGTATATACAAATTCCGCAGTATTGAACAAAATTGATACAACATTACAACATTCTTGTCATAATTATTTTTTAATATCATGTATTGCTTACAAACGACTGTTTTACCATACAGTCCCGTTTCTAGGCAAGTATGATGGAAAAATAAAATACTTATAATAATATTATAATACTTTATTCACAGAAAAATATAAAATGTAAATACATTTTTCTCACTCATTAAGTTTTTACATGGGGGGCCTAATAAATTAATCAAAGTACAAAATAAAAATTGAGAATATGACGAGAAAATATATTTTTGATTGTCTCGGTCTTTACTTGACGAAAATTCATCTTCAATATAAGAAGAACAAATATTAACTTCCGCTATTTTATTGATTTTTACAACAATTGTTTCGTCTTTTAACTGAGGTATACAATGCAAAACATGACCTTAAATACACAGCTCTGTTACAAAAAATAGGAGATGGTTTACAATCATTGAAAAATGTTTAGTAGGGGGGTCTGTGTTTATGTCTATTTGATCATCTCTAAAGTTTCTTACAGATTAAGTTTATGACGTTTATTTTCAATATGTAATATTTCATAGTTAGTATTAAAAGTATGACCTGTCTCTAAAAAATGGTTGGCATAAATTGAATTTTGTCTTTCATTAATGTAAGATTTTTCATATTCCCGTATCCTTGTTTGGAATGAACGACCTGTCTGTACCATATATACACATAGGCAATCACTTCATGTTAACTTGTGAACTCCTGATTTTTTGTTTTTTGAAATGACGTCTTTATTTTTTTTTTTTTTATTGAACTGCCTAATGAATCAATGGTTTTATAAGATATGTTTTCTTATTAACTGTCTTTTCTATTCAAATATCTATCAATCTTTTCAGTTTTTTCTCCTATGTATGTTAATGAAATGTATTGTTTCGTTTGAATTTTGAAATTTGGGATGTACATTATTGCTTGTAATTTATTCTATTAGGTGAATTATCTAAAATAGATGGATTAAAATCGTTATTAGAAGCTATTTGTTTAATGGCATTATATTCTTTGTCAAAATTTTTTTTTGTCATGAGTGTGTTAACTTATTTATAAAGCATACTATTATAAGCTGATAATTTGTGTGAAAATGGATGTTTTAAGGTAGAATTGTACTATCTGTGTCTGTAAGTTTCCTATAAATCGAAAAGTCGTGTCTGTTATTAATTTTTGTGATTTTTAAATCTAATAAATTAATACTATTATTAATTTCTTCTTCATGAGTTAATTAGATTTAAAAATCACGAAAATTAATAACAGATACGACTTTTCGATTTATAGGAAACTTACACACACAGATAGTACAATTCATCCTACCTCAAACCATACATGTTCACACAAATTATTAGCTTATAATAGTAGGCTTTATAGATTTTTACCATACTTATGACAAAAAACATTTTTGACAAAGAATATAATATCATTAAACAAATAGCGTTTAAGAATGATTTAAATACATCAATTATAGATAATTTACTTAATAGAATAAATTACAAGCAATCAATAACATTTGTACATCCTAAACTTCAAAATTCAAACGAAACAAAATACATTTCATTAACATACATAGGACAAAAAATTGAAAAGATTGCTAGATATTTAAAGAGAAACGAAAGCTTATATATCGTATAGAACCACTAAATCATTAGTCAGTTAAAAAAAAATAATAAAGACGTTCTTTCGAAAAACAAAAAATCAGGAGTTTACAAGTTAACATTTAGTGATTGCCCATGTGTATATGTGGGACATTCCAAACAAAGATACGAGAACATGAAAAATGTTACATTTATAAAAAACAAAATTCAACTTATGCCAAACATTTATTAAAGACAGGTCATACTTTTAATACGAACTCTGAAATATTAAATATTGAAAATAAAAGTCAACAATCTGTTAGAAACTTTAGAGATTTTAGAGATTGTAAACCACTTCTTGTCATCTTTTTATTTTTTGGATCAGAGCTGTGGATTTAAGGTTATATCACCTGATGAAGTCATGGTATGACGAAAAAATTGTTGTGAAAATCAATAAAATAGCGGAAGTTAATATTTGTTTTCCTTATATTGGGAAAATATATGACATATTCAGAAAAACTATTATATTTAACAAATTTATTTCCTGAAGTCTTCATCGTGTCATTTGGTGGTTTATGGAGTGAATTTCCTGGATGGCATATTTTACTCAAACTACTGCGTTCTTCTTCAATATTATTAATGGTGGGTCTATATTAGATGTCCATATTTTAATATCGGTCTGCATATAGTTTGGTAGATTCTTGAAGCTGTTGTGGGGTTTATGCCTTGTTTTTTGTAGGTAAGGAGTCGAAAGTGCTTTGATCTGGCAATTATTTCTATGTTTCATTATGGGAATGTATTTTAATGATGGTTTTATTATCCACTGTGATATTTAACGTGTTGAACTCGTTGCATATTATGTTGCAGCATTCTGATGGTTGATGGTTTTCTGATAATTTGTGGCTAAATATTAGTAATTCTGATTTGTCAGGGTGTGATAAAATCCTCCATTTTTGTCATGATTTTGTTACATAGGTTCTGTAGTTTTTTCATTGTGTCTTCCTGTTGTTTGTTGTAAGCGCTGTGTCATCAGAGTATTGGAGGATGTAACTTTTCAGTTCTTCTTTTACTTTGTAGATATCGTGTACGTAAATATTGTATAGAAGTGGTGACAATGAAGAGCCTTGTGGTACACCTTTTGAGGAGAAACGATGCCGAGAATTGCTTGTTGATTTTAACCCTCATGCTTCAGCCCCTTAAGATGTTTTCTATAATATTTTGTACGTAAACTGGGGTGTCCAATTGCTGGAGTTTGCGTAGAAGACCTTCATGCCACACACTATCAAATGGTCTCCCGATGTCCATGAATATGGCTGCTGACTTAAGACCTTTTTCCATTGTAGTAATGGGTGGTTGGTTGAATGATTTTTTCGAATCCAAACAGTGAAAGGAATATGTTTGGTCCAACTAAATCCTTCACGATTTCTTTAAATATTTTTCTTAAAATTGGAAAAGGGCGATGGGCCAATAGCTAGACACTTGGTTTAAGGCTGTGCCGTGCTTATGGATTGTTATAATAATTTCCTTTCTCCACTCTGTTGGCAAAAATCCGGTATTCAGACAGTGGTTGTATTTCCTCTTTATTACATCGCGAACTTCCGAATTTAATTGGCGGAAGTATTTTCCTTGTTAGGTTGTCGTAACCATGTGCTGTATTCTTTCCGTTGAAAGTTGCTTCATACCCTACTTCTGTTACCTCTGGAAATATTATTTGAATTTGCTGCTTTTCCGTGGTTCCTGGCCTTGAATGCATCTTGGTATTATTCTCTAAATGCTAAGGCTAATTCTTCATCCGTATTGTAATTTTTTTTTCGCTTTTCGTAGTTTGACCCATGTTGGCTTTTGTGTTATATCTTGTTAGCTTCTTTATTTCTTGCTAATAGTTCATCCTCCTCATTTAATTCATTTTCTAACATGATTGAATTTTCTTGGTCGACCTATAATATTTTCAGTTATAAGTTCGTGAATTTCTTTGTTGAGTTTGTCGCAGAGTATCCTCAGTTTCTTGTCATTGTTGATTTCCAGTTCTCTGTAAAGTTATCTTTCCATCTTAATTTAGTTTATAATGTGTTGTGATAATGTGTACAGAAAGTGTTTCCTATTGAGTTTTGGTGTGTGTTCGTTTACTAGATCTGCTAATCTGCATTGAAATTCACTTATATATTCATCTGTTGTTAGAGTTTCGGCATTGATGAAGGTTTCCATCTCATCACTGACTTTCTCGATGTTGCATTTACCTCAAAACCAATAATTGTCGAATAGGCCTTTGCAGAAAATACTTTTTGCAAAATCAAGAACACCTAATATGTATATCATTATACCACAGGATTCAGAGGACGCCCAAAAAATGGCCATCATGCGGAAGGCGTTTCAGATGTTCGACACCACTAAGTGCGGTTACATCGAAACGTTGAAAATTTCCACAATTTTGAACACCATGGGGCAGCTTTTCGACGATCACGAACTAACTCAGCTAATAAAGAAAAACGATCCTGACAATAGCGGAAGGGTCAACTTCGATGGTTTTTGTAATATCGCTTCGCATTTTCTGGAAGAAGATGATGACGAGTCCACCCAACAAGAACTTAAAGAAGCTTTCAGGTAAAATGGGAGATATAAAATTATAATAATTTATTAAACCCTTAAGACAAATTAATGTATAGGACAAGTCAAAAAAATTTAATCATTGACTAATACATCACAAAGCTAATCATTCACTGTGTGATAACATTTCTTCAGCAATAAGCCTTTAACAGCTATCTTGAATGCAATTAAATTGAGAAAACGAATGCAATGCGGCAAATGGTTGAAGAGCTCAATGCCTTAATATGACGGAGACATTTCGAATTTAGACGTTTTATGTTTGGGGAATATATAATGTTTCCTCACTTCTTGTATTGCAGCTACCATTTGACTCAAATCTCCATTTTTTCAGTTTTGGAAACAGAAAATAGTTAAAGGTAGCTAAAGCTGGAGAATATGCGGATGGAGTAGCAGCATGTAACCCAAATTATGTTTTTTTTATGGCACACGTCCATTGTTTTGGCTGAAGGGTATTTTTTCTTTGCCAACTCGGGTCGGTTTTGCTTCAAATCAATGTCGAATCTTTCCAAGAGCTCTGAATAGTACCCAAAATAGTTTTACCCTTTTCGAGTTAATCATGAGGAATGACACCGCGCACATCCAAAAAAACTGTAGCGATGAACTTACAGGCAACAGACTCCCCTTGTCCTTTTTTGATGCTGGTTTAAAAATTTTCCAGTAATTAGGCTGGAAATTCAGAAAAATACTTTTTTATCAAATTGCCCTCCTACCACATATTTTTCAACCTTTTAACTCATTCACTAAACCTTTGACAATATCTATATGTAATTCTGGTGTGTGCTGTTTCTATCTACTCAATTTGTTGAAAAACTAATATCTGAAAGTATTCTCATTTTTCAGATTATACGATAGAGAAGGAAATGGCTACATAACAACCGCAACACTCAAAGAAATCCTTGGAGCTCTTGATGATAATTTGAGTAGTAGGGATTTAGATGGAATCATTGCAGAAATTGATACTGATGGATCAGGCACAGTCGATTTTGATGGTCAGTAATTCAACTATTGGCTGAACAACTCAATATTGAAGAATTGTTGTGCATATCTTTTTGCTTTCATTGTATACCCTAATATACATATGCCTGATACACATAAAAACTTCAGCTGGGATATTTGCAATCGAAGGAGTTTTTCGAAAAATATCAATTTTAAATGGGACATCTATTGCTTGTAAACTCGTGGACGGCAACACTCTTAAGAATCTAGTACGAACTGAAATGAACAATTATATATGATTTACACTTTTCTATTGAATGTTTTCGTCGACACATTGACTTCTTCAGACCACACCATACTAAATTCCTTATAATTAATCTATCTAACAATGACAAAGGTGAAATTTTCATGATGGATCGCTTAAAAGCTTCTGCATATAACCTGGGACTGGAGCATGTTATTCAGAAATTAGAAACTTTATAATTATAAAAAAGCCACTAGCACTGAAGTGAAGTCAGGAGCTTTTGCACTCTAGTTAATATCACCCCAAACCTAATGCGAAATTTAATTACACAACGTTACTAGTACTAGTACTAGTTCCACTATTCCATTTTGTGTGACGCATAACCAAAACACAACTTCATTAATAAGAGTCACAAAAATCACGCAGTTAAAGGAAAGAGTTGAAACTCGCACTGAGCTATGGGAGGGCACTGATACACGTTCTCTATCAAGAACAACGGCACAGTATTGCCAGATCACTTGAAATGTTACCGGTATCATTACTTTTATGTATACCCACAAAAATTAGTTTAAAGTTAAAGAAAACACGATAAGTTCCTTCATAAGCAGAGCATCTTGGAACAGTCATCCCAACAGAAAAGAAACAAATAAATAATAAATTTCTAGCGCAATTGAACTCAATAATATAGGACTACGAACTGAAGTGTTGATAACCCTGGAATCAAAGTTTGAACCGCATAAATATGAAACCAAAGAAAGAGCCAAAATAAACCTACGTGTCCAAAATGGCCGTTGGGTACCAGGAAGTTAAAACAGAAACTACCTCTTGAGAAAATCTTCAACAAGGAATAGTGGTTGCATTTGGCTAAATAACCGATAAAGTTTATTAGAAAATGTTGAACACATAATTAGTTACTGTTTGGAAGAGAATAGCTTTATGAAGGAAAATAAATTCATTCAAAATAATACAATACTTGACTCATTCAGTATGTTTAAGGAAAGACCTCATATCCATGAATTCACTATCCAAATATGTTCCTGTCAAAATAAAAAAGGCCATTTTCTAGGTTTTTAGGAAATTTCAATTTGAAATATTCTAGGTAGACTGTTTCATAATCCTATATATTATAGAATTAGTGTATAGGGTCAACTCTGGGAACTGGAAAACTTAATACTTGTATGTAATTTTCATAAAGTGGAAATGTATTTGAGAAGATTTTTGAATATCGCTTAAGTTTTGGTCCAGTATTCATATCAATTCGATTCACTTGAATATTCTAATTATTTCTGTTTCTTTTCAGAATTTATGGAGATGATGACTGGAGATTAATGTGCCAATTGATTGAATTCTATAGAAAAATTGATTTTTACTAATAATAATATTTGATTGGAAATAATGAAATATTTGACTGAATAAATAAGTTTAATCTATATTACATCTACAATTATAAATACTTTTTGTTTTATTGTCTCCCTCAAAGTCGAAACAAATATTACAAAAATATGCAATACACTAATCGAACGCTCCCAAGTACCATTTTATTTTAATTAATGGTCAAATTAGAGATCTCCTGAATAATGAATTTTTCCTTTTCCTTCTATTCTATCTATTCGGGAATGAAGGTGTTCTGAATATTGATAAAAATACTAATAAGACGTGGATAATGAAACGAATTTTATTAATTTGATACTATAAACTGATAACTGATGATGATGAACAAACTGAGAAAATTTTTTGAAAAGGAATTATCTGAAGATAAAGAAATTCTGCTTTTTTACGGAGCAATTGGAAATTGTTGATGCCAATCGTTTATATTCAACTGTCTTAAAAATTTTTTAAAACAAATTTCCTCTCTTCCCTCGTCAGTAAAATAATTTCCTAAACCTCTGAAACAGAAGATATATTATTCAGGTCCTTTATATTTGCTGTTCATACTCATTTGGATTATTTTCCAATTCATATACAAAACAGAAAAGTCAAACTTAGAAGTACTTCTTCGCCAAGCTGATAAGTTCCGAACGACCTAGAGCTAAGCAGAACAAAATGAGTAATAACAAAAACTCAAGGTCATAAACTTGCGTTATTGTTGTTTCACCATAGTGAAATCTCAGCTAAGGATTCCGATTTCCAAAGACGCAAAGGCAAACTTAGAAGTACTCTGAAAACTCAAAAGACACAGTCAAATAGAGTCAAAGCGGCAAAGAAAAAGTGTACTTAACTTGAAAACCAGTCCAGTTAGTTTTGTGTAGGCTTGTTTCGACTTCGCTTCGTCTCTTCAGTCACGAAAAGGACCCTGAGGAAAGTGCAAGTTAAACATCATCATATTTGACTGCAGAAATAGAAGAAGACCCAAGAACAAGGAAAGGAGCAACAGATCAGATTAAGAAGAATGGATAAAGGCTATGTATGAAGAGTTATGCTGAAATACAACAAAACATGGAGCATTGTTGAGGCTCCAAAGGGAGCAAACATAGGTAGCTGCAAATGGGTTTATAAAACCAAAAGAAACTCAGGAGGAGAAGATGATCGATACAATAAGGCAAGAGTCGTAACTCCAGGTTTCTCCCAAAAGCTTGGCACAGACTAAGATGAAGTTTTTGCACCAGTTGCGAAATCAGCACATCATTTGTTGAGGACTGGTGTTGAGATACAACAAATGTCCATTCTATGGTTTAACTTTGGCGCTACCTTCAGTACCCCACCACGACTGCAATGAATAGGGCGCGGTCGATGACATGCCTGTCCTAAGCCAGCCAGTAGTATCGAGTGTTTTTTTTAGAGTGATAGAACTTTAAATTGGAATGAAACACATTCAAATTAAGGTTGAAGCCAATTTTTTTTATTTGAAAGATAATTTTATGAAATTTGTGTTTTGAAAATAATTTCCGGCATATGTCCACCACGACTAGCTCTGAGGAAACGCATTCGACTAGACCAATTTTGGACCAATTTTTCGAGTAATTCAGGCCTTATTTCATCAAAACACGAGTTATGTTAGTTTCGAAAACGTCGAGTGTTTCTGGTTTATCAGCATAAACCAATGACTTGACATAACCCCAAAGAAAATAATCCAGTGGAGTTATGAAATGATGTTATCGCCAAATCTTTCTTTCAATAAAACAATTGTAGCAGCATGAAGTGTAGCACCATCTTGTTGGAACCAAAACACTTCTGTGTCGATACCATTCAAATTTTGAAACAAATAATCATTGATCATCGATCTTTAATGAGCACCATTCACTGTAACATTAGCTCCAGCATCGTTTTCAAAGAAATATGGACCGATGATGCCTCTAGCTTGTAAAGCACACTATACAGTGCATTTTTCAGGATGCAATGGAACCTGCAGAACTTCTTGAGGATTGTTTTTAGTCCATATACGGCCATTTTGCTTGTTTACATAGCCGTTCAACCCGAAATGAGATTCATCACTAAACACAATTTTACGATAAAATAGTGGATCCACTTCAAGCTGTTCAAGAGCTCAATCAGCAAACAAACGACGCTTATTATGGTCAAGTGACTTTAGTTCTTGAACCAGTTGGATCCTGTATGGGTGTAGACCAAAATCTTTAGGCAAAATTTTCCATTTGGTGGATGCACAGAGTCCAACTTGTTGTGAACGTCGACGAATAGACAAATCTCGATCATCATTGACAGTATGACTTACAGCAGCGATATTTTCTTCTGTACGTACAGTTCTTTGTCTTGTTGTTGTTGTTGTTTCATCGAGTAGGGAAAATGTTATCCGAAATCTATCGATATTTCGACGAATAAGCTGCTCTGATGGACGATTATGTAAACCATAAATTTCACAAAGGGCTCTATAAGGTCGGCGAATAGAATACTGATTTTGAAAATAAATTTCAACAATTTGTAAACGTTGTTGCGACGTGATTCTTTCCATGATAATTTGTCAATGCTTGCTGAACAGAAATGACAAAACAACATGGCTTCTACTACAAAAAACACTCGATAGTTATGTCGCTAATCTAAATATATTATTGAATTTATTTCTATTCACGATGATAATCACTGTGTTAACTCAATTCTAGATCTCAATTTTAGACTCTAGTGACCGTTTTATTCTTATCCCAAAACTTTCAATAAGTTTTCAATAAAAAAGGATGTCCCACCTAAACTACCAGAATACATTATCAGTATATGTTTTGAATCAGTGATTTTACCTATCTTTTGTTTGTTTGATTGATTTGTGTTACCATTGTAAGTGTTAAAATTGCTATAAATACTGTTCTTGCGGCACGAATTGTGGCGGCTATAAGAGATGACCGCAATCAGCGCGAAACCGCGAGAAACGTTGATGCAAGTCTATCAAATGTACAACGAGTCGTTCAATGTTACGAAGAGGCAGGTCTGCCCAATAAAAGACCTGGTTCAGGACGAGGAAGGACTTCAACACCTAAAGACGACCGTTTTCTCGTTTCTAGTGCTGTCACGTCAATTTCCCTTCTAAATCATCTGCAAGAAGTGAGAAACGTAAATCTGAATGGACAGTTAGGAGGTGACTTCATGTTACTGGATTACAAGGTGTATCCGAAAGTATTCGGAGCTCATATCTCCACGTTGGTGATTTTCTTCATCATCCGGACGGTAGCACCCTTCGAAGTAGCCCCCATTTAATTGAACCACACGCTCCCAGCGGTGCTTCCATATCTTGAAGTAGTCCTCAAACGTAGTTTTTGGGATGGCCTTTAGCACGCGCGTCGCATCACTCTGAATCATCTCGATGTCGTCGAACCGCTTTCCTTTGTGCGCCATTTTCAATTTCGAGAACATCCAAAAGTCGCAGAGAGCTATATCGGGATTGTAAGGAGACTGGCGAAGCTGTACAATCTTGTGTTTCGCCAAAAATTGCTACATCAGAACGCTTAGCCTAGTTACTGCTGATCGGGAACAAGTTCGAAGATGTCGAAGATATATGCATCCATAAATGAGGCATACTGTAGTAATTTAATCAGAAGGTGGATCCAAAAAATCTAACAAAATTTATTTCTTTACATATAATATAATATAAAATAGAGTATACCTTAATTTTATTTTTATTCATTTAATTGTAAAGAATATGAATTAATGACAACATTTATCGGAATTCGTTATTGAATGTGAAAATGTTTTGATCATTGATAATAAACCAGTTCCCTTCTTTTATTCTTTGAATATATTCATATCATATTTTCCACTTTCCACTCATGTAGAAATGAATCCTCCATTGACATCTATTGAAGCACCTGTTATATAAGAACTCTTGTCAGATGCTAAGAACGAGATGGCCTCTGCAACTTCTGCAAATGAAAATGATGTTTCATACAAAAAAATATTATTTCAACTACCCCAATAAATGAAGAGTTTGAAATTGAGTCAAAATAAAAGCGGTAATTTTGGCTACAAGTTCGTAGTGAGTATATCCCTCAATTAAATAATACACATAAATATTCATTTCTATTTATTTTTAAGAGTTGCTCAAATGCCACGTTTCGTTACATAGTAACAGCAAATGCTTATAAACAAGTCAAAAACTTACTTATATTACAATTTAAATTTATTCATCCAAATTTCACAAGATATTCAACTGAGATTTGGCATTTACACCATGTGACATGCCAATTTTGGTTGCAAATCTACAGGGTGTTATTTATTCTAGAATACTGTCCCATGTTTAATTTCAGAACTTTTTTCTGGTGAGTCATTGTTAGTTTGAAAAATTGTAAAATAAGCTTTGTTTTATACTAAACTTTATGGTCACTTATAGATTTGTCGTATCTACTACCAATTTCGAAAAAAAAATTTCGAACCATTCTCTCGGAATCCTCAGAAAAATTCCCAAATTGTCATAAAAATCCAGTTAATAAGCTGTGCTGAATAAATTCATTATCAATTTTTATGGTTATTTTCCTGATCTGTAGCGATGATTCATAGATTCCATAAACTCGTATAATCATCAAAAAAAAATGTATTCCTTCAGAAAGCGTAAAGCTCGAAAATTAATCATAAAAAAAAACTAAATAACAACAAAGGAACTGAGTTACAACAATTGTTGAAAATGTTCTGCTCCAACCCTTATACAAGCTTCTGTTCTTCTTCTCATAGACGATCGAACTCTTTCAAACACTCCCGCGTACTATACGATTTCTCAGCTCGTCTACGGTGTTGAAAATTGCTCTTGAAAATGAGTTTCTATTTTGTTCAGAACTGCTTCTTCGAGTTCTCACACTTAGTGGTCTATCTTCATTAGTATTTTTCGTAGAAAAAGATCCAGTTTCTGAAAGATGCCTGTGATTATGAGAGAACATTCGATGACCAGGTATCACTCTATTAGGATAGCATTCCATGTAAAGACGCTTAACTTCTCTTGAGCTTCCATTTACAAGATCATACATGAAATGCATGTCAGCCATTTCGGAATTCGTGAAATTCGGCAGGTGTTGATACTAAATTGCAACCACCTTTACTTTTCAAAACACAGGAGATTAATCTGATGTGTCAAACTAACAATGAATTCATTCACCACAGCTCACTAACTAAATTTTCATGACAATTTGGATTTTTCTGAGGATTTCGAGAGAATCGATCAAAATTTGTTCCTGGAAATCGGTAGCAAATGCGACAAAACTAGTAGAGACGATAAAGTTCAGTATAACAGCAAAGCTTCTCTTTGCAATTTTTCAAACTACAGTGGCTGACCAAAAAAAAAGTTCTGGAGTAAAACAGGAGACAGTGTTCCAGAAAAAATATCACTCTGTAGATTTGCAACTTAAAGTGGCATTACACGTGGTGCAAACTCTAAATTGTAATATCTATGCCAAATTTCAGTTGAATATCTTGTGAAATACTATGAGAAAAAAAACTTGGAAAAAATTCAAATTTTAACACCTGTATCTCGAAAATGGAACGTTTTGGTTCCCGTGTTTATGAGAATTTTTTCTCAACATCAAGGAATCTCCCCTCTTCGTTTCAATTCGTCTTCAATTTAGGAGCAACCGGTATATTACCAACGAATTAACCTGACTTCACAATATATCACAGTTCCGAAACAGCAATGGCTGATGCGGTTGACAATTCGTTGAAGGCGGTATTTGACTCATTCTTTAATGCTCGAGAAGCTTCACTATGTGGGCTTCGGTGAGAGCGCTAGAAATTTAGTCCAGTCTTTTCCATCTGGGACATCTTAACAGGTGGTTTCTCCAGGATACCAATCGCCATCTTTAGTTCTGACAGTTAGAATCCCTCAAGGAAGTATTTAAGCCCTTCCTTCTATATATCATATATACAAGAAATATTCATGGATGCCTTAGAAATGCAAAATTCATTTTCATGCCACGATACGCAGTTATGCGTTTTCTTTCTTTTGAGTCAGATCTCTTTGTCCAATGAATTTACCAATTCGATTTTAAATCGGTCTAAAAGACAGCTGAAGATCACCTCTTAAACTGAATTCTGAGAATTAAAAAATATATAGGAGATAGTATTTTAATTTCCACAAAAATGTTTATAATTCAACAATTGTTTAACCACGATGTGGCTTCTTCAGGTATATACATTCTACTGGCTGATGGTGTTCAGTGTACCCGAGTTTAAATACATTGTAGGGTACGTGACAAAATACTGGAAGAACAAGTCATAAAAACTCAAGGTGTTTATTGGAATTTGCCGCTAAAAATGCCATCAGGCAAAGATATTCAGTAATGGAGACTTGTCAACATCTGTTTGTTCGTTCAAAAGGATTTTACGGACATTGCACCTGTTGATTTCAAGAAATTCTTAGTGTTGATCTAGAACTTTTGCTTTCGACGTAGATAATTTCATAGTTATTGTTGAAATTATGCCTGAATTCCTTAAGAAGATTAGCACATGTCGAATGTACGGCATCAGATATATAACTCCTTTAGTGTTCTTGGATTCTTTTCTTGAATGATCTACCTGTCTGGCCAATCTATATTGAAAGGCAATCGTTGCAAGTCAACTTGTAGACTCCAGATTTATTTTCTTTATTTGTTCGATCCTTATTGTTTTTTATGTAGGTATTTGATGGTTTTAAAAGCTGTGTTGTGATTGAAAATATTTAGCAATATTTTCAGATAATCTATTAACATAAGATAACGAAAAATATATATGTGTATTGTTCTATTTTATGATTGGGTACACGAGATTCAATGCCATTTTCTTTTGTTTATTGGATACCATTTTGTCTTTAACAAATACTGTCTCCTATATATTTCTCAAATCAAAATGAGATTCCACCAAGTAAATACCAAATCAATCAAACATAAATTCTGAAAGTATTCTATTGTGGTATTCACTAACAGAATTCAGAACTCGTGACAGATTCTTTGGAAGTTGAAATTAACCATATAACTCTGGCTTTCTTTAGGACATACAAAAACTTATGACTTGTTAGGGACTCTCAGCTGCATTTTCACGTTAGCAATAAACAATAAACTTCGTTTAGCCTATAACTCGTTAATACTTGTTTATTCCTTCCGAAATTGCCTAAGATGCCAGGAAACTGGTCTGTGACTCACTTGTTTTGTCCAAATTCAATGAATCATCTTGGGCCACCCAGAGAACACGAGCGAAGGGGAAGATTACTAACGGAATGATAATAGTTTAACATATTAGAGTATATTTAAACTAAAGACTTTTGAAAAAAGATACAAAATAGGAAAACTGATTGAAAATGCTATTTGACTAAATGAGTAGATTGAAGTTTCTGAAAGAATTTCGAGGTCAATGCTAATAGATAAGGAGAAAATGAAAGTTGTTTTATGTATCTCCTCTGAAGATTAGAGCTCTGGCAATGAAAGTCATTCACACGTTCTCTAAAAAGTTCCTGACGCACAGGTCAAAGAAAAAACAGACTTGAAAAAGTGAAGATTGGAGCAAAAAAAGAAGACTAAAATGACTGGTGACTAAACTAAAAAGTATTAGCACATTTGAAATCAAAAACAAGAACAAGACTTGAGCAGATACGTAAAAATGAATGAAACTGCAACATCTTAGAGACAGCTAAGTTAAGGAAGAAGATTCAAGTCTCGTTACTTACCTTCTGGCGCTCCAAATCTGGACAGAGGGATATTCTTCATGAACATATCCTTCAGTTTGTCAGGAACCAAATTAGTCATCGGAGTTGATATGAAACCTGGCAGGATTACATTAACTCTGATTCCTTCTCTACCTAGTTCTTTGGCTGCAGTCTTAGTCAAAACCTCAACACCAGCCTTACTTGCAGCGTAGTTTGCTTGTCCCATGTTTCCATTTTTACCCACAAGGCTACCAATGTTGATCACGGAGCCTTTTTCGACCTTATGTTCTATCATTGCCTTGCAGAAAGTCTGAATCACCAAAAATGTGCCCTGAAATCAACATTAATCAATTGAAATAAATTAATGAGAATTGATTTTGGATTTGCTTGATGAGTTACTTGAATCATTGTAACCTATATCAAGAAAGCCTAAGGTATCTCCAATTGATGTTCCATTTTTATTTTCAATGGATTTAAATTAACGTTAATCATAATTTGAGATATAAAGACTCCATTAAATATAGAAGAAATTACAACGAAATGGCGTCAGAGGAGTATCATTGAAGTTTATTTAGAACCATCTACAAGATACCAAGAAATTATTGTGAAAGACAAGGGTCCAAAGTGGAAACATGTGGAGAGCATGGGAGTTCTCAGTAGTCCATACTTGAACACAGTACTCTTTGTGGAAAATAACTCTTTCCTTATTATCGGTGAAGATAGAGATAGGCTTCTGAATGAATCATCCTGGGTACTTGAACAGGCAAAATAATGGTTTCACGCAAAAAACTTTGAAGTGAACAAGATAAGAACAACTTTAAAATGATATGTTAACGTCTAAATGGTTTTGATTTTATAAAATTTTGATATTATTCATTTGTAATTAAACTGAATTCAAATATCTTTCCTTGTATGGTTCTAATATGGAATATTTGAAGAATTACATTGTCTATCGGAATATAAGCTTATATTTCTATAATATAATATTTTTAAGTTAATTTTTTAAGAAATAAATAATATGTGAAATTTATTTCAATATTCAAATTCAATGGAAGATTTTTTTGGTTGCTGTGAACAGTTTTCGTTCACGTCATCATTGACTATTTTGTTTTGACTCATTTTTGAACCAGGATAATTTTTGATTGGGAAGTTATTAACATTCGCCTAATTCTTCAACAGTATTTCACTTAATATTAAAATCAATTTATCTTCAATACTGTTAAACCTCATTGAATTCCTATTAGTATATTTCTAGCAAAAGCATTTCTGTTTGGGATATCGATTTGATAAATAATAAACATCTTATTTTCCTGCTACAAACATTCATGTTGTGGTAGAACTGAATATTTTTCTTCGTTTTTCTAAATTTTTATATTTAAGCTTGCCTTCGAATTCTTAAAATTTTTTCGCCTCCACGTAAGGCGTGAATTCGGTTCATTAATGGAAAAATCACATTACAGATTGAAAACATTGAAGGTGACTGCTTTTATTTTATTTGGATTGTGTTTAAGCCCCTCAGGCTTGATTTTATGTTCATACAGTAAAAGAGTCACTGCTTAACGATTCTAAAGCCTTTTACCGGACAAAAATCCAGTAAACAATATTATAAACATCTTATCTTCTATGTATCATGAATGCAATGTAACAAACAACATAATATATATCACATAAATGAAGTAAGCGGTTGGCTCACCAAAATCTTAGATAAATTATTTTTTGGAGACTATTATAGATCCTACTGCTGAAACCTTTCATTTAAGCCATTGAAAACCAAACTTTCTTTTCTTCATAAGGATCATTTATATTGATATAATCAATAATTTTTCAAAGTAAACAGAAATAATGCAGCTAAAATTGGACTTTTTGGATTTCCCATTGGTTTGCTTATAGAATTTATTGTGGAATTTAAAATAATTCTGTTTTAAAGACATTTCCGAAGTTTTGAAAAGATTTTCTCTATTATTTTGTGACAGATGACGTTATTGATCAAAATTTTTAACATTGTTTTGACTTAATCAGTTGGAATAGAAGAGAATAGGCTTATCACGTCGAATGAATGAATCATGGCAAATTAAAATGTCAACATTCCATAGTTTCATTCATAGACTTTTGAGCATCGCGTTGAACGAAGTCAATTTCCGAAAAGAAGTCAATATAATTAAAACTATAGCGGTAAACCACGACTATAGAACTGAAATCATTGACAAAATGATTAATAAGAAAACACCACAATATTGAAAAAAATATATATCGGTATAAATGATTCTTATGAAGAAAAGAATATGGTTTTCAATGGCTTCTGTAAAAGGTTTTAGCAGTAGGATCTCTAATGGTCTTCATAAAATGGAAATTAATTCTTTAGCAGTAAATAGAAAAATAATTTAGCTAAGATTTTGGTGAACAATAAAGAAAGTAACCTTAACTTTTCGGAATCGCGGATTTATCAAATTAATTGTGATGATTGTAAAGCTACATATATAGGACAGACAGGCCGATGTTTTTACAACATAGGTTCAAAGAACATAGGATGTCTATTTTGAAAAATCAGAAATCAACCGGTTTTGCAGAACGTTGTATGGAAAATAATCATTTTTTAAATGGGAAAGATGTCACTTTTCTATATAATGTCAATAAGAGTAAATTAATCGACTATTTGAAGATTCTTTTAATCAAAAAAGCCGTTTAGAAAAAGTATAATTTAACAAATTTCCGAATACTATTCGGCAACACCCCTATATTGGATGCTGTTATTTCCATACGCCATAAAAATACACAGATGTCCTAAGTGTAATGAAAGAACCTTTTTTATTTTAAGTTAAGTTTCTTTTTGTACTCCTTTGAAGATCTTCGAAAGACCTGAACACGGGTCAGGATTCTGAATAAATTGTGAAACTTAAAAACCTTGTGAATTTTTTTTCTAGGGTGCGTACTAGAAACCAAAAAGTCCGAATTCGAGTTCGGCCTATTCAGCAGAGAAATTTTCTAGTCAAACGGTTTCAGTCACCACTTCACTGTTTGGTCAAAAATTGACAGTGCTGTTTCTAAGATGGTGTTAAGACACATTGATAAAGCCTAACCTGACCTCGGACAAACTATACGAGTATAAAAGTTTTTAGAGATCTTTAAGAAATTCTAGAAGTTTCAGGATATCAAATATCTGAAACTGTAGTAAATACACCTAAAGTAAATTATCTCAGCTGAAACGCTTGGAAAATTACCCAGAAATTGATTTGAAAAATTCTACTTGCCTTCAAATTCACATCGATAACTTCTTGAAAATTCTCTTCCGAAAGTTTTAGCAAAAAATTATCCCTCGTTATACCAGCACAGTTGACTATTATAGATGGTGGTTTGCTATAGGTTTCCAAAACCTTATTCAGCGCATCTTTCACGCTGGATGATTCAGAAACATTCAGATGAAGTGACATATTTTTTGCATCAGACTTCTCGATAAGCTTCAAGGTTTCCTCAGCATTTTTCACATTCATATCTGCTGCAATAATGTTGGCACCATCTCGGGATAATATTCGACAAGTTGCTCTACCAATTCCAGAACCTGCACCTAAAGATATGGCGTGGTTTGCAGTAGAAGTTGGTTAAATCAAACAAAAAATTATGGATTTTCTAATGAGTCAATCATGTGTTACACAAATTCACCTAGAATTCTCATTCAAAATATGAATTTTTTAAATTTTGAACATTTTTATTAAATTTGAATTAAGCAAAAAAAGTCTGTATTGAGTAAATCATTTTTCTGATTTAATGGTTGTAGCTAATTTTCTCTAAATCCTACAAAAGCCTGAAAACATAACAATGGAGGTTAAATTTATTTTAAAATCTCGATGGAGAAACAATTATTCTGAGACAATCTCTCTTTAGTATTAAAATGTTAAAATCCTCACACTTATTATCTATTAGTTACGCCACTGGTACATGGCTCTCCTTGATTCGCATGCGTGTTTAAAGTTGGGTTAAGTTACTTAAGTCAGTTGTTTCCATATACGATAAATATAAGATGATTCTTACTCACCAGTTATGAAAGCTATTTTTCCACTGAGAGACATTTTTTTTAATATTCACTGAAAAATAACATAGATGGTTATTACCTTCGGTTATCTTTAAAGGTTTAAAAATATGTACCTGTTCCGAAACTGCCAGTTGTCTCTTCACTCTTATCACTTGAAATAACATATGTATCATGGCTCGGAATGATGTAGGTATTTGATAATTTTGGTGTATTCTTATTACCACTTGCAATGGACTTTAAACCTCTTTCATCGAAATAATATTTCGCGCTAAAAATACATTGTACGTTTAAGGATAATTCACACAATGATTTATTATTTATCCGTCCAGGTGCTGTGAATGTTTCTATTGATGTCTTTTATTTTTCTGATACCTCCAATCCTAATTTTTCAAATATCACGACTGTAAAATACTGTCTTAAAAAGTTGAATCCAATATAACATAAGTATAGCACATTCCAATACAATTATGAGAATAGTACATCCCAATACAATTTCAATAAACATTAATATTCTAGAGCAGAGGTCGGCAACCTTTTGAGTCGGAAAATGATTATAATTTACAAATTTTCAAAGTTTTACAGAGCCACAAAATTTTTCTTGCCAACAATAAATAGTGCTTGATAAATAAAGCATATTTTGTTAAAAAAATCTGATTTTATTCATAAGAAAAATATCCATTCATTTTTATGCATACTGGCTGCCCCAGAAGTCAAATTCAAGCCGGAATCAGGTAACAGATTAACTCATAATAGTCATCAGAAAAATATAAAACAAAATTCAAGGCCTGTATTTTTCAAATTATATTGCAGTTTCTTTTATTCAATAAAATGCATACCTGTGATGACTTTTGAAGTTACTTCAAAAGTTAGCACATTTAATAAGGATTCTAAAATGCTATAACACTAAATACATTCTTTTTAAGATTGAACAAAAAAAGGTTTTTCTTAAAGAAATTCAGTTTCGTTTAATGACAAGATTCAATAAATTCACAAAAGATGTTCAAACTGCCCTCCTTCAGCCGCAATACATGCACGACCTCTTCTTAAAAAAGATCGGGATATCAGACGGGCGAATTTGCCGTTATTGACGAATTGCTTTACTTCCCTAATTCTCTCCAGAAGCTCAGCTACATTTTCAATTTGTTTTGAATAACTTTTTTCCTTCACTGCTCCCCAGTAAAAAAAATCTAAGGGATTCAAATCAGATGAACGGGCTGGCCACGAGATTGTACCAGATCGCCCTATCCATCTGCCCGGATATTCTTCATTTAGATATTTTCTAACTGAGGGCGCATAGTGCGCTGGGCAACCATTTTGCTGAAATCATATTTCTCTGAAAATACTAAATGGCACATCTTCAAGTAAATTTGGCAACTGATTTCGTAAAAATCTAAATAAATTTCAGACACAGACATGATGGTAATACACAATCACAGATTAGTCCAGGTCAAAACTATCCATATCACAGCAAATAAATTTAATAAACGAAGCCAAAAGTAGTAAGTTCACAAATAACATGAGCGAATACGGAAAGGAGCTCAAATTCATGACCTCAACTATTTGGCCCGGAAATGTTTGGACACAAAGCGCTCCTTGGTGTATTATGGGTTGAAACATAAGACGTGGTTTATTTTGCTCTGAAGAATCGTTTTTGCACCTTCATTTTTTTCCTGTCATACTTATGGCTCCATCATTTGCTATTCATCGGATTCTTTATTAATGAGGTTGCTCTTTGAACTATACCAATCTGAAATTAGATTTCTCTACAGAAGAAATCCAATTTCTACATAAATACTACTCTGTCAATAAAGTACCGGGAATTTTCAATTAAAACAACATTTTTACATTTAATCGTCAAAATTTATTGGGTCGCCTTCAAAATAGGCTCCATTTGCTCCAATACATCTATGCCAACGGCACTTCCAATTATCGAAACATTTTTTATAGGCGCTTTCCGGGATGGACTTTAGCTCTCGCGCCGAATTTTGTTTTATGGCTTCAATCGACTCAAAACGGGTGCCACGAAGGGGCAATTTTAGTTTTGGGAAGAGGAAAAAGTCGCAGGGAGCCAAATCCGGCGAATACGGTAGTTGCTGAAGCACGTTTGTTGAGTTTTTGGAGAGAAAGTCAGTCACAATCGTAGCTCGGTGAGAAGGCGCGTTATCGTCATGCAAAATCCATGAGTTGTTCGCCCACAAATTTGGCCGCTTCTTACGGATACGCTCACGCAAACGTTTCATAACGCCTAGGTAATACTCCTTGTTTACCGTCTGACCCTCTGGAACGAATTCGTAGTGCACCACGCCACGGATATCGAAGAAAACAATGAGCATCACCTTCATTTTCGAGCGGCTTTGGCGTGGTTTTTTCGGTTTCGGCTCATTTTTTGCCACCCATTCCGATGATTGCTGGCTTGTTTGCATATCGTACTCGTAGACCCAGGTCTCATCACCAGTTATAATGCGTTCCATGAATGTAGAATCGGAATTACAGCGATCCAGCATGTCTGAAGCAACCTGTTCGCGATGACGTTTTTGAAGAAAATTCAGGTCTTTCGGTACGAGTCGTGCGGCCACCTTTCTAATGCCCAAAATATCAATCAAAATCGTACGTGCGGACTCGTGGGATATCTTAAGATCATGTGCTATCTCTCTCAAGCTGGTACGACGGTTTTCCAGCACCCTTTCCTTAATTTTATCGACGTTATCTTCGATCGAAGCCGTTGATGGGCGACCACCTCACGACCGTCCTTGAAGGCTCTGTACCACTGATATGCACGAGTTTTCGATAGAGCATTATCACCAAAGGCCTTTTGCAACATTTTCAATGCATCGGCACAGGAAAATTCATTTGCAACACAAAACTTTAAACAAATTCTTTGCTCAACGTAATCACCCATAGTAAAAATCGGCACGCACTCTGACATCGACTGACTTAATCAGCTGTTGCAAACACACTAGTTGACAGATCCCGCTTAAGCTTTGCATAGTAATTAAGGACAGTGGTACCAACCTAGAAAAAAAATTTTTTACCTGCCTCATTGCCCCGCCAGATTTAAATCGATAATTCACGGTACTTTCTTGACAGAATGTATTTCGTTGGGGTGATATAAGTTGTTAAACATTTCGTGCTATATCCTTTTTCATTCTCTGAGGATGTTTTTCGGTTCTTTGAATAATTTATCTCATACATTTCAAGATTCACTCATTTGTGGCTCGAATACCGTATAATGATAATAGATGTAAAACGAAAGTATTTAGGGAAGATTAAAATAAATATCCCAAAAATCATTCACACTCATATGTTAAATATTTATTTCTTTATTTCGTTCATTGAAACCAAAAGGCCATAAATACAGAAAAACAGTTATAGAATTTCACAAATCAAATTGAAAGTGATCTTTACTGAATATGTTATGATTAGTGGGGAAAACTCCAGTTATGGATTAATAAAAATTAAATCATATTATATCCATCGCAAAAGTCATTTCACTCAAGTGGAAATAGATCCCCCATTTACATCTATTGAAGCTCCTGATATGTAAGAACTCTTTTCAGATGCTAAGAACGAGATGACCTCTGCAACTTCTGAAATTAAAGATTATTCACATAAAATTAAAAACACTATTGAGCAGATATTCAAGCTATTTATTCAATAGTTGAGGTGATTATAATTGAGGTAACGTGAAAATGATGCCTTAGTTTTGTCAAATACTACTTCAGGTCGATCAAATTTTGAAACTGTTTCACTTCAAAATCGTAAAATCTAGAAATTCCAGGAGCATTGATATTTGTATAATAATGATAGTAAGAGGTCCTCTGGTCTTTAGAGCTTGTTTTATCTTAAGAGATCAGAGGTAAAGTTTTGTCACAAACAATGCACGGTTCCAAAAGTTTGCAATTTGAGGGGAATAGTAAATAAAAAATTATAATTAATAAAACTGTAGGACAGAAAAAAGTTTTTCCGCTCCTTGAAGTCTTGAACCAACACGAAACTGGTAGAATTATGAGTGAATAAAATTACAACATCTTGGAAGTGCGTATGTAAAAGAAGAACATCGTGCCTTTTGTTATTTACCTTCTGGTGTTCCAAATCTGGATAGCGAAATGGTTTTGAGGAAACGATCCTTCATTTCCTCAGGACAAAAAGCGTTCATCGGAGTTGGTATAAAACCCGGAAGAATGACATTAACTCTGATTCCCTCTCGGCCTAGTTCTTGCGCTGCAGTCTTTGTCAAAACCTCAACACCAGCCTTACTTGCCGAATAGCAAGCTAATCCCTCAAGTCCGTTCCTACCCAAGAGACTACCAATGTTGATCACGGTACCTTGAGGGATTTTATGCTCTACCATCGCATTGCAAAAAGTCTGCATCACCAAAAATGTGCCCTGAAATGTCTCACCATATGAATTTTAACGAATGATATCATTTAATCAGTATAATTTGAGTTGTCTCCACAACGTAACGTCCTATTCTCCTGCCACTAGATGATCACAATAAAAAGGTTAGCGTTCTTAATCCCAGATATTTTAGAGTACTCCGTATAATCCCGGATATTTTAGATTAGTCCGTATAACACGGGATAGCTCAATATCTATTGAAGAAATGCTCATATTTAGGTAGAATGAATTAAACGAGACAAACCACATAGAGAATTTTACCCCAACTTGTCACTGTCAATGCCAGAAGTAAAAGTCTGTGGTCGCTTCGAAGACTTCTGCATGGTGAACATAATCTAAGAGATCATAGCGTCTGTTGTTGTTAGTCGGAGACAGAACTCCGCCTTGAGGGTGTTCAGTTAAAACACCATTTTCCATTTTTTAGGAGTAAGGGTGGACATAAAGAGGAGTCGACTGAACTGTTCTAAAATATAGGGTTATTGTACTGTATTGAATTACTTATTGTCAACGTGAGTGTTATTTGTATCATGTATTCTTTATTCATTGTTGAATTTTACTGTACTGATGCTGCAGGTGGGCTCTATTTACTTAAATTTGAATTGACCATTTAACATATTTCACACCTGTAAGCGCCTTCACCTTCATTCCATTTATTTAAATCTAAAGTGGTTAACAATGTTACTTTGTTTGAAAATTCAAAGTTTTTAGATTAAATGAAATGGTGATTCAAAATTGAATAACTGACACAACAAATCCTGTGTTTCAGATTGTGTCGTAACAATATAGTCCCGTACAATGATATTATAAGATATAAATATTATAAAGAATAGGTAGCTAAATCCGGATCACAGCAAAGTGCAGCAGACACTAGACAAGATTGGATTCCTGCCTAACGATAGTTATGCGTTCAGATTATAATAATCTAATACATAGTTGAGCTATCCCGTACTATACGGAATACTCTAAAATATCCAGGATTATACGGAGTACTCTAAGATATCTGGGATTGTACGGAGAACTCTAAAGAAGGCTAATCTTTTTATCGTGATCATCTAGTGGCGGGAGAATAGGACGTTACGTTGTGTAGATAACCCAAGTTACACTTGAACGAGAACGAGGAAACAGTGACGGGAAGTTCAGAATGCAAGGTTAAAAAAAAATACAATATTTGGTTAAGGAAGGCAGGGTCCGGCACCTGACTCGATCTATGAGAGCGAGATTTACTTTAGGAGGGAAAAGAATCAGGGAGGAAACCTTGATCTCTGCTCAGCTCCCATACATTATTTAACCCTGTCCTTCCCTTTATTCATAAAACTAAGGTTCCAGAGTTCGACAACCTTTCTAATACCCTAAAACATAGCTAGTGTGCAAACAAAGGTCAATACAGCAGTCAATTGAGTGAATACACATGGCAATAGTAACATGTCTTCGAGGTAGTTCAAATATCCCTTTGGTCAGGAATTCCCCATTCACACACCTACTATCTAATTAGATTATTATAATCTAGACGCACAATATCGTTGTTCAGGAATATCTTGTTGCGGCATTCTGAAGACACAAAGGTTGTTGTGTTTGTTATTTAACTACCTATTCTTTATAATATTTAAATCTTATAATATAATTGTTCAGGAATGTCTTGTTGCAGCATTCTGAAGACACGAAGCTTGTGGTGTCTGTTATTTAACTACCTATTAATTATAATATTTATACCTATTATAGTTATATAGTTGTTCAGGAATGCCTTGTTGCGGCATTCTGGAGACACAGGATTGTTATGCCAGTATCTAATTGTGGATACACATTTAATTCACTCTAAACGCTCTGAATTCTCAAACAAAGTACCATTGTTAGTCACCTCTAAATTCCAATAAATTAAATGAAGATACGGATGCTTACATGTATGAAATATTTTAAACGGTCAATTCAGATTAAAGTAAATAGATGGCCCTTAGCTGGACATCAATACAGTAAAATCCATCCATGAATAAAGAACACATGATACAAATAACACTCACGTTGACATCAGATAATTCAATACAATACAATAACTTTACATCTTAGGGCAGCTCAGTCGATTTCACTTTGGGTCTACTTAACTTTCGAAGAACAATGAACAATGGCGTTCTATTCCTAAAAAAAAAAAAACTAGATGCTCTTAAGCCGTCATTCAGTCGCCGAAGATCATCACTACCTATTCTGGAGAGAACAGACGCCCCTTTCTCAGGGTTATTTTACACACGCGCCCAAGTCTAGGAAGCAACCACAAACTCGTACTCCTGGAATAGACAGTGACGAGTAGGCATAAAATTCCCTAATGGGTTCTTCCTGCCTAATTTTTCTTCATAAAAATATGAATATATATTTTTATATTATATATATATATATATATATATATATATATATATATATATATATATATATATATATATCTTCATAGTGAATGGAGCACTCCCAAACAAAACGATATAATTTGAACTACCTCGAAAATGCTTGTTACGCGTCCCTATTCCCAAGTTACCTGTGTATTCACTCATTTGACTGTTGTATTCACCTTTGTTTGCACAATAACTTTGTTTTAGGTTATTAGAAAGACGATCTCTATAACCTTAATTTTGTCAACAAATGAAACTACAGGGACTACAGGGCTGAAGAGAGATCGATTTTTTTCTCCCTGACTCTTTTTAGCTGTGTGGGCCATCTTGTGCTCATTAATTCATTTCTAATTGGTGTTTCAAGATCGAGATCTTCATGGATATTGTTTATTTCCAAATAATCTAAGAATCCTCCCTTAGATATGGAGAATTTTGAAGTTGTTGCTACCTATATGGTAATTGCTCAGTATTAACATCTGCATAGCTCGAAAACAAGTACGCATTTTGAGCGATCAAGAAATGCTTGGTAGTTGCTCTCATCGAATAAGTCTACCTCAAATTTTTTCAATTCAATGAGTTTGCCAGTTTGTACAGACAATTTCGTGGAAAATAATTCGAAATTTTCTACATCTATTCTTCCATGTATTTTGTATTCAACATTGCTAATACTTGAAGTGAATCAATACGGATGAAATGCTTGGAGGATTATCAAAAAAGTTGATATGAATAAACCTACGTACCTTCAAATTTACATCAATAACTTCTTCAAAATTATCTTCCGAAAGTTTCAGCAAAAAATCATCCTTCGTTATACCAGCACAGTTGACTATTATGGATGGTGGTTTGCTATAAGTTTCCAAAACCTTCTTTAGCGCATCTTTCACGCTAGATGATTCAGAAACATTCAGATGAATTGACATATTCTTACAGTCTGGCTTGTCGATAAAATCCAGCGTTTGCTGGGCATTTTTTACATTAATATCTGCTGCAATAATGTTTGCACCATCTCGGGATAATATTCGACAAGTTGCTCTACCAATTCCAGAACCTGCACCTAAAATTAAAGTGGGGTTAAACACTAGAAGTTAGTATTATCAAATGATATTGTGAAAAATTTTCGTATGATGTGTTACAGAAATTTGCGTTAAATAATTCTTTGGGTAGGTATATTTGTTTTCGATTGATTTTCGAAATTGAACAGGTATTTTTGATCTTTACTAGGCAGGTCCATTACAATGGCGTTTCCAGGGTTCAGCTATCTAAACTCATCCCCTCAAAAATCTTATTGTTTCATAGAAATCTAAATGGGGTAATACTAGAAATGAAAATAGCCACATGTAGGCTCGAACTTTGGGGTAGAATTCTACCCGCCTTCGAGTTTAGCCTCTTCTTGGCGCTCGCGCTAAGCATCTTACATTATCTTTTTGGCACTCGGCAAAGACACATCGACACAAACTCTTTCGTCGAGCTTAGATCCGCAAATGAGCCGTTTTGGGGATATAAGCGATTTTCGGTTTTCAAATTAACTGTGGCGTTCAATCAAATTTTTAGACGATTGAAGGAAACCGGTTCCTTAAAAAAAAACGCTCCAAGATATGCAAGTTCTCCAGAAGTTGAAGAGCAAATTTTAAATATTGTGACTGAAAATCTTGGTACAAGTGTAAGAAGAATTTCAGTGGAAGTGGGAATAAGTAGCCCCCTTGTCTAGAGAACTATGCATCAACAACTTCTCTATCCATTCCATATTCAACGCGTGCAAGCTCTCAATCCTCTTGATCATCAAGACATAAGGACAATCTGTCAATGGGTTTTAACAAAGATTGCTGAACATCCGCATTTTACTTCTAATATCCTTTTTATTACTCATGCGGGGAAAGTACTATCTTTGCGCTTGCTTTTGGGGTCGATTTTCTTGACGTTGTACCTTTAAATCAGTGGATGAAAATTTAGTTTATGCAAGATGGATGCTCTTAGGGAACGTTCAGATCAAACATTTCCCAGAAGATAGATAGGACGAGGAGGCCCAGTGCCATGGCCCGCTAGATCTCCCGATTTGAATCCTTTCGACTTTTCTACTTGGGGTTATTTGAAAAGTTCAGTGTATGCAACGTCAGTGAATATTATCGAAGAGTTTCAACATCGGATTGAACTATCCTGTCAAACGATCCGAATACAACCAGGTCTTTTCGAAAGAATACATAATTCCTTCATGCGACGATGTACTTTCTGCATTGAAGTGGACGATGATCATATGGAACATCTTCTGTAAAACACTAGAAGTCAAAAATAAATCGCATATCTTCTGTAATTTATCGTATTTGGTTGTGCTAGTATTTAATATTCTGAAAACCGAAAATCGCCCATATCTCCAAATCGGCTTCTTTGCGGACCCATGTTTATATGAAATGTTTTATAATACTTATTTTTAGGTCTAGAATTAGCTCCCAAAATATTAAAACGTTGTTTTTCAACATCCGGCATATTTGGCTGTAAATAAACCGATCAAAGTCTAACATATATCTGTACCAGCTCATTTAAAGTATACTTATCCTAATTTATTACTACTGCACTGCTGACAATTCACTTTAGACTCCAGAATTATTCAGCTGGTTATTTTTATCACACATTCTGGACCAATCTCGCAAAAAATATCTCGAATATTTACAAAAACTCACATAAATACAGTTTTCAAACCCTCACATAAAATTTTCAACCTCTTTTTCGATGCAAAAGGCAAAAACAATCAGCTGAATAATTTTGGAGTCTACAAATTAAGTTGTCAACAATACAGTAGCGTATATATAGAACAAACCGGGAGATCTTTCCAAAAAATATTCAAAGAACATCAATCTTCATTTAGGAATCATAAAGATAACTTTAAATTTGCGAAAAATTTTTTCGAAACCAATCATATCTTCCCAAAATTGGACCATCTTGAAATATTGCACCTGGAAGCGAAAGGAAAAAAACTAGATATCCTGGAATCCATCAACATATTCAAACATAAAAAGCACGTTTCAATAATAAAATTATTAAATGAGCAGACCGACCTTTGGCACAGCTCACTTATCGAAGTTTTGCACCTGACAAAGCCTTCAACGTACATATAATAGTTAAGATAGAATTTGTTTTTATTTGGTTTGAAAATGTAGTAAATACGACGGCAACCTAAAAACTGCACGCCAAAGCTCAGATTGTAAGTTGCAAATAAGTTTCTCCTGAAAAAAGTTTTAGATAGAGTTAGATTCTTTAAACTTAAAACTCCTCACATTCACTGTTATTAGTACTTAAGTCTGCATGTCCGTAGCATGTTAAGTCTAAGTCAGTTGGTACTTCCATATACTATACAAATATAAAAAAAATATGATTTCAACTCACCAGTTATGAAAGCTATTTTTCCCCTAAGAGACATTTCCATGTTTACTGAAGAATAACGTGTATAATTATTACTTGTAATGATCTTTTGAAAGTTCCAAAAAATATATATATATACCTGTCCGCAAGGTCTCAGTTGTTTTGCACTCTTATCACTTACATTAACATAAGTGGTATGGCTTTAAATTATGTATCGGGTTTTTCACTTTAATTTGAACCCTCTTTAACTCATCAAATGGAGATACAAAAAAAGTTATCCACAAAGGTTGTACGAAATAAACTGAATTTTTTCAAAATGATTCCACAAAATGGAATATATACAGGGTGCACAAGATATTGAGTGCACCTTCATTTTTTCAAATGGATCACTCTGTATATTTTCTTATTTTTGGTTAGTCCTTTCTCTCCTGATTACGAATGTTCTCTCTTATTTTGAGAACTACAGAGTTTCAAATTCGGAGAACCACTTGGCAGGCTCATTAATCGGTTGTCAAGTAGTAGGCTGTCATAAAGCAACAAAAGACATTGCTAACAATATGATACACTTTGATATTCAATAAAATTATTTCTGAAACAAGTATTACACAGAAACGAAAAATTTTGACATATTTTCACCTTATTTGAAGAACATTAAAAGCAAGAAAGCTGCAAGAAGAGATTATATGACATTACAGGTGATCCAATTCTAAGTGATAATACATTCCTTAATACTTGCAACCGTCTAAAGGTTTTAAGAGAAAGAAACGTTGCGTCTTACACAATGAAAATTCCAGAACTCGACATATTGCTTTATTTTGAAGATAATGTCACTATGATTAATTATTGATAAATTCTGAAACTTAAATATTATTGAATTTGAAATCCAGCGCACAGCTCCAAAAAAAGTGTTTTAGAAAATCCAGAAAATAGATTGAAGGAAGCATCACGTGAACTTGTAATAAGCTGTTCGAAGATTCATAGAGTGTTAAAAAAGAACAATTATAGGCCATACAAGTTACTGCCAGCACAACTCCTCACAGAAGACCAAAAGCGGAAACGCTTAGAAAACTGACAACATATGCTGCAAAGAGTGGGGGAAGATCCTAATTTATTAAATGTAATAATGTGAACGTTCGAATCATCGCTTTCCACAGCAGTCGTGTTCAACAGAAAAAATAGACATTCTTGGGAAAACAAAAATTGAAGACAACGCAAAGTATTTCAAATTAGAAAATTTGGAAAGTCTGTTAACGTTTGGTGTGGTATTGTTTATAATAAAATTGTGGGGCCTATATTTTTTGACAACACATCAACACGTGAAGCATATTCCGAAAAGATACTGCCCGAGGTAGCTCAACTTTTGGAGCAACTGTTTTCTGCTAAAGAAATGAATCAAATAATTTGGCAACAGTAGAGAGTACCCCGCACAGAGATTTGGAAGTTCGAGTACATTTGAGTGGTCAATTTGATCTCTGGACATGTTTTTATGGCCGTTTCTGAGGGAAAAAATTTACTCTGATAATAATGAAAGTGTTGGGATCATTAAAAACAAAATTGAAGGATTAATTCAGGAACTTAAGCAGAACCATAATAATGCTATCCCAAATAGTCTAACCATAAGAAAATTATATGAACTATATATATTAAATAATGGTGGGCATTTCGAGCAATTTCATTAGTTGAAACTGTTGATTTCATACCACCATAAATACTAAACAATACTGAGTTCTTGATTCTCATTCCGTACGCCTTTTTCTCTAAAATCTTTTCGAATATTTTACAAGGTCGTTAGTATTAATAAATGTATTTTCACTTAGAATTGGATGATATGGATGTAACGCCATATATTCTCTCTTTTAATTTTTTTTGTTTTCAATGTTCTCCACATAAAATATAGGATATATCTTTGTATGTATTAATTTGTTGAAATATATTTGATTTAATTTAGATTTTTTCCGCTTCTGTATAATGAATGTTTCAGAAATAATTTTATTGAATATCAACGTGTGTCATATTGTAAGCAATGTCATTTGTTGATTTATCACAGCCTACCACTTGACAAACGATTAATGAGCCTGCCAGGAGGTTCTTCGAATTTGAGACTCTGTAGTTCTCAAAATAAGAGAGATAGACCGATATCTGAATATATATTCGTAATCAGGAGAAAAAATAAGAAAATATTGATCCAATTGAAAAAATGAAGTTGCACTCAATATCTTGTCCAGCCTGTATATTTGCCATTTCGTGAAATCATTTTGGAAAAATTGAGTTGATTTCGTACAATTTTTGTGAATTTTTTTTTTATCTCCATTTGTAACGAAGTTGAAGGAGGAATTAAAGTAAAAAAACTTGGTACAGTTAAGTGGTATAGAAGTATGACTTAAGTGTATTCTCATTACGAGCTTCAATATGATTCAAACCTCTTTCATAAAAATAAAATTTCGCTTTAAAAATATATGTTGGAGTATAATTAACACAAAGATTTATTATTTATTCAACAACACTTAAACAACAAATGATAACACACTAGTTTTACAATTTCTTATCTATCAGTTCTGTAATCGCATTCTTTCTGCATCTATGTTTATCTTTATCAAAACAATTTGGAGGCAAGATGAAATTGTTCTTTATAACAAGGACATGAATTGTGTATAATATATAAAACATTGTTCAACTCTATTTGAAATTCAAACTGTTAATTTCCTAGGTTTAGATCACGTGTGTATTTCATCCTCCACAAAAGTTGAGGAAGTTCATAAATTCGAGAGTTTTTAGAAGTGGCCGATCTGTTATCATGTGGTGTGATAAAAGTATGTTTAAAATTTTATGTGGGTGCTTTATTTTTCCCCCTCTCTAAAAATGTATCAGCTGTACGCTACAATCGTGTTAGATTTCTTCGAAATTGAAAAAGTATGGTATTTAGCAAGAATTTAGGCCTGCACGCCAGCTTAATGTAAATATTTGTCCTTCATATTTTTCAAAAAACCCTCAAAATCCAGACCCAGAAACGAGGTCAGACGAACGCCGTTTCGAGAATTGGGGTAAATTTTCCTATCTGCCACACATTTTGACCCCTAAGACAGTCGTTTTTGCCACCCCGCGCTAAATATCTGACGGTCTCTCTTTGGCGCTCGGCCTAGACACACACTCTCTCGATGTGTTTCTACCAAACATTTTCTACTCCTCCAACAACTAAGTTCTATGCACACACACACCCAGAGTCTCTCTCTCTCTCTTTCTCTTTCTTTACTCTTGAAC
The DNA here is from genome assembly GCA_034642435.1 of Megalocaria dilatata. Taxonomy (NCBI): domain Eukaryota; kingdom Metazoa; phylum Arthropoda; class Insecta; order Coleoptera; family Coccinellidae; genus Megalocaria; species Megalocaria dilatata. The sequence continues at coordinate 27,626,745 of CM067859.1, forward strand.
AAGTAAGTTCTATTCATACACTCTCTCTCTGCTCTTGAACAAGTTTATATTTGCAATTCACTTTCAATTCTCAATAGCACCCTCTCGTGATAACACAATAATTCCTGGAAGTGAATGCATTATCTAAATTATTCACTTGTAATAAGGTAGTACTTGTGTAAAGTGAACCGAAAAGTAAACCCAGTAAAAGTGAACAAAGTGAAAGTAAACAAGGGTGAAAAAGCTCATCGGTCATCGCAACAATTCCTTCAATTTTGTGTAAAACAATTAAAACTACATACATTTGTAAAATTTATATTTAGGATGTAAAAAAACATCAAAGTCTAATATATCTCTATTATCCCCATGAAGTATGCTCATCCCAGAATTTGCATACTAATTGATTGACGTTAATCAATTATACCGAAGAATTCAAAAAGGTATCTCTACATACCACGCAATTCTTTCACGTAGGAATGACAAACGTCAACAAAATAATCACCTGTAAACTAATCAACAACAAATAAAAATCTTTCAAACATTGAAAAACCACGATATTAATATAACATCTCCCAAAAATATTAACAATGAACAGCGATTGCATAATTCCAAAATGGATTAAGGCATTTTCAAGATAGTTTCTACGTCCTAACCCAAAATGGTTTGGAACAACGAAAGTCTCCAAAGAGGAGAAAACAGGCTTTGTTGGGGCTGAAAGAAGAGCATGCCCCTATAGAATTGTGGCGAACAACTTCTTCGCTCCTCGTCCAGAAATCTACCTTGGTCTATCGTAGTTTGACCGCCGTACCGATAGCGGACCCGACCAGTCATAAGAATCGTGACTAACCGTCCCCGCCAGGTTCAAATAGAGTAAGGCAATGCGTTTGTGAGTCAGCGTTCCAAGCGGACGCATGGTCACCGGCGTAACAGGCAGGGCCTGCCCATCAAGCCTGTCTGACGAGTTGCAGATGCGCATGCTCGGAAACGAAACGCCGTCTCCCGAACTAAGAGATGGAAGCTCCCTCACAACATCCGCATTTCACCTAAGAACTTCAGAATAAATCGAATAAATCGAAGTGGGAATGTCCTGGATTTTAGGAAGAAAATGTAAGGTGAAAGAATTACCTACTGAACCCAATCAGTTAAAATTACTCTTGACGGAACCGCTTAAAAAGAAGGATGAACTTTATGATCCGTCCTTCTGTCCACAAAATGTGGGAGTGAAGAAATTCATTTGCTGTCTTTTCCAGAAATATAAACCAGTAGCTGACTTTTATAGACAAAAATGATAAATCATCTCAAGGATTCTGACAGCTGAAGCTCCCGAGTGAAATACGGTTTTGTGAGGGAGCTTTCACCTCTTGAATCGGGAGACGGCGTTTCGTTCGGAGTTTGCGCATTTGAAACTCATCAGACAGGCGTGATGCGCAGCTCTGCCTGTGACGCCGGTGACCAGGTGTTCCACTTGAAACGGTGGTCGTCAAACGCTGTATACCTTGCCCTATTTGAACTCGGTGGGGACGGTTAGTCATGAATTATAAGACTGGTCGGGCCCTCTATTGATACGCCGGTCAAGCTGCGACAGAGCAAGGCAGGTTTCTGGACGAGGAGCGAAGAAGTTGTTCGCTACACACTCCCCCTCCATAAAGCATCGATAAAGGCCAGGGGATAGGGCGTTGGGATCAGGCAAGGAGACAATCCACCGCTGGTCTGGTCGCGGTGCCAACTCCAGCGAGGATCTGTGGAACGAAAGAAAACGTCGTCTCGGAATTATGTATAGGGGGCAATTAGGACCTCCAAATGAATGGGTCTGTTCGCTCTTGAAGCAAACCCACCAATCACGTCGGGGTCACCAACGACGCTCTCGAAGGAAATACGGGTGTTGCGAGGGAGCTTCCTTCTCTTAATTCGGGAGACGGCGTTTCGTTCGGAGTCTGCGCATTTGAAACTCATCAGACAGGCGTGATGCGCAGCTTTGCCTGTGACGCCAGTGACCATGTGTTCCGCTTGGAACGGTGGTCGTCAAACGCTGTATGCCTCACCCTATTTGAACTCGGCGGAAACGGTTAGTCATGAATATTTAGACTAGTCAGGTCTATTGATACACCGGTCAAGCTGCGACAGAGCAAGGCAGGTTTCTGGACGAGGAGCGAAGAAGTTGTTCGCTACACAGCTATACATAGAGAAAAAGCATTAATGTAATAGCAGCAAGTTCAACCATAAAAATGTGCAGCTATTGGGAAACGGTGTGTATCAAATATAATAACTATTGAGCATAAATACAGAGACTGTGATATTATGCACCCTAGAACACTGAATGTCAAAAGAACAGATTAGGAAGATTGGCATTAAAGATTTCACACTTTTATCCAGTTTCTGAGAAGAAGGGGTACACGGTGGTACAGCGATCTACATTAGAGTTTCCATAAAAATTAGAGAGTGCAAAAGAAAAGATCTATAGTTGGAGAATCTGAGTGTTCTGCGGTTGAATGAAAAGACTCATAGAAATGGAGAGTGTCAGCTTTGCGGTTTGCCAAAATGATTTTTTGATTTTTTATGTTTTCCGGTATATCCACTTCTTCTTCGTTCGATCACGTTTGAATTCAGCAAACCAGTCAGAAATGGACAATATTCCTGCTGAAGAATCCGGATACACATACCAAGCCAAACTTCCGTTTTAATTGTGTTCTTTCCCATCAAAAATAAATGTTTTATGAACACACAAAATTCAATATTTTTCCAGTATTTTGAAAATCACAAAAGTTATTTAAAAAAACCACTGTTACTTTTGAACAAAGGTCAGGTAATCATTAAATGTTTACAGCTATCTTTGGAAAGTTGGTACTTCCTAAAAAAATATATATTTTGTGTTTATGGCGCGCTGGGTGTTAGACAAGAAACTTAACAGCTTGCCTAATACCATTATATAAAACTAAATGCAGTATTTAGAAGGTGGTTGGAATAAATAATTCAAAATTAATTTAAATATATATATTTATAAAGTAATCATTACTGAATATTGAAACGTAATGACTATTGAAGAACAATCCAATTCTGAAAAATATAAATCGTATTTTCCAGATGAAAATTGATTTCATTCAGATGGAAGTAATTCCTCCATTGACATCTATTAAAGCTCCTGTGATATAAGAACTCTTGTCAGATGCTAAAAACGAGATGACCTCTGCAACTTCTGAAAAAATTTACATAAAAATCAGATACATTACTGGCTCTTTTTCAACTACTTCTCCAATAATTGAGAGTGCCTTAATTTATTTTTTAATTTTATACTGAGGGTCTATTGCAATCTAATCAGCCTAAACCGATTTTGAGAAAAAGGATATCATTGCGGATATCATTGTTGTAAACATCAGCCTGTCTGTCCTATATATAAGATATAAATAAATATTTCAATATTCTAACAAAAGTTAAATGGCAATCGTGCTTCAAATATTTAGGCGATATCATGAACTCAGAGCTCATTCTTAAAACAAACATATAACAATTTGATACCACCAATTTGAGCACTCATGTAAATAAATTCTTCTTTCAGACAATACTTTTTGATAATCATCACCTTTCTGGGATTTTAAGAATTCATGTCACTACATAATAGCGAATATCGAAAAGAAAATAAACAAGTATAAATGGTTAGAATGAGTAAAAAGGGAGAGAAGAATAAATTGGTTGGAAATCCAAGGAAACGAGTTTTAAAACTCCATAAAACCATAAACTAGAACGGGACTAGTACAGGTATAAATGTATAAAAATTCAAGCTCTTGGAGGTGCATTATTGGTTTTGGTATTGCTATTGTATTTTTTCTATTTTTTTCAAAAAGAAATATTTGATAAAAGTCAGGTAAAAGCCAATAATATGCTAATCATATATATTATTATACACAAAATATAGTGACATTATATTTTTTTCATAACTTACAAACTGCTAATTTAAAAATATGGAAAGACAATTTAAAAAATATCCCGTCAATACTTCTTTTAAAAATAATTCTTTGTAAATGTTAATTAAATTGAACTTAAAAGCACAATATTCTGAGAATATTTCGAAAATGATCACTTTCGAAGGAAATTAATACCAAATCTACAAAAAAACTTTATCTAATTAAAAATTTCAACAATATATATCACTTATTGTATAATTATCAAAATTTTTGAAAATTGAAAGAACGGAGAATACCTATTATATAAAAAAAATTCAGTCATATGTTCAATTCTTTCGTAGAACTCTTCAATAAAAATCATTAAAAATTAAATATTTCTATCTTCGAACAAAAGTTAATTGGGTAATCGTGCTTCAAATATTTAGGCGATATCATGAAGCTTGAATTTTAAGAATTCAAGTCACTAAATGATAGCGAATATCAAAACGAAAATAAACAAGTATAAAAGGTTAGAATGAGTAAAAAGGGTGGGAAGAATAAATTGGTGGAAGATCCAAAGGAACGTGTTTTAGAACTCCATAAAACCATAAACCAGAAGGGGACTAGTACAGGTATAAATGAATAAAAATTCAAGCTCTTGGAGGTGCATACCTTAAAGAACAATATTCATGATTTTCGTTATTTACCTTCTGGTGTCCCAACTCTGGACAAAGGAACAGACTTAAGAAATGCTTTTTTGACGTCCTCAGGAATACAATTTGTCATTGGAGTTTGTATGAAACCTGGAAGGACGGCATTAACTCTGATTCCTTCTCGGCCTAGTTCTTGCGCTGCAGTCTTTGTCAAAACCCCAACACCAGCCTTACTTGCCGAATAGCAAGCTAATCCCTTAAGTCCGATCCTACCCAGGAGACTACCAATGTTGATCACGATACCTTGAGGAATTTTATGCTCTACCATCGCATTGCAAAAAGTCTGCATCACCAAAAATGTACCCTGAAATGTCCCACCATATGAATTTTAATAAATGATATCATTTAATCAGCCCTTATAAGCCTAAAAAAAAAACAGAATATTCTGCAGCCTTTGGTACCAAATATACACTTCGAAGATAACATTCTAACATCATTATCTACAAGTTTTTATGAAATAATACTTCTTCATAGAATAATTATGATATTCCATATCATTTTATTATTCAACCATCTTAAAAATTATAGAACTAATCAAGTTTGAATCGATTGAGACCTCAATATTCATGCATATATTCAACTTAAATATTCTAACGAAATGTATTGAAGGGATCCGTATTCTCTAAGGATCATATGAGTGACAGAATCCCTCATAGATTATATAAATTATATCATTACATCACGGTATTTACCCGCGTTATTTATGTGTCAAATATTCTGTGGCACTGTAACTTGGCACGTATGTGATCGGTGACAATAAAAAGAGAACAAGATCCTTATGGCGTTCCCATCATATTTTGAAGCGTCAGAGAGAAAGGTTCTTGGAAATGAACTTTCTGAGCGACTTAAAAACGTACTCGAATTAATAGTACTCATAACAGTCTCTCGTGGTAACTTTTAGTAAATTAACTTAATTTAAATGCTTCTGATTATTTGCCTGCTTTACGCTTTGAATACCACCTTAGTTTTAATGTAATGTTAGTGATTGCACTCTCGTCCATTGTACTTCCACTCATCGCTTTTCGTTCTTCTTCGCCACTATATGATCACAATAAAAAGGTTAGCGTTCTAAATCCCAGATATCTTAGAGTACTCCGTATAATCCCGGATAGCTCAGTATCTATTGAAGAGATGCACATATTTAGTAAGAATGCATAAAACGGGACAAACCACATAGAGGATTTTAACCCAACTTGACACTGTCAATGCCAGAAGTAAGAGTCTACGGTCGCTTCGTAGACCTCTGCATGCTGCAGGAGGGCTCTATTTACTTAAATTTGAATTGACCATTTAACATATTTCATACTTGTAAGCGCCTTCACCTTCATTCCATTTATTTAAATCTAGAATGGTTAACAATGTAACTTTGTTTGAAAATTCAAAGTTTTTAGATTGAACGAAATGTGGATTCAAAATTGAATAACTGACACAACAAATCCTGTGTCTCAGATTGTGTCGCAATAAGACAGTCCTTTACCATGATATTATAAGATATAGATATTATAAAGAATAGGTAGTTAAGTCCGGACTACAGCAAAGTACAGCAGAGAGTATGTCACAACATAGAAAAGAAAAGACTAGATTCCTGCCCAACGACATGCGTTCAGATTATAATAATCTAATACATAGTTGAGCTATCCCGTACTATACGGGTCAAAAGTGAACTGAAGCCCTCGCGAGTTGAGGAGTTTGAAAGTGATGCAGAGGATGTTTGGGTGAGAATCATCATGAACGATATAAAAATTTTGCTGTGCTGTGTGTATATTCCACCATCCGATTCGGATGCTATATCATTTTTTCGAGAAAAATTATCTCAGGTTATACTAAGATTAAAGAACCATCTTGTTCTCATTCTGGGTGATTTCAATTTGTCGGGTATCGATTGGGTTAAAAACAGCATAAACGGTGTTTGCGAAGCTACAAATGTTTCCAGCAGTCAGGAAGAACTTGTTGATACTTTTTCATTTTTGGGATTACTTCAGTTCAATTCGATAACTAATTCCAGTGTTAGAATATTAGACTTGATTTTGTGTAGCTCACAATTAATAAGTAATGTTCATAGATGTGATTTACCAGTTGTTCCCGAGGATGGTTATCACCCCTCCTTAGAATTTTTGCTTGACGTTAATGTTTGTAAACCCTTAAAAAGTAATGATGTAATTTATAGGTTTAACTATAAGCGTGCTGATTATGATTTAATTAATCGTTCTCTTTCGGGAATTTCTTGGCCTGATCTTTTTGACTGTAATGATGTTGACCTTATGGTTGACACTTTTTATAATATTCTTTACGATGTAATTGATCTTCTCGTACCTAAGACAAAATTGAACAAACGTTATCCACCTTTCTACTCTTATGAGTTGATTAAAATTATTAAGTATAAGAATAGAATACACAGGAGATGGAAAACTTATAAGAATCTGTCCGATCAACTGGAATTTAAGGCCTTACGTTACTCCTGCAAAAAAATGATTAGACGTGATTTTATTAATTACAAGCATTCCATCGAATGTGAGATGGCATCTGATCCGAAAAAATTTTTTAGGTTTGTATCTGTCAAGGACGGGGTTTTCAGCTGTCCTAACCGCATGACATACGGCGAAAGAACTGCAAACGGTGGCGAGAATATCAGTAATCTCTTCGCGGATTTTTTCGAAAGCGTATATGTTGCACCGAATCTCGTGGCTGACTTTGATGAGGAGCGTGATTTTGATTCTTTCCTATTGGATGGAGTCAAAGTTGATGCTGCGGACGTCGAGCATGCTTTGTCTTCTTTGAATGTTAATAAGAGTCCAGGGCCGGATTCTATTCCGGCTCTGTTCATTCGTTCATGTAGTACATCACTCGTTGAACCCTTGACGATTATATTTAATAGATCACTCGAATCCGGGGTCTTTCCTGAACGTTGGAAATTGGCGTCTGTCGTTCCTGTTTTCAAGGCGGGTAGTAAGACTTCGGTGGAGAATTACAGGCCAATAAGTAAACTCTCTATTTTTGCAAAACTGTTTGAGACCCTAATATACCCACATATATTCCATTTAGTCAAATCCCAGATTATTTCCGAGCAGCATGGCTTCTTCAAAGGACGATCAGTTGAAACGAACCTAGTGAACTTCACAGAATTTTTGTTGGATGGTTTGGATGAGGGAGCTCAAGTAGACGTTATTTATACAGACTTTAGTAAGGCTTTTGACAAGATATGTATTCGACGGCTTCTCAGAAGGTTGTATGACGTTGGGGTATGTGGGTCCCTACTGCGATGGTTAGAGTCTTATCTCAGGAATCGGTCACAATTCGTCTCGGTGGAGGGTTTTGAGTCGCGGTACATATCGGCATTATCCGGGGTTCCCCAGGGCTCTCACCTGGGTCCATTGTTATTCATTATTTACATAAATAATATTATAGAGATATTCAAATCATGTAATATATTAATGTTCGCTGATGATTTGAAAATGATCATGAAGATCAAAGACCCTAGTGACTGCATACGCCTCCAGAATGATCTCGACTGTTTCATTGAATTCTGCGGGAAAGCTAATTTATGCACGAATAAATCTAAATGTCAAGTGATAACGTTCTCGAGAAAGAAGGATCCGATAATGTTCCCGTATGTGTTGCTGGACTCACCGCTGATTCGTTCGAGTCATGTGCGTGATTTGGGTGTTACCTTTGACTCTCGTCTCAAATTTGACCGACATATCGACAATATCGTAACAGCTTCAAGCATTATGCTTGGTTTTATATTGAGACAGAGTCGATCGTTTTCTAACCATAGATCCGCCATTACGCTGTATTACGCTTATGTGTTCAGCAAGTTGAATTTCGCTTCGATTGTGTGGAACCCCCAGTATAACACTTATATTGACCGTATAGAAAAAGTTCAAAAAAAATTTCTACGTTTTTTGGGTTCAAGGTGTGGTCTACGGTTGAATAGGTGTGATCCTATAAATTACGAGATAAGGTTGAAACACTTCAACATGATAAGCTTAAAAAATCGTAGAACTATGAATGACGTACTTTTTGCGAATAAACTATTGAATTATCAATTGGAATCATCATCACTCTTATCGCGAATCAACCTACATGCTCCATTGAGGAGATTCAGACAGCTGGAAACCTTCGTCTTGCCTTTGAGGCGTACAAATAGCTCCAAGAATTCCCCCGTCATTAGAATGCTAGGTAAATGTAATGGTTTGAAGGATTTAATTGATGTAATTGATCAGAGCCATAATAGTGTCAAAATATGTTTGGGTAACCATTTCAGGGGTTGCTCTACTTGATTGGGTATATTCTGTTATTTTACTGAATTTTTCTTTTCTTCTGGAGCACTTTTGTTTCACATATTAATAATATATATAAGATGGTATAAATCATTTAAAATATTTCTTTTTGAGTGATTGTTTTTCAGAATTCAAAAAATTTTTTGTTCTGTTTGTTTTTTTCAAATTATGTACCACATTGTACTTCTGTAAATTTTTTATTTTCTACTTGTGGACATCCTTTTGGGTATTAACCTACCTGTACATGTTCCTGTTATGAATAAATAAATAAATAAATATACAGAATACTCTAAAATATCGGGGATTATACGGAGTACTCTAAGATATCTCGTATTGTACGGAGAACTCTAAAGAATTTATCGTGATCATCTAGTGGCGGGAGAATAGAACGTTACGTTGTGTAAATAACCCAAGTTACACTTGAATGAGAACGAGGAAAGAGCGACGGGAAGTTCAGAATGCAAGGTTAAGTAAAAATACAATATTTGGTTAAGGAAGGCAGGGTCCTGCACCTGACTCGATCTACGAGAGCAAGGTTGTACTTTAGGAGGGAAAATAATCAGGGAGGAAACCTTGACCTCTCCTCACCTCCCATACATTATTTAATCCTGTCCTTCCCTTTATTCATAAGGTTCCAGAGATCGACAACCTTTCTAATATCCCAGAACATAGTTAGTGTGCAAAAAAAGTTAAATACAGCAGTCAATTGAGTGAATTCACATGGCAATAGTAACATGTAACACTGATCTTCGAGGTAGTTGAAATATCCCTGTGGTCAAGAATTCTCTATTCACACACCTACTATCTAGGTAGATTATTATAACCTGGACGCACAATATCGTTGTTCAGAAATAACTTGTTGCGGCATTCTGAAGACACAAAGGTTGTTATCTCTGTTATTTAACTGCCTATTCATTATAATCTTTATATCTAATAATATAATCGTTCAGGAATGTTTTGTTGCAGCATTCTGAAGACACAAAGCTGGTGGTGTCTGTTAACTACCTGTTCATTATAATATTTATACCTAATAATATAGTTGTTCTGGAATGCCTTTGAAGACACATGGTTGTTGTACAGTATCTGATTGTGGATACACATTTCATTCACTCTAAACACTCTGAATTCTCAAAAAAAGTACCATTGTTAATGACCTCTAGATTCCATTATATGAAATGAAGTTAAAGACGCTTACATTACCTTCAAATTTACATCGATAACTTCTTCAAAATTATCTTCCGAAATTTTCAGCAAAAAATCATCCTTCGTTATGCCAGCACAGTTGACTAATATGGATGGTGGTTTGCTATAAGTTTCCAAAACCTTCTTCAGCGCATCTTTCACGCTAGATGATTCAGAAACATTCAGATGAATTGACATATTCTTACAGTCTGGCTCGTCGATAAAATCCAACGTTTCCTGGGCATTTTTTACATTAATATCTGCTGCAATAATGCTAGCACCATCTCGGGATAATATTCGACAAGTTGCTCTTCCAATTCCAGAACCTGCACCTTAAATTAAAGTAAGGTTAAACACTAGAAGTTAGTATTATTTATCAACTATCTAATCTGAGCCCCTCAAAAATCAAAATTTTCCGTAGAAATCTAAATGGAGTAGTACTAGAAATGAAAATAGCCAAATGTCGCCTCGAACTTTGGGGTAGAATTCTACCAGCCTTCGAGTTCATCCTCTTCTTTACGCTCACGCTAAGTATCTAACAGTATCTTTTTGGCACTCGGCCAAGACACTCTCTCTCTAAGTTCTATTCACACTCTATCCTTGCTCTTGAACAGTTCATATTCACATTCACTCAACATAGTCTATTTTTACCATTCACCAACGACGCGTATTATAAACGCTTTCTAGTTAAAATTCAATCAAGAAACAATCTCATCTTTCTCGATAATTTACATATTTAACGCAGGAACTCTCTCAATTCGCATTTTCTTTCAACTTCTAACGGAACAGCCTCTCGTGTCAACACAACACTACATTAAAAGGCCTGGAATTATCTGCATTATTTAATTATAATAAGGTAGTAAATGTGTGAAGTGAATCGATAAGTGAACCCAAAAGTGAAGTTAGTGAAAGTGAAAAACTTTGAAAATGCTCATCGATCTATTACTCTACGCACGAGATAGTGTTTTACCGCAATTACATTTTAAAATTACAGATGTCTTGTTTAACGAACTTATAATCAAAATGTTTTTCAGTCGGTTCATTAAAAAAAATCACAGCTGGTATCAATCATTCGGTTTTCATATAACATTAACGTACTTTTATTGAGTATTTTGCATCCGATTCTAGTTGTTTATTTTTTTTTCACTTTGTTGTTAAGAAAAAGTTATTATTCCTGAATTTACATTCCTTATTCTAATATTGAACTGAGTGATATGGTTTTCATGTATGGCTGTGCCAACGGAAGTGGTACTAAAACACGTCAGCTTTTTGCACAGGCTTATCCCGATCATCAACTTCCTACTCATGTGACGTTCCATCAAGTTTTTAGACGATTGAGGGAAACTGGTTCCTTAAAAAAAACGCTCGTGATACTGGACGTCCAAGATATGCAAGTACTCCAGAAGAATTTTAAATATGGTGAATGAATATCCCGATAAGAAGAATATCAGTGGAAGTAGGAATAAGTGGCCCCCTTGTCTGGAGAACTATGCATCAACAACTTCTCTATCCATTCCATTTTGGGTGCAAGCTCTTAATCCTCTTGATCATCAAGCCAAAAGAACATTCTGTCAATGGGTTTTAACAAAGATTGCTGAACATCCGCAGTCTACTTTCAATATCCTTTTCACTGATGAAGCCGGCTTTATCAAAGATGGAATTTTTAACTCTCATAATAGCCATATTTGGGCGGATGAAAATCCACACGCCGTTCATGAATTCTGGCATCAACAGCGTTTCAGAATAAATATTTGGCTAGGTATTTTAGGAGATCGTCTTTTAGGATCGTAGTTAGGACCACGGAATTTATCAGGAGCCTCATACCTTAACTTTCTTCAAAACACCTTGCCGGATTGTCTGGACTTGGTACCTTTAAATCAGTGGATGAATATTTGGTTTATGCAAGATGGAGCGCCCCCACATTATACACTTGCTGTTAGAGAACATTTAGATGAAACCTTTCCCAGAAGATGGATAGGACGAGGAGGCCCAGTGCCAAGGCCCGCTAGATCTCCCGATTTGAATCCCTGAACTTTCGCATTTGGGGTTATTTGACAAGTTTAGTGTATGCAACATCAGTGAATAACATCGAAGAGTTTCAATATCGGATTGAACTATCCTGTCAAACGATCCGAACACAACCAGGTCTTTTCGAAAGAGTACGCAATTCCTTCAAGCGACGATGTACTTTCTGCATTGAAACGGACGATGGTCATATGAGACATCTTCTGTAAAACACTAGAAGTCAAAAATAAATCGAATATCTTATCTTATTTTATCTAGTTAATATTCTGAAAACCGAAAATCGCTCTTATCTAGAACGGCTCATTTGCGGACCCATGTTTATAGAAACTTTTTACTTATTTTGAGGCCTAGAATTTGGTCCCAAAATATTGAAACGTTATTTTTCAACATTCAGCATATTTGGCTGTAAATAAACCAATCAAAGTCAATCAAAGCTCATTTAATTTATTACTACTGCACTGTTGACAACTCACTTTAGACTCCAGAATTATTAAGCTGGTTATTTTTAGCACACATTTTGGACCAGTCTCGCAAAAAATAGCTCGAATATTTTCAAAAACTAACATAAATACAGTTTTCAAACCCTCACATAAAAATTTCAACCTCTTTTTCAATGTAAAAGACAAAAACAACCAGCTCGATAATTTTGGAATCTACAAATCAAGTTGTCAACAATACAGTAGCGTATATATAGGACAAACAGGGAGATATTTTTCCAAAAAGATTCAAAGAATATCAATTTTCATTAAGGAATCATAAAGATAACTTAAAATTTGCGAAAAATTTTTTTGGAAACCAATCATATCTTTCCAGAATTGGACCATCTTGAAATATTGCACCTGGAAGCGAAAGGAAAAAAACTAGATATCCTGGAATCCATCAACATATTCAAACATAAAAAGCACGTTTCAATAGTAAAATTATTAAATGAGCAGACCAACCTTTGGCACAGTTCACTTATCGAAGTTTTGCACCTGACAAAGCCTTCAACGTACATATAATAGTTAAGATAGAATTTGTTTTTATTCGGTTTGAAAATATAGTAAACATGACGAAACTCGAGCCACTGTATATTCAGTTCAAAAGTAATAGAAAACGAAGTGATTTCTTATTTAATTCCTTACATATCTTTCTGTTACTACAAACAGATGACATTATTTTCCGTTAATATGCAATATATTCAACAATTTGTAATTTTTTCAACAATTATCGAAATCTTATCAAGAAAAATATTTGTGTGATGTAGCAAAATTTTTTGCTGAGTATCGAGTATAGTTGGACATGAGTTTCTCCTGAAACATTTTTCAGATAGAGAAGCAATTCTTTAAACTTGAAATTCCTCACATTCACTGTCATTAATAGTTAAGCTGCATGTCCGTGACATGTTGAGTCTAAGTCAGTTGGTACTTTCATATACGTTACAAATATAAAAAAAATATGATTTCAACTCACCAGTTATGAAAGCTATAATTTGATCCGCTTTTAACTTAACAAATGGAAATACACAAAGAAGTTATTCACAAAGGTTGTACGAAATCAAATGATTTTTTTCAAAATGATTCCACAGAATGGAATGTATACAGGGTGGACAAGATATTGAGTGCAACTCCATTTTTCAAATGAATCACTCTGTATATTTTCTAATTTTTGGCTAGTTCTTTCTATCCTGATAACGAATGTTCTCCCTTACTCTGAGAACTACAGAGTCTCAAATTCGAAGAACCACCTGACAGGCTCATTAATCGGTTGTCAAGTAGTAGGCTGTGTTAAATCAACAAACAACATTGCTAACATATACACATTGATATTCTATAAAATTATTTCTGAAACATGCATTACACAGAAACGGAAAATTTTGAAATATTTTCACCTTATTTGAAGAACAATAAATGCAAGAAAGCTGCAAGGAGAGATTATATGGCATTACAGGTGATGCAATTCTAAATGAAAATACATTCCTTAATACTTGCAACCGTGAAGAGATTCTAAAGGTTTTAAGAGAAAGAAACGTTACGTTTTACGCAATGAGAATCAAGAACCCAACAGATTGCTGTATTTTGAAGGTGATGTTACTATGAATAATTATTGATAAATGCTGAAACTTGAATATTATTGAATTTGAAATCAAACGCACAACTTCATAAAAATTGTTTTAGAAAATCCAGAAAATGGATTGAAGGAAGCATCACGTGAACTTGCAATAAGCTGTTCGAAGATTCATAGAGTGATGAAAAAGAACAATTATAGGCCATACAAGGTGTTGCCAGCACAATTCCTCACAGAAGACCAAAAACGGAAACGCTTAGAATACTAACAACATACATTCTGTTAAGAAAGTACCGGGAATTATCGATTTAAATCTGGCGGGGCAATGAGGCAGGTAACAAATTTTTTTCCTAGGTTGGTACCACTGTCCTTAATTACTATGCCAAGCTTGAGCGGGATCTGTCAACTAGTGTGTTTGCAACAGCTGATTAAGTCAGTCGATGTCAGAGTGCGTGCCGATTTTTACTATGGGTGATGTTGAGCAAAGAATTTGTTTAAAGTTTTGTGTTGCAAATGAATTTTCGTGTGCCGATGCATTGAAAATGTTGCAAAAGGCCTTTGGTGATAATGCTCTATCGAAAACTCGTGCATATCAGTGGTACAGAGCCTTCAAGGACGGTCGTGAAGTGGTCGCCCATCGACGGCTTCGATCGAAGATAACGTCGATAAAATTAAGGAAAGGGTGCTGGAAAACCGTCGTACCAGCTTGAGAGAGATAGCACATGATCTTAAGATATCCCACGAGTCCGCACGTACGATTTTGATTGATATTTTGGGCATGAGAAAGGTGGCCGCACGACTCGTACCGAAAGACCTGAATTTTCTTCAAAAACGTCATCGCGAACAGGTTGCTTCAGACATGCTGGATCGCTGTAATTCCGATTCTACATTCATGGAACGCATTATAACTGGTGATGAGACCTGGGTCTACGAGTACGATATGCAAACAAGCCAGCAATCATCGGAATGGGTGGCAAAAAATGAGCCGAAACCGAAAAAACCACGCCAAAGCCGCTCGAAAATGAAGGTGATGCTCATTGTTTTCTTCGATATCCGTGGCGTGGTGCACTACGAATTCGTTCCAGAGGGTCAGACGGTAAACAAGGAGTATTAGCTAGGCGTTATGAAACGTTTGCGTAAGCGTATCCGTAAGAAGCGGCCAAATTTGTGGGCAAACAACTCATGGATTTTGCATGACGATAACGCGCCTTCTCACCGAGCTACGATTGTGACTGACTTTCTCGCCAAAAACTCAACAAACGTGCTTCAGCAACCACCGCATTCGCCGGATTTGGCTCCCTGCGACTTTTTCCTCTTCCCAAAACTAAAATTGCCCCTTCGTGGCACCCGTTTTGAGTCGATTGAAGCCATAAAACAAAATTCGTCGCGAGAGCTAAAGTCCATCCCGGAAAGCGCCTATAAAAAATGTTTCGATAATTGGAAGTGCCGTTGGCATAGATGTATTGGAGCAAATGGAGCCTATTTTGAAGGCCACCCAATAAATTTTGACGATTAAATGTAAAAATGTTGTTTTAATTGATAATTCCCGGTACTTTCTTGACAGAGTAGTATGCTGCAAAGACTGGAGTAAGATCCTAATTTATTAAATGTAATAATGTGAACGTTTGAATCATCGCTTTCCACAGAAGGCGTGTTCAACAGAAAAAATAGACATTCTTGGGAAAACAAAAATTTAAGACAACGCAAGGATTTCAAATTAAAAAATTTAGAAACTCAGTTAACGTTAGGTGTGGCATTGATTATAATAAAATTGTGGGGCCTATATTTTTTGACTACACGTGGAGTATATTCCCAAAAAAGATGCTGCCAGAGGTAACTCAACTATTAGAGCAATTGTTTTCTGCTGAAGAATTGGAGCAAATAATTTGGCAACAGGAAAGAGCACCCCCGCACAGAGATTTGGAAGTTCGATAACATTTGAGTGGTCAATTTGATCTCTGGATGGATTATGGTGCACCTATTTCAGGGCCATCGAATAGTTAGGATTTAAAACCGTTGGACATGTTTTTATTCCGGAAGGAATAAATATACTCTGATAATAATGAAACTGCTAATGAAATTGTCCTTTATAACAAGGGCATGAATTTTACATGATTTTTTTTTATTGTCTCGGTCTTTACTTGACGAAAATTCATCTTTAATATAAATGTTAACTTCCGCTATTTGATTGATTTACACGACAATTGTTTCGTCATACCATGACTTCATCAGGTGAGTATTAAAACTGAGGTATACAATGCATAACATGACCTTAAATACACAGCTCTGGTACAAAAAATAGAGGGGTGGAAAGAGATGGTTTACAATCAATGAAAAATATTAAGAAGGGGGATCTGTTTAAATCTATTTGATCATTCAATAAAATTTGTCTTTGATTATATCTATTCATCTCTAAAATTTCTAACAGAATTAGTTTGTGACTCTTGTTTTCGATATGTAATATTTCATAGTTCATATTAAAATTATGACCAGACTCTAACAAATGGTTGGCATAAGTTGAATTCGGTTTATTATTAATATAACATTTTTCATGTTTTCGTATCCTTGTTTGGAAAGAACGGCCTGTCTGTCCCACATATACACATGGGCAATCACTGCATGTTAACTTGTAAACTCCTGATTTTTTTTTCAGGAATGACGTCTTTATTATTTTTTATTAAACTGCCATAAGAATTAATGGTTCTATAAGATATGTTATAATTTTCTTTTTTCTTTAAATATCTAGCAATATTTTCAGATTTTTTGGCCTATGTAAGTTAATGAAATAAATTTTGTTTCGTTTGAATTTTGAAATTTTGGATGAACAAGTGATATTGCTTTCTTGTAATTTATTTTATCAACTAAATTATCTATAATTACCGGATTAAAATCATTATTGAAAGCTATTTGTTTAATGGTTTTATATTCTTTGTCAAAATTTTCTTTTGTAATGGGTATGTTAACCATATAATAATATCTATAAAGCATATTATTATAAGCTGATAATTTTTGTGAAACTGGATAGTTTAAAGTACAATGAATCGTACTATCTGTATGTGTAGGTTTCCTGTATATGGAAAAGTCGTGTCTATTATTAATTTTAGTGATATTTAAACGGTTGCCTAGATCAAAATTACTTTATGTTCAACTGCACATTTTATTCAGACGAAGAAATTCTAACAATGGATAACCCGTTAAGCCCCTTGTTATCAGAAATATTCATGGATCACGTAGAAACCAATATCCAAAAACACCCATATTTTAAACATTTTGTTTATTGGTACCGCTATGTAGATGACATAATTTGTTTATTTAATGGCACAAATAGAAGACTTTGTTCATTTTTGGAATCTATCAATAAATTATATCCAACAATTGAATTCACACATGAAGAAGAGTAAATAATAGCATCAATTTCTTAGATTTAAAAATCACTAAAATTAATAATAGACAAGACTTTTCCATATACAGGAAACCTCTACATGCAGATGGTACGATTCATTCTACTTCAAACCGTCTCTCTTTGGCGCTCGGCCTAGACACATACTCTCTTGATGTGTTTCGACCAAACATTTTCTACTCAACCAAGTTCTATGAACACACACACAGTCTCTCTCTTTCTCTTTCTTTACTCTTGAACAAGTAAATTCAATTCACACACACTCTCTCTCTGCTCTTGAACAAGTTTATATTTGCATTCACTTTTAACTTCTCAATAACACCCTCTCGTGTTAACACAATAACGCATTGAAAGGCCTGGAAGTGAATGTATTATCTGAATTAATTACTTGTAATTAGGTACATGTACATGTGTAAATTTAACCGAAAAGTAAACTCGGTAAAAGTGAACACAGTGAAAGTAAACAAGGGTGAAAAAGATCATCGATCATCGCAACAATTCCCTCAATTTTTTGTAAAAAAATTAAAATTACATACATTCGTAAAACTTTTATTGAGGATGTAAAAAAACATTAAAGTCTAATATATATCTACTACCCCCATGAAGTATGCTTATCCCAAAATTTGCATGGGAATGACGATCGTCAACAAAAGAATTACCTGAAAACTAATCACCAACAAATAAAAATCCTTCAAACATCGAAAAACTACGATATTAATATAACATCTTCCAAAAACATCAACAATGAACAGCATAATTCCAAAATGGATTAAGGCATTTTGCAGATAGTTTTTACGTCCTAACCCAAAAAGATTTGGAACAACGAAAGTCTCCAAAGAAGAGGGGAATACGCCCTTTGCGTGGTTGAAAGAAGAGCATGGACCATAGAATAAATCGACATGTTACAAGTGGGAATTTCCTGGATTTTAGGAAGAAAATGTTATGGGAAAGAATTACCTACTGCCCACTCAGTTAAAATTACTCTTGACGGAACCACTTGAGAAGAAGGATGAACTTTTTGATCCCTCCTTGTGGTCACAGAATGTGGGAGTGAAGAAATTCAATTGCGGTCTTTTCCAGAAATATAAACCAGTTGCTGATTTTTATAGACAAAAATGATAAATCATCTCAAGGATTCTGACAGCCGTACATAGAGAAAAGGCATGAATGTAATAGCAGCAAGTTCAACCATCAAAATGTGCAGTTATTGGGAAACGGTCTGGATAAAATATAACAACTATTAGGCATAAATACAGAGGCTGTGATATAATGCATCCTAGAAAACTGAATGTCAAAAAGACAGATTGAGCAAATTGGCATTCAAGATTTCACACTTATATCAAGTTTCTGAGAACAAGGGGTAGACGGTGGTACAGCGATCCACATTAGTGTTTCCATAAAAATTAGAGAGATCAAAAGAAAAGATCTATAGTTGGAGAATCTCAGTGTTCTGCGGTTGAATGAAAAGACTCATAGAAATGGAGAGTGTCAGCTTTGCGGTTTGCCAAAACGATTCTTTGGTTTTTTATGTTTCCGGTATAACCACGTCTTTTGGCGACCAAAGCGTAGCGCATTATCAGTATTCGTTCGATCATGTTTAAATTCAGCAAACCAGTCAATAATGGACGATATTTCTGCTGAAGAATCCGGATACGCATACCAAGCCAACCTTCCGTTTCAATTGTGTTCTTTCCCGTCAAAAATAAATGTTTTATGAACACACAAAATTCAATATTTTCCACTATTTTGAAAATCACAAAAGTTATTTCACTAAAACCCCTGTAACTTTTGAACCAAACGTCAGGTAATCATTAAATGTTTACAGCAATCTTTGGAAAGTTGGTACTTCCTAAAAAAATATATATTTTGTGTTTATGGCGCGCTGGGTGTTAGACAGGAAACTTATCAACTAGCGTAATAACGTTATATGAAACTAAATGCAGAATTCAGAAGGTAGTTGAAATAAATACTTCAAAATTCATTTATACTCATATATAATATATTAATTGTAATATTGTAATCATTGAAACCAAGAGGCTAAAAATTAGAAGAAAATTCCTGAATCATATAAAGTAATCATTACTGAATATGGAAATGTAATGAAGAAAAATCCAATTCTGAACAAATTTAAATCGTTTTTTCCAGGTGAAAATTAATTTCATTCAGATGGAAGTAATCCCTCCATTGACATCTATTAAAGCTCCTGTGATGTAAGAACTCTTATCAGATGCTAAGAACGAGATGATCTCTGCAACTTCTGAAAAAATTCACATAAAATCAGATATATTGCTGGCTCTTTTTCAACTACCTCTCCAATAATTGAGAGTGCCTTCATTTATTCTTTAATTTTATACTGAGGATCTATTGCAATCTAATCAGCCTAAACCGATTTTGAGAAAAGGGATATATCATTGGGGATATCATTGTTGTAAACATCGACTTGTCTGTCTTATATATGTAGCATTAAAATAATCAGAATTAATTTGATAAATCCCCGATTCGGAAAAGTTGGGGTTTTTTTCTTTATTGTTTACCAACATCTTAGCTAAATTATTTTAATCTACTGCTTAAGAATTAATTCCATTTTATGAAGACCATAACAGTAAAATGGCAATTAATTCTTTAGCAGTAAATAGAAATGATTTAGCTAAGGTGTTGGTGAACAATAAAGAAACATAGATAGAGGGACCCCACCTTTTCCGAATCAGAGATTTATCAAATTAGTTATGATGATTGTAATATATAGGACAGACAGGCCGATGTTTACAACATATAATCAATGAAAATAGAATGTCTATTTTGAAAAACCAGAAATCAACCGGTATTGCTGAAAATTGTATAAAAAATAACCATATTTTTAATGAGGAAGATGTCATTTTACTTTATAATGTTAATAAGGGTAAATTGATGGACTATTTGGAGATTCTTTCAATCAAAAAAGTCATTGAGAAAAAGGATAATTCAACAAATTCCCAAATACTCTTTGGCAGGACCCCTATATTGAATGGTGTTATTTCCATGCGCCATTAAAATACACATATGTCCTAAGTGTAATAAATGAATCTTTTCAATTTTATGTTTAATTCCTTTTTGTACTCCTTTGAAGATGGTCAAAAGACCGAAACACGTGTCCGGAATCTGAATAAACTGTGAAGCACAAGAACTGTGTGAATTATTTTAAATGGAATTGTTATAATGTTTCACCTAGAGCCAACCGCATACTCCATTCATTTAATTAACCATTCAGATTTTTCTGTCCAACGGCTGAGTGCGTTATGTATGTACTGCGTTTCCTCAGGAGAGTAGAGGCCCTCGGTTATTGGTTTTGGTATTGCTATTGTATTTTTTCTATTTTTATCTTTTTCAAAAAGAAATATTCGATAAAAGTCTGGTAATAGCCAATAATATGCTAATCATATATATTATTAAACACAAAATATAGTGACATTATATTTTTTTTCATAACTTACAAACTGCTAATTTAAAAATATGGAAAGACAATTTAAAAAATATCCCGTCAATACTTCTTTGAAAAATAATTCTTTGTAAATGTTAATAATAATTAAATTAAACTTAAAAGCACAATATTTTGAGAATATTTAGAAAATGATCACTTTCCAAGGAAATTAATACCATATCTAAAAAAAACTTCATCTAATTAAAAATTTTAAAAATATATCACTTATTGTATAATTATCAAAATTTTTGAAAATTAAAAGAACAGAGAATACCTATTATATAAAAAAAAATCAGTCATATGTTCCATTCTTTCGTAGAACTCTTCAATAAAAATCATTAAAAATTAAATATTTCTATCTTCGAACAAAAGTTAAATGGGTAATCGTGCTTCCAATATTTAGGCGATATCATGAAGCTTGAATTTTAAGAATTCAAGTCACTAAATAATAGCGAATATCGAAAAGAAAATAAACAAGTATAAATGATTAGAATGAGTAAAAAGGCTGGGAAGAATAAATTGGTTGAAAATCCAAGGGAACGTGTTTTAAACCATAAACCAGAAGGGGCTAGTACAGGTATAAATGAATAAAAATTCAAGCTCTTGGAGGTGCATACCTTAAAGAAGAAGATTCATGATTTTCGTTATTTACCTTCTGGTGTCCCAACTCTGGACAAAGGAACAGACTTAATAAATGCTTCTTTGATGTCCTCAGGAATCCAACTTGTCATTGGAGTCTGTATGAAACCCGGAAGGACGGCATTAACTCTGATTCCCTCCTGGCCTAGTTCTTTGGCAGCAGTCTTTGTTAAAACTTCAACACCAGCCTTACTTGCCGAGTAGGTTGCTGATCCTAAGGCTCCGTTTTTACCCAAAAGACTACCAATGTTGATCACGGAACCTTCCGTGACTTTATGTTCCACCATAGCTTTGCAGAAAGTCTGGATAACCAAAAATGTGACCTGAAATGACCCATCATAATAATTTTAACGAATTTTATCATCGTTTATTCTTACGAAAAGACATTCTGCAGACTTTGGTTCAAAATATAAAGTTCGAAGATATCATGAAAAATGAAAATTAATCCAAGGAGAAGAGGGAGAAATATTTTCTTGAACCAGTAGTTACAGAAGCAAGACGAAAAAATGACGCTGATAAAGAAAAGAGGTCTAGGCAACCGAAAAAGTAAAAATGAAAGTGAGAAAAATTAATTACACAAAAGCAACGTCAAACCCTTAGGGTATCAGTGTGTAACTGCAGTAGATGCATATATGACCACAAGAATCTACGCAAATGGCTGAAGCAGATGACAGACAACTCATATATTAAGGGAGAAACGACCCCTGAAAATTTGTCGCTAAAGGTGTTCCGATAGAATTCACCCTTGAAGAAATAGAAAAGGACTCAAGAAATCAAGGTTATGCACCATAAAAATTATCAAGAATGACAGGCAGAAATGGACATAAACTTGTCATGATAATAATCGATATAGGAAGAAAATACAAATCGATATACGAATCGATATAAAATAAGAGTAAGCAAAATGGAAATAGAACTCCTACGAAAAGGACGCATCATTCAATGCCACCGTTGTAAAAAATAGGGACACGCAATGCAATGAGAACCTCTGAAAAAGGAAAAACTACACCGGCGAAATGCGCTAACTGCGGAAGACCACACTCCGCAGACTCAATTAAGTGCCCCAAAAAACCAATGTAGAAACTACCGGAGCGAACATACCTATAGATCCCCCCTGTCTCTGTACCTTGTCGTGGTGGGGGAGGTTGTCATAACGAGTGTCCTAGTTTCATTTATGTAGTGGAGGACATGGTTATGATGTCTAAAGGAGATGACCCGCAATCCAAAACTTCCTTACTTTCTTTCTTGCATAATACCATTCCATCATATTGTCCCACTCCATCCTTTTCCTACCGCAAGGCTTGGAATCGTACGGGGAAGCTGGCTCTGATTGACGACCAGAATCTGCAACCCTGCGATCGATTAGAGTTTTGTAATCCTTCCATTGGCGAAGGCGATACCCTGCTGAATCTTAGCCCCCAAATTTGGCTCCATTTTTAGATCCTGAAGCTCCCGCTGCGGGGTCCTGATTGGTCCGTTGGAGGACAAAGGGAGACTTCTAAGTTTTGAACAAGTTGGATGGCCTTGGGAAATTCGCTCTGCTCGCCCCTAACTTCGGCCTCATTCGTGGATCCTCAAGTTTATCTTATCCGCTGCAGGGTCAGAAGTGGTCCGTTAGAGGGAAAGGGAGACGTTTCAACGAGGTTTAAGGGTCCTGAAATATACGCTCTGCTCTTCCCCAACTCTGGCGCTTTTTTGATCCTAAAGCCCACCTCTTTGATGCTTCGGAGCCTCGCTTTTAGCAGCAAACAGCAACAGCGGTCCTGTGTACGGGGGGTTCATGCTGGGAAGTTGTTATTTGTGTTGATTCGTTGCTCCAATCTTTCATAACCATAGAGACACTCTGCTTAAATGACTGAGTGTTGGGATCGGCACGGCGATCTTTTTCCTTGAGACGAGGGAGATGACTTGTGGGGGTCCCTCACCTCATCTTTCTCTTTCAGCTTATCGGGGGTCTGCTGGAGTGTCAAAACTTGAGCAGAAACCCGGGACAACGGTGATGACAATGGTATTTTAATGTTATTCGAGAGCTCTGCTCACAAATTAACTTGTACAATTCTGAGTATACCTATAGAAACAAGGTGGATATTGTAACACAGGGTGCTCACCCATAGAACTGGCGTAGTTCTACCCGGTTGCAGGTACTCTGTCCGTAAGGGCGAATACGTCAGAATTAGATCTATGCTAGCTTTAAGGGGATGGATACTGTGAAGTGTTAGTTTCCTCGAATTCTGTCATCAAGTTGAACTCTTCTTGGCGACGGTTAGCCTTCAATGACTCCTTTTGGAAGTTTCAGTAGCAGCACATGGCTTACACCCTTAAAACTAATGTTAATCTACCCTATTTCAGTTTAATCTTCCACATTTTTTTGTCAAATGGCCGAGTCCGTTAATTATTTACTGCGTTACCTGGGGAGGGTGGAGGCCCATGAGGAGTATTCGTACTTCCTGCACAACCAATTGGTGTTGAACTCGAGGTGGTAATGGTTGAAAGTCTGCATGCTAGACTAGAAGGGTATTCTATTTTTCTGGTTATACGTGATTTATAATTCAGGACTGCTGGAGAAAAACTTCAGGGTTAAGAGGCGACTTTACAGTTCGACCGGCCTCGTCCTGGACCAATAATTTTTGCGAGACCGTTGGTACTCGAAACAGGATCGATTGAAAGACTTCACAAGGCTTCGTGTGTGTTGATGGTACGGCCGGTTGACGGTACTCGTACCAGGATCAATTGAAGCAGCGATTTTCGGAATTTTTATTGTTTCTTGAGTTTGCGATTGGGTGGGTGGAAATAAGAAGACCCTTTGGGGTGTGAGTTGCATCCCAAATAACTCGGGTGTTGAGCTGCAGAGCCTCTAGCGGTTGGATAGTGCTTCACTGCTACCAGTCACGGGGTAGGTTTTCGAACTGAAGCCGAAACTGGAAACGGGGTGGTTACAACTCTTCGGAGGGATTCTCGCTTTGTGCGATGAAAAGATGTATCCTTATCACACAACCTGCTTTCGGGCGTTTGTGCAGATTGCTTAGTGGTCACCTGGTGAAAGTGCCATTCTCACATGCCAGCAACTGCAACGGTAGAAATTACAACACCTACGGAGAACGGAACAAGTAGAACCAATATCAATCAGAGAACTACAAAAGGAACAAAGGAAAGAAAAGAGAATAGTAGAACAAAAAATTGAACGACAAATTCACAGAAAATAACCAACCACCATGGAAAATCGAAGACCTTTGTTGAAATTTTATAAAAACCAATTTAAACCCAACGGAACTGAAGACAAAAATTCGTGAAGGAATTGGAAGAACACAACAAGAGAACACTGAAAACTGAAGGAAACTACAAATTTGAAGATGTCCATACAAAAAGCTTAACCACAAAAAAAACAGAAAAAATCAAAGCCAAAATCAGGAGTATTTGTAACGGCATTATCGGAAGAAGACACGGAACATGCATACAACTGCCTAGAATGACTGAAACTATCATAAAGATCAAACAAAAAGGAAAAAAAATCGCAGGTTTATTACTGGACGTATTACGAGCATTTGACAAAATCTGATATCAAGAACTAATCTAGAAAATGATCAAGGCAGAAATTCCCATCGCATTAATGAAACATATTAAATACTTTCTACGTGAGAGCAAACGAAAAACATCTTAAGAGAAAAACATAGGATCAGGAGTGCCATAGGGCTCGTTACTAGGACCGATATTAAACAACATATAAAGAAACGAGATACCCAAAAATTCAAATACAACATAAGAACTCAGACGATGCAACAGTACTGACATTGAGCAAAACAGAGTAAAGTGTAATATAAAGACTGCAACAACATAGAGTCCTAGTAAAAAAAATGGTACCGTAAATGGAGAAGCAATATTAACGAAATCAAGAGCCAAGCCATTATGTTCCAATACAAAAAAGAAAATCAAACTGACATTGGAATCAAGATTCATAACCAAGAAATAGAATGGACAACGTGAAATATTGGGGAAAAACCTTCAAGGGACACATCAAAGGACAAAAACTAAGGAAAATCATAAATTATCTGTACCCAGTGATGCACAGAAAAAGCACATTAGACAAACAACCGAAAGTGACAGTATACAAAGCGATCATATGACCAGCAATCACCTAAGGAAGCGAAAAACTGTTGCTGAATAAAATCAATATTAAACTTCTAAAGATAATATAAAATACGATATATGAAACGACAAAATGAGAAAGACGACAGAAACACCCATACTCGTTTTTCTTGTTAAGGTAACTCTAGCTAAAAATCTCACAGCATCATCCATCAGGGTAACATGAGATTTGAAAAATTTCACTAACCTTCAAATTTACATCAATAATTTTTCGAAAATTCTCTTCCGAAAGTTTCAGCAAAAAATTGTCCTTCGATATACCAGCACAGTTGACTATTATGGATGGTGGCTGGCTATAGACTTCCAAAACCTTCTTCAGTGCAGATTTAACGCTAGATGATTCACAAACATTTAGACGAACGGATATATTTTTCGTTTTTGTCTTGTCGATAAGTTCTACAGTTTCTTGAATATTTTCCATGTTAAGACCGGCTGCAATAATGTTAGCACCATCTCGGGATAATATCCGACAAGTTGCCCTACCAATTCCAGAACCTGCGCCTAGAGATATCGTATGATTATAACATATAGAGAATTGGGCAATCTTTAATATGATAAATATCGTGATTACTTCTCCTACCAATAAATAAAAATTTATTACACTTTTATTTATATTTTCTATAAAGATAATATTCATTTTTTAAATATGAAGTAGAGCTGGTGAATTTCCGTTGTAATAATTCTGAATTACTTTTTGAAAATGTTCTGCATGTTTTAGGATTTTTATTTTTGGAAGGAACTTATTTGGAGCAAGTTGTTTTTGAAGAAGTTTTAGGAACTTTATTTTTGGAAGGAACTTATTTTGAGCCAGTTGTTTTTGAAGAAGTTCTTGTGGTTATGTTTTGCATTTTCAGAAATGAATTCCGTTTTCATAAAACAACTAACGAAAGAAAATTTTGTAATCTTCAAGTATTTATTTAATAATTTTCAGTTGACAATTTCTACTTATTTGAATTTATTTTATTCCCTTTGGTACTATGTAACAAGTGTTAATTATATATGTCTACTAAATTGACACAGTGTGTTCTAAAGACATTTATTTAATTTAATTCTAAAAGTTCTTGAATGAAAATTTTTTGAAATTAAAATTTGTAGGAAGTTAACGGAATACATCTGTATGATATTTAAAATTTTTTAATAATTCTTCTATCAAAAAAAACCTCTTTTCATTATTTTATTGTATATATAACAATTATACATTTTGGTTTACGCTTATTACATATTATCATTTGGTTTTAAAGTGGTCCATAAAATACCTCACAAACTTTATGTAATTTTTGTGACGAACATAGAATACGTAGGATTTTCACAAGTTCACTTCATTCTAGTGTTTGTCCAGTAAACAGCATTCAGTTGGTTTCCTAAGATATTTTTTGTTAATAATTTTATTTTTTAAATATGAAGTTGAGCTGATGAGTTTTCATTGTAATAATTCTGAATTGCTTTTTGAAGATGTTCTGCATGTTTTAGGAATTTTTTTTGGACGGAAGTTATTTTGAGCAAGTTGTTTTTGAAGAAGTTCTTCATGTTATGTTTTTTATTTTTAGAAAGGAATTCAGTTTTCATTAAACAAGGAACGAAACAAAATTTTGTACTCTTCAAGTATTTATTTAATATTTTTTATTTGACAATTTATATTTCTTTGAAATTCTTTTATTTCCTTTGGCACTATGTAATGAGTGTTAATTCTAAATGTCTACTAAAATGACACAGTGTGTTCTAAAGACATTTATTTCATTTAATTTTAAAAAAACTTTTGGATAAAAATTTTTTGAAATTAAAATTTGTAGGAGGTTAACAGAATAAATCTGTAGGATATTTAAAATTTTGTAATAATCCTTCTATCAAGAAAAAACTTTTTTTTATAATAAAGATAACTTAATTGTTATCACTATGAATGAGTGAAACTTATAGAATTAACATATTTTTTGAACAACCTCGAAGAATTTTGGTTTATACTTTGTTTTTTTTATTCTTTATTGGTTAGCTACCAACATTTGTGTATTCCATTTCGCATTTTTGTGACCCCATTTCCTTTCGGAAATTTTTGTTAACATTAAGGACTATTGTATACCGAAATTTTCAGGTAATGGAAGTCCAAAATTATTATAATTAAATCAATAATATTGCATTTTTTTGAAATCACCATAAAGCAGGCAATTTATTTATGTAATGTATTATGTAACTACAGAAGCAGTACTTCACATTTTTTCTCACTACGATGGGCTAAAATTGATGAAAATGAAAGCTTCTCCCAAAACTTTCAGCAAAAATATTTCCTACTTCTTGTCCTTCAATATTTGGAATAATTCTTTCATATACAAGTTACTGAAACTATCCAACAATATGCAAATGAAAGAAATAACTAAACAAAAATTAATATTTGATAGATTCGGTCTTCACTTGGTGGAAACTCATTTTAATCAAAAAAATGTATATATGACAATAATTTATTTCCACAAAAATGTTTGTACTAATACAACAGTTGTTTCACCACGATGTGGCTTCTTCAGGTATTACATTGTACTGTCTGATGGTATTGAGTGTAACCGAGTTTATATACATTTTTAGGTACGTGACCAAATAATAGAAGCACAAGTCATAAAAACTCTAGGTGTTTATTGGAGTTTGCCGCTAAAAATGCCATTAAGAAAAAATATTCAGTAATGGAGAATGATCGACATCTGCTTGTTCGTTCAAAAGGATTTTACGGGCATTATACCTGTTGATTTCAAGAAATTCTAAAAGAGTTAATTTAGAACTTTTGCTTTCAACGTGGATAATTTCATAATTATTGTTGAAATTATGCCTGAATTCCTTAAGATGATTAGCATATGTCGAATGTACAGAATTGTATATATAACCCCTTTGGTGTTCTTGGATACGTTTCTTGAATGATCTACCAGTCTGGCCAATGTATACTAAAGGGCAATCTTTGCAAGTTAACTTGTAGACTCCGGATTTATTTTCTTTATTTGTACGATCTTTATTGTTTTTTATGTAGGTACTAAGGTTATTAATTGTCTTAAAAGCCGCGTTATAATTGAAACAACTTTTGAAATATTTAGCAATATTTTCAGATAATCCATTGACATAAGATAACGAAAAATATTTCTGTGTATTGTCCTCTTTTATAATTGGGTACACGAGATTTAATGCCATTTTCTTTTGTTTATTGGATACCATTTTGTCTATAAGAAAGGGATTGTAACCGTTGTTTGATGCTATTTGTTTAATAATATTTAATTCTTTCATAAAGTTTTCTGAATTTAAAGGGACATTCAATAATCTATGAATAAAACTATTATATGCTGACATCTTTTGGTTAGTGGGGTGGTTTGAAGTTTTATGTATTGTGATGTCTGTATGTGTTGGTTTGTGAAAAATACTAAAATCATGTAAATTATTTAATCTTGTTATAGTGAGGTCAAGAAAATTAATACTTTGATTCTTTTCTTCTTCGATTGTGAATTTGATTTTTGGGTAGAGTTTATTAATGAAATTCGTGAAGATATGTAGTTGTCGGTCGGTGCCTTTGAAACAACAAAAAATGGCATCTACATATCTGTACCAATAAAGAAAATATTTGCTTATAGGATTCAGGTGTATTTTTAATTCCAGATCATCCATGAATTTTTCAGCTAAAATTGAACTGAGTGGATTTCCCATTATTAAACCATTGTCAGAAATATAGACGGTTCCGTTAAATTGAAAGTAGTTTTGTTCGGAACAAAACTCCAATAAACACCTAGAGTTTTTATGACTTGTGCTTCTATTATTTGGTCACGTACCTAAAAATGTATATAAACTCGGTTACACTCAATACCATCAGACAGTACAATGTAATACCTGAAGAAGCCACATCGTGGTGAAACAATTGTTGTATTAGCACAAACATTTTTGTGGAAATAAATTACTGTCATATATACATTTTTTTAATAAAAAAAAATTGTACAGAACAACTATAGAAAGATGACAAAAGTAAATGTTCTCGTAAAATTGAAGAGTATATCGAAAACAGTGAAACTTTGTTTACAATAAATAATATACATTCTTCTTTCGTTTGACGTGGTATTTACGGGACTCCTGTGTATTATCTCCATTTCACATGTTTCTCATATTTTTCAACAATATTAATCAGAAAGTAAACATAATGTTTTATAGGAAGCAATCTGCGATTCAACGTAAATTTCAACAAATAACAAAAACGTGGAGTCAAAAATGGTGTTAGAAACAGAAGTTAATTTTCTCTCAAGTATCAAATTTTCAAATACTTATTGGAATAAAACAATACATTTCATAAAATCTGCACCATTTCATTTGAAAAATATACTAACCTGTCGGTTTTTTCAACGGCCAAAATTTGATAGAATATATTGTTCGTTCTATTTCAGAATTTATAATGGGTTTTCATGAAATAAAAAAATCATCAATGCATAGCGTCATAATGAAATTTTCTTTACTGCTTAAAAATGCGTTTTCTGCAAGACTGAAATTTTCAGTACCCTGAAAACTGAAAGTAACATGTTGCATGGATTTATGTAAATAAGTTTTTCTCGAATTAATATAGATATATCATCCTTCTGAAACTAGTATATTATTTTTACCGCAATTTCGCAGATATTAAGACATTGATCTTTTGCAAACTTCTTCCACCTTCAACTACCCCAATGAGATTGATTAATTAATACATATGTGGAAAGTTGGATTAATCTATTTGTCATTTTCATATACTATGAAACTAAAAAATCATACGATTTCAACTTACCAGTAATGAAAGCTATTTTTCCGCCTAGAGACATTATTTTGATCGCTACTTCAAATTATCTGAATTAAAATCGACACACAATTTTCATTTGGAAGTGTAAAAATATGTATCTGCTCCCAGACAACTACAAACTGTTCTTATCACCCATACAGGGTGCTTGCATAAAAGAGTCTAATATTTCTATATAAGTAAAACACATAAATATTTAGATTTATATTTATTATCTTGACTTGTTCGCATGACGCGTTTCGTTTACATAGTAAACTTTTTCAGACAACTAGTCTGAATAGTTTTTTTTCAAACTATCCATGAAGATATCAGCTTGTAGCGACGACTTCTCGCTTCTCGTCCAGAATCCTACCTTGGTCTGTTGAAGCTTGACCGGCGTATCATATAGAGGACACGACTAGTCTTACAATTCCTGACTGGCCGTCCCCGCTGAGTTTAAGTAGGGCAAGGCACACAGCGTTCAACGACCGTTCCAAAGTGGAACACATGGTCACTTGCGTCACAGGATCGCCGCACAAGATCGGCTAATACTGCACGATCAAATCCCTTCTTCGCAGCTTCCCGAATTAATAACTCATTCCGGCAAGCAGTTTCAATTTGAGGACATGAAGATCCGCTAGGAACCCACGATTGAGTAGAGAGCATTGGGTTGTAAGATATCGTTGGGCTCTTGAATATGAGAACTGGAACGAGTATAGATTGAGATCTTGCCAGTTCTCAGATAAGTCCAGATTTCGTCTGTATCAGTCTGATGGGTTTGTGAGGCGACAACGGAGTCAACGGTATAATAAACAATTCATGACGCGAACAACTCTTTTCGATGGCGGCTCAGTGTGCATTTGGGAGACATTTATTCCAAAGGGCGCTCTTATTATCCACATTAATGCAACCATGACAGCGGTAAAGTATCATGATTTGATTGTAGAACCAATTATTGTTCCCTTTGCAACAGCCATTGGCGACAATTTTACTTTAATCGATGATAATGCTCGTCCACATCGGTCCAGAATTATCAACGACCACTTAGAAATACGTGGTATTCACCGAAGGGATTGACCCGCTGTCTCTCCAGACCGAAGTTGTATTGAACGTGTCTTGTTCTGCAATGTCACAGCAATTACACCACTTACCTTACCCACCTCAGACATTACAGTAGATAACCAATGCTTTAACGGACATTTGGCAAAACACTCCTCATTGATAACCTCATTGACACAATGCTGAATAGAGTAAGAGCAGTACGAAGAGCTAGAGGAAGCCCCAGCCGATAATAAACCGTCATTTCAAGGTTTTTCTAACAGGAGGAAACTTTTTTAAGCTACAGACTTCACCAAGTCAAAATCTGCATTTTGTTTATTTCCCTACTATGTTGTCGCTCTAAAGCATCCTTGCTTATTGTTGCCATTTCAAGCAGGTTAACCGTAAGTAGACGCCTACATTAATACATCAGTACATATACAAAATCGCTTTTTCATTTCACTTCATATATTATAACATGTCAGCAAACTATCTAGTTACATTTTTAAACAGTGTACCGGGTGTTAAAAAACAAAGTTTCAATAATTTGAGAGCTGAGGAGCTCAAAATAAGTAAAAAATTTCACATAAACATGGATCCGTAAATGGGGCGTTTCGGAGATGAAAGCGATTTTCGGTTTTCAAATTAACCACTAGCGCAACCAAATACGATTTATTTTCATCTTTCAGATTTCTTGTTTACTGAACTTACATTTAAAATGTTTTTCATTCGGTTCATTAAAGAAATCACAGCTGGCATCAAATATTTGGTTTTCATATGACATTTACGTATTTTTATTGAGTATTTTGCATCCGATTCGAGATTTTTACATTCTTTCACTTTGTTCTTGAACGAAACTGTTCCTTTAAAAAAAAACGCTCGTGATACTGGAGGTCCAAGATCTGTAAAAACTTGATAGGTTGAAGGGCAAATTTTAAATGTTGAAAATCCTGGTTCAAGTGTAAGAAGAATTTCAGCGGAAGTAGAAATAAGTGCACCCTTGTCTGGAGAACTATGCGTCAACAACTTCTCTATCCTTTCCATGTTCAACGCGTGCAAGCTCTTAATCATCATGATCATCAAGCCATAACAACATTCTGCCAATGGGTTTTAACGAAGATTGCTGAACATCCGCATTTTATTTCTAATATTCTTTTCACTGATGAAGCCGGCTTTACAAAAGATGGAATTTTTAACTTTCATAATAGCCATATTTGGGCGGTTGAAAATCCACATGCCGTTCATGAATCCAGGCATCAACAGCGTTTCAATTTAAATATCTGTGTAGGTATTTTAGGAGATCGTTTGTTAGTAGTTTAACCACGGAATTTAAAAGTAGCCGCATACCTTAACTTTCTTCAAAATGCCTTGCCCGATTTTCTAGACGTGGTACCTTCAAATGAGTGGATGAATATTTGGTTTATGCAAGATGGAGCGCCCCCCATAATACACTTGATGTTAGAGAACATTTAGATCAAACATTTCCCAGAAGATGGATAGGACGAAGAGGCCCAGTGCTATAGCCCGCTAGATCTCCCGATTTGAATCCTTTGGACTTTTGTATTTGGGGTTATTTGAAAAGTTTAGTGTATACAACGTCAGTGAATAACATCGGAGAGTTGCAAAATCTGATAAGTAATTCCTTCATGCGACGATGTAGTTCCTGCATTGAAGTGGACGGTGGTCATATGGAACATCTTCTGTAAAACACTAGAAGTCAAAAATTAATCGAATATCTTCTGTAATTTATCGTATTTGGTTGCGCTAGTAGTTGATATTTTGAAAACCGAAAATCGCACATATCTCCAAAACGCTTCATTTGGGGACCAATGTTTATATGAAACTTTTTACTTATTTTTAGGTCTAGAATTAGCTCCAAATCCTAGTTCCATCTCCTCTCCTTTATTCTACACTTCAATTATTTTCTTTTTTTCTTTCACCTGCGCTGAAAAATTTCCTCGTTAAGATTTCGCAAACGAAAATAAGAATATTCCAAATCGTACCAAGAACAAAAAATTTAAAGATGAATGTAAGCTGTTCTTTTTTCAAGCCCTCACAAGTATGCTTGCGATAATGACCCCTCTCTTCTGAAGAGTATTTCTTCCTTATATAATCATAAGTACCCGACTCGATCAAATGCCATATAGCTCTGTTGAATTTTTCGAAAAGCGGATGGTTTTTACGAAACACTATCACGTCATGAGTGACCAAGAAATATTCTTTGATTATGAATATTAAAGGTTCATGATCTTTATTGATGTAAAACTGCTTCATTCTGTAAAGAGTCAATTTTTCGCTTCTTATGGACACAAGGTCTCCTTCATAAGCTGTTCTGTTGGTGCACGTTTCACAATTTGTACAAAATATCATTCCCTTATGACCAAACTGAGGAATATTTTTATTATGATTATTGATGAGATCTGCATACATACAAATATTCCAGTTGACATCTATTAATTCCCTCATTTTATGTATTTGGTATTCATATTTGTTTACCATTATATTCGATTGAAGTTTTGCCGTGAAGTAATTGACGAAGATGAACAAGAGCAGGTACCAAGATATGTACAAGATTTTCTTAGATTTCATTTCTGATTTCTTAACCTCAACTGGTGTAAAGCACATTGAGTACAACCTGAATAATTCTTTATCCCAATTGCAGTATACTCCTATGATGAACTTATTGGCAATAGACAAAAGGACAAGGATAACAACTGAAGTTACTGTGAACAATATCCAAACTGGTAGACTGAAAGTAAAAATTACTCTTTTCCAAAGTGGACGCACTTTTGCAGCTGGCACAATCCATGCATACCTATTGATCGAAGTAGGTCTGGTAAAATCAAAACTTTTTGAACCTTCACTCGTAGGAAATACCCCACCTATCAACAGATCCACTGCTTTCCTTTCCAAAAATGCTAGAGAGCCGTTGAAGGAAAAATTTCCTTTATTTTTCATACCAGCGAAATACTCCACAATTGTTAATTGTGTTTTGAAGTTTAGCTTTTTAGAAATTATTTCCAAGATTTCTATGTCAACTCCGGAGCTTAGCACGCCATCTGTTAGAATTGCTGATGGTACATTGCAACTTACGCCAACTCTCACTTCTGGTACAATCTCGCTTTTCGCATAATTCCTGCTGGACAGATTCGAACTATACTTCCTAAATTTCTGGTCAGTGCAGATTGCTCTTCTGTAAAACGTATCAAACGTGAATCCATTCTTGAACGGTTCGTAAGTATAAACGCGAATTTGGTCCAATGAAATAAACTCCAAAAATAAAGTTGACTTAATTAAGAATGTTTTTGCAGTAATCATCGAGTCCTTAACCTTATCTGTTACTATCAAGAACGTTGCCCTTGGATTAAAGAGTGATCGTTTTTCCATATACGTTAAAGTAAAATTCAAATCTGACTTCCTCGAATCAATGACGTAAACGTCCGGTTTTTCCAGTGAAAAGTGTATTTCGTTTCGGTTCAGTCCGTAAAGCGTGACCGGCATTGAGAACTTCTGTTCGAAATCAATCACAATGATACTTGTTTTGTTCGTCAGAAAGGGTAGAAGAACGTGATTTACGCAATTCAAAAGCAACATTGAAGCTTTGAAATTGGGAATTAAAGCCATTGTTGATTAAATGGTTCTTAGAGATGCATGTGGATGGAAAACGTCGTGAAAACGTAAAAGGATGACTTATTAAATGCGTTATGGTAAACAGTGACGTAAGGATTTTAATTTATAGAAAGAAGTAGTGTTGGTAGTAGGTGAATAACTTAGTGGGGGAAATATTTATTTTTGTGTAAATGGCTCCTTCATGAACAGGGGCGGCGTCTTGATGGCAAGGAAGCTGAGCGCGACAATGTGAGGTGTTTTGGTTATGAAACGAACCACCCTAAACTAAAATTCTAGATAGCAAACAGATTGGTTTTGAGTTAAGATATGGAGAGTGAAGGATCGATATAAAGGATGGGCCATCTAGTGTTTGCATTTTTTAGTAGTGCTCCAGTGAGCACAGTTAAAAACATTGCTGCTTTAGCTCAAAATATTTATCAATATCAACTATTACCTAACTCGTCATCGTGATCAAGAAATGAACATTTCTCGCACTTCTCTGAGGAGAATTTTGCATATAGACCTCAGGCTTACAAAGTTCAACTCCTGCAAGAAATGAAGCCTCGATGCGTTTCCACTTTGCCTAATGGGGTAATGATCGCATGGGCGAAGGTGAGCATTTTCCCAGAAAAAGCATCTTTAGCGATCTTTAGCGATAATGTGACGTTGGGCTATTCATTGTGGAGATCCGTTAAGTATAAGTATTACACTAACCATCCAGAAATAATGCCTTGCCATTCATCGCGGATGAATCGAAAATGTACAAACAAACAATCGAAAATGTACTGAAAAATTGGGTTGATCGGAAATGGTACTCTATGGTCAGTCGTGGCGGTCAATTTATTGATATTGTTTTTCATTTGTAAATGTCAAGGCTTAACGTCTCTAATAAATTCACAACTTTGAAAAAATATTAATTAGTTTTTTATTGATAGCGGAACAAGAATGCAAATTTTAAATGTCCCACCCCTTATTTTATAATTTAAAACTTGCTTTATATTAGGTGAAAATTGTGGTACACGCTTTTTTTGCTTTTACGGTCTTATGATGAATGTAGGACCAACAATTGAAGCCATCGGGACCAAATACGTAGAGGGACTTTTTGATGATAACAGAATGGAACCAGTATCGAGACAATTTAATCAAGATGATCAACCACTTTTATCGGAGGTAAAGCTGGCAATAAGAACAGCCAAGACACAAAAAGCTCCAGGTGAAGACAATATCTATACTGAGATGATCAAATTGTTGGATGATGAAAGCCTTAAATCATTAACATCCTTTTTGAATAAATATATCTCTCAAGGACCTTGCTACATGATTGGATTCAATCCATATTTATTCCGATACCCAAGAAAAGCGGAGCAAACAGGTGTTCACAATATCGATTGGAAATATAGCGACCTTTCTCGCCCGGAATTCTACTCTGCTTTGCTGCAGCTTTCCGGCGTAGCATAAAGAGGACGCTACCGCTTTCTGAATGCCGAGCTCACCGTCCTCGCCTGGTTCAAGTAGAGCAGAGTGAGAGCGTCACTGGTGCAGACATGCGCCCCCCAGGCATTAGATATTGACGTGATGGGGGCGCTCTCTTGACTAGGACCCTAGATTCGTCCCGGCGAATTGGAGGGTTAAGTCTTGGTGTCTAACGTAATGCCACTTCGTGCCAGTCACTGGACCTGTATGGAGGAAGATCTCCGAATGGGGCCCTAGTTTTACTCAGGTGAAATGGAGGGCTGAGCCGGTTGATTAACTCAGTGACAAGGGAGTCTGTCGCAGCACAGGGCTTCTCCCTTAAAACTGGCGTACTCTACCCTATCGCAGTATAAATCTCCGGATTCTGTGTAATGGCCGAGTGCGTTATGTAACATACTGCGTTACCTCGGGGGGGTGGTCTTGCCCACAGGTGTTACTTGTACCACCTGGCCACCCCATTTGGTGTTGGACTCGAGGAGGCAGTGGCTGAAAGTCCGCATGCTGGACTAGGGGGATATTTCATTTATCTGTTCGCAGACCCCCATTTTCGGGATATTCTCATGAAACGACTCGGGGTTTAACGGGACTTGACGGTTCGACCGGCCTGTCCTGGCCCCTGGATCTGTGCGTAACAATTTAGGGTTTGTGGATCTCGTCAAGCACTAATGGCTCCGCCATTAGTGCTTGACGCCAGGATCAATCAAATGACTTCACATGGGTTCGGTGGGTCAGGACGTATAGTCCGCTAGACGGTGCTCGTACCAGGATCAATTGTAGTCGTCAATCTTGAGTTTATCTTAGTTTATGGGACTGCGTTCGGGTGGATGGATAAGAATTCCCTCCGGCGGGTGAGTTGCGTCTCAAACCAACTCGGGTACTGACCTGCTGAGCCAGTAGAGGTTGGATAGTGCTTTCACTGCTACCAGTCAGACGGTTCTGGCTTTCGAGTCGGGGCCCAAACTGGAAGCTGGTGGGTTCATCTCTTCGGAGGGGTTCTCGCCGAGCGTGATGATATGGCGTAATCCTTATCACACTTTCTACCTCTAGGGGTGGACTGTGGAGACTGCTTGGTAGTCACTTGGAAAAGAGGCCTTCCTCAAATAGCCAATAACTATTCTGGTAGAATTCACCTGGTGCAGACATGTCCACCACGCCTAAATGAAGAGTTCAGGTGGTCATGTTCGGAACGAAACGTCGCCTCCGAATTAAGGTAGAAACTCTCTCATAAGAACCCTATTAACTTTAGAGCCTCAGTAAGCTTGATGAGTCAAGATCGTGTTGATTATCATACATAAACGAATATACAGGGTGTCTACTTTTAAGAGAACCAAACTACAAGGGATTATCATACAAGTTATTTGCAACAAAAAATCTCATATAACACAGAGTCGAAATGTTGATGGTTATTCTTCAATTTAACATTTCATGATTTCACGAAATAAAGTTTTTCCATAAAATCAATTATACTTCAGTTACTCCAGCAATCTCATCAAATTTGACAACATATCTGGAAACGGAATTATATTTGCTACAAGAAGTTCTGTGTGCCAAAAAATTCTCATTGCGGGCGTGGTAAGGAGATGAATATCACGATTCTGAAGTGAATAAAATCAGTCATATTTTTCCAATGATTTTATCGATGAAAAATTATTAATTATGGACATTTTTCTTTTCAGCAAAAAATACCTCATTTAGTGTGCTTTCAAACGACATATTAACTTTTGTGCTAGCTGCTTGTCCTCTGCCATAATATCATGGCTAAGAAGATAACAACAAAAAGTTTAAATATTTTAAACCTTTTCAGATACTGAATTGTTTCAGCCGTTACTATTTGGTAGTTGATCATAATTAAAACAAATTGTAAAAATTACTATGTTTTACCACCAATAAAAATATATATTACACATTTTCTTGTGACTCCAGTTTCGGGAAATGAACTATCCCATCATCAGACACCTGAAGACCTAACAGTGGTACAGAGGTATTTAAACAAAAGTGATACATATTTTGAATATTTCAATAGATTCTAGGTAACACCTAATAGTGGTACAGAGGTTTACAAGCGAAACGTGATAAAAAACCGGGTTAAAAAAGGAGGCCTTCTAACAGATATCGGAATGTCGGCAATCGACAAAGAAGGTTTGTTAAACAGATGGTACCCATTTAAATATCTGAAATAATTTTTGGGGATACATAGCTCCGTACAGTCATTCATTATTTTTACATTATTTTGTTATATATCTCAAATATTTGGATATACATAGCTCCGTACATTCATTCATTATTTTTTACATTATTTTTATTGTGAACTAATTTTGAAAATTTCAATAATCAAGTTTCTTTTCTTTTGAATCTACATGTAAAATTTTCTTAAGATTTTCTTATGTTGAAAGGAACTACTGTTTTCTAAAGAATAAGTGGCAAAAGTTGAATTTTTTTTTACTTCTCATTAAATTCATTTTATGTTCGTT
This sequence comes from Megalocaria dilatata, assembly GCA_034642435.1. Taxonomy (NCBI): domain Eukaryota; kingdom Metazoa; phylum Arthropoda; class Insecta; order Coleoptera; family Coccinellidae; genus Megalocaria; species Megalocaria dilatata. The sequence goes on from CM067859.1 coordinate 27,665,834, forward strand.
GAAAAAGGTATGAGAGATATTTAAAAAGTAGCATCTGTTTGAAACCTTTTTCAACGAATATAAAATGAATTTAATGAAAAGTAAACAAAAGTTCAACTTTTGCCACTCATTCTTTAGAAAACAGTAATTCCTTTCGAAAAAAGAAAATCTTAAGAAAATTTTACTTTTAGATTCAAAAGAAAGGAAACTTGATTATTGAAATTTTCAAATTAGTACACAATAAAAATAATGTAAAAAATAATGAATGAATGTACGGAGCTATGTAAATCCAAATATTTGAGATATACAACAAAGTAATGTAAAAATAATGAATGACTGTACGGAGCTATGTAACCCCAAAAATTATTTCAGATATTTAAATGGGTACCATCTGTTTAACATCCTTTTTTGTCGATTGCCGACATTCCGATATCTGTTAGAAGGCCCCCTTTTTTAACCCGGTTTTTTATCACGTTCCGCTTGTAAACCTCTGTACCACTATTAGGTGTTACCTAGAATCTATTGAAATATTCAAAATATGTATCACTTTTGTTTAAATACCTCTGTACCACTGTTAGGTCTTCAGGTGTCTGATGATGGGATAGTTCATTTCCCGAAACTGGAGTCACAAGAAAATGTGTAATATATATTTTTATTGGTGGTAAAACATAGTAATTTTTACAATTTGTTTTTATTATTTTAAACCTTAATTTGCTCTACATTGAGTCTCCTTATGATTGAAGATTGAAGTAATTCTCATGGAAATCATGAACTTATCTGTCGAATCAAAATAATTCAAACGAATAAATTAAAATAAGATTAATGGAGGTTTATACTTGATAGAAGGTATATAAAATTATTTTAATATTTACAGATATATTCTGTAACATATTTAATTTCAAAAAATTGTATTTAATATTATAACTTCAGGAATTAAATTAATGTCATATAAGCACTGCTTATATAAAACGACAAAATAAACATTCATTATAAGACATCCAAATGAGATAACAAATTCCAATAAATATAAATTGTTAACAAAAATCCTATAATTTATAATAAATATTTTGAGTAGACAAAAAATTTTGTTTCTGCTCATCCCCCTTTATATATCTTCTATCAAGTATAAACCTCCATTTATTTTATATATATATTATATATAATTATTTGGTTTCCTTAACATTCTTTATATAGATGTCCTTGTGCTATAACAGAGGCCGTTAAATTGCCTATCAATCTTTAAGATCTATGGTAAACCACAGAACTATTTATTTGAGTTCACATTGGACACCATTTAATTTTCAGTATTCATTTGCCAAGACGCTTTCTGGATTGTTAAATATGAGTAAATATTTTTTGTTGATTGATATTATATTTTATTAAAGTTATTGGGTAGTGACGAGCAAAGTATCTCTTAAAACTTGTTTTTTAGTAATTTTTTTACATATCTTGAGATTTTCTAAAAAGTAACTTAGTTAGATATTCAATAATATTGAATATTCCAAGAAAGATAGTTTTATGATGAAATTCTTAGGATTATGTTAAACATTTTTGAAAGATATCTGTTTTCATAAGACGGATGAGCAGAAACAAAATTTTGTCTACTCAAAATATTTAATTTATAGGATTTTTGTTAACAATTTATATTTATTTAATTTCATTTGGATGTCTTATAATGAATGTTTATTTTATATGTCGTTCGATATAAGCGGTGCTTATATGACATTAATTTAATTCCCGAAGTTATAATATTAAATATAATTTTTTGAAATTAAATATATAGAAGGCTAACAGAATATATCTGTAAATATTAAAATATTTAATCCAACTAGTCCAACTACAAAATTTCTTTTCCACCTGAACAGGATTCGAACCCGGACCTCTCGGTCACAAGCCCGATGCTCTCCCACTGAGCTGTCGACATTCATATGGATGTAACTTATTTTTTTTAGTTCTTGGCGTACTGTAGAATGATGAGTCCTCAATATACAACCAATTCGACGAGTACTTGTTGTAGGGTCATCCCAGACAGCTTGAAGTATCGCAGCCTCAAGCTGGCTTTGCTGACAGTTGACCACCTTTCCTGGTTCGGAAACCACCAAATGAGCCTGTTTTACCTAATCGCCTAAACACTTGTACAAATGTCTTTTTATTTGGTTGTCGTCTGTTGGGAAAACGCAAACCGTGCTCTCGAACCGCTGCGCGAGCATTTCTATTCCCAAATCCATAAATGAACAACATATCGCGATATTCGATGTCTGAAAAACAGGCATAATTTTCTCGATTTTTTCTAGAATACTCACTATAAATTGCTAATTTCCAATCAATAAGACCTAGAAACTTTAAATTTTCAGGGTTTGGAGTCTAAATAAATCAGTTATATTCAATAACTGATGAAATAGGCTCAATGGTTCTTGAGTTAAACAATTGGATAGGTACAGTAAAATTCCACAATTAATAAAGAATACACGATAAAAACAACACTCACATGAACATCAGTTAATACAGTAACATATCTTCATATCTTAGACCGCTTCGATCGACTTTTTTTGTAGCTACGAAAATCTTGGAAATTTTCGATTAGACTAAAACATGAATAACTTAGTCGGCTTATTAAAGTTTTAATTTAGTTTATTCGCGAAAATTTTTTCTTGATATATCCGAATTTCAAGATTATGATATTTTTTGAATTAACGCTCGAAATTTTTTCAGGACGTATCTGATATCATATCAATTATGGATGAATAATTTCTCCAAGAAAAAATCCAAGAAGTTTCCCATATAACAGATTAAAAGTAAAGAAATAATTCTGTTGGCTTTGTAATTTTAACATGTGAAAACACGTCCTTATTATATAATTATAGATAATTTACTGAGTTGATTCTAAACTTTCAAATTTGAGCGCAAACAGAAGGAAAAAATTCTTAAAATAATGCATAGTTTGTATATGTCCGTATTTATGTTTCGTATAAGGAAATAGCAAACAAATAATCGGTTGTTTTCACGGGCACATGAAAGATTCAAAACTTCTAGTTATGAAAGGATATAAATTTAATTGAATATGAGATCAATGCCTGCCTGTTCACAAACTTTTTGTTTTTGCTTTGAATCTTCCAATCATACGATCCTCATGAAATTTTGTAGGAACGTGTTTATTATCATTATTTTTCCGAAGTCTAAGTTTCAGATTAATCGGATCGGTTCTTTAAAAAATACCAATAAAAAAAAAGAAAATTTCAAATGTGCATAACTTCAATACAATTGGATTGATTTTCCTCAATAACGAACTCAACCGAGATATTCAGATCCTACCTATCTCGAAAGCTTCAAGTCTTTGTCTCTTTCCGTCTGAAAGTTAAGTTTAAGGCCCTCAACGTTGATCCGCCCAAAAAAAAGTTAATTTTTAAATTTCTAATCATACACACCTGGATACCTGTATCGACCACTGCATCCACAAGATGATCAGATACAAAAAGTCGATATATATTCGACGAAGACAACAACGAGACGAAACATATACCCATCGCATATACTCAAATATTCTCTCCAGTATTATTTCTGCTGCCAAGAGGGAGTTTGAGTCGAGATTGGTCCAAGGATCGCAAACGTTTTTTTCAAATACGTCAGATCATCGCTGAATTCTAAAGCCGATATGCCACTGGTTTCTGACTCTAACAGAAACCCTAAAGAGGCTGCTAATGTTTTGGAAGACACTTTCGCTGCAGATTTTACCGTCGAGACTGGTTTACCTCCCCAAATGCACATAAATCACGTCTGACTTAAGAAATATAACTTTTTTCTTCCTGCCATCGTCGAAAAGCATCTCTCAGCTCTCGACGCACGTTCTGCCCCTGGCGGTGAGGGTCTTCCATCGAAAGTACTCAAGGAGTGTGCTCATTCCCTAGCCTCTCCTCTATCTAGAATTTTTACAAGATCTTTCGAAACATCATAGCTACCTACATCCTGGCGGAGTGCTTTTGTAACTCCAATATTTAAAAAAGGTGACAAGCTTGATGCGTCGAATATCGTCCCATCAGCCTAGTTCCTATTGCAGCCAAAATTTGCGAGAGGATGATCCTCGATTACTTCCTCACGTTTGCTTTAGACAATAAGGTCATTGCCATACATGGTCTTCTTTCTGTTCGTTCAGTGACCTTCTGGAATGTGTCAATTATTGGTCAAAAGCTCTATAACAAAGATCCTGTGGACGTGATATACTTGGACTTTTCCCGTTTGATCGTGTATCCTACAAACGGCTTTTGCACCTGCTTGATCATCTAGGCTTTCGATGTGACCTTCTTGCATGGATTGGGCATTTCTTTCTAATCGTTCATTTCAGGTTAGAGTCGGCAGCTCTCTCGTCTCTCAAACCGGTAACCAGTAGCGTACCACAGGGTTCCGTTTTAGGACCCTTAGTTTTCTCCTGTATATCTCCGACTTACCTACTTGTATTGATTCATACTGCTCTCAGTTTGCTGATAACAGGAAGGTGTACGATATTCCTAGGGATCAAACATTACAACGTGACTTGGAGTCTATATCACCCTGTTGCGAGGACTGGCAGCTCCCTCTCAATATCAAGAAAGGTGTAGTTTTGCACATGGGTGCCAATAACCCTCGTCTACAGTAAAATATCTGTGGCCAACGAATTTCCTCTACAAGTAACCATTGTGATCTCGGTGATGTTATAACAGACGATTTGTCCTGGTCGGAACACATACTAGCAATTGTCACCAAGGCCAGAAGGTCTCTCTTTTTAATACAGAAGGCATTTGGTGGGTGCGATCCAACTACCTGCAGTGCTCTATAAGAGATATTCGCCCTACCTTGAAGTTCGCCGGACCAGTACTTGAGAGATTGCAGAGGTAGGTCACACGGTTGCCCTACGGTATACTTCGACCCGATTATATTTGTATGTATATTTTTTGTGAGTTTTTGTGAGCCTCCTGGGGGTGGCCAAGGTCCAGGAAGACTCGGATATTACTGCAGAACGATCCGAAAACTAGCTGAAAGGTCACGCAAACTACTCCTGGGAATATCACAATAAGTCGGAACAATGATCTAGCAAGCACTCGCACATTTTTACAGTAGCGTTGGATATCCGGAGCTATTTACCCTAAATAACGCCACCGGTTCACAAGGAATACAATCTCTCAAAGTAAGTGGGCGCATGCATGTGGCAAATATGTAACACAAACTGACTAAGACATTATAAAATTATAAAATAGATGCAATACCCCAACACCTGATCGTGTTAATGAACGTTGCAATAAAAGCAAACAAAGAAATACATAATCGGAGGATCACACAAGAGTTCATGCAAATCAGTTACATATGAGGCTCTGCGAATACCAAGAACAGTACAAATAAAGAACCACTATTAATAAATACAACAAACAGCAACCAGGCACCAAGACAAAGTATACAGTACAAAAAGATAAATTATAAGCGTCGTGTCTCTTAGTTATATACCAAGCAAATACATTTTAGTGAAACATTCCGGTCGGGTTAAATAACATTGAAGAAAAAATACAAGAATGAAAAGCGATTAGTGGAAGTACAAACAAACGAGCATGCAATCACTGAGAATCCTACATAAGAACTGAAGTAGTATTCAAAAATGTGAAGCATACAATTAATCAGAAGTATTTAAAAGAAGTTTACTTACTAAGAGTTTCCAAGAGGGACTGTTATAAGTACTATTATCTCGAATGTGTTTTTAAGTCGCTCAGGAGGTTTATTTCCAAGTTTCGTCTCTGCCGATTCAAAATACAATGGGAATGCCATAAGATTGTTCTTCTCTTTGTTATTGTCACCAATCGCATACGTGTCAAGTTACAATGCCACAGAGTATTTGGACACAGAAATAATGCGGGGTAAATATAATGACGTAATGGAGGAATTTATATAATCTATGAGGGACTCTGTCAGTCATATGATCCTTAGAGAATACGGAGCTCTTCAAGCCTCTTCGATTTTTTCACTGTGTTACCAATTGTACGCTCGGATGGACGATTATGTCCACCTTATGGTGGACATAATCTGCCCGTAATGTACGAAACGTACTAACTAGAGAATCATTGTTTTTAGAGTAAGTTTTCACACGTTCAGCAGTATATACAACGATTCATATTGTAAAAAAAAAAAAATTTGAATATCAAAACAAATTGAAATATGTTTATCTTCTACAATTTTAATTTCCAAAAGAATTTTTTATTCAAAAAACTTTTAGAGTTAAATTAATGTCTAAAACAAGCACCGCTCACATTTAATAGACGTTTATAATCAAAACTCAATATACAATGTCAAATGAAATAAATAACCCAACAGATATACGAAAGTAATTAAAATTAATAAATAAATATTCAAAGGAGACAAAATTTTGTTTCTGGTTTTATCTTTAAAAAATACTACTTGCCTTATAAAAACATGAACACACTTAAAGGACTTCCCAAAGAATATAATTTATTTGAAATATTTAATATATTTAAATATTCGAACAAATTATTTCAAAAATCTCTAAAAAATGTGCACTATATCTTCAAAAAACAAATATAATTCTAGATAATCCCGTCTTCGGCCCTTTTTCAATATTACAAATATCAAAATCAAAAACATAATATCACTCACGTGTTAAAAGACTTAAGCTTCGAACTACAGATCAACTATATATTCAAGATTGATCTATGTTCTAACAAAATCAAAGAACAAAGTGAGTTATTTTAAGGTTTACTTAAATTCATTGACATTCTATAATGAGATTTATTGAAGCCAAAATATAATTATATATTATATATAAAATAAAATAGAAAGGCTTTTTACTTGATAGAAGAAATATAACAAAATTTGAATATCAAAACAAATTGAAATATGTTTATCTTCTACAATTTTAATTTCCAAAAGAATTTTTTATTCAAAAAACTTTTAGAATTAAATTAATGTCTAAAACAAGCATTTAGAGATTTTTGAAATAATTTGTTCGAATATTTAAATATATTAAATATTTCAAATAAATTATATTCTTTGGGAAGTCCTTTAAGTGTGTTCATGTTTTTATAAGGCAAGCAGTATTTTTTAAAGATAAAACCAGAAACAAAATTTTGTCTCCTTTGAATATTTATTTATTAATTTTAATTACTTTCGTATATCTGTTGGGTTATTTATTTCATTTGACATTGTATATTGAGTTTTGATTATAAACGTCTATTAAATGTGAGCGGTGCTTGTTTTAGACATTAATTTAATTCTAAAAGTTTTTTGAATAAAAAATTCTTTTGGAAATTAAAATTGTAGAAGATAAACATATTTCAATTTGTTTTGATATTCAAATTTTGTTATATTTCTTCTATCAAGTAAAAAGCCTTTCTATTTTATTTTATATATAATATATAATTATATTTTGGCTTCAATAAATCTCATTATAGAATGTCAATGAATTTAAGTAAACCTTAAAATAACTCACTTTGTTCTTTGATTTTGTTAGAACATAGATCAATCTTGAATATATAGTTGATCTGTAGTTCGAAGCTTAAGTCTTTTAACACGTGAGTGATGTAGGTTATGTTTTTGATTTTGATATTTGTAATATTGAAAAAGGGCTGAAGACGGGATTATCTAGAATTATATTTGTTTTTTGAAGATATAGTGCACATTTTTTAGAGATTTTTGAAATAATTTGTTCGAATATTTAAATATATTAAATATTTCAAATAAATTATATTCTTTGGGAAGTCCTTTAAGTGTGTTCATGTTTTCATAAGGCAAGTAGTATTTTTTAAAGATAAAACCAGAAACAAAATTTTGTCTCCTTTGAATATTTATTTATTTATTTTAATTACTTTCGTATATCTGTTGGGTTATTTATTTCATTTGACATTGTATATTGAGTTTTGATTATAAACGTCTATTAAATGTGAGCGGTGCTTGTTTTAGACATTAATTTAACTCTAAAAGTTTTTTGAATAAAAAAATTCTTTTGGAAATTAAAATTGTAGAAGATAAACATATTTCAATTTGTTTTGATATTCAAATTTTGTTATATTTCTTCTATCAAGTAAAAAGCCTTTCTATTTTATTTGATTCATATTGTTAAATGGCTTACCTTCAACTAAACATATGAGGCTTCGGATCACAGTTCTGTCCGACATATGACTCATATGATCCTTAGAGAATACGGAGCTCTTCAAGCCTCTTCGATTTTTTCACTGTGTTACCAATTGTACGCTCAGATGGACGATTATGTCCACCTTATGGTGGACATAATCTGCCCGTAATGTACGAAACGTACTAACTAGAGAATCAGTGTTTTTAGAGTAAGTTTTCACACGTTCAGCAGTAGATACAACGATTCATATTGTTAAATGGCTTACTTTCAACTAAACATATGAGGCTTCGGATCACAGTTCTGTCCGACATATGTCATTGAAGCAGGGTTGTGAAATCCGAACCACGAAATGGATGGCTTTTTTCACTGTCCAGTTTTCTCCTACGTGGACATTTATCTTGCTTCATATTGCTTTAATCAGACTAAGAGGTTTGCCATAGCTTCGCCTTGGACTACCCGAATTCTCGATGGTGTATTTCCTTGCCGGCTGTTCTCAGAATCTTCAGCTTAAAGCTTCAATTATAAGCAGTTCTCTTGTTTCAAAGAGATTTCGACCATAATAATTTGTCTCCCGAGATTGTTCAGGGAATACTGAAGTTAAAACCTATTTTGTTTTTTCGTATTGCCAGGTATTACATTGTACTCAGATATATATTATCCATAGACTTATTATCCTAATACGTCTAAGTCTATCCCTATTCAAATAACTTTCATTTAGAGGCGATTATAAAATATTATCTGTAACACCTTTGGAATGTTTTATTCGATTCCGTACTCTGACAAACTCTCACTCGTGCAGAATATGCATTAGATTAAAAATTCTGTGTAGGTCGTCTAGGAACCCCTTAACTTAACCCTATTTTCGAATTAGATGTAAGTTCAAAAAATCATAATCAAGTTCTTATTTATAAATTAGACTATTCGATTGGTTTATATTCCAATGATTATTATGTTTATATGAATCTTTTTGCCTTAAATAATTATGTGTAATGAACTCAAAATATTCTGAATGTTGAACTTTGGATTGTTAGATTACATTTTCGTTAATAATTTCTTTCATTCATCATAACATTCACTATTCAAAATAATAGTACTTCCTGTGGAATAAAATGTTGTTAAGAACTTCAATTTGCAGAACTATATTAGAGATATCTAAAAAATCTGACCAGAAATATATCAGGACTTTAAGTCAATGTATTCAACGGTACAATTATGTAAAAGAGTACTTTGATTGAAAGTTGTTTATGTATAATTTTAGGAACATGGCTTTAATATTTAAAGGAGAAAGAGATAGATTTCAAGGAATAACTGTTCATTCTAATATTGAACATTGTGAATTTTCGGAGTTACCAGGAAAACTAGAAGGTTTTATAAAATTAGCCCAATTCACAACATCTTTTCATTCATATATTTGTAGAATCCCTTGAGCAGTGGAAGGAGGATAAAAAAAGAGCAATATGGTTCAAAGTATATTTAGAGCAATCTGATTGGGTGCCACATCTTGCAAAGGTATCCGGTTATCCTTAATGACTTTATTAAAGGTTACTGGAGTTGAGCATCTAAAATTCCTCTGCTCAAAATACCGGTGAAATGGTCAATTGTATTGGGCGTTTATTCATTATTTAGATCGCTTAACTACAAATATTTAATGGAAATTACTAATTTAGGGTATTTCAGAAAGGTTTCAAATACCACCATGCTAAAGAAGATTATGTTATGATGTACTTGTGGCTGCCGAAAGATGAATCGAGTAATATACCTGCATATGCACATACACTTGTCGGTGTGGGTGGGATTGTTGTGAATGATAAATCACAAATTCTTGTGGTTAGAGAAAAATATGCAACTAGGATATTTTGGAAACTTCCAGGAGGTTATGCTGAACCAGGTGAGTTTCCGGAAAAAAATACCTCATAGGGGATTTGTAAAAACTGGGTTAACTTCTTTATTTGTTAAATACAACCAGTTTATTTAACTTTTTTTATTGGAAGTAAACACAAAAAACGCTGTCTATCAATTAATAAAAGATGAAGATATACACTCTTTGAAGCTCATCGAGTTACTGAAGTTCGTTAAAGCTACTTAAATGGATAAGAAGCTCGAGACAAACATCTTAGTTCAAGAAAGGAGGACAAATCTTTAGATTACAGTGCAGTAAAACTCCTAACTCCTTATGATAATAATAATCAAAAATTTTCAATAATAATAACTGCAACATTACTTAATATACTTCAATTTTAAGGTGAAAACTTGGTTGATACAGCTATTCGAGAAGTCATGGAGGAAACAAACATCTCTACAGAATTTCAGAGCGTTATTGCATTCCGACATACTCATGGCAGAGTTTATAACTGTTCAGACATCTACATGGTCGTCAGCTTGAAACCAACTTCATCAGAGATCAAAAAAAGCAACCAGGAGATATCTGAATGCTTGTGGATGGACATAAAGGAATACTTGAATCATCCTGAAATTCACTCCCTGAATAAATTGCTGGTCGAAAAATATTTGGAATATAAGAACAAGAAAATTAACATTAGCTGTACTAGTGGAGTTCATCAAGTGTTGAAGGTCCCATATACATTTTACTCTGTTGAAGAAAATGGGGAGGATAGTATAAAAGAAGAAGAAAACGAAAGAAGTTGATAATGGGAGAAATTAGGAAATTTAAACTAATTTGTTAAGTTATGGCAATAAAAGACATGATGAAAATTATAATCAGGTGCATAATGAAGTGATTCACATGTCATATAGGGTGTTTTTCAAGTACTGATGGACATTCAAGCCGCAATGACATGTGCCTTAGATTAGTGAGGTGATAAAATTTTAAAAATCTTAATACGGAGTCGTTAAATAAAAAATGTATTTTAGGTTATTATTTTGACAAATAATAAACATTTGGGATGGAACAGAAAGAAATTTTTTTTTAACCTTCTTTGATTTCAGATCAATCTTCAAATGTAACTAAAGAGAATAGTATTTATGTCAGAAGAGAGAGAAAAGATGTTTAATGCTCTACCAAATGACTTGTGCCTTTCTGCCAGTATAAAATACATTCTTTATATATAAAGTATTTTTTTTTTAAAGTGTACATAATTTTTGGGAAAAAAAATTTTTAAGAGTGAGTAGATGGTGGTATCTATTGCTTTCACTGGTAAGGCTTCTTATTGCACCCATTAGGGGTTCCACCGGGTACTTTCTTTTATTCGGATCTTGTAGAACAACGGGCTGGAGGACTTGGAGGTTGTGTATTCTGCTCACAAATTGCCTTCCCAAGCTTTGAAGTCTACTTAAAATCGGTTCTACCTTCATTTTTTCATAGAGAAGATCATTCGGTGGATTTCCTGGATGGCGTATCGTACTCAATGGCCTTAAACTACTGTGTTCTGCTACTTCGATATTATTAAGAGTGGTTCTTCTACAGTTAGATGTCCATATTCTGATATCGGTCTACAAATGGTTTGGTAGATTCTTGAAGTTGTTGTGTGGTTTATGCCGTTGTTTTTAAGATGGGGGATCGAAAGTTTTTTTATCTAGCAATTATTATTTTTTTTAATACTGCTATGTTTTTTAAAATTGGTCTTATTATGCACTGACTCCTAGGTATATAGCATCTTAAACTGGTTTGATATTGTGTTGCATTATTCTGATTATTGGTGAATTGTCCGATAACTTATGACCAAATTATACAAATTCAGATTTTTCAGGGTTTGGTAGAACTCTCTATTTTTTTATCCATGTCATTATTTTGTTGCATAGACTTTGTAGTTCCTCCATTGTGTCCTAAAGTGTATTTTAGGATACAAGTGTTATAAAATGTCGGCATGATAAAAGAAGTGGTGTGCAGATGTTATTTAAATATATTGATTATTTTAGATTCACAAAGATATGATCATTTACTATATTTATTTTATTTTTATTGTTAGCTTCCTGCCTTTGGATTCTGTATGTAATATTTTAAAATTGTCTTTAGTAAAAAAGGGTAACTATTTACTATGCAACAGGTCCTTGCTTTCGTGAAATGCATTATATGTGCATTGTATCTTGTTTTGAATGAAACACAGGTTTCATATAATTGCTATTGCAATCTAAACTAGTAATATTTGGCCACAGATTATTATACAATTCACCAACAATTTGAATGCTACAACATAATATAAAACCAGTCCAACACGCTAAATACTTAGAAATTACAGTTGATATATGACCAATTTTAAAGCACATTCCAGTAATATAAAGAGAGAAATTATTGCTACACAAGAATCACGGCATAAACCACACAACAGCTTCAAGAATTTACAAAACTCTTTGCAGACCGATATTAGAATATGGACATCTAATATATAATAACTGTAAAAGACCCACCCCTAATAATATATCTAAGTGGCAGAATGCATTAGTTTAAGGACATTGAGGAAGATACGACTCCCAGAAAATCCACTTCATAACCCACGGAATGACCTCTATGAAAAAATGAAGGTAGAACGGATTTTGAGTAGACTCACTCCTCTCTGTCGCTCAGTTTCAAATGCAGCGCCAAAACAGATACCTGATACGCTTTTTGGACATGCTGTACATCCTTACATCGATATGGGCAGAAATAACTGCTCCATATGCAAGTCTGTATATATTTCAATGTTCCACGAACTGCCATCCACTCCTGGCAACCAGAAGGTTTTGGGTTCAGACCCGGCCTGGGTAGAAGAGAAATTTTCTGAAGGGTGGGCCATCTAGAGTTTGCATTTTGAGTTAGTGGTTATTTAGAGTCTGGATGCACTTCTCTCATTCGTGTTTTGACGGAAAGTTAGTTTAATATCTGACATTAACGAAATGAGTCTATTTATGCTTGAATGAAACTGGAAAATATTAAAAACTTATTTCCAGTGTGATGAATCTTGTGACAAAACTGTGGCAATTTGTGGATCAATTTCTAGTGGAAACTGGATCATTAATTGACAAAAGGACCTGTTCATAAGTGAAGCCTCGTGACCATCTGATGCGTTTCTACTTTGCTCAATAGGCTAATGATAGCATGGCCAAAGATGAGCATTTTCCCAGAAAAATCATCTTTAGCGATTAAGCTCATTTTCACCTCGGAGGACTATTTTTTGTGGGGATCCATTAAGGATAAGTGTTACGCTAACCATCCAGAAATGATTGACGTCTTAAAACACAAAATCAAAGTTGTCATTCATTAGATTGAGCGCCATTCAATCGACAATGTACTGAAAAATTAGGTTATAGTAAAGCAGTATGGTGACCTTGATAGATAGCTTTTTTGCTTTGTTGGATGACAACCTACCCTTGTGTGTAGATGTGTATGAGAAATGTGAATACATTTTCATGCAAAAAATTTCATTTGCTGACACCTTTCTGTACCATCCATTTGGTGGAACCTTTATGGAAGCATCTCAATAAATTTCTAAACTGCATTACAATTATTATTCCGTTGGCCTTTGTGAATTCCTCAAATGTAAGAGAAATTTTGAAATCAACTATATTAAAAATAACCATGTGACCAAAAAATGAATCCAACAATACCATTGCATCAAACAATGGCCTCAACAAAATATAAATAACGTTATATAGAATAAAAAACCTGAATTTGATGGTGTTTTATTAATTTTTAGATACATATTTCTGCAACTCAAATTGTAAAAATTGCTTGGAAAAATGAAAATTGACAACAAATATAAATATCAAACCTCGGTATATTGCAAAGAATTTCATCATCATATATATAGTGACAAAATTAATTATTTCTTTCCAAGAGCTTTATTCGTTTGAGCAGTCTTTTGCTTGGCCGCTGCTTCTTTTTCTGTAAGAAAAAAAAATGGTCACAACCAAAAAAATTAAATAATTCAGAACTTTGAATAATCAGTGCTATTATTCTATAACTCCAAATCGAATAAGAATGTATTGGACAAATCAGAACTGGTTTTCTGGAACTCCAATATACTGCTTGAATAGAAATTATATCGACTACCTCACGTCTGTCTTCATTATATTCCAGTATAAAAATTTTCACAGTGAATTTTTTGAACTGTCAATTTAAATCTTTCATAATACACGTTGAGCTTTTTACTTTGTTATAGATCCATATTAAATAAACAGTGGTATATTGACTTATTTAACTTATTTATTGAGCACTGTAACATGTTTTGTCAATATCATGATTTCATCAGAGTACATTATCTTATATAATTTAATGTAGTCAGAGGAAATCAATACATTCACGAATCCCATCACAATACTCAATAAATAGACATAAATCAACATACCATTGTTTAATATAATAAATTGACCTATTTTCAGTGTGTATAAAATTGACACTCACCTTGCTGTTCTTTTTCCCTCCTCATACGTGCCTCTTCTCTTTGCTGCTTGATAATAGCCAATCTGGCTAAATCAGCCTTCGCTTGATCAGTTTTACCTTCGGCATGAAGTTTCTGATAATGTGCCTTAGCTTTCTGCTTCTCTATTTCTTCTCTTTCTCTTCTAGATAACTGAGGGGCTGCATTTTCTAAATCATTATTTAGAGATGCCAATTTTTTATTTTTCTTTTGTACCCTATTTGGATTTTCAATTTCTATGAGGCTTTGAACGCCTTTCGCTTTTTGCTGCAAAATATTTTTGTCATAATGAAATATAATGCAAACATATTACCATTATAAAACATTAAAAAAAAATAACTCCACAAACGTAGGTGATTAAGATATACCCAAGGAAGAAAAAACCCAGTATTTTCAAGTCTTGTTTTAATCCATAATAATTTGAGAATTGATCAATTCAAACCATGAATGATTTACTTGTGAATAAAATTTCGATTACTATATCCAACACTGCATTACCACAATATAATAAATTTCACTGTCAATACAGGTTGTCATTAAATCAACCATCATATTTTAAGCAAAATTATTTTAAAAAATTGTGAATACTTAAGGCTATACTTAACTTAAAACAAAAGTTAAATTTTATTCAATGAACTCAGCCTTAATCAAGGCTTCGTCACGTAAATAGAAAGGAAACAAAATAAAAATGAAAAAATTTTCATATAAACTTACATCATCATCTTCATCGCTACTTTCCTCTTCACTATCGGTTTCTTCATTAATTTTTTTATCACCAGTTGCTTCTTCATCCTCATCATCACTACTGATTTCCTTTTTTGATCTCCATTTTGACTTCTCTTGTTCTTTGCGCCATTCTTCTTCTAACTCTTCTCGGCTCGTGAACCTTCGGTTTCTGCCTTTATGGCTAGTGAATTTTCCTAAAAATAAACATTTTTTTTTAAATCTGAACAGAATAAGCTTCTGATTTTTGTGTCATACAATAGCCCACACTCAAGTTTGGATCTTTCAAAGTTATATTTCCTGAATTGTAAAAAAGTCAAGAAACCAGAAGATTTTGTCATTACAAGTAATTATTTGGTTACATTATAGTACACTATTGAAAAAAGTACAGTACCGAAAAGTTGTTAAATCCAAACAGACAATAAGTGAACATAAGGCATAATTCATTTTGAACTTTAAGGAAACATTCATTGTCAATTTTAACCAATTAACTTCACTTGAATTCTCAACCTCATTGAGTAATAATTTTTCGTATTGTAATAATAATAAGTTTATTTAAAAATTAATTGAATCAACATCAAAAGTTGGCCTTCATACAACTATATACGAATAAAAACAAATGAAGGGTAATTACAAGATCCATGATGATGCAACGTTGGAGAAAACATTAAGAATTGAACTCATCTTACCTCTAGGCATTTTGAAAAACTATGGAAAATAATCAATATGCTTCAAACAACGCAAGAAGTGAAATAGACACTCCGTTATTAAACAAATTGGAGAATATCACAAAAATATACGGTTAGAATTTCCAATCCACATTGAAACTGTCAAATGTCGTTTATAAATAAAGGATGCTTTTTTTTTCTTTTTCTTAAAGAAGTAGAATTCATTGAAATGAATGATTCGTCCACATATTTTTCTCTGCAGATTCTATTGAATGATTTACGTATATGAATTAAGATGTATCCCAATATTTGAATCTCTCGATTTTTTTTTCTATAGGCAATAGCCTCCAAAACGACTACTCCAACAGTCCTTTGTCTATCAAGATATTTAATTTGCTGTTGAGAGTCTCAACAGCAATTAAATATATTCTAGCCCTTCATGGCCTTGTTGTGCCATCTTGCCTCAGAGTATATCTAGACAGAATCGCGATTCGTCGCTGAAAAATACATTATGTCATTCTGCCTCATAGTGCTGTTACATTAACATAAATGTTAATGAGAGCGGTCTGCAGTCAATGGAAGCACTTATCATGGACGGTGTAGTTTTTTGGAAAGCCAAATGTTGTAAACTAATTGATTGTTAATGGATTTCTGTACTCTATTTGTTCATGACATTAACTTTATCACATTGTCTTCTGATATGTTTCAATATTACTGACATTCAGTCCTTGAAGCAAACAACAAGTGACACACTGACACCATACTCCTCTTCAAAAAGGTAAAACAAATCAAAGTACACGCTTTGAAGACGCGTAAGTTCGAATGTTTATGAAAGAAAAACACCAAACTTTTAAAGTGAGTAGCATCAGAAATTCACTTGTCTATAATACAGGCCAGATTAAAAACCGTAGAATTCATACTCAAACTTATCGCACATGTGTTATATAATATTAACAAATAACACAAATTTGAGCTATTGATGAATATCTAAGCAATAGCTTAGGTAAATAGTTCATGTAGTGTCAGAAGCACAATATGCGTCTAAACTATTTGTGTGTTCAATTATGGTCCAAATTGAAAGCAATACCCACCTTAACACATTCAAACTTATCTAAATAGTGTTCTATTACAAAGAAATTCCATTTCTTATTATTTGAAAACAAAGTGTGATCTAAATGAGCACCTCTGTTTTTCTTATAAGTTGAAGTTTCCATTGTTTTGAAGTTTTCAGCTGTACCACAAAAAAAGTTTGAGTTATTTCATTTTTAACTTTGTTTCCTCTCCTCACCAACAACTGACAGTATTTCAGATTTGATATGGTTAAGCAAACCTTTCTAATCACATATGCAACAATAACTCTAAGGAATACACAAATATAGAAATGATCAATTGAAAATGTTATAATTTCATAATCAGCTATGATCAATTAATATTTTTGAACATGTTAGCTATCTTTTGATTAATACTTCTTCGATTTTGCACTGATATTCATTATGATATCAAGCATTTTTCGTCTGAAACCATTAACAATTTCTTGATCTAGAGGAGGGCATCCTTCTACTGTGCGATTGTGTGTAGCATAATGTACAATGTGTTCTGCATTACAAAGAACGTGAACACCGCAATCATAATTGTTATTCTGTTGTAAGCAGCTTGCTTCGATCACAACATCTTGAAAAGGTTTACCAAAATATGTAGCTAATTTTTGACCGAACTCCACTGCTTGATTTCGGTTCAGACCGTGGCAAGAATCAAAATGATAAATTTTAGAATCTAGTTTTGAAAATACTAGTAAACTCCAATGGGTACCCCCAGCTGCTTCGCAAAATTCATGATCGTTCAAAGCGAATAATATTAGATTTTTCCTATGGGCCTTTAAGGGTTCTAAAAAGGCACTTACTTCATTGGCGGCAATCATCTTAACGCACTGCGTAACCTGGAATTTTATCAGCTCTGTTATTTCTTTCTAATTATTCCGAAGTTGTTTACTTACTTGAGGGGGTACACATAGCATCGCTTTGTTATCTCTGAAGACATAAGATTCTAAATATTCGAAGTAGAATGCTATAACAGTGTCGTTAAGCCAAGACGGAGTCTGAAGTAATTCTATATCTTGTTTCCTTAATAAACTGTCTCCCAAACATACTGTTATATCGCTGTCAAAATTTGGTGAAGAACCAGGATACATTGGAATTTTGAAATATGGCAGTTTGGATGTAAAAATTTTAATTTTTAGATGAAATGAGTGACATTTTTTGGAAAATTTTTTGAAATTTCAAAATACACTTTAGGGTTATTCAACATAGAACGTAACTCTTCTTCCTTCTACTGGAAGACAAGCTTACTTGGCCCAGCAACTTGGCTATTTGGCCAGGCACAGGAAATTAAAGCTGTTGTTTCTGTGAGTCAGTGGCAGATGATAATCATAGAGAGGGGGTTGACAATATTTCATAATTGAACAATTGATATTACCATTGTTTGAAGAGAAATAATGATGTTTCAAAATGTTTATACTTCAAAATATCTCATAAATATGTCTACTCCAGTGTTATTGTTCCACATTTTGGGGGAGTTCCTTAAAACCCTAACCTTTGCATCATGATCATCTAGTTGAGAGAGGAAAGAACACTACGTCGTGTGGACAACCAAAATTACACCTTAACGAGGACAAGAAAATAGTGACTGGGAGTTCAGAATGCAGGATTAACTAAATATACATTATTTGTTCCTAGAAGATAGGAACTCTAGGTGTCGGTGCGAAGGGCGATCCAGGAAAGAGTCAGGGAGAAAATCTTACCTTCTTAATCCTCAACACATTCTTCAACCTTGTATTTTCATTCATTGATAAAATTAAGGCTGCAGAAATCGACAACATTCTAATATCCTCAAATGTGGTGTGAAGATAAGCAAAGATAACTAAAGCATTCAATCGAGTAAATACACCGATAACTTGGCAATAAGAACATGTCACAAAGTCTTCCAGGCAGCTCAAACAATGGTCCTTTGGTCGGGAATTCTCTAATCATACACTTACCATCTATTTAGTTTATTGTAATCTGGGCACATATTGTCAGTGGTCAGGATTGTCTTGTTGCGACATTGCTGAAGACACACTGTTGTTGTGTCGATTCAATTACCCATTCGTTGTAATATAAATATCTAATAATATGTTCCGAAATGTCCTATTGCGGCATTCTAAGACACAGGCTTGTTGTGTTGATTTGAAAACATATTCGTTTTAAGTTCTACAGGTATGGAAAAAACAGTCGGAAACAAAGGAAATTCAATGTAAATCTATAAACAACGTCGGTTCAGTGGAGAAGTGGAAGAATCAAAACCTCAGCGCGAGCGATGACGAATAAACAACTGTTCTCTCTCAATGCCATTGTAAAGTAGGTATTTGTCGATCGAAAGTCTGTGCAGTCTGATTTCAGCACCACCGAATCATTCGCACGTTCGATCGAAGTATCCCCACTTCAGAATGGCATTGAGAGAACAGTTGTTTATTCGTTATCGCATCGCCCTGAGGTTTTGATTTTTCCACTGTTCCACTGGATTGACATCGTCCTACAGATCCTTCCTATGTTTCCAACTGTCTTTTCCATACCTGTATATCTAATAATATCATTGTTCAGGATTGTCTTGTTGAGATATAGCCCGACACACAGGAATGTTATCTATATTTTAATTGTGGGTCCACATTTAATTCCCTCTAAAACACTCTGAATTCTCAAAATTCCATTGTTAACCACCTTCAGATACAAATAAATGAAATGAATATAAAGACGCTTTCATGTATGAATTATATTAGTAGCTCAAATCATATCAAAATAAACAGCGTACGCCATTCAGCAATGATAAAGAATACACAATACAAATAACACATGTGAATATCAGTTAATTTAATACAGTAATATCTCTTATCGCATATCTCAGACCACCTCGGTAGACTTCTCTTTGTGATTACTCTTAGTTTACTGACAATGAGCAATGGTTTTCAACAACTACCAACAATGACGTTATGTTTATAAGAATACTTCTTATTTAACCGCGCAGGTCTAGGAATCAATCATAGACTTTTGCTTTTAGCATTGACAGTGACAAGTAGGCATAAATTCCCTATGTGATTTGTTTCGCTTAATAATCTATTACTTAAATATATGGATCTCCAAGAAAATAATGATAAGCTCGCAAACGTCTTGATGCTGTTGCTTGATTTGGGATCAATCGAATTAATGAAAAATATGTTCAATGGTACAAATACGAAACGGACATCATTCAGAATAGTTCTCCCTGGAATAAAAATCATTTTTAAAAAATTTTGAAAATTATCTGCGTTTTTTGAATTGCAGTATTGGAATGAATTGATACACCTCAAGAAAAATTTATTTGTCTTATGAGGACTCCGAAATGGTAACAAATTGATTCTTTTTTAATAAACCATAGAATATTTTAGCTATTATTTAAAAATTTTCTTGTTCAATTTTACTTGCGAATTAGATATGGAAAAATTTCATATTATTATTGAAACTTATTTTCGTACTTCAGGGAGTTTCTGAAAACTCTTACCTTTCCATCGTTATCGTCTAATGTAGGTAGAGAAGACTCTATGTCGTGTAGACAACCCAAATTACACCTGAACAAGGGAAAGGAAATAGTGTCAGGAAGTTTCAATATTCTAAACACAGACGAGTCAAAATTCTATTATTCTGATAACAATAAAAGAAAGCAACCCTGCATACGATAGAGTATCTGTATATATAACAATAAATAACAAGCAGGGTTAAATTTTTTAGTGAAGAAAGAAGTATTTCCCATTATTATTTGTATGCGTATGTATATCCACGGTTACTGAATCTCAAAAACATTGATCGGAACAATTCATATAATTTTATTTTTTCAGTTTATAAATTTTTTCTGTTAAAAATTTATTATAGTTTTTGATCGATTTTTTTTTTGGGATTTTTACTGGAACTTATATTGAATTGAACTTTACGTGTTCATTTAAATTGGACCAATTATTGGAAGATTTTATTAGGTTAATATAATTTTGTTTTTAAGCATAAATAAAAAGAATTACGAGATCTATTCTAGGCAATTTTGGATTAGTTGATACAAGTGCAGACAGCGGAAAATAAAATAAGAATTATAAAACAAAAATGTTGCTTTTTTACAGGGGTGTATACTTAATTCATAGTATTCGCCGAGTCTGATATGTAACTGATTTGCATGTACTCTTGTGTGATCCCCCGGTTACCTATTTCTTTGTTTGCTTTTATTGTAACGTTCATTAACACGCCTAGGTGATCGGGTACTGTATCTATTTTATAATGTCCTAGTCAGTTTGTGTTACATGTTTGCCATATGCATGCGCTCGCTTACTTTGAGAGATTGTATTCCTTGTGAACCGGTGACGTACTTTAGGGTAAATCACTAAGTAGTCCTGGTAGAAGACGACGTATCGTTTAGAGACAGTAAATAGCTTCGGATATCCAACGCTACTGTGAAAATGTGTGATTGAATGCTAGATCATTGTTCTGAGGTATTGTGATATCCCCAGGATTAGTATGCGTGACCCTTCAGGTAGTGTTCGGTTTGTTCTTTAGTAATATCTGAGCCTTCCTGGGCTTGGCCATCCCGAGGAGGCCGGATACAGTCCATTTGATAGTAACTTTTGCGGTCGACTCGAATTATGTTAGATCCTCTCTTCAAAGAGATCTCCTAGGCATACCACGTTACCCACCTTACTGTCTATCGAAATTCTTACCCCTTGTAACTACAGGTTCTGCACTGGGTGCCGGAAGTGCAGTTGTAGGTGTATGCTGGCTGTATCCTGTCCTCTCTAACCCTTTCCGCTATATAAGATATCCGATTCGAGCAAGTTACCGAACTAACGATATGTAGAAAAAAGTCATTTAGACCCGAGGCGCTATTGGGTTTACTGTACATACTGAACCTCGGTCTAAACGAACCACTGAGTAGAGTAGATTTATCAGTAAGCTCATAAACGTTCTTTAGAGTACTCCGTATAATCCCAGATACCTTAGATTACTCCGTATAATCCCAGATATTTTAGAATACTCTATATAATACGGATAGCTCAAGATTAATATTGATAAGGTAACCAAGAGATCTATATATTTCGGTAATAAGAATTAAGTCCAACAAACATAGAGAATTCATGCCTAATTCTGTAGCCAGACACATATAAAGGAGGAGAAGAAGAATTATGTTACTGTCAATATTAAAAGAAATATTTTATGGCCGTTTTGTTAGATATAGATCACCGGATTAAGAGTGAGGAGTATTATTTATTAGATACATAATGCCGGCTTAAAATTGAATAGTAATCTTTGCTAGATACAGAATGTCGCTTAATAGAGGAATATTTTTTGTTGCAAACAGATAGTTGAGTAAAGTTATTGAACTGTATTGAAGTTGCTGATGGTCACGTAAGTTTAGTTTTTCATCCAATCTTTATTCATTATTGAATTATACAATACTTTGTTTCCTATATGAAGGCGACTTAATCTTTATTCCATTAATTTAAATCTAGAGGTGTTTAACTTTGTTCAAGAATTCGGAATTTTTATAGTGAATAAAACATGGATTTACAATTAAATAATCGACACGAAAACCATGTGTCTCGGGCTATGTCGCAACAAGACATTTCTAAACAACGATATCATTAGATATAGATATTATAATGAAGAGTTACTTAAATCGACACAACAACCATGTTTCTCGGGCTATGTTGCAACAAGACATTTTTGAACAACGATATTATGCGCCCAAATTATAATAAACTAATTGGATACGAGGGGCATAAATAGAGGATATCCGACCAAAGGATCATTTTGTTTGAACTACCTCGAAGATTTTTGTTGAATGCTTCTATTGTTAAGTTAACTAGATATTCACTCAACTCTACTGGTGTGTTTACATTTGTTTGCACATTCAATAGGTTTAAGGATATTAGAACGTTGTCGATTTCTGTAACCGTAATTTGATCAATAAAGGAAACTATAGGGTTGTAGATTTTGTGTTGGAGTTTGAGATTTTCTTTCTGACTCTTTTATCAAGCGCCATTCTCTCCCACGTATAGTCAGTTGCGTGACCCTATCTGCCAGGATCAAATATTGTATTTTTACTTAACTTTACTTTCTGAACTTCCCGCCACTATTTCCTGTTCCTCGTTAAAGTGTGAATTAGGTTGTCCATACAACATAGAATCCTTTTCGCTCTCAACTAGACGATCACACCTAAGGAGGGAGTTTTCAGAAACTCTTTTAAGTATGGAACGGTACAATATGAAGTTTTTTCCATATATAGACCTCTAGAATCAGCTCTAAAAATATAATAACGTTAAATCCGACCACCCTTCAGATAAGAAAACATTGCTTCTCGTTAAAAGTGCACTTTATTGCCTTCAAAATCTGTCTCTATCGTGTTCTTCGTGCCATGATTTCGTGAACAGAGACGGTTGGTGTTTGCTCTTCAACTGATATATCGAAGAACTGTGCTTCAGTTTCCATATCAATTTGAGCATTTTCTGTCTATATTCATCAATCGCCCTGTCCGTTACTTTGGGACATTCATTGACAGTTCTTGCCTTCGCTGCATATGTTATGACCTGTTCCGCATTCGCCAACACATGCAAGCCACAATCTTGAGGGTTCTTTTGCTGCAAACATTCTACCTGCAAAGCACAAATCGGAATATTCAGGTATAAAAAAAAGATTTTTTAATTGAGGCCTGATTTACGCTACTCAAAAATTATGGAGCAAGTTTTTTTGTTACATTTTTATTGCTGTTGTCACTAGAAATAATGCATAAACATGGTGTCTTCAGTATGATTACACAAAGTTCAACTTGAGCATTTAGTGTGTTTCAAACGTGAATATTTTGAGTGAATCTTATTTATATCTTGAGATTTTCATGTTCATATCAAATGAACATGAATGTTATAAATATTACTCAGCTATTTAAGTATAAATGTGTTTGAGTCTGTAACCGAAATAATTTCGTAAAATTTTAATGATTAATTTTCACTATCAATCCAACAAAAACCATAATAGCATTCACTCGAAGAAGGCAACTTTCGACTATGAAAACCCTCTCCTGAAAGGGGTCATAAGAGATTTAAAACAGATTTTAAATATATGAAGATTTCAAAATGGCTCAAGCAAACAATTGCAGGGGTATCGTGATGTGCCTCCATTTCTACAGCGGCAAATACTACCAAGCATTGCAGCACCACTGGAAATTATAATGACTCTAAGAAGAGTAATAATAAATCAGTCGACAATTCACTTGAGGCGACGCATACAGGTCGTAAAAACTTCAAGGGAACGTTTGCCCATAAGGGTCTTTGGTCGAAATATCGTACTTCGTTTTAAAGCACCAGATGTTGAGGCGGAATTACGAAATATTTTGTTATGGAATATTCAGGACGATTTGTTATCGAAACAAAATAAAATTGAATATTATCTCTTGATCTCACCTACGGATATAGAAGGCACTTTTAAATCCGTAGAAATTTTGATTATGTATATACAAGGCACATATCGTCCGAGGAAAATTACGGTGATCTTGTTATACGGGGTAAAACGCCTCACAAATGTTTTCAAACACACATTTTGCATCCTAGCCCATTACGGCTAATGCAGAATACAGCAAAGTAGCTTCCAAAAAGCTGATTTCAAAGTAGAAACGGAAGAAACATATCGATCGCGCTATACTTCGTTTTGCCATTCGCATAGAGCAATTGCGATTTGAATATACAAATACACATCCAAACCTGTTGTGGCACCGTCATAAAATGAGAGTACACTTGAATTTATACCTGTACAATTATAGATAAATTGTTAATTAAGAAATGTATCCAAACATTCCCCATTTTCGTCCTTCGACAATTTATTGTAAGGGTAAAATACTACCTATTTTAATTTGAAATAAGGTTATTCTGATTTTCACAAATTTTTATTGTTAAACTCACAACAATTGTTTCGCTATCACAGTAGCATCATCAGGTAAGATCACATTTTGAATAACTACAGTTATTCAAAATGTGATCTTACCTGATGATGCTACTGTGATAGCGAAACAATTGTTGTGAGTTTAACAATAAAAATTTGTGAAAATCAGAATAACCTTATTTCAAATTATTTAATATGGATTTTCACCAAGTAAGGACTGATACAATTCAATACTACCTATTTTGTTTTGTACTTGTCAATGAATTACATATTTTATTCACTTCTTCGCAATCATGAACTACAACATTAATTAGTTAGATTCGTTAGTGCTGCAATACAAATATTGGTGCAATTGAAATAGACCCAATGTTCAATTCGCGTTCTTATAATCTATGTTTTTTGAATCAAATGAGCATTATATTTATTGTAATTTTGTTATCGGTGGTACATTGGCACAATTTTCCACAAAAGGATCTTGTATAGGTATCCTCAAATAATTGTCTATTTTGTAACTATTCCAGCATTTCTTAGTGATAATGGTACAGAAAATGTGTAAACAAATTTTGTTCTAAACCACTCTACCTTGTATAATCAACCATTATGTCACTGTCATTTATGTATTTCAGCTATTGATTTACTTAGTTGTTTGTAATTGTTTTATTTCACTGCCATTTATGTAATTCAATGTAATTTTATGCAATTTTATGTAGCATGTGTGTATCTATATTTATGTATTTCATGTATTGATTTTTTCATTTTTCATAATTGTTTTATTTAGTTACTGTTTTGAGGTAATCTTCACCCCTTTAGTTTTTTTAACGTGATCGTTCAAGAGGGAGAGTATGTTCCGTCTCATTAGAGACGGCCTTGCCTAAGTTCGACATTATTTTGTTATTCGATACTTGGGCCTTTCATGTTAATGAAAAGCAGTTTTGAGAATTGTCGTTCGATCTGTTTGCACTTCAGATTATTTGTTTTCTAATGATTTTATATGGCCTTAGAAAACATGAAAAGTCATTTAGAGATTTTGATATATTTATGCCGGAATTATAAACTGACTCTATCCTTCTTTACATGTATTAATTTCATAATTTTTCTGTGAAGGTCCACCACCAAATGAACCTTCCAATCAATTACGTTAATTGCCCTCTTTTTCTGTTAGAAGAGATGCATCGAGCACCTCTAATGTTCAGTCTTTTAAAAGACTAAAATTATTATTCTAGTAATAGTCAAACTTGTCGCATGTAGCCTTTGCTACATTATGCACTATCATTCAGATAGTCAAATTTGTTGTACGTAGCTTGTGACATTTCTGTCGCTAGCTATCGCGGTTATTATTATTAACATAGTAATCCAGTCGATTGCCAAAGTATTGGCAAATTCATTACATTTGTTTTTAGTGTAATATAATATCTTTTGATGTTTATATAAAGTAAACCAAGAATTATAGTTCGTTGTCATCATAGTGTATTACGAGTGTTTTACTTTAATTCCTTATCATTTTCGTTGGTTTATCTTATTGGATAAACAAAGATAGTTCATCATCGAGATAACTACATACAAATGCCCTTGAAGTTAAACTCCTCAAAATACAGTCCACGAAAACAGTCAAAATTAATTATCGAAATTAATTAAATTGCAATTGCCTGTTATTTCAGAATACTGAAATAATAGGCAAAATACTGCGGTAAACTAATCGTGGTACGTTACATATGATAACTAAATGAAACAATTGCGAAAAACGAAATAAACCTTTTTATTGGTCACAGAAAAATTCAGAATCAATGCAAGTAAAGAAAAGTCAGTTTATAATTCCGAATGCTGTGTCATGTGAAATTAACAGGCATAAATATATCAAAATCTCTAAATGACTTTCTATGTCATCATTAGAAAACAAATAATCTGAAATGCAAACAGTTCGAACGACTATTCTCAAAACTGCTAGATCGAAATATTAACATGAAAGGCGTAAGTATGGAATAACAAAATAATATCGAACTTAGGCTGAGCCGTCTCTAATGAGACGGAACAGGTATCATGATGTGCCTCCATTTGTATAGTGGCAAATATTACCAAGCATTGCAGAACCCCTGGCAATTATAATGACTGAATGCTGTAATGAGAGATTCTGTCCAGAATCTTGGGAGTAGGAAGAAATGGGCTTTCCAATAAGAGGTTTCATTGTTACATTAAAAAAAACTAGTATATTTAAAAAGAAATCAGTGGATGTTCATTTCATTGTAAAGAGGAAGGTATACTATTAACAATGGAAAACTATATCAGCCAAACGGCCGCCACGACTACAGTTGCAGAATCATATCCTTTTATGTATGTCCTCATTAACTTCACAAATTCCATCTTTAAGGTCTTGAATCGATTGTGGAGCTTTGGCATAAAACTTATCTTCACCGCCAGCCCAAAAACAACACTAAAGAGTGACATGTTGAGGGTGGAGAGGCTTTTCAACAATCATTCTTGGATATTCCAAGCCCCAAATGCGACAATTCTGCTTAGTAACGGGGTGAAAATGGGCCTATTTACTGGAGATGATTTTTCGATGAAAATCCGGATCATTTTGATGCATTTGAAGGACTCAATCAGCGAAGATACGACGTTGCTGGTAATCGACCGGTTTGAGTTCTTGTAAAAATCCTTAGGACTCAAGTCTTTATGCAAAATACTGTGTAATGTCGTATGTGGAATGCCTGATTCCGAAGATAGACGAGGAATGGACCAAACCTGGGTTTTCGTCAACTGTGAGCTACAGCAGCAGTATTCTCAGTTGTTCTTGAGCGGCGCAAACAGTTTCGATTCTTTACATCACTAACTTGTCCTAACAGCTCAATTTTTTCCACCTATTGTCGACTGATAGGGTACTTCACGACGATCCAAAAGTGCTTTAGTTGTGTGTCGCTCTATTTTTAGTAATGGCGTAATTTTTCCTTGTCAAATGTCAAAAGATAACAGCTTCACAAGTGACAACTTCCCAGATAGCGGGTTATTCAAAATAACCCCTTTTAATGGAAAGCCCTTCAAGTTGATTCATATGAATTTCAAGGGAAAATACTTCTTTATGGTACAACGTTTGTATAAACGCGTTTCTAGAGTTCTATTGTTAGAAAAAAACTTACCTTTGAAAACATTCTGTACTAAAGTTATATTTTACCTCTTTCATTTCAAAGTCCATATGGAAGTAAACCATGAGTTTTTCACTCAAGTTTCTAGCAAATGATTCGTTGTAACCAGCATGTGAATCGTAGTGAAATATGGTATTATCCCATTTGGAATAAACTAGCATGCTCCAATGGGAATGGTCATGATCCTCGCTGTCTACATTACCATGAAGCGCAAATATTATCAGATCTTTTTGCTGAACTTCCAACGGTTCCAAAAACGCTCCTATTTCATTTGCCGGTGTTATTAATATCAATGCAGTAATCTGAAAATTAAATATTCATGAAAGCCATGGCCTTAGGTGCTTTGGTGTGCTTCTAATAATAATAACATAGTGTCCCAACGAAAATTTGACCCCCTCCTCCAGAACTCAGAAAAGAAGAATTTTCGAAAATTAAAAAAAACAGGTCAACTTCTGTTTTGAGGGGAACGAATTTCCATCATGATTTTGTTCCGAAAAAACCACCGCCAACATTTTTTGAATATGGAAGAGATGTCGAGTGTTGGTTAGTTTGAAAGTTAGTAATGTTCTGTGCACAACCCAGTTAAAATTTTCAAAATCGGTTCACTATTCACGAAATAATATAATTTGAACTTACCGTCAAAAGGTGATGTTGAACAGACAATTGAACCGCCCAAACTCAAAAACCTATGAGTTTTGAAGAATCCAAAATTAATTTTAAAGTTCTGAATTAGGGAGAAAGCATTCCTATGACAACATCGTTCCGAAAAAACCATCTGAGGGTAGTCACAACCCCCAATTTTCTTCTCTGTTATTAAATAAACTAATTTGAAATTTTCAACTGCGATGTTTAGAGAACAGAAAAACTTCTCAACTAAACCACATCCAACATCTTCTCCCTATTCAAAAAATGTTGGGGTTGTTGCCATCCTCAGGTGGTTTTTTCGGAAAAATGTCCTCATAGGAATTCTTTCTCCCTAATAGAGAACTCGAAAATAATTTTTGGATTCCTCAAAACTCTTAGGTTGTTGAGTTTGGGCGCTTCAACTGTTTCACGAATGATTGTACAGGCTTTTAGTGCAGATGCAGGACATTTTGGTGAGTCTGAATCAGTGCTCGAAATATGTCCTAAATATATTCGTTTAAGAGTTACAGGATGTTTTATGTATTTTATCAAAAACTTTCAATCGGTATACCTCTTGAACGCCTGCATGGATCTTCATGAAAACTTGAGGGAATGAGTATAGGCCAATGCCAAGTATTTGCAAATAATGACATAATCACAGGTCCGGACTGAGAAAATTACATTCTTTATCCCACATCTTGTAAAACTCCCTGTACATCAAATTTTCAAAAAGCAAAATTCTCTTCAGAATCTACAATGAATACTCTTTCAAACAAGCCTATTAGGAGCAATGGCACACTTCGTATCATCATTTTATGAACCATTGTAAAAACATTACTGAAATTTAAGTTTTAAGAGAGACTTTGCTTCGCCAGTACTCAAATAATTCATATTCAATAAAATGTAACATCAATCAACAACATTTAATTTAATTCCTGAAGTTATAATTATTAAATATAATTTTTCTGAAAGATATTTGTTTTCATAAGATTGATCAGCAGAAACAAAATTTTGTCTACTTAAAATATTTAATTTATAGGATTTTGGTTAATAATTTTTATTTATTGGATTTTGTTATATCATTTGGATGTCTTATTATGAATGTTTATTTTATATGTCGTCTGATATAAGTGGTACTTATATGACATCAATTTAATTTAATTCCTGAAGTAATAATTATTAAATATAATTTTTTTGAAATTAAATATGTAGAAGGCTAATATTAAAATATTTAAATAATTTTATATACCTTCTATCAAGTATTAACCTCTATTTATGTTATAAAATGTATCCTATAAACAGGTGTGGAACTGAAAAGAATTAATCATAAATAAGAGAAAAAATTATAACTTGTTTTCGAAAACACCCCCTCTCTCTTCTAAACATTTTCTAGCTTTTGTGATCAAATGAGTTACAGCTTTCTTCAAAATTTCTTGTCGATTTCGTATTGCTTCACATGCAGCTTGAATAAGATTAATCAGATGCTCCCTGTCTATGATTTCTTCAGAGTAAACTTCATTTTTTAAGTGCCCTCAGAGAAAATAATCTAAGTATGTAAGATCTGGGGATCTTGCAGGCTAGTCATGATGTCCCCCTCTACCAAACCAATGTTCTGGATAAACTTCATTCAAATGCGCTACAATTTCACGGGTAAAATGTGCCAGAGCTCCATCATGTTAGAAGTACATTCCTCTTGGAATATTGCTTCCATCATTCAAGAGCCCTGATAAATGCTCGATAAAAATTGTAGATATTTCACTCCATTCAGCCTATGTGGAAGAATATATGGTCCAATTAGGCGATTATTGTAAATTCCACACCAAATATTGGCTGAAAAACGATGTGGTGAATTGCATTTCCTAGTCACTTTCGAATTAACTCTGGACCAAATATGTGCATTGCGAACATTCAAAATGCCATCTGCTTCATCAGTAAAAAGCATTTTGAAGCGTTTTGAAAACCCATCTGCAAAATCGCATCCTCGGTAGTTCATCGCCTGGCTCCAAGGTTTGGACGGATTTTAAATGAAATGGATGCCACTTTTCACGGTGCAGAACTCGCAAGACCTGACAATGTGGCAAACTTAAAACTGAACCAAGACGCCAAGTGCTGGTTGAGGGATTTTCTTGGACAGCTTCTATTATCTCTTCATGGTTTACCATCGAACTTGCTCTTTCTCGTTTACTCACTGACGGAAAGTGTCCAGTTTCACGAAGTGAGCGATTAACATGTTCGAATGTTTGGTGGTTAGGAATTCGACGATCCGGATATAGCCTCCGATATTCCCTAGCAGCTTCACTTACAAAATCCATGAACTAACAACATATCAGTATACTCAGTATTCGTAAATGACGGCGTTTCGATAATTCTCTTAATGAAAGTTTTATAAAAACACAATCTACTACTTGCGTATTTATCTATTTCAATAATTACCCGACAATGGTTTTAAATTTCAACATTCTTAGCATGAGCCACTTAGATTTTGAAATGGATTGAATTCAAAGTAAACGAATTTCTTCTATGATCTTTCACATAGTATTGAAAATAAATGATATCTTAAGCTTCAGATCGATTCAAGCAGCATGTGATAAGATAAATAGTGTACCAGAAAGAAAGGCTAATAAAAGCTGCAGAAGATTCAATACAAGAGGTAGCAGGTGTGAAAAAGAAATAGGGAAATTTTCGAGAACAAATCACATACGAAAATTGATGGGGAAAGGGGTAAAAAAGAATTTATTTGCGAAAGTGTAAATAAGATGTCAAAAAGTATTTCGTTTTGTATGCGTGTGTCTATGAATCGAAAAGTGCAGATATTCAATAGCTCATAAAATATTGATGCGAAGTGTGCCATTATTTCAAATGAGCTTGTTTTGAAAGAGTATTCATTGTAGACTCTGAGGAGAATTTTACTTTGCGAAAATTCTATTTACAGGGTGTTTTACAAGATGTGGGATAAAGAATATAATTTTTTCAGTCCGGACATGCGCTATCGACAAATGGTTAGGTGCAAATATTAGGCATTGGCCATTCTCTCAAATTTTCATGAAGATACATGCAGGCGTTCAAAGTATACCGATTGAAAGTTCTTGATAAAATACATAAAACATCCTGTATCTCTTTAATTAATATAGTTAGAACCTATTTCGAGCACTGATTCAGACTCACCAAAATGTCCTGCATCTATCCTGAAAGCGTGTACAATCATTCGTGAAACACCCTGTATAACTTTCAAACTAACCAACACTCGACATCTCTTCCCTATTCAAAACACGTTGGGGGTTGATGCCTTCATGGAGGTAGTTTTTTCGGAACAAACTCATGATGGAAATTCGTCCCTCTCAAAACAGAAGTTGACCTGTTTTTTTTTTTAATCTTCGAAAATCCTTGGTTTCTGAGTTCTGGGGAGGACAAAATTTTCGTTGGGACAACCTGTACATTAATATGTAGTTAAGTTCATTGTTTTACAATTGGCTGATGTTAAAGTTTACCTTTAGCGTTATATTAAGGGGTGGACCATTTAAAATTTTCATTTTTAGTAGGTAATGGAAAAAGGTTTGAGACCTGAATTTTGAGTGCAAAATAGTCTCAAACGGCAAGGTAAGACTCACTGATGAAGAATTCGATGTCAAAAGTAATTCTGTCTGGCCGGTCCGACCGACTAAGTTTCGAATGGAATGAGCTAGAGACTTGAAACTTTTAGAAGGAATTGTGAGAATAAATATCTTAGTTGATTTCGTTACTGGGCAGAATCAGTTCAATGGTTTCGCAGTTATTCACATTTGAAATTTCCTCTTATTATTATTAATATCTTATAAATTACAGATCCGATTGATCTAAAATTTGACACTAAGGAGGAAACTCGTAACGCACATTCCTGCAAAATTACATTAGGATTAGAAGATTCAAAACAGAGACAAAGTTTTGTGAGGGGGCCAGCGTTGAGCCTCAAAGAAACCATACCAACATTCTCAAGATGCAGTTTAAATTCCGCATTTACAAGTAAAATAACAACAAAAAGGCTAACACAAAATTTCGTGAAGCTCACTCAACCCTAATCTACTCACAATAATTTTTTTTAAACTTCTAATCATACCATCCTCACGAGATTCCGTACGAACATTTGAAACGCGAATAACCACGAAACTATTGAACCGATTTTGCGCATTAACGAGCTTAGGTGCGGCATTTGGACACCAAACCTTTCCTGAAAGTTTCAAGGCTATGGATCTTTCCGTTCGAAAGTTAGCGTGTTTAAAGATGGACCAGCCGAACAGAATTACTGTTGACCTCGAATTCTTCATCAGCCTAGTCGTTTAAGGCCATTAAAAAATTAAGGACATTTGGGCAAAAAGGATTTAAACCCTCAATTCACACAAAATTGTAAACTTCTCAAGTATAAATTTTAATGAGTTTAATGTTCTTTGGCGTTATTCGGGATTAATAATTCGTTCATTCATAACTTACAAACAAAACTCACTTCAGGGGGCACACATAAACTGCACTGATAGCTGGTGAATACTCTGGAATTCAAGAACTCGAAATAAAAAGCTATCAAGGTTTCTGTAATCCAGGCGTTGCTGTTGCTTAGAATTCTAATATCTGATCCTGTTACTCTGCTATCTCCAAATGTTAAGCTTGTGTCACTAGGTATAGACTGTTCTAAAGTTCGTCTACTCATTTGATTTTTAATACATGCGGACGATTTGGAAACATCGATATTCGATTTGAAATGAACTGTTTGATGTTGAAGAGTTGACTGACATGAAATGACATTTGCCATTATAAAAAACGTTCACTCCAAAACATCGAGTTTATTAATAATTCATAATGCAATCGACCACTGAAAAATTGTACTTTTATCGTGATTTTTACGTGCCATTATCAGTTATTTCAAATGTATATATTTCCCAAATTTTGAGTGTAAACTAATCTCAAACCATTTTTATGGATTCTGTAAAATTTTTTAATCTTGTTCGACAATGATTGTTTGACTTTAAATCCAGAATTGTATCCTGAAACTTCTACAAGATATATTGAACATTATAAATCGAAATATTTAATCAATATGAAATATTTTTTAATGTACAGGAAAAAACATTTTTGCTTAAGGACATAAAACGTATAAATACAAATGTATTATTTTTTTCGAGTGTCTCCGAATACATTAAAGAGCTTAGAGTTGATTCATTTCCAAGATTTATTTTTCTGGTAAGTTCATAATTGATTTTGTGATTTATTAAAATCTGAATTTAGTATCGGGTGTTTTTTTAGAGTGATAGAACTTTCGCTAGAGATAACTGTGATTTGACAGAAGGTAGAAGTCATGTTTTTTTGACATTTCTGTTCAGTAAGCATTGACAAATTATCATGGAAAGACTCACGCCACAACAACGTTTACAAATTGTTGAAATTTATTTTCAAAATCAGTCTATTCGCCAAACTTATAGAGCACTTCGTGAAATTTATGGTTTACATAATCGGAGCATCAGAGCAGCTTATTCGTCGAACTATCGATAGATTTCGGACAACATTTTCTCTACTCGATGCAACAACAACAAGACAAAGAACTGTACGTACGTACAGAAAAAAATATCGCTGCTGTAAGTCATAGTGTTAATGATGATCCAGATTTGTCTATTCGTCGACGTTCACAATAAGTTGGACTCTGTGCATCCACCACATGGAAAATTTTGCGTAAAGATCTTGGTCTACACCCATACAAGTTCCAAGTGGTTCAAGAGCTAAAGCCACTTGACCATAATAAGCGTCGTTTGTTTGCTGATTGGGCCCTAGAACAGCTTGAAGTTGATTTTACTGTTGTAAAATTCTGGTTAGTGATGAAGCTGATTTCTGGTTGAACGGCTATGTAAACATACAAAATTGTCGTGTATGGAGTGAAAACAATCCTCAAGAAGTTCTGCAGGTTCCATTGAAACCTGAAAAATGCACTGTATGGTGTGCTTAACACGCTGGATGTGTCATCGGTTCATATTTCTTTAAAAACGATGCTGGAGCTAATGTTACAGAGAATGGTGCTCGTTACAGATCGATGATCAAATTCAAAATTTGAATGGTATCTACCCAGAAGTGTTTTGGTTCCAACAAGATGGTGCTACACCTCATGATGCTACCGTAACAATTGATTTATTGAAAGAAATATTTGGCGATAACATTATTTTGAGAAATAGTCAAATTAATTGGCCTCCAAGATCATGCGACATAATTCACTGGATTATTTACTTTGGGGTTATGTCAAGTTATTGGTTTATGCCGATAAACCAGAAACAAAAGACGCTTTGGAAGCATAACTCGTGTTATTGATGAAATAAGGCCTGATTACTCGAAAAAGTGGTCCAAAATTGGTCTGGTCGAATGCGGTTCCTCAGAGCTAGTCGTGGTGGACATATGCCCGAAAACTATTTTTTAAACATAAATGTCATAAAATTATCTTTCAAATAAAAAAAAATTTGGCTTCAATCTCAATTTAAATGTGTTTTTATTTCAATTCAAAATTCTATCACTCTAAAAGAAAACACCCGATAATAAAGTCCTGGTTCAACTATTTTTATTCCATTCTTTATTTTGAGAATTTTATATAAGTTTAGGTGAGTTGATTTTTTGTATATGTATGCATTATCTATCTATATACAGAGCGCCTACTTTTAAAATGGCCAAACTACAAGGGGAGATCATACAAGTTATTTGCAACAATAACACTTGATCGAAATGATGATGGTTATTTTTCAATTTAACATGTTTTGATTTCACGAAACATTCCAAGTTTTTCCATGAAATCGATTATATTTCAGTTATCCTTATATCCTCATCAAATTTGACCACATATCTGAAAACGGCATTAAATTTCCCACAAGATAAAAAGTTTTGTGCGCCAAAAAGTTCTTATTGCTGGCGAAGTAAGGAGATGAATATCATGAATCTGAAGTGAACAAAATGAGTCATATTTCTCTAATGGTTTTATCGATGGAAAATTATTGATTATGGACATGTTCTCTTTTTAGGAAAAAAAACCTCATTTAGCGTACTTTCGAATGACATATCAACTTTTGTGCTAGCTGCTTGTCCTGTAATAATATCATGGTAAAAAGATAACAACGAAAAGTTGAAATATTCCAAACCTAAATCTTGAAGCTCTTTATGATTGGATATTGAAGTAATTCTTATGGAAATCATGAATTTGTCTGACTGCTTTTTGCAGTCCTAGGGTATAGCGAGAACCCACTTATCATTTGGACGATTGTTATTTTTGCCTGACAAAGATTGAAGGTTATTCCAAAAAGGGAAAGCACAAAATCGGCTACACAAATTTACAGTCTGCAATACGATCTGTTCCTCATAATGCAGATTTACCAAAGCTGATCGCACCTTTAGATCCGCAAAATGTTGTTTTGGAAGATATTGGAGACAACGCATCATCAGGCAGGGTTCCCGTCTTAAGGAATGGAACTTATAAGGCAACGGAACAAAAATCACGAATTTCAGAATCTACAGTATAGAAAATTCGTGATGTGCGTATACTGATAATGATGGTTTAATGCAAGAATATTGCACAATATTGAGCATTCCCCCTCTGAGTGGTGTTTATTTATAGATTCGTCTAAATACAATTTGAAAACTGTGTTATAGCATAATGAAATTTTAAAACCCTCTATACCAGTTGCCTATTCAGTGACGATGAAAGAAAGTTATGAAAATATGCGCACTCTTTTGGATAAAATAAACTACAACACGTATAAATGGCAGATATGTGGGAACTTGAAAGTTATAGGAATTTAGTTGAACTTCAGGGAGGATTTACAAAATATTGCTGTTTTCTTTGTCTATGGGACAGTCGTGTAGTATATCAGCATTTTATAACAAAAATTTGGCCAGAAAAAAGTGTATTTCAACCGGGATCTCACAATGTTAAGTTTAGACAGACCTCTTGTAGATCCTAAAATGTCCTTCTGCCTCCTCTTCACATTAAACTTGGGCTGATGAAAAACTTCGTGAGGGCTATGAATAAATATGGTGATGGATTCAAATACTTAAAAAATGTCTTTCCCAAGTTGAGTGATGCCAAATTTAAGAAAGGCATTTATTGGACCACAAATCAGAAAATAACTGAGCGATGTTAATTGTACAGAGAAGCTTAGCAGGCAGGAACTCAGAGCATGGAACGCATTTGTGAGTGTAGTCTGAGCATTTTCGGCCAACCATGTGGATGCAAACTACCAACACTTAGTTAATAAACTATTAGATGCCTACAAATCACTAGGTGCCCGAATGTAATCAAAAATTCATTTCCTTCTTTCACATCCGCAATTTTTTTTGGGAGTTTTCGGTGAAGAAAAGGATGAAATATTCCACCAAGATATTAGGACAATGGAAATTCGCTATCAAGAACGATGGGATCCGGCCAAGATAGGAGATTACTGCTGGTTTTTAAAGAGAGAAGATATGGCCCCTCATAAAAAAAATAGAATTTAATAATTCAATATTTTTAATCTTCGTGTGTTTCTTGAATGTAAGATACGTTTAGTAGGTGTAAAACTACATAAAGTCTATATATACTGTTAAAAATTCTGAAATAATTTTTTTCAATACACTTCAGATATTATAACATTAAATGTGGTTCTATAAATGTAACAAGAAAACCTTACGTGTTATAACTTTTTTTCTCATTTTCGTATTTATATACGTTCATTCTACCATAATAATTTTTGGCGACCAGTGTTATTAATCCTTCAATTGTCTTTAAAATGCTATATTTACTTCTTGGGAAATGACTAATGATTAGATATTCGATAATTCAACAAATGTGTCCAAATAAAACGAAGACGCAACCCTGGTCACGAGAGATGACCTCCCGCGGTAGCACTCGATCGTGAGCCCTCAATAATCCCATGAGTACGTCTTCATTTATCTTCCTCATTAGTCACCTATCCGTCCCCTCTTGTCCCTCTTTGACCATGCACGGGATAATAACACTACCATCCGAAGAAGTTTTCACATAACAGTTAATCGCGTCTCCACACCACGGTCTACTGCCATCGACTCCTCCGTCTGTAGGTCAGTGGTGCGCGGTCTGCACGCCTCTCTCGTCTTCAGCGACCTTCCAAAGCCTTCTTCCGCGGACAGCCCATTAAGAACCGAACCATGTGTCAACGTCTTCTTTTGTTTTGTGTTGTTTACGTGCCTTCGTCGGGTTACCCGTGATAATCATCTCAATTTCGAATAAACGTTCGGACGCCCGTGTGCTTTTCGAGTTTTCCAGCGAAAATGTGGAATCTTTTAATTTTGGTAAGTCGATGGTTGGTCAACGGCTTGTGTTGAAAACGTGCTCTCTGGGTCTCAGCTGATCCGAGATCCTCGAGAGAGATCATTAAACCATTAACATTGTGGGTATTTATCCATCGTGATCTTTGGTAACGGTTTATGTTTATGTTTCCCGTGATTTAATCTTGGTTGTATGGGTGGGTGACAATGGGAACTGCCAAATATGATGGTCAGAAAGATTGAACGAGACTGTGTGATTTATTTTAAGTATACTTCATGCTACACTAGGTATATATCTCATGAAATAATTTTCGGAAGACAGTGACACGTGTCTGTCTTACCGACATTTTCAAAAAGCTTAACAAGGAGATATAATCTAATTTAAAATGAAGACTTCTATTTTGGAACATACCCATCAAATTTTAGCGGCCGATAAAATTGAATCTTAATAATATGCTAAAACTTCGAATCGTGTTGGTCTTTCCTTGATATAAATCCATTGTGCCGGATTTTTCGCCATAATTTGACACCCCTCCTTTAACCTTGTTACAAATGGAGATACAAAAAAGTTATTCACAAAAAATGTACGGAAACGAAAAATTTTTTCAAAATGATTCCACAAAATGGAATATATACAAGATATTGAGCGCAGCTTCATCTCTCAAATGGATCACATGTATATTTTCTTACTGTCGGCTAGCTATTCCTCTCCGGATATATATAATGTGTTGCTCTTTCTCTCTTATTTTGAGAACTTCAGAGTCTTAAATTCGAAGAACCACCTGGTGGGCTCGTTAATCGGTTGTCAAGTGATAGACTGTGATAAATCAACAAACGACATGGCTAACAATATGATACACGTTGATTTGCAATAAAATTATTTCTGAAACATGCATTACGCAGAAATGGAAAATTTTGAAATATTTTCACCTTATATGAAGAACAATAAAAGCAAGACAGCTGCAAGGAGAGATTATGTGGCATTACTTCCAGGTGATCAAATTCCAAGTGAAAATATCGGGTGTTTTTTTTTAAAGTGATAGAAGTTTCTATGGGGATAACTGTGATTTGACAGAAGGAAGAAGCCATATTGTTTTGACATTTCTGTTCAGTAAGCATTGACAAATTTTTATGGAAAGACTCACGCCGTAACAACGCACACAAATTGTTGAAATTTATTTTCAAAATCAGTGTTCTATTCGCCAAATTTAAAGAGCACATCGTGAAATGTATGGTTTACAAAATCGTCCATCAGAGCAGCTTATTTGTCAAACTATCGATAGATTTTGGACAACATTTTCTCTACTCGATGCAACAACAGCAACAAGACAAAGAGCTGTACGTTCAGAAGAAAATATCGCTGATATGATATGATCCAGATTTGTCTGTTCGTCGACGTTCACAACAAGTTGTGCATCCACCACATGGAAAATTTTGCGTAAAGATCTTGGTCTAACCCAAACAAGATCCAACTGATTCAAGAACTAAAGCCTCTTGACCATATTAAGCGTTGTTTGTTTGCTGATTGGGCCCTAGAATAGCTTGAAGTTGATCCACTTTTTTATCGTAAAATTGTGTTTAGTGATGAAGCTCATTTCTGGTTGAACGGCTATGTAAACAAGCAAAATTACCGTATATGGAATGAAAACAATCCTCAAGAAGTTCTGCAGGTTCCATTGCATCCTGAAAAATGCAGTTTATGGTGTGCTTTACACGCTGGAGGCATCATCGGTCCATATTTTATTAAAAACGATGCTGGAGCTAATGTAACAGTGAATGGTGCTCGTTACAGATCGATGATCAATGATTATTTGTTTCAAAGTTTGAATGGTATCGACACAGAAGTGTTTTGGTTCCAACAAGATGGTGCTTCACCTCATGCTGCTACCGTAATAATTGATTTATTGAAAGAAATATTTGGCGGTAACATTATTTCGAGAAAAGAATTAATTGGCCTCCAAGATCATGCGACATAACTCCACTGGATTATTTTCTTTGGGGTTATGTCAATTCATTGGTTTATGCTGATATACCAGAAACAATAGACGCTTTGGAAACCAACATAACTCATGTTATTGATGAAATAAGGCCTGAATTACTCGAAAAAGTGGTCCAAAATTTGTCGAATGCGGTTCCTCAGAGCTAGTCGAGGTGGACATATGCCGGAAATTATTTTTAAAACATAAATGTCATAAAATTATATTGCAAAAAAAAAATTTGGCTTTAATCTTAATTCAAATGTGTTTTATTTCAATTTAAATTTCTATCACTCTAAAAAATACCCGATACATTTCTTTTTATTTACAACCGTAAAGAAGAGATTCTAAAAGTTTTCAGAGAAGGAGACGTAGCGTCTTACGCAATGAAAATCAAGAACTCGACATAATGCTTTATTTTGAAGGTAATGTTGCTATAATTTATTGTTGATAAATGCTGAAACTTGAATATTATTGAATTTGAAATCAACAGCACAACTTGATAAAAATTGTTTTAGAAATTCAAAAAAATGGATTGAATCGAGCATTACTTGAACTTGCAATAAGCTGTTCGAAGATTCATAGAGTGTTGAAAAAGAACAATTATAGGCCATACAAGTTATTGCCAGCACAACTCCTCACAGAAGAATAAAAGCGGAAACGTTTAGAATACTGACAACATATGCTGCAAAGACTGGAGAAAGATCCATTCTTGGGAAAACAAAAATCGAAGACAACGCAAAGTATTTCAAATTAGCAAATCTAATAAACTTTTGGTGTGGTATGATTTATATTAAAATTGCGGGGGTCTATATTTTTTGACTACACATTAACACGTGAAGCATCTTCCGATGCCACCACGACTAGCTCTGAGAAACCGCATTCGACCAGACCAATTTTGGACCACTTTTTTGTATGAAGTAATTCAGGCCTTATTTCATCAAAAATTATTATTATTTATTAAATAGTTATGTTGGTTTCCAAAGTGTCTATTGTTTCTGGTTTATCAGCATAAACCAATGACTTGACATAACCCCAAAGAAAATAATCCAGTGGAGTTATGTCGCATGATCTTAGAGGCCAATTAATTAGACCATTTCTCGAAATAATGTTATCGCCATATCTTTCTTTCAATAAATCAATTATTACAGTAGCAGCATCTTGTTGGAACCAGTACACTTTTGGGTCGCTACCATTCAAATTTTGAAACAAATAATCATTGATCATCGATCTGTAACGAGCACCATTCACTGTAACATTAGCTCCAGCATCGTTTTTACAGAAATATGGACCGATGATGCCTCAAGCGTGTAAAGCACACCATAAACTGCATTTTTCAGGATGCAATGGAACCTGCAGAACTTCTTGAGGATTGTTTTCATTCCATACGCGGCAATTTTGCTCTGGTTTACACAGCCGTTCAACCAGAAATCAGCTACATCACTAAACACAATTTTACGATAAAAAAGTAAATCAACTTCAAGCTGTTCTAGGGCCCAATCAGTAAACAAACGACGCTTATAATGGGCAAGTGGCTTTAGTTCTTGAACCAGTTGGATCTTGTATGGGTGTAGACCAAGATCTTTACGCAAAATTTTCCATGTGGTGGATGCACAGAGTCCAACTTGTTGTAAACGTCGACGAAAAGAAAAATCTAAATCATCATTAACACTATGACTTACAGCAGCCATGTTTTCTTCTGTACGTACAGTTATTTGTCTTGTTGTTGCATCGAGTAGAGAAAATGTTGTCCGAAATCTATCGATAATTCGACGAATAAGCTGCTCTGATGGACGATTATGTAAACCATAAATTTCACGAAGTGCTTTAGAAGTTTGTAGAATAGAACACTGATTTTGAAAATAAATTTCAACAATTTGTAAACGTTTTTGAGGCGCGAGTCTCCATGATAATTTGTCGATGCTTACTGAACAGAAATATCAAAACAAAATGGCTTCTACCTTCTGTCAAATCACAGTTATCCCTATCGAAAGTTTTATCACTGTAAAAAAAAACACCCGATACATTTAAACTTTGAAATTTCATAGCATACGAATACCTAGCTTTCAAGTTTCACCGACATAGGATTTATATTCTCCAATGCACTCAAAAATGTTATCGGCCGCTAGAATTTTGTGTTACGCTGAAAATTTAAAATATTAATAAGTATATTCCAAACTACAATCGTTAAATTTCGGCAGCTTCTAAAATTTTAACAAAAACTCTGACATTTTTTAACAAAAGTTTGACATTTTAATATATATAAAAATCGATTCTTCAAATATACAGAGAAATACATTCTGAAATGCACGGCCCCTAAAATTTTACCTGAAAATAATACATTCAAGCTTTGAAACAAGCTCTCGAAAATTTTAACGGCAGGTAAAATTTTATGTGTTGACAAACCGTAAGAAGTTTAAAATTTTTGGGAGCCTCAATAATTTTAAAAAATACACTAAAATTTTGAAATTTTAATGCATACAAATATCGATTCTTGCAATATACGGACATTTACGTACATCTGAAATGCGCTGGTTCAATTTTAACGGTCCCTTAAAATAGGGCATAGGATTTTATTCTGAAATACACACCAAAGTTTCAAGGGCAAGTAAAATTTTATGTGTTAAGAATACGCTAAAAATTTAAAATTTTTAGGCATTCGAATCATGACCACTCAAAATTTTGCGACTAAGGAGTCTGAAATTAAATTTTAACGAGCGCTTAAAGTTTGTCTGTTAACAATACGCTAGAAGTTTAAAATATTAAGGCACTAAAATCTCTACCATTCTAACTTCATGGACAAGGAAATAAATTCTGGAATACACACGTTCAATTTCAGCAGACTCTAAAATTACATCTTTTAAAAATACGTTAAGTTTGAAATTATAGTTCATACCAATATTGATCGTTTACAATTTACATACCAATAAGCTAAACGTTTGACATTTTAATATACATTCTGTCAAGAAAGTACCGGGAATTATCGATTTAAATCTGGCGGGCAATGAGACAGGTAAAAATTTTTTTCCTAGGTTGGTACCACTGTCCTTAATTACTATGCCAAGCTTGAGCGGGATCTGTCAACTAGTGTGTTTGCAACAGCTGATTAAGTCAGTCGATGTCATAGTGCGTGCCGATTTTTACTATGGGTGATTACGTTGAGCAAAGAATTTGTTTAAAGTTTTGTGTTGCAAATGAATTTTCGTGTGCCGATGCATTGAAAATGTTGCAAAAGGCCTTTGGTGATAATGCTCTATCGAAAACTCGTGCATATCAGTGGTACAGAGCCTTCAAGGACGGTCGTGAAGTGGTCGAAGATAACGTCGATAAAATTAAGGAAAGGGTGCTGGAAAACCGTCGATTCTACATTCGCGACAACGCATTATAACTGGTGATGAGACCTGGGTCTACGAGTACGATATGCAAACAAGCCAGCAATCATCGGAATGGGTGGCAAAAAATGAGCCGAAACCGAAAAAACCACGCCAAAGCCGCTCGAAAATGAAGGTGATGCTCATTGTTTTCTTCGATATCCGTGGCGTGGTGCACTACGAATTCGTTCCAAAGGGTCAGACGGTAAACAAGGAGTATTACCTAGGCGTTTGCGTGAGCGTATCCGTAAGAAGCGGCCAAATTTGTGGGCGAACAACTCATGGATTTTGCATGACGATAACGCGCCTTCTCACCGGGCTACGATTGTGACTGACTTTCTCGCCAAAAACTCAACAAAGGTGCTTCAGCAACCACCGTATTCGCCGGATTTGGCTCCGTGCGACTTTTTCCTCTTCCCAAAACTAAAATTGCCCCTTCGTGGCACCCGTTTTGAGTCGATTGAAGCCATAAAACAAAATTCGGCGCGAGAGCTAAAGTCCATCCCGGAAAGCGCCTATAAAAAATGTTTCGATAATTGGAAGTGCCGTTGGCATAGATGTATTGGAGCAAATGGAGCCTATTTTGAAGGCGACCCAATAAATTTTGACGATTAAATGTAAAAATGTTGTTTTAATTGAAAATTCCCGGTACTTTCTTGACAGAGTAGTATATGTATAAATATCGATTCTTCAAATAAACAGACAGAGAAGTACATTCTGAAATGTACTGGTTAAATTTTAATGGTCCCTAAGATTTTACCTGAAAAAAATACATTCAAGCTCTGAAATAAGGCTTAGGATTCTATTCTGAAATGTACTCGAAAATTTTTGAAACAGGTAAAAAAATTTTTGCGTTGACGATACGCTAAAAGTTTAAAATTTGCAGGAATTCAAATATTAACCATTCAAAATTTAACCCAAAGGAGTAGATCCTGAAATTAAATTTTAACGAGCACTTAAAGTGTGTCTGTTAACAATAAGCTAGAAGTTTGAAATATTAAGGCAATAAAATCTCGATCATCCAAAATTCATGGACAGAGAAATATATTCTGGAATACACATGTTCAATTTTAACATACTCTAAAATTTCATCTTTTAAGAATACGTTAAATCTAAAATTTTAGTTCATACGAATATCGATCGTTTATAATTTACATACCAATGAGTCTATTCTAAAGTACATTCGTTTTAGCAGCCTTTAAAATTTTAACAACAATACGCTGAAATTTTGAAATTTTAATGCATATAAATATCGATTCTTCAAATATACGGACTGAAATGCATAGGTGTAATTTTAATGGTTCCAAA
The DNA here is from genome assembly GCA_034642435.1 of Megalocaria dilatata. NCBI lineage: Eukaryota > Metazoa > Arthropoda > Insecta > Coleoptera > Coccinellidae > Megalocaria > Megalocaria dilatata. The sequence continues at coordinate 27,710,331 of CM067859.1, forward strand.
GATTTTACTTGAAAATAATTGAAGATTTTAAAACAAGACATAGGATTCTATTCAACGAAGTTGATATTTGATACTATATTGATACTTCTAAATCTCCTGTGAAGATTCCCCAGAAGCTTTAGTGTGGCCGAAAAAGACACTATTACCCAGAAAGATGTTTGTGGAAAAAAAAGTATTTAATCACCAGTTATTGTAAAGAATAGAGAAATTGCGAATATAAACTCAATGACTCATTTTAGCTTCTCGAGTAGGTGAAATTTCTCACCGGAAGCGTTGTTTTCACCATATCCATTTCAGTCTACAAATTTTGTCAAGCGACTGAATAGTTTAACTAGGACGATAGGTTCAGCATAAAAATGTCATAGAAAGATATGAATACTTAACTGATGATTGAATCTGTCATTTCCAAATGTTGATTGTATTTTATTTCAGTTGTAGTTATCTGATAACAGAACAAAATGACTTTTTGCTTTATCACATTATGTATTTTTAAATAATGACTTAACAACATTGTTTTAATTCAAAGAATATGGGAATTAGATAATATAGTCCATCTAGAAAGTATCCGGAAGAAACAAAGCTCAATTGTAATTATGTAGAAAATATTTATAATTTTTGAATTAGAAAATTATAACAAAATATTCATCTTACCTACTTATACAACCTCCATTTAACTGTAACACTTGACTAAACGTCCACCTCCATAATTTTCGGTGATGGTAGCTCAGGACTGTAAAACTGACTGAATTAAATCATCTTTATTATTTTGGCGCTGCCCGTTCAATTTCAATCTTCATTAGTCCCCATATGTTTTCAATGGGACTAAGATCTGGTGAAGCTACTGGCCATGAAATGGTTGTTACTTGGTGTTCTTGCATCCAAGCTTGAGTATAGGTCGAAGTATGGCATCTTGCATTATCCTGCTGAAAACGCCACCACTTTGGATATAAAGCATGCGCCGTTTCAAGGAGAAAATCGTTTAGAATGCCACAATACTTTTTACTTTTAATGGTACCATCAACTATACAGAGAGGCGTAGCACTACGCTGAGATATTGCTCCCCAAACCATTATTTCAGTGAGAAATTTGGAAATTTGAACGGTAACTGGTTGTTTTGATAGGATTTCTAAGTGATTTCCACCAAGTTGGGAACAACTTTCATCAGATATAAAGACATTATTAAAATTATCTTCTTGAAAACGTTGACAAAATTTTATCCTTAGTTCCTTTCGTAAAGGTGTCATTTTTTTCGGTTTCCTTGATAGGTTGCCCTGTCTTTTCAGTGACATACGGACGGTTTCTGGACATACTTTTATATTTCGTTGATTTCCAAATCTGTTAGCGAATTTGCGAAACCCCAGGCGCGGATTGTGTCGGCCTAAGGCCAATAAAGCGTTTAAATTGTTTCCTTTAATCTTACGCGGTCTTCCTTAAACGGTTCTATGCCTCATATCCATGCCTTTTTTATCCTCTTTATTGTCTCATATACAGCACTTTTTCCCAATTCAGACAATTGCACTAATTTTTCAACGTTTCGAAAACCTTTTCTATAAAAATATTCTACCTGTTTTCTTTTTCATAGTTGCGACATTATTTCATAAACTGTATACCTGTTTGCAATCAGCAATATTTGACAAATATTGTTACCATGTATCTACGGCCTTAGCCGACTATCTGCACAACCTATTTTGTACATTACTTCTGTCTTAGATTGTTACAAAAAAGAAGTATATTGAAATTATGAAAAATAATAAATTCCGGATACTTTCTAGACGAATCATAAATACAAACATTTGTGAGACAGTATTTATTATTGACTATAAGTGTTAAACGACGATATTTTCGGACATTAATATTATATCTAATCCACATCGTATGGTTGGACAAAGACCATTAGGATCGTATGTTATAATCTACGAGTTGAAGACAATGCCAAACGTATAATGAAGATAATAGTTATGGAACGGTAATAAGCAAGACCAAACGTTTATCAAATAACTTTCACTGGCAACGGCATTCCAGCCATAGCCTTCTTCGACCATCATGCATACTCCCGATGGTCGCCACGATCATCAATGAAAATATTCTAGATTCAAATGCATATGAGTCAGACTTTTCTTTCGCTGCCATTGGCGCTTTTATTCACCAGGTCGTGTGAGTAAAATTTGTTCCTCGAGAAGTACAAGAAAATATCAATGGAAAGTATTTAATGAAGCGTAAAAAAATATATCGGGTGTTTTTTTAAAGTGATACAACTTTCGATAGGCATAACTGTGATTTGACAGAAGGTAGAAGCCATGATGTTTTGACATTTCTGTTCAGTAAGCATTGACAAATTATCATGAAAAGACTCACGCCGCAACAACGTTTCCAAATTGTTGAAATTTATTTTCGAAATAAGTGTTCCATTTGCCAATTTTATAGAGCACTTCGTGAAATTTATGTTTTACATAATCGTCCATCAGAGCAGCTTATTCTTCGAACTATCGATAGATTTCGGACAACATTTTCTCTACTCGATGCAACAACAACAACAAGACAAAGAACTGTACGTACAGAAGAAAATACCGCTGCTGTAAGTCATAGTGTTAATGATGAACCAGATTTGTCTTTTCGTCGACGTTCACAACAAGACTGTGCATCCACCACATGGAAAATTTTGCGTGAAGATCTTGGTCTACACCCATACAAGATCCAACTGGTTCAAGAACTAAAGCCACTTGCCCATTATAAGCGTCGTTTGCTTGCTGATTGGGCTCTAGAACAGCTTGAAGTTGATCCACTTTTTTATCGTAAAATTGTGTTTAGTGATGAAGCTCATTTCTGGTTGAACGGCTATGTAAACAAGCAAAATTGCCGTATATGGAGTGAAAACAATCCTCAAGAAATTCTGCACGTTCCATTGCATCCTGAAAAATGCACTGTATGGTGTACTTTACACGCTGGAGGCATCATCGATCCATTTTTCTTTAAAAACGATGCTGGAGCTAATATTACAGTGAATGGTGCTCGTTACAGATCGATGATCAATGGTGATTTGTTTCAAAATTTGAACGGTATCGACCCAGAAGTGTTTTGGTTTCAACAAGAGGGTGCTACACCTCATGTTGCTACCGTAACAATTGATTTATTGAAAGAAACATTTGGCGATAACATTATTGCGAGAAATCGTCCAATTAATTGGCCTCCAAGATCATGCGACATAACTCCACTGGATTACTTTCTTTGGGGTTATGTCAAGTCATTGGTTTATGCCGATAAACCAGAAAAAATAGAGGCTTTGAAAGCCAACATAACTCGTGTTATCGATTGAATAAGGACTGAATTACTCGAAAAAGTGGTCCAAAATTGGTCTGGTCGAATGCGGTTCCTCAGAGCTAGTCGTGGTGAACATATTTATCAAGAATTTAATTAAATTAAACAAATACCAACTAATAACGGTTATTAGTTATCAATAATGAGCGGTATGATAATCAGAATACAATATAAAAATGCTATTTACGATACATATTCTAAGCTAATAACCTAAAAAATATTAAATTCCCTCACTTGCTATGGTAAACCATCTCTACGAACATGGGATACGTAGGGTTTTGATATTCAAAAATTCACTACATTCTAAATTTGTTGATAGAAAGACATATGGTTTTAGTCGGGTGAGATATATTTGTATTAAATACTTCTATTTTTTTTATACGAAGTTGGACTGACGAGCTATCGATGTAGTAATGCCAAATGGCCTTTTTGAAGATTGCATTTTTTTGGAATATTTTTGAAGAAAATTTTTTGAAGAGAGTTATTCTTGAAGAAATTATTGAGGTTATGTTGTGCATTTTTGGAAAGGAATTTGGTTTTCATAATACATTAAAACGAAAAAAAAATTTGTATCCTTCAAGTATTTATTTAATATTTTTATTTAAAAATTTATATTTTTTTGTAATCTTTCATTTCTTTTGATGCTATAAAATGAGTGTTAATCCCACATGTTTACTAAATTGAAACTGCGTATTCTGAGACGTTTATTTAATTTAATTTCAAAAAATTTTCGTAAAATTAAAATTTATAGTGAGGTTAGCCGAATAAATCTGTATGATATTCAAGATATTTTATTGTATCGTTCTCTCAAAACAGAAACCATTTAAATATTGTATGTTACGAAATTTTAGAGCAGTTGTTTACATGCATTCGAAGAAGTTACTATATGAGGCAATTCACAATAATAAATAGAAATTAACATCTATGTGTATTATTTAATTAGTTCCAAAACAACTCATCAAATCAAAATCAAATTTGGTACTTAGGTGTATGATGAAATTTCACGAGTATCGGCGAATTATTCCCATTTGAAATTTTTTTCAAATTTTTTCGGAAGTATATATCCGATCGAGTTCAAATTACACTTAGATGTGAAATAACGACACGAAGGCTCATGCATTATTTCGTGAGTATAAATTACGAGAAGATCGAAGAGAAAAAGAGAGCCTTTCAACTTTTTATTCTACATTTTCATGTCTCTTCCTGAGATCAGTTTTAAAATTGCAAGAAACGTCTTTGACTTTCGCATGACAGAACACATAATTCTGCGTTTTCGTAATCAGAAGTTCACAGACTACAAATTTTCAGGTTATTTTGAGTTAATCATGTAAAAATAATTATTCCATTTCGTTGTTTTCATGGAACAAAATCACAGATAATATGTTTTTCATAAAATCATTGCAATAACGCTTCGATGGAAAGGAAGCGAATGAAACCACGAGATTTAATCGAAGCGCCATCATGCTCTGAGAATCTCATAAAATCGGAAGAAGAGGTCAACATTTGAAAGTATTGTTTCATATCCTTTCAAGTATTAAATTAAAATGAGAAGTCCACAAAAACTACCGTTAATTCATTTCCACGATTATAACTTAATTCTTCCTCCTCATTGTTATTTTACTCGGTTTGTTGTTTTCAGAAGATGTTGAATTTATCTGAGGAACAATACCAAGGCGAATAAATATTTCCGTTTGTTCTTAGAAGATCTCAAATGGGGAAATTTGTGTATATAAAGATATACAGGGTTTTTTTAAAGTGCCATCAGCCATCAACGTCTTCAATTCAACTTAGTATTGTTAAAGTACAGTGCCTGCTCACTTTAGTAGACTCACATAAGAAATATTAGATTTTTGGGTTTCAAGGTACTGTAAGCCTTATTAATCATGTGTTAATAGCATTAAAATAGAGCTTTTACTTTTCTACATATTTTTTATTGAAAAACATTTAATATGTAGGCAAAGTCATCTCGTCGAATCATATCAGAACATTTTTAAATTCCACTCATGACAGATAATTATATGTTTTGTATAATACAAATTATGCGCGGAATTTCAGCGCCAGGAATTGATGATATTTTGGCGAAATACCTCAAGATGATCATGTGAATTCTACCATTTAGTGTATTGGCATGTGAGCGTAGTTCTTTTACCGAATGACTAGTTAGCAGTCTCCACAAACTGTTCCAGGAGACAGAAAGTGTGATAAGGGTTACGCCTTATCATTGCGCATGGCAAGAACCACTCCGAAGAGCTGAACCCACCAGCTTTCAGTTTTGGCTTCAGTTAGAGATCTTACAACCGTATGACTGATACCAGGGAAGCACTATCCAACCTCTACTGGCTCTGCAGTGTCAATACCCGAATTGTTTCGGATGCAATCACACGCTGAATGAGCTTTTTATCCAGTCATCCGAACGCAGTCCCATGGACTCAAGATTGATGCCTCAATTGATCCTGGTACGAGCACCGTCAATCCGACCTGTACGTCAAGACCCACGAACCCTTGTGAAGACTTTCAGTTGATCCTGGTTTCAAGCACTAACGGACTAGTCGTATCGTGGAGATCCACAAACCCCAGAAACGTCTCGCAATCGAACCAGGTTCAGGATGAGGCCGGTTGAACCGTCAAGTTCCGGTAAACTGCGGACTTTCAACCACTGCCCCCTCTAGTCCAACACCAATTGAATGCCAGGTCGTGCGAATACTTCCTGAGGGCCCCACCCTCCCGAAGTAACGCAGTATGCTACATAACGCACTTGGCCATTGGACAGAAAAAATCCAGAGATTTACTGCGACGGACTTCCTTGTCCCCAGCGCGACAAGCTATAATGCCATGGGGGGCGACCTCAAGATAAGCATTTCGAAAATATGTGGTCGCGCTGGGGGGTTTTGTAAGTACATGTAGACCAATCAATTATGGTGTTATTCAGGGTTTCGCACTCAGACCGCTGCTCTTTCTGGTGAAAATAAACCGAATTCGGCACCTACATTTACCAGCTTTTTACGAATGATGCTGTTGTTGTAGAAGGCAAAAACTGGCATGATTTCTTCATTGAGACTGACCTCGCTTTGAATCTCATTAATAACTGGCTTAAAGTAACACTTCAACATTTAATATCAGAAAATCTAAATACATAATTGTTTCGAGCTCGATAAATTCTAACCTTCTGGACCATATGTATCTGTAGATCCACACGAACCTAAGCTGTGAAGGGCCCTGTTCATGTAGTTTTCTTCAGCGCATGACAGAGTATAAGTACCTAGGAGTCATCATTGACGACTCTTAGAGCTAGGAACGGCATATCAGCGAGGTGCCCAGCAAACTCATAATGATGGGTGTTGTATATTAAACATGTCAAAACTGTATATTATACCCAGGTGCAGTAAATTCTCTAATATGGCATTCATGTTTGGGGCGTAGCCTTTCATGCTGATATCGAAAAACTACTTGTCCTGCAGAGGATAACTATAAAAATTATGTTTCGAAGACCTCGGCGTTTTCCAACTCTGCGACTTCTCAGCAGCATCAAGCTATTCATCCTAAAACAACTCCTAGCGAAGAAATTACTTATGTTATACCATAAGCCTGGGAATAGTTCCTTCAGTTGGAATGCACACCTAGATAAAGTGTGTCATAAAGCCAGAATGGCTTCCTGGACTCGCAGGCGGATCTGTGGTAAAACCTGGGGTCTAAAGCCTAGGCATGTACTGACTATACACTATGGTAATTAGACCACGGATAGTGTATGGCGCTATAAAGCGTGGTGGAAGAAAGGCCAACAAACGGTTGGCGAACATAAGCTCACCCCACTACAGAGACAGGCTTACCTTGCAAATACAGGTGCGTTTTGCACCACACCCATGGCAGCCATGGAGGTCCTACTAAATCTACCACCCTTGCACCTACTCGTGCAGAGGAAGGCGGATTGGATCGCATACAAACTATATCAACTGGTGATTGATAGGCCAGAGACAATAGTGATGGGAGGCTCAGGACTGCAGGATGAGCTTTTAACGAACAGTACCCTATCGATGCCCTCGGATCTAATGTCAGAAGTCACGAGCCAAGAACGAAATTTCAATGTAATCGTCCCCAGCCGGGACGAATGGACCCAGCATGTTGAGGTTCTATTGAGAACCGACCTTGGCTTGTGCACAGACGGCTCGCGAACGACGAATGGAACAGGAGCGGGAGTCTATGGGAGCCAACCGCATACTCTATTATTTCATCTCAAACATTGATTATTTCCTTTTACGCGCTCTTTTTAGGGAACAGCGTGCGTTCGTTTTGTACTAATGTTGGTCATTTTCGTATTTTGAGCCGAATGAAGCCTGATGAAGACTCCGAAGTCAAAAGTGACCCTGTCCATCCGTAAACTTTCGAACAGAAAGAACTGGAAACTTGAAACCTTCAGGGTAAGCTTGTAGCTTAGATGTCTAGGTTGATTTAGTTATAAGGTAAAATCGTTCTAATGGTTCCGCCGTTACTCACATTTGAAATTTTTTCCCAATACTTTCGAAACTACAGATCTGATCGATCTGAAATTAAGTAGAATAATGATGCACATGTTCGTGCAAAATGCTTTGAGGATCTTATGATTAGAAGATGAAAAGAGCAGGGCAGAGCAGCGTTGAGCCCTACCAAAACTACAGCAACCGTTACGATCGAGTTTAAATTCAGCATTTTAGATGTGAAGTAAGGACAAGAAGACTAATGCAAATATTCGCGAGGATCGTATAATAAGAAAATCCAAAAAAATATATAGTCTATCTAGAAAGTATCCGGAAATTATTATTTTTCATAATTGTAATATACTTCTTTCTTGCAACATTCTAAGACAAGAGAAATGTACAAAATAACTTGTGCAGATAGTTGGCTATGGCCGAAGTTGCATGGCAACAATATTTGTCAAATATTATCGATTGTCAACAGGTATAAAATTTATGAAATTATGTCGCAACTAGAAAAAAGAAAACAGGCAGAATATTTGTATAGGAAAGGTTTTCGAAACGTTAAAAAATTAGTGCAATTAACTGAACTGGGAAAAAGTGCTGTATATGAGACAATAAAGAGGATGAAAAATGGCATGGATATGAGGCATAGATTAGTTTCAGGAATACCGCGTAAGATTAAAGGAAACAATTTGAACGCTCTATGGGCCTTAGGACGACACAATCCGCGCCTGGGCTTTCGCAAATTGGCTAACAGATTTGGAAATCAACGAAATATAAAAGTATGTCCAGGAACCGTCCGTATGTCTTTGAAAAGACAAAGCTACATATCAAGGAAACCAAAAAAAATCTCTATAATGACATCTTTACAAAAGGAACGAAGAATTTTGTCAACATTTTCAGGAAGATAATTTTAATAATGTCTGATGAAAGTTGGAAGATGAAATAATATCTGATGAAAGTTGTTCCCAACTTGGTGGAAATCACTTAGAAATCCTATCAAAACAACCAGTTACCGTTCAAATTTCTCACTAAAATAATGGTTTGGGAAGCAATATCTCAGTGCTACGCCTCTCTGTATAGTTGATGGTACCATTAAAAGTGAAAAGTATTGAGACATTCTAAACGATTTTCTCCTTGAAACGGCGCATGCTTTATATCCAGAGGGGTAGCGTTTTCAGCAGGATAATGCAAGGTACCATATTTCGACCTATACTCAAGCTTGGATGCAAGAACACCAAGTGACAACCATTTCATGGCCAGCAGCTTCACCAGATCTTAGTCCCATTGTAAACATATGGGGACTAATGAAGATTGAAGTTGAACGAGCAGTGCCACGAAATAAAGATGATTTAATTCAGTCAGTTTTACAGTCACCGAAAATTATGGAGATGATCTAGTTTCTGGTATACCACGACGTTTAGTCAAGTGTTTACAGTTAAATGGAGGTTGTTCAAGTAAATAAGATGAATATTTTGTTATAATTTTGGGAAATTTCGTCTTGATATGAATTAACTAATTGAACTCACCATTTTTAATGATTATCAAAGATGTTTCTATTTGCGGTTTCAGTAAACAAATATCAGGAATCAATTTAAATTCGTTACAATATAATATCATTGATGTGATGAATCTCTGAATCCGATCCTGTCCCATTGTCAGTTAACGGTCCTTGCAGAAGGAGTGACGCCCATATGTGCTGACCGAGTTTAACGCTTCATGATGTCCATTTGGTCGATTCTGCACTTGATTTTCTACTTTCTCCTCTGCTCATAATAATGATATCGATTTTATTCAAGAGTAAGTAGCCAGCAGTGTTGCACTTTTCGTTTTTAACAGCTATGACGTCAGAAACGGGATCAAATGTACTCAAAGCGCATCTGGTGCACATCAAACTGTTATTTGGAGATTCCCTGGTAAAATGTCTTGACTAAATCAGCTGTGTGAATACGATGTTCGATTAATGAGATGTTACCAACTTACTTGCCGACATTGACGAAAGAGATACAATGTGGTTTAAATTTTCACACATAGTGACAGCCTTTTCAGTTGTTTACATGCATAAGAAAGTTTATGCTTTCTTATCATATTCAAAATTAAGTAAATTGCACCTTCAAAGAAAAGTGTGATTGCCTTGTATTTGAAAGGAAGATCACATATATCCATTGTTCGTGAGTGGCAGCATTTGAGAGAGCAATGTGCATTCCATTTCATATCTTTATAAATCATTAGAGGCAACATGACAGTTTGGTGCTACATTCAGGAAGTAATTGGACCATATGTTATTCCATACCTTCACACCTACCAAAACGCTTCAAGGAGTTAACACCAAGCTACATGTAGCTAGGGAAATGATAGTTTAGCTTGTTATCCAAGATTGCCTAATCTTTCATTGAATATGTCTGGGGACATGATTGGACAGACCTCATCAGATACGAGACTAGGCATATTAATGAGTGACTAAGAATTCGCGGGTGGTCGACAAACTACTGAACCAGTTTTTCCAGTAAGTTGTCGAATGAAGCCCAAATTCTAATAATCCACTGAATTAAGAGGCACTGAACATGTGTAGCAAATATTAATTAACTATTAAAATCGGATAAGTTTATATGGACGTTGCTTTTGTTGGCAAACAATATTTATTGCAATTAAATGCGAAATATTTCACCAAACACTAGTCAAAAGGTAAGCGAAAATTTCCAATTCGGGTAACAGCACTGTATGATTATGTGTTTCACACTCAGTTCTTCATTACTGGAGTTTTCTTTCTTCCGAAAATACTGATGGATAAGCCTGATGTAGCCAATCCTGAGTCGGGTCAGAATTGTCTGAAATTTACGTTCTAGTGGTGTGTAACTCTGAAGGCCCAAGATGGGGTTTATTGTACTGAGGTTGCTACCTTTCCTTCCATCTGTTCATTTTATATCCAGATGCAGTGGACAAAATCTTCATGTGACACTCTTTGAATTGCTTGACTGAGAGGGTATGAACTGATCTCCCTTGCTATAGTGTCAGAGCAACTACACTTGTGCTCATTCCAGAAAGTTTCTCTATTTCAGATTTAATGCCATGAAGGAGGATATTACTGGGGTTAACATATTTAAGACCTCATACATCACTCAATGGGTCCGTGAAGATGACGGCATCTTTTCCACAGTCATTACAGTGGACGAGAACACTGAGTGGTAGAATCTTCTGGCTATGAATTGGTTGATTTTATATTTTTGAAATTCTGAAATTTGAATTTACGGGAATGTTCTGAATGACATCGAAAGATTCCAAAAGTGATTCTCTCACTTCGGAGTAAATTATTGATAGATAATCCAATTTAGATCTTATTAATGATCTATAAATTCGTAATAAGTTGGTACAGTAAGAATCCAATTACGATTGGCTAATACTTTCATTAGGTTCAAACCTTTTCGGCAGGATTTCTTTGGGTTGCATTTTAGTTTCCTGTCCAGAGTAACACTAAGAAATTCAACCTCATCCATATATTCTAGTTGCTGGTCATATACTAATGTATAGCATCTTCAACAACACATTTTTTTTTTTAGAAGAACTTAAATCCCATAATCGCAGATTGTCGAGTGCATTCTGTAATTCGGAGTGAATTGTGATCATGTTTCTCCTTGATGCATGGAGAATTGATATTTCTGTACACTGGCCTTTTGAAGCCTCAAAAAATGCCATACATGACTACGAAAAAAAAGGGTCACGCTTAAATTCGAGCAATGAGGGAGGGGTCCCGTTTTCTTGAGTTCTAGTATATTGGGCCTATTTGTCAGGAAATTGAATATGAAACCAAGCATTTTTCCTTGAATTTGCAATTGCTTCAACTGGATGAGAATCTTCCGTCACCAAATACAGTCAAATGCTTGCAACGAGTTTTTTTTTGTTTGCGAATGCTTTGCGGGTATCTGATTGAAGAATTACTAGATTATCTGTGATCGAGCTCAAGAAAGCTACTCTGTTGGGGAACAAGCTGTTCATTTTCTTCATGATACATATAACCTGACGTTGAGAATATTTTAGAGAAGCTTACACATGGTACATGTAGAAGAGACTTAGGATTTGAGAGTGGTGTGTTAGGTTTTTGTATTAGTAGTATTATAGCAACTGGTACGAAATGAAGATGTTTCACAAGAAACATCTTCATCGGCACAAGTGTGGAACTGTCAATAAAGAATATTTTGCAGTTTATCAAAATTGAAACAAATTTGTAGGAAATACTATGTATTAGGAGTACAAATAAGTTTCCGCCGTTTTATTGTAGATGGCGCGGCACGGAGTTTCGGTTAGCTTTCGCAGATGATAACCGGCTTAAAAAATAGTTTGGACATTCAAGAACAACATAACCTATTAATATCATTGATTTTATATTGGTAAAATATAATTTTTATAAGTTGAAAATGTCAAAATTTGAGCCAAGCAAGCGTCATTTGCGGGAAATATTAGTTTACTTCTTTAATTTAAAGAAATCTGCTGCTGAGGCGCATCAATTGCTCGTAGAAGCATATGGTGACGGTGCTTCGAGTGAGAGAACGTGTCGAGAGTGGTTTCAAAAGTTTAAAAACGGTGATTTCGACGTAGAAGACAAAGATCGCAGTGGAAGGCCAAAAATTTACGAGGATGCAGAATTGGAGGAATTATTGGAGGAAGATTCATCTCAAACACAAAAAGAACTTGCTCTAACATTAGAAGTCACTCAGCAAGCAGTCTCACATCGTTTAAAATCTTTAGGAATCCCTACTATCCCTACTAATATTATAAATGCGAATGTAAGTTTGTTTGTTACGCTTTCACGCAAAAACTACTGAACCGATCATCATGAAACTTTGTACATATACTCTTGAAGGTATTAGAAGTAACATAGGGTACTTTATATTTAAAAAAAAAAAAATTTTTTACGAAAGATAAAACAATTGTTTGTCAAAAAATCGTCAAATTTAGCTACTTCAGTAATGAAGTTTTACTATTATTATACCCTTACCCTTTATCTTTCATACTTATTTAATGACTCCACTGCGGGCGAAGCCGCGGGTAAAAAGCTAGTTATTCATAAACAAGGAAATTGGGTTCCGTACGAATTAAAGCCGAGAGATATTGAACGCCGATTATGCTTAAGTGAAATGCTGCTAGCTAGACATAAAAAAAGGGTTTTTTACATCGTATCGTAACTGGTGATGAGAAGTGGAAACATTATGACAATCCAAAAAAAAAGAAAATCATGGGGATTACCTGGCCACGCGTCAACATCAACAGCAAAACCGAATATTCACGGAAAAAAACTTATGCTGTGTATTTGGTGGGATCAGCTAGATGTAGTGCATTATGAGATGCTTAATCCGAGCGAAACAATTACTGGAGCCCTCTATCGAACACAATTGATGAGATTGAGCCGAGCTCTGAAGGAAAAATGCCCTCAATACTATTCTAGACACAAAAAATTATTCTTCTGCATGACAATGCTCGTCTACATGTTGCGGCTCCCGTGAAAAAGTACTTGTAAACACTTGGTTGGGAAGTGTTACCCCACCCGCCGTATTCACCAGACATTGCACCGTCCGATTATCACCTGTTCCGGTCCATGGCACATGCTCTGACGGCGCAGCGGTTCACATCTTATGAGGATACCAAAAATTGGATTGATTCGTGGATAGCCTCAAAAGACAAGGAGTTCTTCAGACATGGGATTCGAATGCTGCCTGAGAGATGGGAAAAAGTGGTTGCAAGTGATGGGCAATATTTTAAATTTTATATTACCGTTCTTCTATAATAAATATTTAATTTGTGTTAAAAAACGGCGGAAGCTTATTTGTACTCTTAATAACACAAAATTCAAAGCTCACACACTTTTTGTGACTGTCGATTTAAGGTTTTACCCCATTTTCAGACAACTGAAAACAAACGGTACAGAATATTTAAGCTGGTTCAGGTACAGGTACAAAAGAATAATAACGAGAATGTTAGTGTTATACAATGTTGGCACAGTAAAGATAAGTGGTCAACAGATGTTATTGATTTTCCTCTCTTTAATGTCCCTAGCATCACAAACAAAATAACAAGCGTGGGATTTGAACCCACAACTTGGTGCAAGCCAAGCCAAGTCACAGATGGTATTTAAAAACATGCATATTTAATATTTCAGATTTACATAGATTCGTGCTATCATTTATTATATTTAGATTGTTTTTATCATAGATGGATCTGAAATTTTCAACACATTCCAAATAGTTAAGCTTCCTGTCTTTTTATTCTATGGGTAAAATTTTTGGATGCTACCAATCATCAGATAGCTCTAATATTTAGATTTAAGGACCATAACAAGATCAGAGACTTAAACGTCCAGGAGAAATCTGAACAAAAAAACACTGTCAGATATGCTCGTAAGTGTGCCTGATAATAAGTTTGAAATAAAAAACCGAATTTTATTTAAGGGTTATAAACAGATATGTCGCAAGTCAACGAAGCATCATCCTTAAAAGGTTCCATTGGATGAATCGACTCAAAAACCGATTACATTCTTATTTAAATAATTATATGAATTATGAAATGTTTCATTTTATGATAATGTATGCAACATATATACGTAATTGTTTAATTGAATCAGTCTTTACTTGATGAAAATCCATATTAAATAAGGTTATTCTGATTTTCAGAAATTTTTATTATTATACAACAATTATTTCGCTAAAACAGTAGCATCTTAGATGGTATCTTATATTTTTGAATAACTAAATTTGTTTTCGAAATCGCCTTCTATTTATATAAGAGTAGGTACAAACATTTTTTATTGAGTACTAAAACCCAAAAAAAAGGGTCACTGGAAATTGATCTGTATATATTTAACAGAGGGTGAGCTATTTATGTCTAATTATTCGTTAAGTACTATTCAGATTTTGTTGTATTTATTTCACTATTTGTTGTTTTTATTTAACTATAACAGGTTTAAGGCATAACTTTCACTTTCTATATGAAAAATTTCAAAACTATGGTTGAAAGTTTGTACTGTTTCTAACAAATGGTTCGAATATGTGGAATTACTTTTGTTATTGAGGAAACTCTTCAAATGTTCAAGAATTCTATGTCAAAAAGTTCTTCCAGTCTGTCCTATGTCCTTTTTGGCAATTACCGCAGGTTTACTCATAAACTTTATCATCTTTATGTCAAATCATATTTATTTTTGAAGTATGTAGCAATTTTCTGAGAAATATTATACCTTTAGTATATTTTAAGGAAATGTATTTGAAATTTTATATTAGGATATACCATATTTAAAGCTAGTTTATTATTTTTATTCATCAATAATTTATCTATCAGTGTAGGATTATAGTCATTAGCTATTTGTTTAATCATGTTGAGTTCAAAAATATAATTTTCTCGATTCATGGGGATATCAACTAATCTGTTGATCATATAGTCAAATACTGATAATTTTTGGTTCATAGGATGACTTGATTTATAGTGTATAATAGCATCAGTATATGTTGGTTTATGAAATATTGAATTTTCATGTGAATTATTGATTCTGGTTAGTGTTAAATTAAGGAAATGAATAGAGTTATTATGTTCGGTTTCCATGGTGAATAATATTGAAGGATGTATTTCGTTGATAAACAAAAAGAATTTTTTAATAGTCTGTCTGTACCTGTGAAGCAACAGAAAATATCGTTTACATATCTCTTCCATTATAAAAAATATTTCTTAATGGAATTTTGGTGAATTTTAGATTCAATAGTGTTCATGAATATTTCGGCTAATAAAGTACTTAAGGATTTTCCATAATCAAACCTTTTTCGGATTTATATTATATATTTTATTTTTAAAATGAAAATAATTTTGTTTAGTGCAAATTTTTAGGCATTCTAAAATATCTTGTTTGATAATTGTATTACATCTGTTTTTGATTAGTAAATTTTCTACTAGTTCAATTGTTTCATTAGGTGGAATACTCGGAAATAAATTTTGAACATCAAATGAACTGAATTTAGCATTATGTGGTAGGCGGACATTTTTTAATGGAATATTTAGATTGGAATTTAGTTTGTTTAAAATAATCTGAATTAGTTCTTTAGAAAGTTTTGATGAAGGTACACTAATGAACTGAACAACTGGTTTAATAGGGGTGGTACAGAGCCTTCAAGGACGGTCGTGAAGTGGTCGCCCATCGACGGCTTCGATCGAAGATAACGTCGATAAAATTAAGGAAAGGGTGCTGGAAAACCGTCGTACCAGCTTAAGAGAGATAGCACATGATATTAAGATATCCCACGAGTCCGCACGTACGATTTTGATTGATATTTTGGGCATGAGAAAGGTGGCCGCACGACTCGTACCGAAAGACCTGAATTTTCTTCAAAAACGTCATCGCGAACAGGTTGCTTCAGACATGCTGAATCGCTGTAATTCCGATTCTACATTCATGGAACGCATTATAACTGGTGATGAGACCTGGGTCTACGAGTACGATATGCAAACAAGCCAGCAATCATCGGAATGGGTGGCAAAAAATGAGCCGAAACCGAAAAAACCACGCCAAAGCCGCTCGAAAATGAAGGTGATGCTCATTGTTTTCTTCGATATCCGTGACGTGGTGCACTACGAATTCGTTCCAGAGGGTCAGACGGTAAACAAGGAGTATTACCTAGGCGTTATGAAACGTTTGCGTGAGCGTATCCGTAAGAAGCGGCCAAATTTGTGGGCGAACAACTCATGGATTTTGCATGACGATAACGCGCCTTCTCACCGAGCTACGATTGTGACTGACTTTCTCGCCAAAAACTCAACAAACGTGCTTCAGCAACCACCGTATTCGCCGGATTTGGCTCCCTGCGACTTTTTCCTCTTCCCAAAACTAAAATTGCCCCTTCGTGGCACCCGTTTTGAGTCGATTGAAGCCATAAAACAAAATTCGGCGCGAGAGCTAAAGTCCATCCCGGAAAGCTCCTATAAAAAATGTTTCGATAATTGGAAGTGCCGTTGGCATAGATGTATTGCAGCAAATGGAGCCTATTTTGAAGGCGACTCAATAAATTTTGACGATTAAATGTAAAAATTTTGTTTTAATTGAAAATTCCCGGTACTTTCTTGACAGAGTAGTATATAGAATTAACACTCATTACACAGTACCAAAAGGAATAAAAGAATTCCAGGAAATAAATTATCAATTAAATAAACTGAATAAATACTTGAAGGATACAAAATTTTGTTTCATATCTTGTATTATGAAAACTAAATCCCTTTCCAAAACTGCAAAACATATCTTCAAGAACTTCTTCAAAAATAACTCACTTCAAATAAGTTCCTTCAAAAAATTCCTAAAAAATGCAGTACATTTTCAAAAAGTAATTTAGAATTCTCACAAACGATAAACTCCTCGTTCTAACTTCATATTTAAAAAAATTAAAATAATGAACAAATTCACAGAAATTACACAAAGCTTGCAAGGTATTTTATGGACTCAGTTTAGATATTTTTTGTTAATTATTATTATTATTTCACGTATAAAATAGGACTGAGGAGTTTATCGTTTGGGAGAATTCTGAATTGTTTTTTGAAGATGTACTGCATGTTTTAGAAATTCTTTGAAAGAATTTATTTAGAGTAAGTTATTCTTGAAGAAGGTCCTGAGGTTATGTTTTGCATTTTTAGAAAGGGATTTAGTTTTCATAATACTAGATACGACACAAAATTTTGTATTCAAGTATTTATTTAGTAGTTTTAATTAATAATTCATATTTCTTGGAATTCTTTTATTCCTTTTGGTACTGTGTAAAGATTGTTAATTATATATGTCTACTAAATTGAAACTGTGTTTTCTGAGGTATTCATTTAATTTAATTCTAAAAAGTTTTGAAAAAATTTTTTGTTGGAATTGAAATCTGTAGGAGGTTAACAGAATTAATCTGTTAGATATTTAAAATACTTTTCTTATTCCATTTATTTCTATGAACATTCAGAATTTTAAAGTACTTTTGGTCCACCTGTATTATTTTTGATGGCCCATTCACGAATAGGTGAATAATGATGGTCATTATACTGAAAGATAAACAATAAAGCTTGCGTGAGAAGGAAATAAATCGAAATGTGAACGACCTCAGGTGTTCTACCTTTTAAAAGTACATTTCACTATCGGCACTATGGGGCGATGATCTGAAAATAATAGTTTATCCAAATTAATTTACTCATTATTACAGATAATTCCACGCTCGTTGCTTCGTTAGATGGCTTCATCATGATTACTCTACCGAAAGTTGTATCAAGTTTCTACATCTATGAATGAAATCAGACGTTCTAACTGGTAGTCGAGTCAATGGAGATATTTACCAGTTAGTCTCAGAAAACCGGTTCTATTTTAAATATTTTCGTTTGTTATTTTATACGAGTTGGAGAAATGAGCATCGGAAAATAAATTACGAACATATGGAAAAGTTTAAATCTCAAAAGCCCTTTTTACGCTTTTTTGTAAGGCAGTCGGATAATTTTTTTCAAGTCTACACCTGTAATAATTGTTATGATATAAGAATGTATGTATTGATATCTGAAGGGTTTTCCAATAAGATGTTTCATTTTGTCTATCTTGGCAGCTGTCACCTTAAAGCTGTCATCGTTTGACATTTGTCAACTACGCCATCACTGAAAATGGAACGATACACGCTTTAACAACGCATTGAAATTATTAAAATTACTACAAAAATGGTGAAACACCAATAGTTGACCTTTGTAAGCCTTCATACGGAGGTCTTCATGCTAAATTCGCATAGTGGAAGAGTACTTACTTTTGTGATTAGTTTATTAAATGCTGGAAATGGGCACTTCCATGCAGTAATGTAAGTTTTGCTGAAAACGTTCTCGTACGTTTTTCACAATTGCTGGTGGCATTCATTAATGATCCGAGTTCACAAATCATCCAGTGACTCCGGCTGAGTAGCGTTAATCTTGGATTTCAGGTGAACCCATAGAAAAAAGTCCAGTGGAGCCAGATCAAGTGATCTGGGTGTACACTCAATATGTCCCCTTCTTCCAATACAGGCGTAAAGAAAATTTTCATCTAAGAACTGACGCACCGGTTGAACGAAATGAGGTGGTGCGCCATCTTGTTGGAAAATGATCGTTTGATGGCTTCTGCATTCTCAAATACTTGCACGAGGGCTGGATAATTAGCCTTCTCCAATAGATCTAAATAAATTTGACCATTGAGATTACCGGGTATAAAAAAGCGCCGATTATGTGATTTCCATAAATACCCGCCCATACATTTAATTTTTGGAGACGCTGCGTATGCACCTCAAGAAATAATCTTGGATTTTCATCTGACCAATACCAATAATTATGCCGGTTTACAATGCCGTTAAGGTAAAATGAACACTCGTCCGAAAAACAGATATCGAACATGTAGTTTTGATTACCGTTAATCATTTCACTGACCACTTCACAGAATTGGAGTCGGCGATCGGGATCATCCTCATTCAATTCCTGAACCAATCGTATCTTATAAATATGGAATTCATGTTGCTTCAAGATTCTCATGAATGTTGTGCGTGAAACACCAGACACATCGGACAATTTCCTAGTACTCAAGGTCGGATCCATTGCTACATGACCGAACACAGCCACGTCCCTCGCTTCCCCTCTTTCATCCACCCTCTTTTTGTTTCCAACTGAACCAGTAGCGTCAAATTTGGCAACCAAATGCACAAAGTAAGCAGCGGATACATTTTTTCCAGGATGTCATTCGTTAAATAAAGCCGCCATGCAACATTCTTAAAAAATTCACGATAGACTAAGGTAAATCAAAAACATGGTCCGTCTACTTTAATGGACAAGACCATAATCCTTTCTTGGACAAAAAATTAACAATATAACTACTAAATACCTTTGAAATGTGTCGGATACGAATAATATTCTCGAGATAAATTCCACATTGCCTCTTTCACTATTTTCGCTGTTATTTCATTATCGATGGATATTTTGAAGCGAAATTTTAGGGTCAGATAGTACTCGACACGATCTTCAGGGGATTCATTCGTAATGGGAGAATTGTGAATTTGAAGTATTTTATTCATATTTTTATTACACAGGATCCTGCAATAGTGCGTTCTTCTTCCACAGCTGCCGAACCAGACATCTTAGAAATTTTGTTCGAAAGCAGGTTTCTTGTATTCCTATTTGTACATCTCAACCCAATATACAGGATGTTCCCAAAAAAAATTCAACAAATGGGTGATTTTTTAAATGGATTGTCCTATATATTTCAAGTATTTTCAATGACATTCACCATCTCTATTAAAACGCAAAATCTTAGAAATATTTTTCTAACGGTACAGATCTTATTCAGAGTAAACTGGAAAAAAATGCAAAAACAAGACGTAACATGAATTTGATACGAATTCTTGGTTACTGAAATATTCATAGAGTCATCATACACAGGATGTCCGTTATTGATTCTCGACTTTTTAAAATGTAACGTCCTATTTATATTTTTATTATTTGAATGCTTCACATTTTTTAACAAGCAATTTTTTCTGGTCCAACGTAAGTATTGCTGATCTTCTTCAAAATATTCTTTCTCCTATTTCGAATAGCACAAATGGTAGACCACATCATATTTTTTTTGCTAAAGCCGTCATCCAACACATTTTTCTAACTGTTCAACTATCAGGTATTGTTTTTAGAGTGATAGAACTTTAAATTGAAATAAAACACATTTAAATTAAGATTACAGACAATTTTTTTTTTATTTGAAAGATAATATTATGACATTTATGTTTTAAAAATAATTTCCGGCATATGTCCACCACGACTAGCTCTGAGGAACCGCATTCGATCAGATCAATTTTGGACCACTTTTTCGATTAATTCAGGCCTTATTTCATCAATAACACGAGTTATGTTGGCTTCCAAAGCGACGCTTATTATGGTCAAGTACCTTTAGTTCTTGAACCAGTTAGAACTTGTATGGGTGTAGACAAAGATCTTTACGCAAGATTTTCCTTGTGGTGGATGCACAGAGTCCAGCTTGTTGTGAACGCATGAATAGACAAATCTGGATCATCATTAACAATATGACTTACAGCAGCGATATTTTCTTCTGTACTTACAGTTCTTTGTCTTGTTATTATTGCATCGAGTAGGGAAAATGTTGTCCGAAATCTATCGATAGTTCGACGAATAAGCTGCTCTGATGGACGATTATGTAAACCATAAATTTCACGTAATGCTCTCTATAAGTTTGGCGAATAGAACACTGATTTTGAAAATAAATTTCAACAATTTGTAAACGTTGTGGCGGCGTGAGTCCTTCCGTGATAATTTTTCAATGCTTAATGAACAGAAATGTTAAAACAACATGACTTCTATCTTCTGTCAAATAACAGTTATCCCTATCGAAAGTTCTATCACTCTAAAAAAACACCCGATATAATCTTTAAAATTTGCTATATTTTATTTCAATTTCAAATCCGGTCATCGGAAAACACGACAGCTGTGTGAACATTTCAACTGTCTTCAAGTATCAAACATAAAATCTCCTCTTGAATACAAATAACTTATTCACTCAATTTTCAAGACAATCCGTTCACACGATGCTCTTTTTTCCATTCAGTGAATGTGTTTTAGTAAAATTATACATAAATTGCATATGAATTTACCGAGTTTTCAACGCATGTGTGTCAGTAGGTTAAGCTTAAATTGTATTATTGCTTTCACGAGCTATCTGAAGAAGTAATTATCATTAAAGGTAGTGTAAATTTTCATTATGCACATTTCATTTCATAGTCGGCTTCTTGTTTCTGCGTCAGGCCTGGATTGTGGGTTTTTCTAGTTATAAAAAAAATTGACAGGATATAATTCAAATTATTATTGAAAATGAAAACAAATTTAATGGGTTTAACATTCAAATATGGATATGAAAGATGAAAAGCATTGACGTTAAGAGCTTCCGCGTATATCACCCACGATCCTCACAAAATATGTTTTTTTGGTATTCTAATTATGGGATTTTCACGAAATGTTGTAGAAACATGCGTGTTATTATTATACTTCTGACTGTTCAATTTCAGATCGATCGGATTTGTAGTTTCGAAAATATTGGGAAAAATTGCTCATTAACGAGTTTAGTTGAGGTATTTAAATTTCCAACCTTCTCTAACAGTTTTAAGGCTCTGGGTCTTTCCGTTTGAGTGTCGGCCAGAATTCCTTTTGATCTCAGATTCTTCATCAGTGAGTTCAAACTAGCAGTAGCAGAGCCCTTTTCGGCTCAAAATTAGAATATTACAGACATTAGGGCGAAACAATAAGACACTGTTCCCTGGAACGAGCGAGCAAAAACTGAAACATTCCGTCAAACATGTAAATAATTCATTCAAGTTAAAAGAATTTTTATACTGTCCAGCACTGAAATTTGCCCACTAGATGGCAAAAGGTTGTTGATAACGAAGGTGATTATATGATAATTATTATTATTATTTAAATATTTTAACATTTACAGATATATTATGTTAGCCTTCTACATATTTAATTTAAAAAAATTATATTTAATATTATAACTTCAGGAATTAAATTAATGTCATATAAATACCACTTATATCAAACGACATATAAAATAAACATTCACTATAAGACATC
This sequence comes from Megalocaria dilatata, assembly GCA_034642435.1. NCBI lineage: Eukaryota > Metazoa > Arthropoda > Insecta > Coleoptera > Coccinellidae > Megalocaria > Megalocaria dilatata. Next base: position 27,732,725 of record CM067859.1, read on the forward strand.
CAAATGATATAACAAAATCCAATAAATATAAATTGTTAACAAAATTCCAATAAATTAAATATTTTGAGTAGACAAAATTTTGTTTCTGCTCATCCCTTCATGAAAACATATATCTTTCAAAAATGTTCAACATAATCTTAAGAAAGACAGTACAATGTAATACCTGAAGAAGCCACATCGTGGTGAAACAATTGTTGTAGTAGTACAAACATTTTTGTGGAAATAAATTACTGTCCCATATACATTTTTTTGATAATCTTAAGAATTTCATCATAAAACTATCTTACTTAGAATATTTAATTTTGTTGGATATCCAAGTAACTTTTTAGAAAATCTCAAGATATGTAAAAACATTACTAAAAAATAAGTTTTAAGAGAGACTGCTTCGTCAGTACTCAATCATATTCATATTCAATAAAATATAACATCAATCAACAAAATATATTTTCCCACCTTTTAACAATTCAGAAATCTTCTGGTAAATGAATACTGAAAATTTAAATGGAGTGTAATGTTAACTCGAAATAAATAATTCTGTGGTTTACCATTGATCTAAAAGATTGAAAGGCAATTTAACGTCCTCTGTTATAGCACAAGGGCCATCTGTATAAAGAATGCTAAGGAAACCAAATAATTATATATTATGAATAAAATAAAATAAATGGAGGTTTATACTTGATAGAAGGTATATAAAATTATTTTAATATTTACAGATATATTCTGTTAGCTTTCTACATATTTAATTTAAAAAAATTGTTTGAAAGTAATCTCTACAACTTGTTTCAATTATGATCAATTACCAAATAGTAACGGCTAAAACAGTTCAGTATCTTGAATGTTTATGTATGCTTCACCAATAGTGCCAAATTCTTGGCAATATCCACAAAACGAACAACGTTTTAATTCATTATAATGTTCTGAATATAATTTTGTTCTCTGATTTTTTCTCCTTAAGAGTTAGCACATGGATTTATTAGAATTCAAAAGAGGGCAATGTTTCACTGATATCTCGTATATGATGTTAAAATCAAAATTAAGGAACACTACTACCTCGACATTCATGAGGTTTGAAGTAAAGTTTTAGCTATCATCTGCGTAAAATAAATAAAACATGAATGGAGTTTGCGGTTGGCACTAGGTGAAACATTATAACAATTTTATTTAAAATAATTCACACAGTTTTTATATTTCACAATTTATTCAGAATCCTGACACGTGTTTCAGTCTTTCGACCATCTTCAAAGGAGTACAAAAAGGAACTCATTGAACAGTTATAAGAATGTAATCAATTCTTATTTTTATAATTGAATAAATAGACGATTTTATGTCATGATTCTGGAAGAATTTGTTTTCTTTAGTTTAAAATATACCAGAATAACATACAGAAAATAAAATAATAACATACAAAGAAATAAAAAAATAGCTTACTAACCTGGAAGAAATCAAAAACAATGCTATTTTTTCGGGTTTCTCAATTCACATTTCTAACAGGTAACTAAATATAACATGTGACACTTTTAGTTTAAAATCTTAGACATAGAACATAGATCATAGATCACAGAACATAGAAGTTACAAAGTTTTTTTTCCTAAAAATAACAGTTTTATTTTTACATCCCCCCACACAAAGTATGCACCCTTCATTACATGTTTGCGTTTTCACATGGGAGCAACTTAGTTACATGAAAATAGTTATAGTCCTTTCTTTTATTTCCAATATCTATCTCATATATAGTGTTAGAAATTTTTTTCACTATTGGAAAAAGTCCTTTTCTTATTTCATCAAGTTTTTTTCTATCCAATTTTGATTTATTTTCAACGTAAACATACACTCCAGTTTTAAAATCATAATGTTTCCTATTCTTGTCGATCAGTCTTTTATTGTATTCATGATAGCGTAAAGAATTTTTATATGCTATTTCCTTATCTTTTGGTAAATTTCTCTCTTCAATAAGTTCTTCTGGAGCAATGGGATCAGTTCTGCCACAAAGTAAATATTCTGGGCTATATCCAGTTGTAGAATGGTCTGTTCTATTGTATTCTTCAATACATTCATCGGCTATTTTCGTTCATATCCTAGTTTTCTTTTCGTTTTATTTGCACCTTATTCTATACACTAATGTCTGATTTAGTCGTTCATTCAGACCATTAGAAAAAGGACAATCTACTGTTGTGAAAATCAATTGTATATTCAAACTTCTCATATGTTGTCTGAAATTTTCCGAATTTATTCCTGGGTATTGATCTGTTACTAGTGTTTTTATTGGTCGTTTATCTTGAATTTTATTAATTAATTTGATGAAATCTTCGGTTGTTTGGTGTTTTGAAGGGCTCGCAAATGCATATCGAGTAAAATGATCCACTAGGAGATGAAGGTATCTTTTTTAAGAGCGGTTTCCAGCAAAACCTCCAATTGTGTCTAACGCCATTTTTTCAAATGGTTCCTTTGCTGGGCCCAATTGAGAAAGGAGACCATACTTTTACCCTACTCTCGTTTTATTTTTACAACATATGTCACATGATCCACAAACTTCTTTTGTCAGTGAATCCATATTCTGAATATAATAAAACTTCCTGATTTTATTATTTATCTGGCCATAATGCTTGTGCACTTTTCTGATTAACTCTTTTCCGAAATCATTAGATGAACTTATTTTTTTGTTATTTTTGTGCAATTTGTATCTGTGTATCTCTTTCTGTACAACAGTTATTCTCATATTATTTATCTTTAAGAGATTATTCTGTTGATCGTTTTTCATTTCATTTAATTCCACCCAATTTACTGTTCTTATACATTCGTCCATATTCTCCGTTTCTTCCAGACCTGGGTTTCTAGAAAGGCAATCTGCTTCTACATTTCCTTTTCCTGGTTCATATCAAATCTCAAAATCGAATTGTGAGAGAAAATTCATCCTGTCACCCAGTTCTTCATCTGGTCTTGTACGAAATTCTTTCCCTTCTAATGGCTTATGGTCAGTAACAACAATAAATTTATGTCCTATTAGCCAGTATTTCCAAAATTTAATTGCCTCTTTGATTGCCAGACATTCTAGGAATATTGCTTTCTTGTTCTTTTGATATTTATTTAGTTCTTTAGAAAAATACGCTACGGGTTTCATTTCACCCGTTTAAGAACAGCTCCTACTCCTTGAATACTGGCATCGGTATATATAATAGTATAGGCACTTAGGTCGAAAATTGCAAGAATTGGCTCAGAACAAAGGATGTCCTTAACCTTATTAAATGCTTCCTGACAAGCCAATGACCAATTGAACTTTACATCTTTTCTCAGTAAACTATGCAACGGTTCTAATAATCTAGCTGAATCTTTTATATATTTGTGATAAAAATTAACTTTACCCAAAAATTGCCTTATCTTCTTCCGAGTATCTGGTGGAGAAAAATTCCTAATGGAAATTAAATTGTCATTTATAGGTCGTACTGTATTGTTTCCTACAATATGTCCTAAATATTTGAATTCTTCTTCTGCAAAATTACACTTGATAAATTTAAGTCTGATTCCTTCATTACATATTGCTTCCAAGAAACTCTCCAAATGTTCTATATGTTGGTCAAATGTTGAAGAAAATATTAGAATATCATCTATATAATTTAGGCAGAATAAATTCAGGTTATATTTTCTGATAATATTATTCAATATACGTTGAAATATGGCCGGGGATGTTTAAGGTCCAAAAGGTAAACATTTCCATTGCCAATGATCATTCTGTGTCACATAAACTATTGCCTACATTCAACATAACCAGCCAACAATGCCGCAGCTTTCTGTGAAACACCAATGTAATGCAATATAGCAACCAAAAGTTCATCGATCCACAAAGTCGAAAACTTTCGAATAGTCAAGGAATTGATTAGAAATAAAAACTTCCTAATAATTTATTCTTTGAATTTAAAAAAGCGACATTACTTTCCGATCCACCATAATTTAAATATCCTGATATAGAATCAACGTCTTTTTGACACACGGGGCATTATAAAACTTCATTTAATTTTTTTCTAGGTACTCTTCACTGAACCTGCATCAAGTTATGGAGGCTATGACAGTGGTGAAGGTACCAACTCATGCGGAAGACCATACAGAGCAGGAAGGATGCACAAGCCGCCTTGCAATGTTGCAATGGAGGGGGGATATTGTAAGGACGCAGGGGAGAATTATCCTTGGCACGCTGTCAAAAGGTTCGTCAAAGAAAATAGAGGTTTGATGAGAAGAATGTATGGGGAGCAACCTGAGAGTGCCTTGTTAAGGGAGGAACTTGCCAGATCATCCCCCGAAAATGTGAAGGACAGGTAGGTAAATTTCATCCAGTTTATGCATTGTACTGTCTATAAAATAAACACTTACCATTAAGTTATAATAACTTCTGCCTTGGATTCATTCTTCCGTTTTGATATACCTACTCATATATCTAAATATCTTTATAAAATTGACTAAAATAATTAAGGTAAAACAAACAGAGAGGCAAAGAGCAGCAAAGAGAGTCTCTGTTCTAATAAAAAACGGACGATCCTCACGCAATTTGACATAAATCTTGCGGAACTATTGAACCCATTTCGCCGATTAACGAACCCAGCCGAGTTAATTAGACCTCAAAACTTTCCTGGAAGTTTCAAGTCTCTAGCTTTTTCCATTCGAAAGTTAGCTTGTTTATGAACCGACTAAAATGCCGGACAGAATTACTTTTGACCTTGGATTCTTCATCAGTAAGTCTTACCTAGTGGTACAGAAACATGTCTGACTCAAAATTCGAAAATTATAGACATTTGGGTCAAACGATAGCACGCTGTTCCCCTGTAACTAGCGGGCAAAAACTATCAAAAACAATATTATATACCACGCTTGTACTCGGAAGGAACGAGATAAGCAATTAGGTTAACTCAATGCGTATATTCAATAAAGTTTTGCTTTATCTCAAATATTAAGCATCTTTTTAATTTCACAAATTTATTGTCCTTATTGGAAATCTCTTATACCTCAACCAAATAAGTATTCACAAAAAAATGTCCATATACCTTTCCTTAAACCTCGTAATTATATGTTTTTGTTTCCATTCGATCTATCATCGAAGGGAGATCAACAGAAAGGATCGATAACCTTCTGGTAACACAGATTTATGCATGTGAATTCATTCATTTGATTCCTATACAAAAATGTTGCATTATTATCTCCGTTACAGATTCCCACGACATCAGCAACCGTTAGATTTGGAAAATGAACTCTTCAGAGACGACGAAAGTGACGACTATGAGGATCTGATTCACGATGGAACCTACTACAAACAAGAGTATGAACTGAAATTCGAAGGCAGATACATGAGGGATGACGATGTCCTTCGAACTAAATTCATTTACTCCGAAGAACCGACCATCTCCATCAAGCTGGCTGGTTTGAAAACTGCCCCATTATTCAGACAAGCCACCACGGTTGCTACCACAACTTTGGCAGCAGATTCGTCCAATGAGGTCACTACTTCTTCCCCCTCCACGGCTACAAGTACTACTTCTTCAACGGTTGGCACAACCGCCAATTTTCCCAACGGTGGAACCAGTGAAGCAACTGAATTATCTCAGGGTGACTCTGAGAACTCGACAGTAGTTTCATCGAGGGAAGCTGATGAAATCGTAGAATCTACCACTGATTTCGAAGAATATTTACCGAGTACTTTAGCAGATATAGACAAACCAAAAACATCAACTCCTTCTACTACAACAACGCAAGAAAGTGCAGAAAAAAGCGAAAGTATAAAAACCTCAACTCGGATGCCAGCAACCAGTTCTAAACCGAACCCAACTGCTGGTGTGTTGTTTCAAGATATGGAATCAGCAGCTTCCGAAAAAGTTAAAGTTAACTTCAAACTAGCTGGTGTGTAAGTATAAAGTTAAGTTATTCTGAAATTGCTAGAAGTCCCATAATTAATTACAAATGATACTTTGTGTAATTACGGTTGTCACTATTTCTATGTAACAATACAACTTCACGTGTAACACCTGCATTTCACTATTTGTAAAAGCAGTTGTCACTATTTTCAGTACAAGCCTCATATAAAAGGAGTATCAAGATACCTAAAATCCTGTTCCGTACACGTACTGGTTTTCAATAGAGACATAATAATTGTGCAGAATGGACTAGGATATTTCTCGATGGTTTATTGGTCTTGACCCTACAGCTAGTCCGTTGCGATCTAACCGGAATCAATTGGGATTTATCCACAGCGGTTTGTGAACCTTGATCTCGCGACTGGGTGATGTATAAGCCTCTTGGGCGTGTGATTTGCGTCCCAAACAGCAGACACTGCGGAACTAGTAGAGTTTGAATAGTGGTTGAATGCTACCAGTGATGTCTGAGTTCGAAAGAACTGCAGCCTACTGGAAACAAGGGCGGCATATACGCGCTGAATCGGCATATCCGAATACCGCGCTCTATGGAGGCAGTGACCGTAGGCTCTACGGTAGGAAGGTCACTTAAAACATTCACTACATTCCAATACCAAAGGAAACTATTGCTATCTGTAAGGCTACCTCGAGTACGTGTAGTTAGACCAGGGATCATTCAAAACGTTTTTTTTCTTAGATTCTTCTTCAGTGCCGCATTGAAAACAAAGAGAGCCGCACTTGATCGTCCATGTTTGTTATTGTAACAGAGCACATGCATAATTTTACGGTTCCACAAAATCTATTTTTGAAGTACGCATAGTCGGGTACAGCAGGTACCGTGTCGTACTCTGTATAATCTAAGAAGGATCTTTAGACAATTAGTATTTATTATTTTATAGTGAGCGGGCGTCTGTCCACCCAATCACTGCGTCCGCAAGGACTATTGTGGTTCATCCCTAATTTATATTTCCCTGACGATATCCAGTATTTGGATAAAACCGATAATCTCGTTCGGGGGTAATTTTTTCAGTTCGCAGGGAAGCTATAAAAGCCTGACCAAAGACCACGAATCTGATGCAACTAACTGCTGGGCACTCTGAGACTATGCGCATGGCTGTTTCAGTGTCCTCAAGATACAGCCCGCATTCATCGTTTTCAGTCAGACCAATTTTGTGCAAATGCGCTTTCAGCCTGCAGTGACCTGTTATAATTGAACAAGTGTTCTTAGTTTGGCCCTATTCAGACATAGCTCTAGGTCCACCATCTTTTGGTTCGAAGCTCTTCCAAGGAACACCTTCGAATGTTTCAGGCCAGTATGGCTTAGCCAGAAAGACCCTAGTCTTGATTTCATTCTGTCTGTTATCGGCCGCTTAGCCACGTCATGTGATATTCCCAGGAATGGTTCCAGGCGTACCAGAGGCAGCCCAGCTCCAGCAAACGCCTCCCGATCTGAGTCTTCGTTACTCAGATAGTTTGAGTGGCTCGATATTCAAACAAGAGTGATTATGTTATACATACCGAGCCTGTTCAAAGCCGTGCGGCAACTCCAGACTGTACTATGTACAGCTAGATTCCAGAGTTTTTAGTACTGACTGACTATCAGTGAATATTTTGATTTTACCGTGGTGGATTTGCCGTTTTATCAGCAGATCTGCCGCGGTCTCAATGGCAAATAATTTGCCTGGAATATGGTTGCGTTGAAATGTTGATTCTCGGTTTGTTCCCATAAACTCCCGCTCCCATACCGTTCATCGTTCGCGAGCCGTCTGTAAACAAGTCAAGGTCGGTCCTCAATAGAACTCCAGCATGCTGGGTCCATTCGTCTCGGCTGGGGACGATTCCATTGAAATTCCGTTCTTGGCTCGTGACTTTTGACATTAGATCCTAGAGCATCGATAGGGTGCTGTTCGTTAAAAGCTCGTCCAGCAGTCCTGAGCCTCCCATCACTATTGCCTCTGGTTTGTCGATCGCCACTTGATATAGTTTGGTGCAGGGGTGGTAGATTTAGTAGGACCTCCATGGCTGTCGTGAGTGAGGTGCGAAACGCATCTGTAATTGCAAGGCAATCCTGTAGTCTCTGTAGTCGGGTGAGCTATGTTGGCCAATCGTTTGCTGGCCTTTCTTCCACCACGCTACAGCGCCATACATTATCTGTAGTCTGATTACAATAGTGTGTAGCCAATCTCTGGGCTTTGAACCCAAGGTATCTTGATAGGAGAACGTATGCTCTATTATTGGTTAATATTACGTGAATCTATTTAGTTAATTAATTTTGGGACGCCACTTTCGGCACCATTTTCTTAGTTCAAATGCTGTTGTAGGTATTCACAAACTGTTATAGCAATCTCGTGAAATGTAAGTGTTGCTTCGTCATTTACATAGGAAGCTATCGTCATCCTTTGATGCGATGAATTTGTTGTGCTGTTGAGTAGTTTTCTTTAAATACCAATTGATGATCAGGTGATAGTCCAAGCTAATTAATGTTATATCGCTCTTCAGTAGTTTGAGGAGCATTTTCCCGAAAATTTTCCAATAATAGGAGGTAAACATATGGGACAACGGGATCTTATATCATTTTCAGGTTTATTCACTTTTTAAATCATAATTATGTCCATATGCTGCCAAAATATGACGAGTTTATTATTCTGGTAAAAACTTTGTTTGGGATAGATATGGCGTTTTCAGGTAGGTTTTTGAGTATTTTGATCGTTGTAATCGCAGCCTAGTATTATTTTATTTTTGAGTGGTCTGATTTCTATACATACTTCTTTAAGTTCGAAGGGTTTAATTGGGGTAAGCATTTGACATGCAACCTCCAAAATTGATTGTTAATCAATAACACTATTGCCTGGATATAGATCATTTAAAATGAATTGAATATCCTGAATATAGGAATGCCGTATTCGTTTGATGGCGCCCAAAAACGTAGTAGTTGAGATATAATCATTGGTAGTTATTTCCCTGGAAAGTGATGAACCGTAATCTTCTACTCCAGGTTCCTTAATACGTGAATAATTTCTACGTATTTATAAAATTGCACCGTCCACTAAATATACATATTACATTGAGTTATTTACGGTATTGAATAGACGAAACTATTTAACTTTTGTGGACAACAATCGAAGTTTAGGTGAGCCTTACATGTAACTTACATTTTAAAACACATGGACTTACAGCACGCGGCGACTGGTAAAGCCGATAACATGATGAAACTTAAGACGATAAGACATAGGTAGACTCGCATGACTGCCTAGTCCGATACATACAAAATTCACGGTATTTTAAAGAGCTTCCTGGATGATGGTCTCAACACAATATTCTGTCATTAACCAGCTAAAAGGGAAATGCGTATTAATGCCAATATCGGCGTTAACAATGATAATCAAATAAAAAAGATCAGATATGTAATGGAAATTAATGAAAACTCCTATTTTTCATATCTCCGTTATTTTGTAACATTTCTATAGAAATTTTTGGGGTTTATTTATTGAGTTAAATATCCAGTTAAAAGTTTACAAATTTGAAAAAACTTTACATGCATTCAACCATTTATTCAAGAGAATTTTTCAGAAATGCCTGTCCTGTGAAGGAAGAGGTCGTTGCTCCATTTTGGGCTAATAACACTCGAGGGGAAGTTTTGGCTCTTCTGAATATGTATCCGTTCGAACAATATGTACACTGGGAAAAGTGCTCCTTCGAAAACAAACAAATGTACTGTAGGTAAGTTATTAAATTTACAATTGTAGTCATCAAATAATGAAAAATCATTAGATAAAAGTATGATAAGAAGATTTTTGAATCATAATATGCAACTCACATTATATACTGTAAACAATTTCAAATCAATCAGTATTAGATATTGGATTGAGTCTTACATTAATTGATGGAAACTCGCTAAAAACGTTATATTAAATAATAAATTGTCAAAAAAGCACCGGGAATCGGTCAGTGATATACAAATATACGATTATTTGTTTCAAAATTTGAATGGTATCGACCCCGAAGTGTTTTGGTTCCAACCTCATGTTGCTACCGTAACAATTGATTTATTGAAAGAATCATTTGGCGATAACATTATTTCGAGAAATGGTCCAATTAATTGATTATTTTCTTTGGCGTTATGTCAAGTCATTGGTTTATGCTGATAAACCAGAAACATTAGACGCTTTGGAAGCCAACATAACTCCCGTTATTGATGAAATAAGTCCTGAATTACTCGAAAAAGTGGTCCAAAATTGGTCTGGTCGAATGCGTTTCCTCAGAGCTAGTCGTGGTGGACATATGCCGGAAATTATTTTTAAAACATAAATGTCATAAAATTATCTTTCAAATAAAAAAAAATTGGCTTCAATCTTAATTTAAATGTGTTTTATTTCAATTTAAAGTTCTATCACTCTAAAAAAAACACCCGATATGATAAGAAGATTTTTGATTCACAATAATGTAACTCACATTATATACTGTTAAAAATTTCAAATCAATCAGAATTATATATTGGATTGAGTCTTGCATTCGTTTATGGAAATTCGTTAAAAAGTACGTTGTCAAAAAAGCGCCGGGAATGGGTCAGTGATATACAAATATACAAAGTGTGTCCGAAAAGTATCCGACCCGAGTTCTGATCTCCGCGTGGGTGCTATTCTTCGTCATCCGAGCCCTGGCATCCTACGAAGTAGATCCCATTTGATTGAACCACACGTTCCCACATCCTAAAGCAGATTTTGGAATGGCCTTCAGTTCGCACGTCGCATTAATTTGAATCGTCTCGATGTCGTCGAACCGCTTTCCTTTGAGCTGTAGGAAACTCAAAACAATTCAAACTGGATGTTATCGGCAGATGAACAATCTGCCTAAAACCGCGGCAATCAGCTGTTACCATTCAAAAATTAAATGTTTTAGAGCTATCTTTTGAAAACGGACTGAATGAATTTGTACTCCCAATATTAATCACGAATATGTTATTTGTGACAGAGTTAATTGGGAGTCTATGGGAGCAAACCGAGAATTTACATCTCATTGAGTCTCGGTCAAAACGCAACCATATTCCAGGCAGAACTATTTGCCATTGAGACCGCGGCAGAACTGCTGATGAAACGGCAAATCCACCACGGTAAAATCAAAATATTTACTGATAGTGAGTCAGTACTAAAAGCTTTGGAATCCAGCTCTTGTACCTCGAGAACAGTCTGGAGTTGCCGCACGGCTTTAAACAGGCTCGGTATGCATAACGGAGTCACTCTGGTTTGGATACCGAGCCACTCAAACTATTTGGGTAACGAGGAGCCTGATCGGCTGGCGTTTGTTGGAGCTGCGCTGCCTCTGGTAGGACCGGAACCATTCCTGGGAATACCACATGACGTGGCTAACGAGGCTATAACAGGCAGAATGAACTCAAGACTAGAGTCTTTCTGGCGGAGCCATTCTGGCCTGAAACATTCGAAGTTGTTCCTTGGAACAACTTCGAACAAAAAGATGGCGAACCTAGCGCTAGGTCTGGATAGGGCCAAACTAAGAACACTTGTCGAAATTATGACAGGTCACTGCAGACTGAAAGCGCATTTGCACAAAATCGGTCTGGGTGAAGACGATGAATGCAGGCTGAATGCAGGACACTGAAACAGTCATGCACATCGTTTCAGAGTGCCCAGCGGTGAGTCGCATCAGATTCGAAGTCTTTGGCCAGGCTTTTATAGCCCACTGCGAACTGAAAAAATTACACCCGAACAAGATTATCAGTTTTATCCAAAAACTGGATCTCCTCGGGGAGATATAAATTAGGAGTGAACCACAATAGTCCGTGCGGACGCAGTGATAGGGTGGACAGATGCCCGCTCGCCATAAATAACATAACATAACATAATTGCAAATATGTAACATACTTGCGTGGGTGTAACAGACTCTCAGAATAAGCGTTCATCTGGGTACCTAAACACCAGATCACACGTGTCGTCTAGTGCTCTTATTCCAAAACATAGATCATAACAGACTATCAACATGTATATAGATCTAAGCTTTTTTTATTTCTGTATCACAGGGAAGGATGCAGATGCGAGCAGCAGTACCGCCTTCATCGTCTTCTAGCTTATGATCCAAAAAACGAGTGCAAAGGAATATTTTCAGACTGGTTCAGATTTCCTTCGTGCTGCGTATGCAAATGTTATGGTTTACCTTCAGAGTTCAGGGTAACGTCGAGGAGTCCAAGAAATGGGGAAGCGCAGTGGTTCGATACTGGAACAAGTTAAAGATTTAACAAAAACATTTCTATAACTTGTATAAATAACTGTTTATTCTTGCAGACAAATAAGTGTTGGAATTTTGAGCCGATTCTTAAAGGACTCTCAAATTTATTATTGTATTGTTTTTAATTTTACTGTACAGATATTTATTATTCTTCATGATTCTGAATCCTTTCTGACCAATTGTCGAATAAATTCATCATATTGAAAGTTAGTCAAATGTTGACACTGTAAATTTCTAACAAACTTTTGTTTGTAAAACTGTTCTTCTGTAACCACTATCAAAAGTTGGTTTTCAACATTAGATGTCGAGTTAGAAGTTAGCAGCTTATGACTAAGATGTCTATAACTCTGTTATATTCAGCTATACTTTGATCAATACATTGTACATGTGCCTACTTAATATAGAGAAATCACCAGAGTGGCGTTTTCATTGTTTTTTGTCGACTAACTCTTTTGAGGTCAAAACAAAATTAGTGCATGTTTTCATATTGCGAAGATTTTAAATTACAAATACCAAATCTACAGAAATATAAAATTTTTATGTCATAATTTCTGAATGTATGTTGGTTTGTATGGTTTTAATTTTGGTTTGTTGAATGAGAAATTTTTGTTACTGCACAAAAAACATAAACCCGTTCTGAAAATTTCACTATTTTTTAAAGGTGTATAGAATTCCAAAAACGAAATTCCTTCATCCGCCGTACTATTCGACAGAACTTCCTAAAACTTTCTACAGAAATCGGGTACTGTTCAACAACGATGCTCTAAACCAAATCAATTCAGTACAAATTAAAGTTTGCATTTTAAAAGAATTGTTACTCAGGAACTTCTCGTCGAATTTTGAACTAGATACAAATATATATCATTCCACATCTATCCATATAACTCTTATCGTAAAATAATAAACGTTTGTTTCAAATTTTAGTACAATGTTTAATTCAAATGAATTTTCCTGGAAAATTTCAGGTGAGTGTTTTTATGAACAAATACCTGCATTTTCATTAGAAGCACCAGGATTTAAGACATCTTATATAAATAAGTACGTAATATCTGGAGTCTGTAAATTACTTTAAGTATTTTCAATGAATGTAAAAAATACATTATTTCTTTGATTTTTCCAATTCTCATTATTATTGTTAATTTGAACTATCAGAGATATGAATTTGCATTTATTCTTTCCCGACAATTCTGACTGATGACGGACGATTTAAAACTATCAAAGTTTTTGTCGAGTTGTTATTTGGTTTGTAAAGATAAAGGTTTCCTGTATGAGGATCATCAATCACCCTTGTGTTCAAAATTACGGAGATTAAAAAAAAATTCTTATGAAAGTTTCCATTAATTAAGCAAAAGCAACTACAACATTGTGAAATTATAAGGATCTAAATAGATTTTCAAATTAAAACTGTTTTTTGCTAGTGAAAAATAACGCAAAGAACGCAAAGAGTTTTAGCATTAAAGTGACGAACAATAAGATATCTTACATTTTTGTGGTATTAATTAATTCTTCTAGTTTATGAGAACATTTTTTGTTGGATACTTAAATAGAAATTTATTGCCTTATAATTTACATGAGAACTACTTATTAGGAGATTCAGGTTTCTCTAAAAATATAACCTTGATCTGTACTAACCAAGATGGCGTCTTAACATCGCACATTTCACGAGTCTAGAATGAAATCAAAGTATAAAAAAGTACTCTAACACTGATGAAAACTCTATTCTTTTTCAAATATTCTTGAAACTTTTGATCGAAATAATAATAATGTTGAATTTTCCTGAAACTAAATAACTTAAAGAACAAAAATTTATTAACTCTCACTCTCTAGTTTTTACTGATTCAGGTGAGATATATTATACTAAAGGCTCGTGTAATATAATTTTGTTAGTTGTGTTGCATTATAATTTAATTTTGTCACATAAAATAAAGGTTATAAAATGAAAATTGATTTTTATGAAAACTGACTAACATTCTTAAAATAATCGATTTGTTGAGTATATTTCCTTACAACAATAAAACGCTCTAATGGATACAATCATTTTAAAAGAATAATTTATATTTTCCGATCATCTCTGAATTTTTCCTCCGAAAAGTAAGGAAACTTCAAACAAAAGGACTGCAAGAGGTTAAAAAAACAATGAATTCAGTTTTTTTATTAGGTCACTGCTGGCCCAATAGATCTTATCCGTTAAGCTTCGTACTGATTAAACCATAAGGAGATTTAACCTTGAAAAGTACACAATATAAAAATGATTGAGAAGAGGAATCTTCCATCCATTGTTTATAACAAAATACCATAATTTTTTTTTATAAAATTGTTACAATGTTCACCTTAAGCTAACCGCATACTCCATGAATGGAGTATGCGGTATGAAATTATTTAAATGAATTTAAATAATTTCATTTAGTTGCGTGGAGCATTGACCTTGATAATATCTATATAACAAGCAGAAGTCGGCAACTCTCCTTTGTTCCAACGACAGCAAAATGTGTGTTATAATTGTGTAGTCGTACTGCTCTTTTCTGGGTGCAATTTAAAAGTTGTAACGAATGCTTGGGTGCTTGGGTACTGAGCTTCAAACGCGAGTCCTCGTCTGATCTGGGCTTTATACAGTAGAAGAACCTGATTAGCAGGGAAATATTTCCTAGCGTTGAACAAATATCCCAGCTTATTTGCAGCACACTTCGCAATGTCAGTTACATGTTCCCCCAACAAAACAAAGAGTTGACAGTCACGCCAAGAAAATGCATGGAAGCACCGGGTTCTCCATCATCAAGTCAGAAGTCACTAACTGAGTTTTTCCAGAAAAAGTTGTTTCTCTTTAATAATCCTCGAAAACGACCTAATTTTCAGGATATCGGTAGAGCTATCCCAACCTTTTAAGAGTACTCTAATATATCCGGGATTTTACGAGTACTCTTAGATATCTGAGATTTTACGGAATACTCTTAGGAACCCTAACTTTTTTATCGTGATCATCTAGTGGCGGGAGAATAGGACGTTACGTTGTGTAGACAACCCAAATTACACTTGAACGAGAACGAAGAAACAGTGACGGGAAGTTCAGAATGCAATGATAAGTAAAAATACAATATTTGTTTGCCAAATACAGGGTCCCACATCTGACTCTGTGTATGAGAGCGAGGTTATACTTTAGGACAAAAAAAAAGAGTCAGGGATAAAAAAACCTTAACCTCTCTTCAGCTCCCATACATTTTTCAACCCTGTCCTTTCCTTTATTCATAAAATCAAGGTTCCAGAGATCGACAACCTTTCTAATACCCTAAAACCTAATAAGTGTGCATGCAAAGGGAAATACAGCAATCAATTGAGTGAACACACAGATAACCTGGCAATAAACATGTAACAAAGGTCTTCGAGGTAGTTTAACAATAACCCTTTGGTCAGGAATTCTCCATTCACACACCTACTATCTAATTAGATTATTATAATCTGGGCGCATAATATCGTTATTCGGGGATGTCTTGTTGCGAAATTCTGAAGACACAGAGGTTGTGGTGTCTTATTTAACTACCTATTCATTACAATATTTATATCTAATAATAGTTTTTCAAGAAGGCCTTGTTGCGGCTCTTTCTGAAGACACATGGTTGTGGTGTCAGTATCTAATTGCGGATCCACATTTCATTCACTCATTCATAGTTGTTCAGGAAGGCCTTGTTGCGGCCCTTTCTGAAAGACACAGGGTTATTGTGTCAATATCTAATTGTGGATCCACATTCAATTAACTCTAAACACTCTGAATTCTAAAACAAAGTACCATTGTTAACCACCTCTTAGATACCAATAAATGGAATGAAGATAAAGACGCTTACATGTATAAAATATGTTAAATGGTCAATTCAGATTAAAGTAAACGGGTCGCCCCTAGCTGGAGCATCAATACAGTAAAATCCACCAATGGATAAAGAATACATGATACAAATAACACTCACGTTGACCTCAGGTAACTCAATACAATACAATAACTTTACATGTTAGGGCAGCTCTGTCAACTTCCCTTTGTGTCTAACCTTCACTTTTAATGAACAATGGACAATGGCGTTCTATTTCTAACAAAGTAAAACTGGACCCTCTGAAACCGGCATTCAGTCTACAATGAATACCACCTCAATCTCAATCTTCTCCAGAACAAAAAAGTATCATCTCCATTTTCAGACGGGCGCGCAAGTCTACGAAGCGACCATAGACTCTTACTCCCGGCATCGACAGTGACAAGTAGGCATAAAGTTCCCTAGGTGGTCCTTCCTGTCTAATCTTCCTTCATAAAAATATGGGGATCTCTTCACGGTATTCTTTATTTTTGTCTTATTTTTAATTGTAAAATAGATATCCGAATGCTGGGAAGTAAATTTTGAGGCATCTCTATATGGATTTGATTGATGGTTAGGGAGTCTTCGTAGCCCTAAGTGTTTTACAACTAAATCCTCAGTGTTATCGTTGGTGGTGAGTGAAAACTAATATTTGATTGACTATATTTGAATAAATATATTGAATTTTTCTTATATTGACGGAAAAAAAAAGACATAATATCATAAAAAATGAGCATACAAGATCCGGGGATATTTCCCCGGATAATGAGATCAGTTACCCCTAAAACAGCCAAAACAATTAATAGCTTGAAGGACGAGAGTAAATTCTCATTTGCAGACTTAGCATTGTTGAACAATGAAATTCAAATTTTAAAAAAACAAGCCACAGAAGAAGGAGATCATGAAATGCTATCACAAATTCAATCTCTTAGCCAAAACATAATAGCAACAAAAAATGCGAATAAACAATCCTTTACATATGCGGTGTCCGATAAGGGACCTTACACAGTATTCATACAAAGCAAATCAAGCAATATTGGAAACCTCGATCCATTATCGTTGGGAAAGATGTTTTTCGATAACGATGATTTCAATTTTAATATAAAGAATATAGCTAGGAAGGGAAGAAATCGAATTGGTGTAGACTTTGCTAATCCACGCGAGGCAAATTTATTTGTCGAAAAAAATAATTTCGTAGATTACGATGTTTTCATACCTTCATATTTGTTAACAAGTATGGGGGTCATTTCAGATATCGGATTAAGCATCTCCGAGGAAGACATTATGAAATACGCAGATTCAACATCTGAAATTATAAAGGTACGACGCTTAAAGAGACGACAAACAATAGACGGTAAAACGACTTACGTAGACGCGAAGTCATGTGTGATTACATTCCGCGGAAAAAATTTACCAAATAACATCAAACTATTTCACAACATAATTTATGTAGACCAATATATAAGCCCGGTAATTCAATGCTATAATTGTTTGCGATATGGACACACAGCAAAACAGTGTAGGGGTAAAAAAAGGTGTAGAAATTGTGGTTCACAGCACGAAGAGACAGAATGCGAAGCAAAAAAACCAATTTGTATTTACTGTAGTCAAAACCATTCTGCAGTAGATAGAATTTGTCCGGAATTCGATAGACAAAAAAGAATAAAAGAGGCGATGGCAGTTCATAAATACACTTACTTTGAAGCCAATATTATTCTGAAAAACAATAGTAGAAATTTAAACGTGAATGACAAAGAATTTCCAAATCTAACAAAAAATAACAGAACTGATGAAACTATTTTACGAACACCAGCTACCATTAACAATCAATCGTACGCTCAGAAAGTTAAAGAAAGACAAACACAAATCGTCAATAACACACGCAGAGTCAGCACACCCATTCAAAGAAAAAGACCACCCCCACAAATACCGGGATATAATCATGAAGAACACAAAAAATGTTTAATAGATTCACAATGTAATGATAATATTCCTTACGATTGGGAAGAATTAAAAAGTAATGCTAGAAAAGAAAATTTTGATATGATAGATAACGATTCAAACAACTCACAACCAAAAAAATCAGCGCAAGTAGATTATCTCCTCCCTCATTATTTTAAAAATTCACCTAATAATAACAATAGAAAAATTCAACTACATCAAGATTATAAAATAATACAAGCTACAGCAATCGTTCATCAGACAACAGACGAGTTTAAAAATGACGAAGAAGACGATATGGAAATCAATTTAGATAATTAAAATAATAAAAAAAATCTAATGACAAACAAAATAAAAATTATACAATGGAATATTAGATCTATAAAATCGAATTTTAAAAATATGATTAACATTGCAGAGAACTTTAATCCGGATATAATTCTACTATCAGAAACCGTTCTTAAACCAACTCAAAAATTAACATTAAAACACTACAAAACGGCAAGACAAGACAGAGATGACGGTAAAGGAGGTTTAGCAGCTTTAGTAAGAAATACAATTGATTTTCAGAATTTTGAAATTAAAAATGACATATTACCAGAAAGAGCTCAAGGAATGATCATTAAGATAACAAACCTCACCATAATACATATCTATAACCCACCCGATCTAAAACTTAATAATCATAAATTATCATCCTTTTTAAACCAAATTGACGGGGCTTTTATATTAACCGGAGATCTTAATTCACAAAGCCCGATGTGGGGCTCTGGTATAATAAATTATAACGGGAAAATCATGGAGAAAATATTAGAAGAAACTAACACGATTCTATTAAACGATGGAACTCCAACTAGATTCACAAAACCGGGCATCAACAAAAGCGCACCCGATATAACAACATGTTCGTCAAATTTGAGTAATAAATGCAACTGGGAGGTCATATATGACCCAGGAATGAGCGATCACTTTCCGATTAAAATTACTATAGGCATTGAAACAAAATTTTCTAATCTACATTTCAAATCAACAAGACAATACAAAACAAACCACATAAATTGGCAAAATTTCAGCGACAGCATAGACAGTTTCCTAAGAAATAATACAATAGAGTCAATAACAGAGTTCGAGCATATGATGGAAACATGCGCCAAAGAAACTATCCCAAGTGTGAAAATATCAAAAAATAATCGTTACCGGACGATTTGGTGGGATGACGAATTGACGGACCTGACAAAGAATAAAAGAGAAACATTCAGAAGATACACAGAGCATCCCTCACGGGAAAATTATATAAAAGCAAACGAGATCAGAGCTAGGGTAAAAAGAAAAATTAAAAAAAAGAAATTTGAGACATTTCAAAAATTTTGTGGAGAACTAACATTCAAGGATAGTAAAAAAACGTGGAGAATAATAAATAAATTCAAGAATAAATCAATAAGAACGGAAACAATAAAACAACCATCTCAAGAGGTCCTAATAAAGCTAATGGAAAAATTAGCTCCTACCAACAGAGTCAACATCCCTTCAACGCGAAACAATTTGTTAACACCATTATTTAGTAGAGAAGAATTAAATCTAGCCATCAATGCGAAAAAAGACACAGCGCCAGGTATGAACGGTTTAACATATCCCATTTATAAAAATCTGCCTGATCAGGCAAAACATAGATTGGTTAATATTATAAATTTACTGTTAGATAAACCCGAAACACTACAAGAACATTTAAAAATACTTATAATTCCCTTCATAAAATCGGGAGGAAATATTAACGACGTTAACAGTATAAGACCGATAGCATTAGCACCGTGTATTATTAAAATCATCGAAACTCTCATCAAAAACCGCATTGAAAAAAATATAGAGATGGCCATAGATACAGACACTTTAATGTACGGATTTAGGAGAGGTAGATCCATATACGATAGTTTAACATATATGGTCAGTCGTATTTATAATTCCTTCGCTAGGGGACAATTAACAATAGTAGTTTTTCTTGACATTAAATCGGCTTATGATAATATCGATGTAGGTTTATTATTAGATGACTTATACGAAATAAATATACCAACAAAACTTATAGAAATAATAAAAATGCTATTATTGAATAGACAACTATTCATAAAAGACATTAAGGAAAGAAAAATCTTAGGACCGTGGATAACAAGCCAGGGCGTATTGCAAGGTTCAATAACTAGTGCATCATTCTTTAATTTATATGTCCGAAGAATGTCAGATTGTGCAAAATACGGAGTGGATATGGGACAATATGCGGATGACACATATTTGATGATAACAGGTAACGATGTATCAGTAATGCGCGAAAAAATACAACAGACTCTCGATCAATTACAAATTTGGTTGAAAAAACGTAATCTTACATTATCCACTAATAAAAGTACAGCTATGATATTCACCAAAAAACACTCACCCATAATTCCATGTTTCAAAATAAATAATGAACCGATACGATGGAAGCAAGAAACAAAATATTTAGGTGTTACATTGGACAAAAATCTATCATGGACAAAACACACAGAAATAATGTGTTCAAAAGCCTTAAAGGGAGTGAATATTTTGAGGAGTCTATGTAGAACCTGGTGGGGTGCGCATCCAAAAACACTTCTAATAATTTACAAGTCACTTATCAGACCTTATCTTGATTTCGGGTCCATAATTTATGGTGGATGCTCCAGAAAAATTCTCAATAAATTAGATACAGTTCAACATCAAGCTCTAAGAGCGGTGGGTGGTTTTATGAAATCAACACCAATTAATATTTTGATGGCAGAATGCGGAGAAACATCATTGGAAACACGTAGAAAGTCATTGGCACAAAAATTTATATGTAAAAGCTGTAGATTTGAAAACAATACCGTTCTGACAGAAATAGAAAATATAGCGTTTTTTAGAGGATATTGGAACAACAAGTATACACCAGCCTTTATTAAAGCTTATTATTTAGTGAAAACCAAATCTCGCTGGATATATGGATCATCACATCTGCCATTCTTTGAACTAGATTACATAGATCACGCACATAAAGTAAATTGTCACATCTCGGAAATACAAAAATATTCCAAGACAGCCCCAGCAGACTTCAATAATCTCAAAAATCAGAAATATATCGGATACGACCACATATACACAGATGCGTCAGTAATTTCGGAAACAAAATCAGTAGGTATAGGAATATATTCAGATTCTCTGAATATAGAATACTCCGCCAATCTCCCAGGTCATTGGTCAATATTTTCCGCAGAAATGATGGCAATATGCAAAGCAATAAATATATTAATAAAGAAAAAACGAAAATTCTGTGTAATATTTTCCGATTCACTAAGTGCCATAACATGCCTAAGGGAATGGAAAATGTCATCAAATACAAACATAATTTCTATTAACGTTAAAAAATATCTTCACAAAGCTGCATTATTAGGTTTAAACATCGTCTGTGTCTGGATACCAAGTCATTCGGGCATAATAGGGAACGAACGGGCAGATATTCTAGCGAAAAAAGGTGCTTCGGAAAAGAACAAAACTAACAAATATAGGGGAGATTAAAACGATGTAAGGAATATACTACAGAGAAATTTAGAGAATCAGTGGATAAAAGAATGGAATGATGTGGGAGTTTCAAAGGGGAAGACGTACACACATATGAGAAACAGGGATAAAAAGTTCACGCCAATTCGAAAATGTTTTTTGTTTGACTCTGAATTCGACAAATACAGTGTATCAACGATGATGCGATTGCGTTCCAACCATTGCCTGTCTCCGGAACATTTATTTAAAATAAAAGTATACGACAGTCCTAATTGTCAATGTGCAGAATACGGAGATATTGTACATATACTTTTTAATTGTCAGCTGAACAGGGTAAACTGTGATATATTATACTATAAATTAACACAATTGGGAATGGAATGCCCAATTAGTGTGAACGATGTCGTTTTTAGCCAGTCGATTAAGATTATAGAGTGTTTGACTAGTTTTTTAAAAGCTTCAGGGTTGAAATTGTAGTCAATCGAATGTAAGTTTATATGTAACTAACATTATGTATGTGTTGTTCTAGCCCTGTGTACGTCAAATATCCTTTCCAACCTTGGGAACAGGGGGAGAAATAGTAATATAGTGACTGGGTACATGACCTCCGGTTGAGCCCAAATTGCCCTTTCAATAAGGGTAGCCTTGACAGAAGAAGAAGAAGCATCTCTATATCTGGTAGTTGAATTGAACTTCACAAGTTTGTCCTCTGTGTACATTCGAAATGTCATAAAAAGGTTATAACATAACCCCAATCTTCAACCAAAAAATCTTTCGTGAAACATGCTTCTGATGACTTCAAAAAATAAACCTTATTCATTATTATGTACATGGCATTTGATAAAAAACAGGAATATACAAGAAAGGGCTAAATTAAGAAAAACAGAAAACAAGCAAGTAATCAGTAAATAAATGAGGAGAATCTTCACTGAAATGAACATCCACATTTATGGAGTCGAAAACAGAATATTTCAATCTTTTATAAGACGGAGAAACTGACTTTCATAATAATTTACCAAAGTGAGTAAACAATTTAGATTACGCCTAAATACTTATGCACTCGTATTTAACTGAAAGAATTTTGAAATGCATGAGGGATGATCTGTATGAATTAATAATTCTTTTTTCTTCACTATTGGTTGTAAACGGGGGACTACTGATGATTAAAAGTAAAATAGCTTAATTTCCGCTAATTTATTTAATTTCACAACAAAATAACATGATTTCTTTAAGTGAGTATGGTAACTGACTACATATTTGAGAATGGGATCTTTATACTTGAAAATGTACAGAAAGTTGGTTGTGATTTTAACAGTAATTTGGAAATTTCAAGTTTTATTTTGAAAACAGTTAGTAAAGGAGATTTATTGAAGTATGTTAAATCATTTGGAAGAATCTGTTTTTCTATTAATTTCAAGTGCTTTTAGGAATGTCAATTTGAGGTTCTTGTTTTCTATGTGTACGAAATTTCTAAATCATGTCCTGTCTCCAACAAATGGTTAACATACATTCAATTTAGATGTTTGTTAATGTATGCTTTCTAGTGTTCTTGTATTCTAGTTCTGAATGATCTTCCTTTTTGACCAATATATACATATGGACAAGTGCTACAGTTTAACCATAGACTCCAGATCTCCTGTCTTTATATTAATTTATTAAATTTCCTAATCAGTTTTTTGGAAATATCTTGTTATTTTATGTAAGATAGAGAAATATATTTTGTATTATTGATTGATATAGAAGTGATATCAATTGTTTTAATTGCATTCAATGGTTTGAAGCCATTGTTGAATCCAATCTGCTTTATTATATTTAGTTCTTTTTATAAAATTCTCATGTCATTAGTATGCTGTTAAATTTAAATGCCAACTATTATATGCTGGTAGTTTTGTAAATGTGGGTGGTTAGAGGGAAAATGAACTGTACTATCTGTATGTGTGGGTTTCAGGAAAATTGAAAAATCATTAATTTTTTCAGTTTAAGGATATTGATTCTATAATTTTTTTTTCCATAGGTGAATTTAATTGTATTTAATGTATGCAAGTTGTATTAAGGTATGATGAACAGAGATAAAATGCCTGCCTTGTAGTGGTAGCAATAAATGAAATAAAAATATTTTGAGAAAAGGCTCTCCTGGTTTTTAGTTTCTAGTAAATCTATAAATATTTCAGATAATATCGAGTTAAGTGGCTTTCCCATAGTAAGAATTTCATCATCTTCGAAAAATATGCCATTAAACAAAAAATAGTTTTGGTCTAGACAAACATTCAAAATTTCCATAATCTCTGGTTCTATAATGTATGTTTTCTTTTTCGATAATAATATTTCTACAAGATTTATGGTTTCTTTAACAGATATCCTTGGAAACAGATTTTGTACATTGAAAGAAGCGAGTTTTGCGTTATATATAGTTTTATCTTATCTATGAGCTGATATCAATTTTTTATAGCTAGTTTTGCTTGAAAGTTTGTTTCTTTCTGAATGATTTTGATTAATTATTTCAATAATTCATTGGTAGGAGCAGTGTTGAATGAAACACCGGTCTAACTGCTTTCTTTATGTAACTACATAAGAGATTATATTATTGGTTGTTCTGTTATAAAGATACGATACATAAAGAAAACTCCAACCTATTAGAACAGTAGTTTCATTCATCACAGCACCTCCATATAAATTGTCAAAAAAATTAATCAAAATCGTTCAGAAGGAAGCAAAACTAGCCATAAAAAATTCATATCATCTCATAGATAAGATAAAAACTTCAAATATTCCGAATAACGCCAAACTCATTTCTTTTAATTTACAAAATCTATTCCAAGTCTACCTGTAAAGGAAACCATAAATCTTGTAGAAATGTTATTATCCAAAAAGAGACCTAACTCAGTATTTAAACAGAAGATTGTGGAAATTTCGAACGTTTTTCTGGACCAAAAATATTTTCGTTGAATTTTATGATGATGACAAAAGTCTTACTGAGCCTACAATCTGAAATATTTAGACTTCTTCAGAACCAAAATTCAGGAGGGTCCCTTTCTTAAATATTTGATTTATTGGTTTCGTATTACATGAAAATTTTCCTGAAACGACTCATCAGATAGTACAATTCATTTTTCCTCTAACCACCCACGTTCACAAAACTAGCAGTGTACAATAGTATGGAATTTTGTTAAAAAACTAAATATACTAAAGCAGATTGGGTTCAACAATGGCTTCGATCCATTGTTTATATTTTTAAATGGAATGCAATAAAACCAATTGATATCACTTGTATATCCAGCAATGACCCCAAAATACAAAATATATTTATTTTTCTTACATAAAACAAAAATCTAATAAAATGGCAAGATATATTGAGGAAAAGAATAGCTGCAATACTTCATTCAACACAAAAAATCTTATTAGGAAATTTAATAAAAAATAATAAAGATATAGTCTCTAAAAACAGGAGATCTGTAATCTATATAGGCTGTAAGGTGGGCCAAAAATAATTTTTAATTTTTTTTTTCTTAGCTACCATGAAAATCTCATCCAACATGAAAAAAAAACAAGTTCTGGTAAGACCTGAGCTCTTAATATTAATATTAAGAGGTGCCTCATCGATATTTTCGATTTCCCATTTAAATAACACCTGAAATTTTGATTTTTTTGTTTGGATTTTTAATGTACACAAACAAATAATTGTTAAGCGAGAATCAACACTTATTTTTATAGGAAATTTACCGATCTACAAAAAAGGTCTGAAACATTTTTTGGCTGAGTCAACTCATTCAAAGTTATTCGTAGTTAAAGTCCAACAGAAAATTATAAAAAATGATTTCCACAATTTTTCATCTTATATTACAAATTAATGGCTAATAAACATAACAAATCATATTTTTTCGATTTATCTCCTCTTTATTTAATTAATTCATAAAATAAATTCATACAATCTTGTCTTGCTGAACTTAATTGTTAATTTTCATTACTATTTTTGTATTTTACCGCTTAAGTCATTATAATTATCGATCTTAGCGACACCTATAGGACAATATAAGTAAATATTATTCAAGGTTACGTCAATCTCTCCAACTTTGTTTACTGTCCGATATCTTGTGTCGTTTTGATTCGTATTTTATTATTGTATTTAGTAACAGTAAAGTGAAATGTTTTAATATTGCAAGTTTTTGCTGTTTTCTAAAAATGAGCTGCAAACCGATTTACTTAATTGGTGCTCCCAACCCGAACGTCTTTGGCCGTAAGTTGCCTACCGTTAAAGAGGTTATGTCTGTGTTTTTTTATCATCATGTTGTATTGAAGGAAACAATTAACAAAAGTTTGATGAATACCGTAATAAAAGTTGAAAAGCAATGGCATTCTGCGGGGTTACCAATTTGTGGGAGAGAAAATGCTGTAAAAAAGTTGCGAAGTTTACATTTTAAGTGGAAAAGTGTACAGAAAAATCAAAACAGATGCAATTCAGCAGCTCAAATAAATAACCAGTCTCATTTTCAAAAGAAGCTGACTGAACTCTTTGATATTAAGGATTCGAAAAACGTTGACTCTCTAGATCATAAAAAAAAATTTTTTCTAGCGGGACAAAAAAGTTCGACTCGAAGGGGAATTATTAATTTAGGCTTACAATCAAATACTCAAGTGGAAGAGATGGTTGTTGAAGAAATTAGTAAGTATTTTACATAAAATGATGATGCTTAATAATCAAATTTTATAATTCATTAATTAATTTTTATGAATCATAAATGTATTGTAAAATTGATTTATTACTTTATTAGAAAATATTGTCCACTATAAAATATCAATAAATAAAACTAAATGAAACCCAATTTGATTTATTTTCAGTTTTGACTATTTTATTTTATTTTTCTTAAAATTGGCAATTACTTACTAGCATATTAAATCATTTTTATTTGTTCATAAATATATTCAAATTTTCAATTGCAGAACAGCCGGTAAGAGATAATGAACTTCCTATTACCAGACAAGAATCTGACATAATAACATCTCAATCATCAGTAAGCTTAACCTCAAAATCAGTCTCAGACTATGAAAATGAATTAACTCTCCCCCTGTTGTTCCCAAAATTAAAGTTATGACACCAGAATTGGTTGCTGCATTAGATCGTTCAAACGTTTCTAGTAGGAATGCTATGTATATTATTTCTGCAACTCTGAAGAGCGTTGGAGTTGATTTAAAAACTGTAAATATCAGCTATAAGACTATTCAGCGCAGTCGTAATGTTTTACGTAAAGAAATTGCAGAGGGGTTAAAAGATGGGTTGAAGCTTGAAGATAATTATATTGTGCACTGGGACGGGAAGCTTTTAACTGATATCACGGGAACTGATACTGTAGATAGACTTCCAATTATTTTGACATCATGTGGTACTGAACAATTGTTGGGAGTGCCGAAGCTGAAGTCAGGAAGTGCCAGTGATCAAGCAGTTGCCATTCTGGAAACTCTCAAGCAGTGGGGTGTTAGTTCATATGTCAAAGGGATGTGTTTCGACACAGCAGCGGTCAATACAGGTCAGTTGTCAATGAGATATAAGCTAATTATTTTAATAATAAATATTCTATGTTTGTTTTAATTTTTAGGAATTCATCATGGGACTTGTGCTGAATTAGAAAAAGCTTTAAATCAAGAGTTGATCCATTTACCTTGTCGCCGTCACATCTTTGAGCTTGTTTTGAAGGGTGTGTTTGAGGTGTATTGGCCAACCACTTCAGGCCCAAACGTTCAGTTCTTTTCTAGGTTTAAGAATAATTGGGATAATCTCAATAAATCTAATTTCAAGGTTGGAATAGACGACAGTATTGTTAATGAAGTATTATCAAATAGCAAACAAACATTAGTAACCTTGATTGAAGAAAATTTACGGGTACGAATTCATAAATTGGACTTTATAAAAATTATAAACGCAATGTTCTTGATGAACATATCAGAGTTTCCTCACTCAACAAGACAATTTAAATTGAAATTTGTGTGTCTACTTTACAGGTTAGGTTAGGTTAGGTTAGGTTGGAAAGGTTGGAATAGACGACACTATTGTTAATGAAGTATTATCAAATAGCAAACAAACATTAGTAACCTTGATTGAAGAAAATTTACGAGTACGAATTCATAAATTGGACTTTATAAAAATTATAAACGCAATGTTCTTGATGAACATATCAGAGTTTCCTCACTCAACAAGACAATTTAAATTGAAATTTGTGTGTCTACTTTACAGGTTTGTCAACCAAGAGATGACTATAAAGAACTTCTGGAGTTATCGCTGATTTTTTTGGGGGAAAAGCCAAAACCGAACTTTACGTTTAAATATCCAGGTCCAGTTCATCATGCTCGTTGGATGGCGAAAGCCATTTATTCGTTAAAAATTTTTCTCTTTAGAGAAGAATTTAAACTAACAGCGCGAAAATTCAATGGCTTACGTGAAGTTTGTATTTTTCTCGTTAAGATTTATTTAAAAGCTTGGTACACTGCTCCATCTGCGATTCTGGTACCATACAATGATCTGACCTTTATGCAAGACTTAGTTGAGTATAAAACTGTGAACACGAACAGCTCCGTATCAACTGCAGCTTGTTCAAAAATGAGAAATCACCTGTGGTATTTGAGTGAACAGTTGCCCATTATTTCTCTTTTTGATGATAATGTGCCTCTACCCATAAAACAGAAAATGATTCAGGCTTTGAATAAAAAAGAAATAAACACTGATCCAAAAAAAAAAAAATTTGAAATTGAGCCAGGAAATTCAGACCAATTCTTATCAGTAGATCTGAGTGACTTTATTTCGAAAAAGTCAATGACTATATTTCAAATATTCGATTTACCTACTAACTTCATCGACAAAAATGTGGAATCTTGGTCACAGGATGAAAGCTATCAAGAGAATCAGGAATTTTTTAAGCGTCTCAGCGTGGTCGATGATGTAGCAGAAAGAGGTGTTGCTTTAATAGAGGAGTACAACAAATGTCTTACTAAAAATGAAGAACAATTGCAATATTTATTGCAAGTTGTTAAAAATCACCGACAAAAATTTCCCGATTGTAACAAAAAGACTTTAGTTTAATTTTGAAATAATCAATATGTAAGGGATATAAAATAAAAAGTTGTATTGCAATTGAAAAATTACTGAAAAATGGCTCTTATTAATTTACATTTCCCGAGAGTCAAGAGCAAATAGGACACATTATTTTTTCAGGCAACGATTAATGTTTCTAAGTCATCACTCACACAGAGTAGAGTTCAAAGTTTTTGTTTAAATTAAGTATTTAAAAAATTGATTTTATTAAACGATGATCGATATTTTGTGAGAATACTATGGTTACGTCGCTAAACAATCGATGAGTTTTACGAAAAAAATTATTTGTTATATTTATTAGCCATTAATTTGTAATATAAGATGAAAAATTGTGGAAATCATTTTTTATAATTTTCTGTTGGACTTTAACTATGAATAACTTTGAATGAGTTGATTCAGCCAAAAAATGTTTCAGACCTTTTTTGTAGATCGGTAAATTTCCTATAAAAATAAGTGTTGATTCTCGCTTAACAATTATTTGTTTGTGTACATTAAAAATCCAAACAAAAAAATCAAAATTTCCTGTGTTATTTAAATGGGAAATCGAAAATATCGATGAGGCACCTCTTAATATTAATATTAAGAGCTCAGGTCTTATCAGAACTTGTTTTTTTTTCATGTCGGATGAGATTTTCATGGTAGCTAAGAAAAAAAAAATTAAAAATTATTTTTGGCTCACCCTAATAGGCTGTATAGTGTATGTTGGTCAACAAGAAGATCATTTAAGACTTATATACGAGAACACCAGAAAGCATACATTAACAAAAATTAAAATTCGATTTATGCTAACCATCTATTGGAGACAGGACATAATTTCGAAATCCTGCATATAGAAAACAAGAACCTCAAATTGAACTATCTGGAAGCACTTGAAATCAATAGATACAACAAAAAACAAATTCTCCTAATCGACCAAACAGACCTGAAAAAACTTACTCAACCTTTTTGTATATGTCGAGTATTCAAAGAACCTAATCACAAATATGCAGTCAGCTTTCAAGAGACCTTTGGTTCATTTTGTCGCAGCTTTATCTGTGAAAATAGGTAAATTCGAATAAGTACATATGAACTCTTTGCAAAATGACTTCATTCCATGAAGACTTTTGAAAATCACCTTTTCAACTACATATATTAAATTGGTCACATGTTCTTAGAAAAAATGATTATCATCTATGAAAATTGATTTATTAATGAAACATGTGTTTCTATTTTATAGAATCAATCCAATTTCTGAAAAATGCTGATACCAACTTACTGGCTAAGAAGTATTACAGTTATTTACTATTTATGCATCTTCGAGAAAATAGTTCCGAGGTATATTAACCTCAAAATAAACAACAAGACTATCTCAACCCAAATAGTAATTCAAAAAGGAAAACTGGGATGGTTCAAAGAAGATATGAAGTTCGTACAACCAAAGAGAGACAACATCAAACTCCGTCTGAAGGTAATAAACTCATTCAGAATTACCAGATTTAGAAGCATGAAACTGAAATATTTTTGTTAAAATTACATAGTCTGTTGTTCGAAAATGATAAAAAGTATTTAATTTAAAATAATCTCCATTGGTATTCATACATGTTTTCTATAATATTTCTCCGGCAGTTTATGAATATCAGGCTGAAAAAATAGTCCATCCATTTTGGATGAAGTCAAGTCTGGAAAATAAGCCACAAAAGCTAGTATTTCCCAACTGAATGCCTCGAACGTTTTGCTGTGTGTAATGGGGCATTTTCAGGACTTTGTGTTCCCTTTTCCCATATTCCAGTCGTCTTTCACATAATGCTTGATTTAAATCGATCATTAGATGTTAATAGAGATCAGTGTTGATGTTTTCATCAGGTTTAAGCAGCTTATAATAGATTACATCCTTCCCACCAAACATAGACGATTTGGTCTTGCAATGGATGTCGATGGTTCCCCTGGATTTACCCCACTCAGGATTAATCCATTTTTCATCTGGTGTCACGATTCCATGGAGAAATAACTTTCTTTTGTGTCTGTCTAACAGCATTTCACAAGTGGTTTTTCGATTTTCTTGTTTTCTTTCATTCATTTCATGCAGAACCCATTTTCTCACTTTCTGAATCTTTCCCATAAAATGGAGATGCCTTTCAGTGTCAAATTCAATTGATCCACGAGTTCTTGTTGAGTTCGGGTATCATCTGCGTCCTATAAGGCTTGCAATTCATTGTATGTGAACTTCTTCAGTGGTTTTCCACACTCATCAGTTCTCATGTCACAGTCACCATTTTTTAATTTTTTGAACCACTCAAAACATTGTTTCCAAGAGATGGTAGAAGAAGCAGTGGTCGTCCAGCAACAAGATGGCAGGATTCTATTAAGAAAAAGAAAGGAATATTATGGACAAACATTGCTCAAAATAGGGAACAGTGGAAGAAATTTGTAGAGGCCCTTGCTTCGGATGGGGATTGTACAGGCTCATGATGATGATGTATGGAACTTGGGGTGTTGTATCTTGAAAATCTTTGTTAGTTATTAAAGGGAGATGTTGGTGCTGCAGAAGTGGTCTTACTGATGGCTAGGGAAATTCCGCTTTCATATTTCTACACCTGGTAGTTCACATACTTCATGCCATCTATTTGATAATTTAGACTTGAATTAAAGACTAAAAATAGACAAATTGATCCACAGTAAATATTTAAAACAAAATAACTAACATCGGAAATCAATTGAAAATATGAAATCGAGAAAATATTGTTCAGAGAATATCCATAAGTTCAAATATACAGACCATGTATTTTTTTTTTAATTTGTTGATTCAATTGAGTGAAAATAGAAACATGTGTTTCATTAATAAATTAATTTTAAATCATTTCTACCAAGCATCAGCCAAATCAATACAATCAATGAAAATTTCACAAATACTAACTGAAGCAAAAGCTAGAAAGAGGTAACGTTTAGATTCTACAACAATGAAATAATACTGTAGGCATCTGATTTTGATTCACAATTCAAATATTAATTTTCCAAAGCTCCACATATCGGGTGTTTTTTTTAGAGTGATACAACTTTCGATAGAGATAACTGTGATTTGACAGAAGATAAAAGCCATGTTGTTTTGACATTTCTGTTCAGTAACTTCAAATGTTCAAATGTAACTTAGCAAATTGAAATTATTCTCGTTTTTTTTTGGTAAATCATAAATTTTGCAAATTATTTTTTTTTAATTTATACAGCGCCAACTGAATATCTTCTCATACTATTATACTATAACTACAATTTGAATATAATATTTTGAACAACTGCATTTTTTCATTACCACAAATCGGTTAGCAATAAAACAGCCTCATTTATTCATATATATCACCAATATCCACGAAAAGAAAAAGGTGAAAAGTACTAATGTGAAGTCAAGAGCTTTTACGGGCT
This sequence comes from Megalocaria dilatata, assembly GCA_034642435.1. Classification (NCBI taxonomy): domain Eukaryota; kingdom Metazoa; phylum Arthropoda; class Insecta; order Coleoptera; family Coccinellidae; genus Megalocaria; species Megalocaria dilatata. Next base: position 27,764,650 of record CM067859.1, read on the forward strand.
AGTTCCTATCACAATCCTCAAAAAATATCTTTTTTGTCTTCTAATTATAAGATCTTTACGAAATTTTGTATTACTTCTTGTTGTTATTTTACATGTTAAAGTTAAATTTAAACTCGATTGTGGAACTGTAGCTTTGGGTTCTTTAGCGCTCAACGCTATTGCTCTCACAAAATGTTTGTTTTTGGAATTTTCTAATCATGAAATTTTGCGGGAACATGTGCCATTATCCTTTCTAAAACCCAAATTTCAGATTAATCAGATTCATACCTTGGAAAATATTAATAAAAATAAGAGAAAGTTTCAAATGTGAATAACTGCGGAACCATTGAACTGACTTCATCCAAGAAAGTTTCGAGTCACTATCTCTTTCCAATTTTTAGTGTTTAAGGTAGAGCTCAACGATGATCGGCTCTTAACATTTTTTTTCTTTGAAACTTGTAATCATACGATTCTCGCAAAATGAGGCACGAGCATTTTACTTCCAAATGCCAAAAATATTGGGGAAATATGAAGAATTATTAAATGTGTGAAACTATTGAACCGATTTTGCCCATTAATGAACTTAGTCGCGGCATTTAGACCCCAAACCTTCTCTGAAAGAAAATAGAAAAAGGCTTTTTACTTGATAGAAGAAATATAACAAAATTTGAATATCAAAACAGATTTAATCTGTTAGTCTTCTACAATTTTAATTTCAAAAAAATTTTTATTCAAAAAACTTTTAGAATTAAATTAATGTCTACAACAAGCACCGCTTATATTTAATAGACGTATATAATCAAAACCAGTGGCGGATTATCCGTAAGGCAAACTAGGCACGTGCCTAGGGGCGCGTAGTTACAAGGGGCGCGCGAGCTCAGAATTTTTAAATAAATAAAAAAAATAACATACAAGGCCCTGATCTACTAGTCTAGGATGTGACGATACAACGTCACCGTAATTACAAAAACAATCAGTTAAAATTAAGATGGCCATTTATGGCTGGTACTGGGGCACCGACAAAGTTATTGCCTAGGGCGCTCTGGACCTTTAATCCGCCACTGATCAAAACTCAATATACAATGTCAAATGGAATAAATAAACCAACCAATATAAAAAAGGCAATTAAAATTAATCTACAATAAGCACCGCTTATATTTAATAGACGTATATAATCAAAACTCAATATACAATGTCAAATGGAATAAATAAACCAACCAATATAAAAAACGCAATTAAAATTAACAATTTTAATTTTAATTGCCTTTTTTATTTTGGTTATATTGGCAATTAAAATTAAAATTAACAATTTTTTTGCCTTTTTTATATTGGTTGGTTTATTTATTCCATTTGACATTGTATATTGAGTTTTGATTATATACGTCTATTAAATATAAGCGGTGCTTATTGTAGATTAATTTTAATTAAAAAAATGTATATATGACAGTAATTTATTTCCACAAAAATGTTTGTACTAATACAACAATTGTTTCACCACGATGTGGCTTCTTCAGGTATTACATTGTACTGTCTGTGTAATACCTGAAGAAGCCACATCGTGGTGAAACAATTGTTGTATTAGTACAAACATTTTTGTGGAAATAAATTACTGTCATATATACATTTTTTTAATTAAAATGAGTTTCCACCAAGTGAAGACCGAATCTATCAAATATTAATTTTAATTGCCTTTTTTATATTGGTTGGTTTATTTAATCCATTCGACATTGTATATTGAGTTTTGATTATATACGTCTATTAAATATAAGCGGTGCTTATTGTAGATTAATTTTAATTGCCTTTTTTATATTGGTTGGTTTATTTATTCCATTTGACATTGTATATTGAGTTTTGATTATATACGTCTATTAAATATAAGCGGTGCTTATTGCAGACATTAATTTAATTCCAAAAGTTTTTTGAATAAAATTTTTTAGAAATTAAAATTGTGGAAGACTAACAGATTAAATCTTCTCTGAAAGTTTCAAGGCTCTACCTCTTTCTGTTCGAAAGTTAGTGTGTTTACGGACAGCCGCCGAACCTGCCAAACAAAATTACTTTTGGCCTCGGATTCTGCATCAGTGAGTACATCCTAGAAGTTAAAAACTATTAGGAGTACAAATAAGTTTCCGCCGTTTTATTGTAGATGGCGCGGCACGGACTTTCGGTTAGCTTTCGCAGATGATAACCGGCTTAAAAAATAGTTTGGACATTCAAGAACAACATAACCTATTAATATCATTGATTTTATTGGTAAAATATAATTTTTATAAGTTGAAAATGTCAAAAGTTGAGCCAAGTAAGCGTCATTTGTGGGAAATATTAGTTTACTTCTTTAATTTAAAGAAATCTGCTGCTGAGGCGCATCAATTGCTCGTAGAAGCATATGGTGAGGGTGCTTTGAGTGAGAGAACGTGTCGAGAGTGGTTTCAAAAGTTTAAAAACGGTGATTTCGACGTAGAAGACAGAGTTCGCAGTGGAAGGCCAAAAATTTACGAGGATGCAGAATTGGAGGAATTATTGGAGGAAGATTAATCTCAAACACAAAAAGAACTTACTCTAACATTAGAAGTCACTCAGCAAACAGTCTCGCATCGTTTAAAATCATTCTTCTCTAATAAATATTTAATTTGTGTTTAAAAACGGCGAAAACTTATTTGTACTCCTAATATTTTCGGCTCAATTCGGAAATTACATACATTTGGGCCAATGGATAGCACGCTGTTCCCTAGAAGTAGCGCACAAAAAGAAAAAGAACAAGAAAAAGACTGAACATAGAAGTTTTCAACACAGATGGTAAATAATTATTAGAAGAACTGTATATGTGCCTCAAACACTAGTCTACAGGTAGTCTCTTATTTTTCATGAGTAAATTATTGGCACTGATATTATTTAAGTGTTTATAAAGTGAAATTTAAGAAAGCTGATTCAATTTATAGCTGTTCCAAGATGCCTAATTCCTCATCAAGCAGAAGCAATAATGGTAGACCCAGAGTGGCGATGAGTAGATTTAGTGATCCCTTTAGTTCCTCAGAAGATGATACAGATAGTGATAACAGTGATAACAGCTTTTATTTATGCCCCTCATGTATCGCCAGGAGAGTATATGTAAGTTGTCCTAATAGTATGCTAAACTTCACCTCGTAATTTCTTTCACTGCAATCATACCAGAATTTTTACAGTTGGTTATTGTTATTAGTCAATGTTGTGTATATAATAGGAGGACCGGAAAATAATGTCGTTTTTGCGCATGTCAATATTTGATTCTCATTTGTCATTTGTGTACATCGAAGTCGTGTCAAAGACATTTTTAGGTTATTCTGACTTGTTCACTTCTCAATAATTGAATATCAGCCAAATACCAGAAGAGCATAACCGGCTTTGTAGGCATTTTGAGTTTCGCAAGGGTAGTAACGTAACAGTTGCGACCAAAAATATTTGCGATGTTTATCTAAATGCATTAGACGTTCGTAAATGCCAAATATTGGTCTCTAGGTTCAGATCCGGTAATTTTGATCTATCTGACTCCTATTAACTAACGTAACTTCAGGGAATCAGCTTCCATAATCTGATCATAACACGGATCATCAGATTCTAGCTCACCCAAATATTTCAACAACTCATCAGTGTCCTTTGGATTGTAGAATTGTTTACTACAAAAAATTATATAATTTCATGCATCCACCATCCCAATATATGATGTATCATACGTAACATTCAAAGTCATTTTTCAGTGCAGTAAATCTTTATTTTGGCAAAATAAAATTGAAAAAAAAAAAACATAATCCAAAAAATAATTACCCTATATTTTGAAATAAAATAGAAAGGCCTTTTACTTGATAGAAGAAATATAACAAAATTTGAATATTAAAACAAATTGAAATATGTTTATCTTCTACAATTTTAATTTCAAAAAAATTTTATTCAAAAAACTTTTAGAAATAAATTTATGTCTAACAAGCACCGCTTACATTTAATAGACGTATATAATCAATTTGATTAATTGATTTGATATATAATCAATTTGATTATATACGTCTATTAAATGTAAGCGGTGCTTGTTAGACATAAATTTATTTCTAAAAGTTTTTTGAATAAAATTTTTTTGAAATTAAAATTGTAGAAGATAAACATATTTCAATTTGTTTTAATATTCAAATTTTGTTATATTTCTTCTATCAAGTAAAAGGCCTTTCTATTTTTTTTTATATATAATATATAATTATATTTTGGCTTCAATAAATCTCATTATAGAATGTCAATGAATTTAAATAAACCTTAAAATAAATCACACTGTTCTTTGATTTTGTTAGAACATAGATCAATCTTGAATTATATAGTTGATCTGTAGTTCGAAGCTAAGTCTTTTAACACGTGAGTGATGTAGGTTATGTTTTTGATTTTGATATTTGGAATGTTGAAAAAGGGCTGAAGACGGGATTATCTAGAATAATATTTGTTTTTTGAAGATATAGTGCACATTTTTCAGAGATTTTTGAAATAATTTGTTCGAATATTTAAATATATTAAATATTTCAAATAAATTATATTCTTTGAGAAGTCCTTTAAGTGTGTTCATGTTTTTATAAGGCAAGTGGTATTTTTTAAAGGTAAAACCAGAAACAAAATTTTGTCTCCTTTGAATATTTATTTATTAATTTTAATTACTTCCGTATATCTGTTGGGTTATTTATTTCATTTGACATTATATATTGAGTTTTGATTATATACGCCTATATTTTGATTCTAGTTTTGGTTCTATAGAGGAAATTTTGTAACCTCAAACTTACCCCAAACTCATTTCCTAGAATTCTGACAACTTCAACACAAAAATTATTTCACACTCAAGTTACAAGATGAACCGTAATCGCAATATGTTTTATACGAATATGAACTTTTTTCTTGAAATCATACATAGCCAGGTGTTGCACGTGACGAAAAACAATATCAACATAACCTCGAAAGAGTATGTGTTTTGTGTATGATATATATTATTATTATAAAAATAGATATTAGTGAAAAATATAGTTCAGATTTTCATTTATTTATGTTAATAATAGCAATTGCTTTAAATAGAATTGAAAAAAATTTTTTTTTATATTCTTTTAGTACATCAAAAATGAAAAAGATTGAATACGTAAAATAATCAATTATATAATCTGAATAAGTAAATCTATAATTAAAAATACTGAACAACCCTGACATGAAGTCAGAATCTTTCTCATGCTTTTTCAACAGTCCATTTATTCTGCAAATTTCAAATCTTTGAAATTTGGGCGCGATATCCATAATGAAAGTTTTGACTTCACAAACCCACTTTATTGGATATAAGGCTTTTAATGATAAAACATCAGAAAAGTGGCCTAATAGTGTAACCATATGCGAAAAATGCAAAATATCAGATTGATTCTATTACTTTACACAATACTGTAGATCTGTTTCATTTTACAAATAAAGTTTTCTACGTATTAAAAATTAACGTTGTTTCCAAGGGCGACTTTTAATACTCAACATTTCTTTTGTAGCCAACACTGAGCGATTCCGAAGATGATTCTGAAGAGATAAGAACGGTTGAACTAGAAGACACCTCCAAAGAAGCAACAGTTACGAAAGCTCAATCGGAAACCCCGACAGATGAGGAATCAACCACGGACAGTAACGAGAACAGTGAGAAATGTCCCATCTGCTTGATACCAATCGGAAAACAGGAATTGGCTTCGCCCGAATTCTGCAATCACCTATTTTGTTTGCCGTGCATCATGCAATGGTCCAAGAACCGTAACACTTGCCCGATAGACAGGCACGTGTTCAGAGGGATTTGTGTCAAGGACAAGGGCAAGACCGTTAGAAGAATACCTGTCCACAGGGAAGGGAGCCCAACAGCCATAAGAATTGTTCGGTTTTTTAACAGCCAGCATACATATTATTAACTAAAGGGAATTTCAGAACTTCAATAACAATTGTTGTATCAGAAATCAATGTTTTGTAATATTTATTATATTGATCTGAAAGTCTTTGCTACAAAGTCCAAATTGTTTTTTGTAACAATTCTTATGATACCAAAAGACTTCAGATCAAAATTTTATTATATGTTTATACTTTTTACTCCTGTGTTTTTTATTCAATTTCACATCCTTGTTTTCTTTTACATTTTTGTAATAATTAAATAAGGTTATTCTGATTTTCACAAATTTTTATTGTTATGTTTATAACAATCGTTTCGCTATAACAGTAGCATCATCAGACAAGATTACATTTTGAATAACTATCTTAGTTATTCAAAATGTAATCTTGCCTGATGATTCTACTATGATAGCGAAACGATTGTTGTAAACATAACAATAAAAATTTGTGAAAATCAGAATAACCTTATTTAATTATTATTTAATATGGCATTTCACCAAGTAAGGACTGATCCGATACAATACATTGAAATTTTTTTTTATTGTATTATATTTATCAAATTAATATTGGATGAGAAATAGTGTAATTGTTTTTTCAATAATTCCGAATTAAATTGTTATTTTTCTGTGTCGCTTCAAGAGCACATCGGTAGACTAAGGCACTTGATATTTAGAATTGAAGAATGATGTGATAAGTTGGAGAATGAAATATATCGGGTGTTTTTTTACAGTGATAGAACTTTCGATAGAGATAAATGTAATTTGACAGAAGGTAGAAGCCATGTTGTTTTGACATTTCTGTTTAGTAAGCATTGACAAATTATCATGAAAAGACTCACGCCGCAACAACGTTTACAAATTGTTGAAATTTATTTTCAAAATCAGTGTTCTATTCGCCGAACTTATAGAGCACTTCGTGAAATTTATGGTTTACATAATCGTCCATTAGAGCAGCTTATTCGTCGACCTATCAATAGATTTCATACAACCTTTTCTCTACTCGATGCAACAACAACAAAAATACATAGAACTGTACGTACAGAAGAAAACATCGCTGCTGTAAGTCATAGTGTTAATGATGACCCAGATTTGTCTATACGTCGACGTTCACAACAAGTTGAACTCTGTGCATCCACCACATGGAAAATTTTGCTTAAAGATCTTGGTCTACACCCGTACAAGATCCAACTGGTTCAAGAACTAAAGCCACTTAACCATAATAAGCGTCGTTCGTTTGTTTACTGATTGGGCCCTAGAACAGCTTAAAGTTGATCCACTTTTTTATCGTAAAATTGTGTTTAGTGATGAAGCTCATTTCTGGTTGAACGGCTATGTAAACAAGCAACATTGCCGTATATGGAGTGAAAACAATCCTCAAGAAGTTCTGCATGTTCCATTGCATTGAAAAATGCACTGTATGGTGTGCTTTACACGCTGGAGGCATCATCGGTCCATATTTCTTTAAAAACGATGTTACAGTGAATGTTGCTCGTTACGGATCGATGATCAATGATTATTTGTTTCAAAATTTGAATGGTATCGACCCAGACGTGTTTTGGTTCCAACAAGATGGTGCTACACCTCAGGCTGCTACCGTAACAATTGATTTATTGAAAGAAACATTTGGCGATAACATTATTTCGAGAAATGGTCCAATTAATTAGTCCTCCAAGATCATGCGACATAACTCCACTGGATTATTCTCTTTGGGGTTATGTCATGTCATTGGTTTATGCTGATAAACCAGAAACAATAGACGCTTTGGAAGCCAGCATAACTCGTGTTATTGATGAAATAAGGCCTGAATTACTCGAAAAAGTGGTCCAAAATTGGTCTGGTCGAATGCGGTTCGTCAGAGCTAGTTGTGCTGGACATATGCCGGAAATTATTTTGAAAACATAAATGCCATAAAATTACCCTTCAAATAAAAAAACAATTTGGCTTCAATATTAATTTAATTGTGTTTTATTTCAATTTAAAGTTCTATCGCTCCAAAAAAAACACCCGATACAAATATCCTAGCTGAATCTTGATAACTATTTCCACAATTGAAAAAATGAGCTGAAGTTCAAAACAAATTGTTTCTTGGAGGCTTTCTAAAGAAAAGAAAGGGCAAATCCCACTTTTTGGGGGAGTCTGCAGTCACTTATACTTTTTTCTGTTTTAAAAAGATTTATTGAATGCAGATATTAATTAATTTCGTGCCCACAAATAATGCATGCTACACCATTACTTTCAAACATTAAACAATTCAAGTGATTTAGAATCAAGTTCCATGAAAAATTCTGTATCTTCATTACTCTGAGCTATTTCAAAAACCTAAACAGGGTGAAGCTCTAGAATGAGCTTCTCTCAGATTGCCTGTGACCTAATCTAAATTAATGTACGGAATAAACCCAGGACACAACTGAACTACTAACTCGCACAAGCTGAAAAAGCTTCCGATGGATCTTCATAGAAGATCTAGGAGTATCAGGATAATAATAATAATTGATTTTCTCGACCAAGATCAGATAAATACATGAAAGAAAAGCAGTAAAATTTATGACTTATATCGAGTATATCATTTGTCAAAATTTTCAAACAACTTTCAGAGTCGAATTTATTAGTAGGAGACAATTTGTTTTTTGAATGCTTCTTCTAGGGAACACCATGCTATCGTTTTGCCCAAATGCTGGCTGGTCCATCCGTACACACTGTAACTTTTGAATGGAAATAAAGACTTGATACTTTCATGGTTGGTTTAGGGCGTAAATATCCTAATGGGCAGAACAGATGTGATGATTCCGCACTTATTTACATTTGAAACTTGTTTTTATTTTCTCCAATATTTTCAAAACTGCAGATCTGATCGATCTGGAATTTGGTTGTCAAAAGTAGAATAATAACGCATATATTAATGCAGAATTTTGTGAGAATCGTGTAAATCAAAATAAAAAAAAAACTGTGAGTAAAGCAGCGTTGAGCTCTACCAGAATAATATCAACAGATCTAATTTAAATATGGCATTCAGATGTAAAATGGCATAATTGATGAGGATCTGGAAAGAGAACTGCAGGATATTCCTGTAAGTACCACACCTATACCTTAAATCACTATGAAGCAAGTTTAAAATAAAATAGAATACCTGAATATTAGAAAAGCTCCAGAAAATGATAATCAAAGAATTACCAAACCAATGACTGTTGGTAATTACTTGCTTATATTCAATGCCATCTTGAAACTGAACTGCTAGCCAGAACAATTAAAAGCAGCCGAGATTAAACTTGTCCCTAAACCAGGTAAAGATGCAAACACCATTACATCCTATTGTCCAATCAGCTTGCTCTCAGTTCTATAAAAAATCCTAGAAACACTGGTGCTTCAAAGAATAAACTCTATTCCAAATACAGACAAGTGGATATGAAATCATGAGTTTGGATTCCGGTCAAATCGCTCCACAATACAGCAAATTCATTAAATTAATAATGAAATAAGTAAAGCACTCGAACACAGGTAATGCTGTACATCACCATTCTTGGGCGTGAGTCAAACTTTCGATAAAGTTTGGCATCCTATTATACTTTGTTCTATAAAATCACCTGCCTGGATGTTGTTATAAATGCCCAGGAGATCTCCTTGAAGAGGAAACTAACCTAATTCGAGTCGACCGGAGAAGTTACTATCAAAGGAACTGTATCTGACCTCTTCGGGGTGACAAGGCCCAGGAAGGCTCAGATATTACTGACGAACGAACCGAACACTACCTGAAGGGTCACGTAAATTAATCCCTGGGGACATCACAATACCTCGGAACAATTATCTAGCAATCACTCACACATTCTCACAGTAGCGTTGGATATCTGGAGTTATTTACTTTCTCTATACGATATGTTGTCCTCTACCAGGACTCCCCAGCAATTTACCCTAAAGAACGCCACGGGTTCACATGGAATACAATCTCTCAAAGTAAGCGGGCACATGCATATGACAAATAGGTAACACAAACTGACCAGGACATTATATAATAGATACAGTACCTCATTACCCAGGCGTGTTAATGGACGTTACAATAAGAACAAAGAAATGGTTATCCGGGGGATCACACAAGAGTACATATAAATCAGTTACATATCAAGCACCGCAATTAGTAAGAAAAGATAATACAAATCCCTACTGGCAAGTATTATGCAGATAAAGAACCACTATTTACAAATACAGCAAAAAGCAATCAGGCACCGAGAGAAAGTATACAATACAAACAGAAAACTTGTGAGGGTTGCTTAAGTTATGTACAATGCAATTTAGTTAAAACATTCCGGTGGGATTAAATAACGACAAAGCAAAAATACAAGAATGGAAAGCGAAGTACAATGAACGAGCGTGCAGTCATTAATTTCACATTAACACAAAGGTGGTATTTAAAAATGTAAAGCATGCAATTAATCAGAAGCATTTAAAAGAAGTTTACTTACTAAGAGTTACCAAGGGACACTGTTATAAATACTATTATCTCGAGTAGACTACTAAGTTGCTCAGAAGGTTTATTTCCAAGAAACTTCCTCTCAAATGAATTCAAATACAATGGGGATGCTATAAGGACCTTGTTCTCCTTTGTTATTATTCTCACTAATCATTTACTTGTCAAGTCACCGCTACACAGAGTATTTTGACACAGAAATTAAAGCGAGTAAATACAATGACATAATGGTGGAATTTATATAATCTATCAGGGAATCTGTGACTCGTATGATCCTTAGAGGATCCGGATCTCTTCATTGATTATTGAAATTTTCAAATTCGTTCACAATAAAAATAATGTAAAAAATAATGAATGACTGTATGGAGCTTTCCAAATCCAAATATTTGAGATATACAACAAAATAATGCAAAAATAATGAATGACTACGGAGCTATGTAATCCCAAAAATTATTTGAGATATTTAAATGGGTACCGTCTGCTTAACAACCTTCTTTGTCGATTGCCGACATTCCGATATCTGTTAGAAGGCCCCTCTTTTTTAACTCGGTTTTTATCACGTTCCGATTGTAAACCTCTGTACCACTATTAGGTATTACCGAGAATCTGTTGAAATATTCAAAATATTTATCACTTTTGTTTAAATACCACTGTACCACTGTTAGATCTTCAGTTGTCTGATGATGGGATAGTTCATTTCCCGAAACTCGAGTCACAAGAAAATGTGTAATATATATTTTTTGGTAGTAAAGCATAGTAATTTCTACAATTTGTTTTAATTATGATCAACTACCAAATAGTAACGGCTGAAACAATTCAGTATCTTCTTTGTTATTGTCACTAATCACATACGTATCAAGGTACAGTGCCACAGAGTATTTGGACACAAAAATAATGTGGGTAAATATAATTACATAATGGTGGAATTTATATAATCTATGGGGGACTCTGTGACTCGTATAATCCTTAGAGGATCCGGATATCTTCAATACCAATAGATATACAGAAAACCGTAGGAATAACTATTGTTATTTAAACTTTCAGATAATGAAATATTCGTTACATTTTATGATGAATTTTGAAGTAATATATATATATATTTTTTTTTTTTTTTTTTTTTTTTTTTTTTTTAATAATCACCATTATGGGAGTTTCCTCTAGAAGGTCCGGGTCTTAACGACCAAGGACCTTCTAGGCAGCTGTAAGGAACATTCTAACAATTCTTGTTGTCCAGAGGATCACCTCCTTCTGAGCTTTACTTATCAACTCCTGATCCAGTTCAAGGAGTTCCGTATTTTCTGCCAGGTGGCTCTCAACCAATCCATTCGTGGAGATAATAATATAAATATATATATATATATATATATATATATATATATATATATATATATTAAACTTCAAAATTCATCATAAAATGTAACGAATATTTCATTATCTGAAAGTTTAATCGTTCATGGTGGAAAAGAATGTGAGAAAGCATATTCATAACTTATGTAAAGTTATTGCTATTAGTATTAAAAAGGAGCAAAATATTGTAGACTCGATAATTTCTTTCCTTCATCTGTACCTGATGATAAGAGCTTCATAAAAAACAACGTTACATAATGATTAAAACTCATTCATTCCACTTACTCAGGAAATCGAAATTGAAATCATATAATTTTCTTATACTGTTTTGAGTAGGTAGTTAGTAAGAATTCGTTAATAAGAAGTAATATTTTAATGTGATACTTAGTATGTATTATATCCACAATATTCCAATAAATGGTCAAACTGTCTGTCACCTACTCTGATACATGCGTGACATATATGAATGAACGCTCTTTTCAGAAGTCGCGCATGACACTGATCGAAAATTTTTGAAGCAGCTTGCTGGACACGTCTACGTAACTCTTCAAAATTTCTGATTGGCATCGTCTTTTAGGCAACCCCAGTAAAAAATTCAACGGATTAGGGTCCGCGGAACGTGGAGGCCAATCCATTTATCTGGGCAAGTGGCGTCCAAACAAGCACGGACGCACCCCATAGTGCACTGGACACCCATTGTTTTGGAACCAATAAGATTCTCTCAATTCTTCGGGCACCTTTTCCAACAAAGGTGGCTATCCATGTTGGAAGGATTCTAAATTGTTTTCACCAATTAAGTTGTCCATTAGTTCGGAAGGGCCAATTATTTTTCCATTCAACACGTGACATTTTTCATCATCAAAGAAGAAATACAAATATTTTTTTTATAATTCAATTTAATTACATGCTTCATGTACCCTCCAGAGATTTTAGATCACCTGAACGTATCATGATAGTTCAGCGGAGTGTTAAAAAGAGGTTAAAATAAACAAAACTGATCGAAATCGTGTACTTACGTTTACGTTGTATTTTATATCTTACCTGTTGCAAGTGTATTATTGAAATACCAAAAGCTATCATAATTCTTCAGTCTAAAACTGATTTCTTAGTTCGAAATGAATAAAAAACCGAACAAAACTACAAGCGGTAGTAAAGTATCGTTCAAAAAACAACTAATTAGAAATCCAGTTACAAATCATTCAAGAGCTGTTATTATTAGGGAAGAGGTACCAGTAGAACCATTGAATTTAAGCAATATAGAATCGAGTGAACGTACCTCCACATTAAAGAAGACAACATTTAGTGTACCAGATATTGATACATCATTGAAAACTCTCTCTCTCAACTCTAAACCAAAACTCAGTTCAAGAACGAATTCGTCAGATAAAGAATCTAAAATAAGTAAATTTCTGGATAAGAGCAGAAAGCTTGACGTTCCAGGTATAAATTCTTCATTGAACTTGAGTAAAAAGATCGATAATCTAGGAAAACTGAGGACATCTTCACTGAAGGGCTCTTCAGGAACGAGAGCCTTTGATGAGAAGGTAAAATACATTCATTTAGGTCCAAAATTTATTTAATGAGTATGGATCATAAAACATAGTTTCATATATGTCAGAGAAATATTTTTAATATTTATCCTTAAATTGAATTGATTAAAAGCTTAAAAAAAGTTGGAGATTTATGAATTTTGGTTTCCCACCAATGGTTTACATCGAAAATCTCCAATGTAAGGTATTTGGAGGGATTTTAATTTATTTTCTCAAAAAATGAATCTGAATAATTAGAGCAAACTGATAATTGTGGGGGGGTACATTTTGAGTATAAATGAGAGAATCCAATTAGTATGGAATTGGTAAAACTTCATTTGAGGGACCCCTTACAATCAGTTTGCTGAAGTTACAAAATTTAATTAAAATTATCTATATTTTTGACATAGATGATGGACTTTAGTGTGTAGGTAACTTATTTTTGAAAAATTCAAAATCGGTGAGTTTTACAAATCATTACAATTTACAGAAAACTGGAATCACAACTTATCCATTGATAAGTTAAAATCTTTTGATAACTCGTGAACTACTGCTCATAGACAACTTATATCCTATTTGTTTTTCACCAGCTTTAAATTTCCTCGGTTGCACATTAGTTTGGAATATTCTCAATGAAAGTTATATTTAGGAACGACTTTGCTTTTTGATACGCACTAAAGTTTTCCTTTTCCAGGTTACAAGGCAAGTAAATTTTCCCTACGAGAAGAAGATCTTCAAAGATTTGATTCCACTTTCATCTCCTAATAAACAGGTTCAAACAGTTATTTCATCTAGAAATCCCTTACCTCCGAAAGATAAAGAACCCGTTCTTGAAGACTTCATTGAACACAAAGCAATCCAAGAATATTCTTATATACCTAATTTCAAATTAGAAACTAAAAAAAGTAGAGCCCATTGTAATAATTTACGATTATACAAGGTTCTTCAGTTCTTAGAAAAGTGTTAACTTATGAATAAGTGAGCAGGGTATTTTTTTATGTATCTCAACAGCTGTCTTAATAAGCACAATACTTAGATTGAGATTGCCACAATTGAACTAACGAAAAATGAAAATATTGTTAAAAACCTTGAGATAAAATTAATTTGAGAAAAAAATTCTTCAGATTAATATTTTTGTATTTTTATAGGTAGACTATTTAATGTGTTAGTATTCCAAAATTTTAATTAATTTAATCAAACTTGTTCCTTTTTGAATGTGATAAAAGATTGACAAGATGCTTTTTTCTGACTATTATTTATTAGGATATTGCATTTTACCTTGACTCTTAGAACTCCTGAAATGTAAAAAATTATGGTCGACTGCTAGTCTTAGTTTAAAGACCCTCTGGAAGCTCTTTGAAATTTCATATTGTATGATATAATTTAAATTTTCATGTATTTAAAAATGATGTGTTACTTCTAATAGATGTATCATTTTGACGAAATGAATATGTTTCACAAAATATTCTCTATATATAAATAGTTAAACGGAATTTTGCAGTAATTAATAAATACAATCCATTACTAAAATTGAAAAACAAATTAAATATCCAGTATCATATGAATCTAGAGCTCTTAAAACATTTCCATAAATTATATAATTTTGATGAATCCTCAAAATCCAAAATTTTTTATTGAATTACATAAAAGATGTCATAAAAAGTTGGAAAGCACTAATGTGGAGTCAGGAGCTTTTGCGGGCTAGTTCATGTCGCCCACAATCCTCACAAAATTACTTCTTTTCTGACTTCTAATTATATGATCTTCACGAAATTTTGTACTAGCCTTCTTGACATTATTTTACATGTAGATACTAAATTTAAACAAATTTTGTTTATCGAAATATATCTGATGAAGTTACTTTTTCTAATTGAATTATTTGAAGCAGCTACAACTGTTATCTTTAAGTATGTGGTAATTTAAATTATATTAACTAATACATCGTTTAAAAAATTAACCACCAATATATATACAGTGAGGAAAACAGTCATGGCATAAATATATTTGTGTCCTCATGTTAGAAAATTATAAAAAACACTGGGACATGTCAACTTTTGAATTCAAAATCCAATTTCACAGTATCTTCCACGAATTACGGTTTCCTTTTTAATGGTTGCATTGTCCAAGTTCTCTTAATTGTGCATGAATTTTAGACACAGTACCTTGTGAAATATTAGACAACTGAAGATACCTCTGATTAAATAAGTTTGCCACTTCAACTTGACTTAAGCAATTATCCCGGTAACTGATAATTAATATCTCAATTCCGTGAGTCTCAGTTGAATAGTTCATTGTTACTTCTACAACAAATACGTTTTCAATTAGGAATTTTATTTCAATGTAAATCTCAACACCGCAACATCTGAATAATAACAATCTACATTATTTGCAGATTTTCTTTATTTATCGGCATATGTAGATAGTTTTTTAGGTATTCATGCCAAAAATGTTAACAAATTAAAAAATATCATTATGTAACGCATGATAAATTTTCTATTCCATTATTTTATCCGGTATTATTCATAATAGACTATACAGGTATAGTTCTTTGAAATCAGGTTATTAAGGAGCTTTAAAAAATATTAAAATATAAGTTCCATTTAAAATAAAGAGGACGGACTGTGCTGGACTTGCGAGAATCACCCTGTATATTTAAAATAAATTAATTCGGCTGCTCTGTACCAAAAATCATTAATAAGGAGAATGGACTATAGTAATAGAAACTTCTAGGAATCGAGACTGTGTAACATACATCTGTTTAACAATTCTGATTGGTTTTCGTCAGTCACTAGCATACATTGCACTGACGAAAACCAATCAGTTTGAAACGTGCGCATGTCTGCAATTTGCCTCTGTGATCTACAAAACCTGGTCGAGTTTGTTTGAGTATAGAATTGTTATACAGAATTACAGATGTGTTACACTGTCCAGATTCCTAGAACTTTCTATTAGCATAGCTCATTCTCCTTATTAATGACCGTATATTTAACTTTATACTTAAAAAGCGCAGCATTGAATTTTAAAGCTGACGTGTCCCAGTATTTTTTTATAATTTTCTAAGAAAAGGACACAAAGAATTTTACTCCATAAGTGGTTTCCACACTGTAAACAGATTAAAGTTTTGAAGTAATTATAAAATTTTTCATAGATTAGCCTGTTCTTCAGCAACTGTACGAGTGCCTTAAAAAATAAACCCAACATAATAATAAGGGAACAGTCAAATCAAAGGAATGAAATAATATAAATTACTATGGAATACCTTTAACAAATATCTTATATTTTTTTATATCTTTCGATACAAGCTGTTTCATGAATGAATTTTTTCATTAATCATCAAAATAAAACATCGTCGAAGTGATTTCCAATAACAAACATAATTCAAATACAATTTTACATATAAACATATTTTCTTTTTTGAAACTTGTCAATAAATAAAAATTTGATATGATTGTTATAGTTTAGATTGGATATTACTGATGAGTTGCAAAAAAAAAAGAAATACATTCATATATAATATTGTATATGAATTATTTGTTATGTTTAATTACTTCGCTGATTTCTTATTTAACTTATTATATCTCAGTTGATAAAGTTTAAAATTGTCATTCATGGAATGGAGCTTCCGAGACAATAATGTATGCCTACATGAATGAATGTGTATCAAAAGATATAAAAAATATTGGGTATTGGTATTGCATAGTAATTATTTCAATGTGTAAAAAAGCCATTGTTAGTAAGACCATTTTACTTTAATATTAAATCAAAGCAATATAGTGCTATGCATTACTAAACTATAGGGATGCCTTCTCTCCATTTCCATTCAGCAATAAAATAACAAAATATTACAAGAGAAATTTTAATTCGTAATTATTTCACATTTAAATCTTATTGAAAGCAGCAATGTCGGTAGATTGTACATAGTCTTCGAATTCCTGAATTTTTTCAGTCAACAATTCAATAGAAACTTTGGCATCTTCAACAACACACATAATTTGTAACTTGTTGATACCATAACCAACTGGTACAAGCTTTGAAGCTCCCCAAAGAAGGCCGTCCATTTCGATAGCACGGACTAGTTTTTCCATGGCTTTCATATCGGTTTCATCATCCCATGGTTTGACATCGAGAACAATTGATGACTTTGCAATGAGTACAGGTTTTTTAGATTTTTTCTCGTTGTAAGCCTTCAATCTCTCATCTCTGATACGCTGTGCTTCTTCAGATTCCTTCTCATCATCGTCTGAACCAAAGAGATCCACGTCATCTTCTTCCTCTTCAACTTCCTGTTTCTTAGGTGCTGGGGCTGTGGTTGTTGATGCGGTTTTCAAAGGACATGCTGAGGCAGACTTCTCTTCTTCAAAAGACTTGATGTGATTATACCAACGAAGGACATGAGTTAAATTGGCTGCTGGTGCCTTGGTCAATAGTTTCAATGTGTCGAAGTCGGCATTGGATACAGAGAATCTGAGAAAAATAGAATATCAGGTATAAAGGACTTACTCCAGGTTACAACTATTTATGATGTCTTTGAATATGATATTTCATGGTCATTTGTAGTAGAATACATGTACAAGTGGAATGGTTCAAAGAAATTATAAACAATAAAAATTAAAAACTTTTAACATGCTAGGACAATATAAAAACAGAATAGTCTCAAAATAATCCTCTTATTAAGAAACCGAATCTGAACAAAATGTACTAGAACTATCCAAGAAACTTGCTTATTATAGGAAATAAAATATATAAAGCTTTAGTTTGCTAGCTAAAAAGTTAATTCTATGTTGTTAAAATCTGAGAACTGTTGGAATGTAGCTATCCATGATTGAGATCCGGTAGAATAAGATTACTTATGAAACTCAACATAACTTTCACCATTCACCTGAAAGGGTAAATATTTTATTGTTATTTAGAAGAACGGCTTAGAAGAACGGTTAATTGGGATATTCAGTTTTAAACAAAAAAAAACAATATTTCTTATAAATAATTTCGAAGCATTCTTCATTATAACAGCCATTAAAATGATTTAATAAAAAATATTATGATTTGCAAACTTACCCAGACACATAACTTCTATTTTCAAGGAAAGTGTTGAATGCTTTCAATTCTTTTTCACTTTTCAAGCTACCAAAAGCCATTTTTAAATAGATAATGGATATATTTTACGGAAAGCAGAAATAACGTACCACTCACTCCAACGTGGAAGGAATAAGAAAGGTTAAACACTCTGGGCACAGAGAGAAGTAAATGACAGGTATCTTGTGTTCAAAGCTCAAACAGTTCCGATTCCATTTCACATCTTGGCCTTACCAGAGATTTAGGAGCCTACCTTTGAATTTATTATATAGTTTCTACACCTAGTTCACTTATACTAAGAGTTAAAAAAAATAGACATGCATGTTATATAATAAGCCTTTTTCCAGCAAATTTTTTCTTTTCAAGAGATTATTTTAGAGCAATGTTTTATAAAATCAGAATAGTAAACCTAACATTGAAAGTGATCTACTAGGAAAATACACTAATGTTCTCCATATTTTGTCTACTAATCCAATACTGAGAAATACTCCCGTTGCTCTGGTGACAAGGGCTCTCTATTATTACAAGATGTCTAATAAAATAGAAAGGCTTTTTACTTGATAGAAGAAATATAACAAAATTTGAATATCAAAACAAATTGAAATATATTTATCTTCTACAATTTTAATTTCCAAAAGAATTTTTTTATTCAAAAAACTTTTAGAATTGAATTAATGTCTAAAACAAGCACCGCTCACATTTAATAGACGTTTATAATCAAAACTTAATATACAATGTCAAATGAAATAAATAACCCCACAGATATACGAAAGTAATTAAAATTAATAAATAAATATTCAAAGGAGACAAAATTTTGTTTCTGGTTTTATCTTTAAAAAATACTACTTGTCTTATAAAAACATGAACACACTTAAAGGATTTCCCAAAGAATATAATTTATTTGAAATATTTAATATATTTAAATATTCGAACAAATTATTTCAAAAATCTCTAAAAAAATGTGCACTATATCTTCAAAAAACAAATATAATTCTAGATAATCCCTTCTTCAGTCCTTATTCAATATTACAAATATCAAAATCAAAAACATAACCTACATCACTCACGTGTTAAGAGACTTAAGCTTCGAACTACAGATCAACTATATATTCAAGATTGATCTATGTTCTAACAAAATCAAAGAACAAAGTGAGTTATTTTAAGGTTTACTTAAATTCATTGACATTCTATAATGAGATTTATTGAAGCCAAAATATAATTATATATTATATATAAAATAAAATAGAAAGGCTTTTTACTTGATAAAGAAATATAACAAAATTTGAATATCAAAACAAATTGAAATATGTTTATCTTCTACAATTTTAATTTCCAAAAGAATTTTTTTATTCAAAAAACTTTTAGAATTAAATTAATGTCTAAAACAAGCACCGCTCACATTTAATAGACGTTTATAATCAAAACTCAATATACAATGTCAAATGAAATAAATAACCCCACAGATATACGAAAGTAATTAAAATTAATAAATAAATATTCAAAGGAGACAAAATTTTGTTTCTGGTTTTATCTTTAAAAAATACTACTTGCCTTATAAAAACATGAACACACTTAAAGGATTTCCCAAAGAATATAATTTATTTGAAATATTTAATATATTTAAATATTCGAACAAATTATTTCAAAAATCTCTAAAAAAATGTGCACTATATCTTCAAAAAACAAATATAATTCTAGATAATCCCTTCTTCAGTCCTTATTCAATATTACAAATATCAAAATCAAAAACATAACCTACATCACTCACGTGTTAAGAGACTTAAGCTTCGAATTACAGATCAACTATATATTCAAGATTGATCTATGTTCTAACAAAATCAAAGAACAAAGTGAGTTATTTTAAGGTTTACTTAAATTCATTGACATTCTATAATGAGAATTATTGAAGCCAAAATATAATTATATATTATATATAAAATAAAATAGAAAGGCTTTTTACTTGATAAAGAAATATAACAAAATTTGAATATCAAAACAAATTGAAATATGTTTATCTTCTACAATTTTAATTTCCAAAAGAATTTTTTTATTCAAAAAACTTTTAGAATTAAATTAATGTCTAAAACAAGCACCGCTCACATTTAATAGACGTTTATAATCAAAACTCAATATACAATGTCAAATGAAATAAATAACCCCACAGATATACGAAAGTAATTAAAATTAATAAATAAATATTCAAAGGAGACAAAATTTTGTTTCTGGTTTTATCTTTAAAAAATACTACTTGCCTTATAAAAACATGAACACACTTAAAGGATTTCCCAAAGAATATAATTTATTTGAAATATTTAATATATTTAAATATTCGAACAAATTATTTCAAAAATCTCTAAAAAAATGTGCACTATATCTTCAAAAAACAAATATAATTCTAGATAATCCCTTCTTCATTCCTTATTCAATATTACAAATATCAAAATCAAAAACATAACCTACATCATTCACGTGTTAAGAGACTTAAGCTTCGAACTACAGATCAACTATATATTCAAGATTGATCTATGTTCTAACAAAATCAAAGAACAAAGTGAGTTATTTTAAGGTTTACTTAAATTCATTGACATTCTATAATGAGATTTATTGAAGCCAAAATATAATTATATATTATATATAAAATAAAATAGAAAGGCTTTTTACTTGATAGAAGAAATATAACAAAATTTGAATATCAAAACAAATTGAAATATGTTTATCTTCTACAATTTTAATTTCCAAAAGAATTTTTTTATTCAAAAAACTTTTAGAATTAAATTAATGTCTAAAACAAGCACCGCTCACATTTAATAGACGTTTTTGAAGATATAGTCCACATTTTTTTAGAGATTTTTGAAATAATTTGTTCGAATATTTAAATATATTAAATATTTCAAATAAATTATATTCTTTGGGAAATCCTTTAAATGTGTTCATGTTTTTATAAGGCAAGTAGTATTTTTTAAAGATAAAACCAGAAACAAAATTTTGTCTCCTTTGAATATTTATTTATTAATTTTAATTACTTTCGTATATCTGTGGGGTTATTTATTTCATTTGACATTGTATATTGAGTTTTGATTATAAACGTCTATTAAATGTGAGCGGTGCTTGTTTTAGACATTAATTTAATTCTAAAAGTTTTTTGAATAAAAAAATTCTTTTGGAAATTAAAATTGTAGAAGATAAACATATTTCAATTTGTTTTGATATTCAAATTTTTTTTTACAAGATGTCTATTGCTACGGTTCCTATTCTTTCAGTCAAACATACTGATGAGTTCGCTGATTAGAAAGCAGAAGAAAACCCAGTCTTACCTTATTTGTAAATTAAGAGGATACTTGACTCTTAATACACTTCCTACAGGCTAAAGTGATGTCATTTTGAACAAACTATCAACAAATTCGTTGACAGCTGCTGGTCAGAAGATTCATTAGTGCATGCCGTAGACTTCGTGGAAGTTACAAAATTCGATTACAAATCTATTTAATTAGTAGAATAAATAAAAAATTACTTTATTTTCTATCACTTGTACTATTCCGTATTTACGCAGGCTCTAAGAACTCTTACCTTTCTATGGTGATCGTCTAATATGGAAATCGAAAGTAGTGTAGACAACCCAAATTACACCTAAACGAGAGCAAGGAAACAGTGGCGGTAAGTTCAAATATTGAAAACACAGTGAAGTAAAATAATATATTTATATAAGTAAAACTGAAAGGCAACAACCCTCAATGAACAGAAACAAACATTTATCAGCCTGCTGGGACTCTAGTCAGTGGTTCGTGAAGATACAGAGTGAACCTAATAGCGCTCCGAGTATAAGTGACTACCTTATTTCTACTTATTGTTGGGTTGATAACATTCTCGCATAGGATATCATTCTTATCCAGCGGAGGTGTCTTACAAACATGCATGCATACAACTGTAACTCCTGAAGCCAGTGCAGAACCTTCAGTCAGCAGAGCTGCGCAGGATAGGTTCTAGATTACAGAAACGTGGATAATGTGGTATGTCCAGGAGATCAACTTGAAGAGGATATATAACATAACTCGAATTAACCGGAAACGTAACTATCAAAAATACTGCATCTGGCCTCCGGGGTGGCTAAGGCACAGGAAGGCTCAAATATTACTATAGAACAAACGGCACACTAACTGAAAGATCACGCCTGAGACTACCTCAGAGATAATCACTCTATCAGTCACTCACACATTCTCACAGCTGTGTTGGATGGTAGGAGTTATTTACTGTCTATACAATATGTTGCCTTCTACCAAGACTACTCAATGATTCACCCTAAAGAATGCCAGTGGTTCACAAGGAATACAATTTGTCAAAGTAAGCGGGTGCATTCATAAGGCGAACATATTACACAAACTGACTGGGACGTTATAAAATAGATATGTAACCTGGACGTATTAGTTGACGTTACGATAAAAGAATACAGAAAATAGGTAACCAGGAGATCACACAATATTACATGCAAATCAGTTATATACCAGTCACCACGAATAACACGAAAAGCACTAATAATTAACCACTATGAATAAATACAACAAACCGCAACCAGGCACCGAGAAAAAGTACACAATATAAATAAATAACCTGTGAGGGTCGTGTCGCCTTAGTTATATAGAAAGGCAATGCATTTTAGTAAAACATTCCGGTTAAATTCATATCACTGAAGCAAAAATACAAAAATGGAAAAAGCAATGAGTGGTAATACAATGAAGGAACGTGCAATACCTCAGAATCTTTAATCGAAAACTAAAGTAGGATTCAAAAGCGTAAAGCGTGCAATTAATCACAAACATTCAAAAGAAGTTTACTAACTAAGAGCTACTAAGGGGGGACTACTACATGTAATCTATCTCGAGTACGTATATTTAGTTTCGTTCAGAAGGTTTATTCCAAAGAATCTCCTTCTCTGCCACTTAAAATCTAATAGAGACGCCTTAAGGTCGTCTATCTTCTTTGTTATTATCACAGAGCGCATGTATCAAGATACATTGCCATAGAATGTTTGACATAGACATAGGCGGATAATATCGTGATGTATTCTATATAATCTATGAGGGATTCTCTCACCGGAATGATTCTTAGAGAATCCACTTTTTATTGTTGAGGATATAGCGACTATAGTTTCCTATTTTCGAATTGGTATATAACAACTGTGTTTCAAAGATTTTTATATATTTAAGGAAGGTTTCTGTACTGTTCCGTACTTCAGGGAGTTTCTGAAAAACCTTTCTATCGTAATCTTCTAATGTAAGATCCTGATAATCCTAGATCTTCTGTGAAGATCCTTCAGAAGCTTTTTCAGCTTGTGTGGGTTAGGAGCTCAGTTGTGTTCTGGGTAGGCTTTGTTACTGCGACCTTGCGCTACTTTAGGTCACAGAACTGTTAATTTTTGACCCAACAGTGAAATGGTGGCCGACACCCGTCCAACTAGAACATTTCTTTTCCACTTTCCGGTCACCAGTCCAATGCTCTATCACTGAGCTGTCCGCACTCATGCATATTGTGTAAGCAACGCAAATTACACCAAAACGAGAGCAAGGAAATAGTGCCGGGAAATTCATATATTCAAAACACAGTCAAATATTATATTCATTTTAATAACAATGAAAGAAAACATTCCTCAGTGAAGTGAAATAAACATTTGTTAGCCCTGCTGGTACATTTACTCTACTTCAATAGTTCGCGAAGACACGGAGTAAACCAAATAACACCCCGTGTATAACAGACTATCCTTTTTATACATATTGGTAGGTCGGTCAATATCTCATATGGGATATCATTCTTACACAGTGGAGGGAATTTTACAGCCATTGCTTAACCTACAACTAAAAAGGTCGCTCTATTTATTTTATTTTAGGATCTGGATGGACAGAAAGGAGGCTAATGTGATATTTCATGAGGATTGTATCTTACCTCATCAGGGTGGCCAGAACCCAAGGAGGCTCGCATAACAATCCGGGAAAATCCTATATTACCTGAAGGGCCGCGTCGAGTGAACTAATACTGAGAGAACCAAAATACCTATATGCATAAT
The DNA here is from genome assembly GCA_034642435.1 of Megalocaria dilatata. Classification (NCBI taxonomy): domain Eukaryota; kingdom Metazoa; phylum Arthropoda; class Insecta; order Coleoptera; family Coccinellidae; genus Megalocaria; species Megalocaria dilatata. The sequence continues at coordinate 27,788,995 of CM067859.1, forward strand.
AGATCTGTAGACAGCGAGTTCATGAGAGTTTTGATAGTTTGGAAGATTACCTATATCCTTAATTCAAAGGTGCAAGCTATTTGGATCTACCCATTTGTTTGTTGGTCTCGTCCTTTTTTACTTTTGTAAAAGAGAGGGTTGGAGGATGTACCCGTTACATGAATATGCTCTTTGGATCTACAGGCTATGTAGATCTGCGTGCTACGTGGATCTACCTGTGAGTTGATTCTACTATGTAAGTGAATCTGCCTTTTAGGTGAACTTACCCGCAAGGTGAATCTACGTACGTAATGATTATTTGAAAGTTCAAATTTAGAGTTCTATCATATATTATCTGTTAATATTCTTACAAGAGATGTATACTTTTTAGCGTCATGCCACCAAGATATTGGATATAGAAGCATAATAATAACGGAAAATGATACATTGCCAAGAATATTTTCCAATATGATCAAATAAAAACCAATCAGATGAAATGTCTGTCTGTGCCTCTGTACCCTGAAATCTGCGCTAAAATAATTATCATTTTATTAAATGTTTTTCTGTGATACGGTCGTAAAAGTTGTTAGAACTCAATGCTCTTGTTTCCCGCCACTCAGACACCGTTTTTTAAGTATTTAACTCCATTTTGTTCAATTTTAACAGTCAAAAGAGTTGTTAATGTTCATTGGAAGTGAGTGTGTTATTAAAATCATATACTAATCATAAAAATTAACACTTTATTGAGGTTAGAGAAGTAGGAAAAAATTAACATTTGCAAGTTTACGTAGTTAACAGATTTTGATTTTTGTAGTGTTTTGAGTCCTATTTTATCAGCACAATGCCTCCGAAAAAACGGCCACTCAAGAAGGCAGATGTAAGTATCAACTATTATTTATTTAGTTGTATTCATTTCAAAATAGTTATGAATATTACGAGGTTCAGCAGAAAGTAAATCTTTGCAAACACCACAGATGAATATAAAGATTATTTATTATATGTGGGAAATACATTGAACCTGATTTTGTTTCGTATATATTTGTTTTCGTTGTGAAAAGATGAAATTGGAGTTACAAAGTGACTGTTATACAAAGTATACCATACTATCTACACAGAGAACTTATATTGCAGACTTCCCAGGCAATACTTTGAAAAACTAGATTGATGAAAGGCTTAAAATTAATTCTTCCATCTTAAAAGATGTTTTATGTGATACCATTTAGAAGAAGGAACTTATGTCTGCCATCATAAAACTATGATCACTCAACTCTAGATCTGTCTCTATCCTTGGATTCCCTGAACCCTTCATTTTAGATTGGGACATGCAAAAGATTAAAGCTTAAATAGACAACATATCATTTTTATTATGATCTGTGATAATATAAAAATTACCTCATTTCAAATAAAATTAAAGTACAAAAACTAAAAATTTAAGACCATAGGACCCTCATAAAGTCATCAAATGTTTTATTCATTTCTAAGCGTTTTGTGATGTATAATGATAATTTTTTTCACTCGACAGCTTATTGAAGGCTCTTATGAGAAAGACTTTTCATTTAGCGTTAACCCAGAGATGGAAAGATAATATCAAAATTTTGTTGTATGTATTTAGATTTATACTTGTGATTGTTTTCTATTTTTATCTTGGAATATCAAACATTCAATTCAATAGAGACCATTGTGCTATGAAAAAATTGTGATTCAAAAATGATATCCTGAGAACCAATTTATGTATATACCCTGTGAATTATTATTTTCTACATTGAAAATATTTTTTTAGGTTTTCATTTGTTCCCTAAACAATAGTCCCATTTTACGAAAGTGCTGTCAGCTGCAAAAATTTACAATAAATGTTTTACAAAGCAAATTTTACCTAATTTTTTGACAGATTTTCTATCTTTTGGGGCCAATTAAAAATTGATCAATGTAGATGCTTCAGAACAAACTCGGCAAAGTTATGTTCAGAATATTATACGTTTTTGTTACTAGTTTCTAGGTATTACCTTATCTTCAGACAACTGAAAATTCAACACAGAATTGTAACAAATACACAAGTGTTATAAAATGTCGGCACAGTAAAGAGAGGTGGTCAGCAGACGTTATTTAAATATATTAAATATTTTAGATGTACCTAGAACCAAATGATTGTTTATTATATTTAGATTATTTATATTTGAAAATTAGAAATTTTCAATATATGCTAGATAGTTAATTTTTCAGCCTCTTGATTCTACAAAAAATGAAATTGTATATTAGTGAAAGAGTGACTAATTTATATACAATTGGTTGCAAATGTGGAAATTTGCTTGTTTTCTGTGTAATTTATTTTATGTTCATTGAATATAGTTTCGATTACATGTCTAGTTTTAATTATATATTTGCTAATCTTAACTAGTCTAGTCTTAACTATATATTTGCTAATGCAAGTTGAACAGTTACTCATAAACTCTTGATTAATATATATTTGTCCATATTAAAAATAATCTCAGCGTATTGATTTCTCACCAACAACTTGGTGAAATATTTTTAAAATGAATAAAGTAAAGAAAAATACCTTGCTCAAGTCTCACTATTTATGTTGTTAAGGTATGTTTTGGGTTTTAACCCATTTTCAAAACTGAAGTGAATACGATTTATACTTAACAAACCAAATGATATTAAGGGAATGTTAAGAGATATTGGATAGACTTAATCTTTCACAGATAAGATAGGTATAATCTTTTTCAGATAAGATAGATTCAGTCTATTACAGTTAAAAGTAATGTTGATAAAATCTAAATGATTATTTGTTATCGGTAAATGTCATCTATGAAAAGAAGAAATTTCTAAACTTTCTAATAGGTCTAATCTTTTGCTTTTATTCCCTGCATATGAAATTTAGGTTTTGTTGAAATTTATGAAATTCGATTTGGGTCAAATATGCACTGTTTTGTTCTATAATTTGTTGCAATTTCAAAGGTTGCTTCATAATGTCTCTCTTATATAAGACTCGGTCCTTATTGGCGAAAACCTCTAGTAATCGATTTTTACAATATTCTCTTGATGTCAATTTCTTATCACTCTGGAAGTTTTGCAATGCAAGAAAAAGATGGTGATCGCTTGGTCTGGACTATATGGTGGATGCAAAGTCACATCCCAACTGATATGACTTTTTCTTCCGAGAAGCGGTCAGGTACCTTGAGAGATTTTATCACGTACTCTTCCTATTCATTTTTTGGTATTCTAAATTGATTGCCAAAATATCTCTCGTCTCGTCACCTCGTACAAAGTTAAATATTTCAAATATTCTTTTCAATTGTTTTTTATCTTTCAATTCAAGATGAATTTCCGTGTACCGCGGGTATGCAGGGGATGATCTTGGGACCTATGCTTTTCATTATTTACAATAGTGATTTATTAACCCTCAATAACTTTGGTTCAATTTTGTCCTTTGCTGACGATACAGTCCTTTTTTGTAGGGGAGAAGCGTGGAGTCACCTGAGGAAAGCTGTAACATTAGACTTGGAGATGATTTCACAGTGGTTCAAGGCTAACACTCTGATGGTAAACCATTCTAAGTCTAGTGCCATTTACTGTTTACTCAATAAATTTATCGAACTTAATAATGGACATCATGACGATTCACTTTGTGATTTAGGTGTGTTACTAGTTATTGAATCATTCTTAAGATGAGATATGCAGGTATGGAAATGACAATCGGAAAAATAGGAAATTCAGTGTTAATCAAGAATGCAGCGGAGCAGTGAAAGAATCAAAACCTCAGCGCGATGCGATGACGAATAAATTATTGTTCTCTCTCAATGGGAGTGCGCAGTGTTGATGCTTTGATCGAAAGGCTGTGCAGTCTGCTTTCACTGCCCACTACCATTGAGAGAGAACAGATATTTGTTCGTCATCGTATCGCGCTGAGTTTTTGACTCTTGCACTGCTCCACTGCATTCTTGAATAACACTGAATTTCCTATGTTTCCGACTTCCTTTTCCATTACCTGTATATGTCCAGTCGCTCATAAGGAAAATTCGATGTCATTCTTATACACTGCTACAAAATTGAAGTGGATAATTTGGGTACATATAATAATATAGAAAGGGAAATAAAAAAACTATTTTGTATAGGTACTAATGCATTGAGCTAGGTATCTACATACTGTTGACTTGCCTGAAATTGCAATAGTAAGCAAGACTGCCTTAGAGCGGCAATATAGTAGAGGAATAAACAAAATTAATGTTCTTATCTGGGGGAGTATCTCGAAATCACGATTTTATATCTGGTGGGGCCTCCTCTAGATCTTCATAGTGCTCTCTTACTCTATTCGGCATTGTGTCAATGAGGTTATCAATGAAAGCTTAAGGAATGTTTTGCTAAATGTCCGTCAAAGTGTGATAAGCCACTTCTTTGGGGGAGGTGGTTAGATGGAAAATATTACTAGATTGACTAATTTACGAATGTGGTGCGAACTAATCTTAGTCGAGCGGTCCTAGGAAGGGTACGGCCTTCGCGAAAATGGAAGGTCTTTGTGTTAATGAAAATGGTAATGAAACTCAATTATAGGTTTTCAGAAGTATAATGATAAAGTGTGTCAAAATACAATAGTTTTATTAATCCTAAACTCGATAAAATTTGAATAAAAATGACACATTGAATAATTAAGGACAGGGCGATGCCGATCATTTATATAATTCTTAATTCTGTTTAAATTCTTCAAACATAATAAATACGAAGAGATACTAATGTCAACCTTCTTCTTAGTTTCTGACTCTAATTTAATTAGACAATTTCAACCTGAATAATATATCAAAATTTTCAGATACTTCTTACCCCTAGACTCCAATACCATAGATTCAAAACAAATCTGGACACACGCGATTTTCTAGGAGAAACGAACAATAAACGATAAAGAACGACTACCGGTACTCTTTAATTCCTTGGTCCCGGAACTGAGCACTATATTCAATTCCTCTAATTCTTCTGACTCAATTTTTAAACTTCAAAATAATTATAATAATGCTAAATTCTGAGACCAATTCGAGCCTCGCACCGCGATCTTTTCTCGACGATATTACTAGTTTTTTCGACGTGTCAAGATTCCCTAACAAACTCCAATTCGGCACTCTTAATACCTCATACGCGTCGGTTTTCTCCTTCCAAATTTTTTGATCAGTTCACCCGCTCAAAATTGCAACTAAGCACCTCTCAAAATGTCAGTTCTTTGTCGAGCCACACGTGTTCATTTCGACGTCAGCGTGTTTCTTTGGAATTTCCGTTCCTGCACTCATCTGAAGGAATATGTTTACGTTTCGTACAATTAGCTCTTATGAACTTTTTAATGTGTAGTTTGTTATTATAATATATAGGTCAGGGTAAAATAATTTCCTTTAGAAGCCGCCGTTCGGGCGTGCCTCGACAGCGAATTCCTAAGTTTACCATTAAGTGGTCTGGAGATTAGAATAGACAAATTAATTCTGGAGAATTGAACCTCGCGTTGAATTTGCTTTTGTCCAACGAATTAATCCCTGTATCATTACAGCCCTTTCATGAATTCTAAACCTTGTTGGTTTACCACAAAAGCATTGGCGAGCTGTTGTAAAATCTGAGGTGGGTCAGGTTATCGGTGGAATTGTTGTGTCATTGCAGGCTAAACATGTTCAATACAATGTTGGTTTGGAGAGACAGCGGGCCAATCCATTCGCGTATTACCACATTTTTAATAATTCTGCCCGGTGTGGATGAGCTTTATAGTCGAGAGGAACAATAATTGGTTCTACAATCATGATTGCGTTTATTGTCTTGTAAAGTTAACTCATGTTCAAACTTTGTGCGGTATATAACCTGCGCTGAGTACCGATGAGAATGACCCAATTCTCGAGTGAATGAACGTTGAGTACCCACAACTGAACTGTCACTTTGGTAATATTTTTTTATCACTTCCAGCCGATCGAGAGGGGTAAAAAGCTGTATCATGAAACGGAACACTATAATAAACCGCGGCATAAACCACACATCAGCTTCAAGAAACTATATTATTATTATATATTCTTATATTATATATTATATTATGAGCTCGTACAGCTCAGTGGTAGAGCATTGGACTCGTGACCGGAAGATTCGAATCCTGTTCAGGTGGAAAAGAAATTTTCTAGTTGGACGGGTGTCGGCCACCATTTCACTGTTTGGTCAAAAATTAACAGTTCTGTGATCTAAAGAGGCTCAAGATCACAGTAACAAAGCCTACCCACAACAGAACTGAACTCCCAACTCGCACAAGCTGAAAAAAGCTTCTGAGGGATCTTAACAGAAGATCTAGGAGTCGAACTAGTAAATTTCTTTCCCACGACCTTTCGGTTCCGAGCCCAATGCTCTAACCACTAAGCTATCGATAGTCTTTTATTATCATTAGAAGAAAAAGCAAAGGATTTCATTTGTAAAAAAGGAAAAAATAAATACATGATGCTTGTTTTTTTTGTACCCTATGTTTCTGATAATATGTCAATTGTTCATGTTTCTTTTTTTTTATTAATAATATATATATATATATATATATATATATATATATATATATATATATATATATATATCTATCGAGATCGAGACAAATACGCTAACACGAAACATTTACAAAAAATCACATTTTTTCTAGGTAATTCCCCTCACTATTTACACATTTTGTCCACCTTTCCGGAAGTTTTTTGATGCCGGTATCGAAAAATTCCTTGGGCAACTCGGACAGCCATGTGTGCACGAACCCCTCTACCTCGTCGTCGGTGTTGTACTTTTGACATCCGAGGGTCTCTTTCAGTGGTCCAAACATGTGATAGTCGGAGGGCGATAAATCAGGACTGTAGGAGGGGGGGTGTTCCAGTACCTTCCACACCAATTCCGATATTGTATCGAGCATATGAGGGCGCGCGTTATCCTGGAGGAGAATCGCACATCGTGTTGGAATGCTCATCCGTTTCGAGCGATAAGCGGGTTTCACGATTGTTTTCAGAAGGTTATAGTAGTATGTAGCATTGTTGGTACGTTTAGTGCCCAGAAAATCGACGTACAGCACGCCCTGCCAGTCGCAGAACACAGTACATATTACCTTCCTTCTTCTTCCTCCACTCTTTACTTGACACCTTGGTTTCGGGAGTGTAATAGTGTACCCATGTTTCGTCTGTAGTGAAGATTCGCGTTAAAAAACCTGTCCCCCTTCGCCTCGTATCGCGTCAGTAAGCGGCGGCAAACTTCCAACCACGTTAACTTTTGCTCAAAGTTCAACAGTTTAGGAATCCATCGCGCCGTTATTTTGCGATATTGAAGGTGTTCGTGAATGATAGACTCTACACTACCAATACTGATGCCGAATCAGCCGAAATGTCTCGAACATTCATCCTACGGTCCTCCAAAATGAGTTGTTCTACGCGGCGAATGTTGTCTGGTGTGACGCTGGTTCGGGGTCGACGATCATGCGGCTCATTCTCGACGGTTTCGCGGCCATCCTTGAATGCTTTGGCCCATTTGAACACGGCACCCCTACTCAGGCACTCACTACCGAACTGCTTTTGCAAGCGCACAAAAATATCTTGTGTTTTTAACGTCTTTTCCCACTAAAAAACGAATGATAATACGTTGCGCAACGGCAGTCGGCACTTGACGACTCATGGTCGTAGCACACCCAAGATATTCCAAGAGTGGTTTTATGGGCAATTCTTTCTATCATCAGATGAAAAGTTTTTAGATCAGTTCTGATCTGTGATGTCCTAGTTGGACATATTCATACCACAAAATATTTCCTAAAATAAAAAAAATGTGTATGTCGCATACACATTTTATATTTCAGCATATGGTTTTGATAACAACTAATTTTTTTTTCAGAGTGTGGAAGAAAGTAAGGAGGAAACTGATGTAAAACCAGCTAAAATTAGAAAGAATCAAAAAAATGAAACAGAAAAAATAGATCAAGGTATTTAGTAATTTAGGCATATTATTTTCCTTTAAATAACATTTGTCAATTTTCAGCTGATTCAAACGTTGAACCCAAAGATAGGAAAAAAACCAAGTCTAAAAGAGGTACTTTTTTATTGAATTTATGCAATAAGTGTGGAAATAAAATATGAAGGGGAAGCACATTTTAAAGTTTAAGTACAACAGTTGGAAAAAAAATGGGGAACTTTATACACGTCCCCTAAAAAAAATTATCAGCTTTCATAGTTTTCGATAAGGTGTCTATATAACCCTGTAGAAGATTGGATCAAAACTAGGAACACTCGTACACTTTAGATAGTTTTCACATGCTTACACTTCAATTTTGTCGAATACTGCCAGTAGAAACTTTGAGGTTAAATATGCATGGTTTTGTGTTATGAAAATTTCAAGTTGCAGATGCTAAATTATCATCTGTACATTGTCTATTAAATGTTTCTGCCTAAACAGACAATCTGAAAAGGAAACAATATGCAAAGGTTAATATATCTGCCCACAGCCTTTTGCACTGTTATTCCTTAATTTATAATTTAGCTATGTCAAGAATTATTAATAGTGATCTTGAAGCAAAGATATCAGAGACACTTAAACCAAACCTTGGCTAGGCATGAAAGAAAATTTTGGAAAAATTCTATTCTTCCGGCTTCTCGCCAAAATAGGTATAAATTGCTTCTTCAATTCTTCATCGTCGGAAAATCGCTTTCCACGAAGATATTTTTTCACATTTGGGAATACGTAATAGTCACTGGTGGCCAAGTCTGGATTGTACGGAGTATGAGTAATTTCTTCGAAGCCACATTCCCGCACGGCAGCCTGCGCCTTGTAAACCGGCGCGTTGTCGTGAAGCAGCAACACCCCTGCTCTGGGATTTCCTCGCCTTTTTCCCTTTATTGCTTCTGTTTTTACGCAAAGTGGTTGGGCATGATGCTGCTGTAATGCTTTCACCCATTTTAGTGCATTCTATAAATAAAATACCTGTAGAATCCCTATTTTACGTAAAGGCCATGCTTATCCAAAAATTGGTTAGTTGCAGAAATGTCTAGTGACAAATAGGTATTTTTTATATATTTTTTTAATGATTATTTTGTTTATTTAAGTAACTCTTTACTGAAGAGATTTGGGTCCGAATTTATCAGGTTTATATTTCTTTTGTTTCTTTATTAGATAATTTCCACAAAATGTGATGATAATATTTTTATAAAGTGATACAGTGTATCTAGGACATGTTTTTAAAATTTAATTCTAAATGTTTTGATGAGATTTATTTAGATTGAAATCTGTAGAGGTTATGGAGAATATCCAGCTATTATCTGTAATATGCAAATAATTTTCAATATATATATATATATATAGTTATGGTTAAATTAAAGTATTAAAAATTACATTTCTTCCAAGCTGGGGCAATTGAATTAAAACATTAGGCAACAATTTAAAGAAGCAATACTCAGAATTACATACTGAAAACAAAATTTAAAATAAATATTTCAATGTATGAGCGATAGAAGTGAATATTTTGAAAAGGAATGGTTACTAATGTTATAAGGTTCAAACAAACCAAGAAATTTTTTCAGACCATATCAAACGAATGGAATTTTGTGAAACTATGATGGAAAAAGTAAATGAAAATAGCTCATTCCTTAACAATATCTTGTTCACTAATGAGTCATAGTTTTCCTTGAATAGAAAACATAACCCATCAGTAGATAATGGTCTAGGAAGAATAAGCATCTGAGTAGGTATTCGTGTTACGTATGCAGTAACCCCAAAAACTAAATTTTTTGACAGGAATACTGGGGAATTACATCATAGGGCCATTTTTTATCGATGGTAACCTAAACACTGTCAAAAATCTGGAGCTGTTACAGAACCAAATTATTCCGACAATTCGACAACTTGAATCAATTTCAATGATACCTGGTTTCAACAGGATGGTTGTTCAAGTCACAATGCACGAGCAGTCGCCCAATATCTCAGGACGACTTTTTCGTACCGTGTCAATTCTACAAATAGCACGATCTAATGGCCCTCCAGATCACCAGATTCATCTCCCATTGATTTTTTTCTTCGAGGATATCTGAAAAATTTGGTTTATGGGCATGAAATTGATAGAGCGACGAATATTAATGAATTAAGGTTCAAAATAACCTAATTTTGTTCCAATATAGCAACTATGCCGAATCTGTTCAGAGATATGAGATTATCAACAAGGTGGATTATTTGAACATTTAATTTAAATTTGTCGACCTTCGATTTCGCATTTTTTAGAATTTGTTTTTGTTTTCGAATTTCTTATTTTCGTAGAATTTATTTTATTTTCAAGCCAGTTATGGCAATAAAGAACCTAAGTACTCATTTTCATAGGGGAAATTATTTGTGTCATTAATCGTGGCAAATAAATTTCTCGCATACAATGAAATAAGATTGTCGTATTTATTTTCAACCGATATGGTCTAACGAATCCCACGTTTAAAGTGCGAATGATTCTGATTGCTGAACTGAAAGCAGTGCAGAGCCTCGTTTTGATTGAAGCATCCCCCCACTGCCATTGAGAGAGACAGTCGTTTATTCGTCATCTCGCTGAGGTTTTGATTCTTCCACTCGACATTCGTGGTCCTCTAGATTAACATTGAACTTCCGATGTTTGCGACTGTCTTTTCCATACCTGTATACCAAACGAATTCAGTATAATGCGGAAATATGTCTTTTTATATATATATATATTTTCAGAAAACGAATTAACATTTGTGGATGATGTAAATGTTGTGAAGAAAAGGAAAGCCAATCCATACAGTGTGATCACGGAAGAAGAAGCTGAGGAGCCAGTTACAAAGGAAAAAAGAATAAAGGGAAACCCAAAGAAAAATAAAGACGAAAAGGCAGAAAAAATAGAAGTTGATAAGAAAACTCCAAAAAAACTCAGAGAGAGAAAAGATAAAAAGGATAAGCCAGATGAAGAAGAAAAAGTAGCAAAAAAGGAACCAGCAAAAAAAGAGCCGACAAAAAAAGAGTCAGCAAAAAAAGAACCGGCAAAAAAAGAGAAGGACAAAAAAGAACCAGTAAAAAAAGAGAAGGTCAAAAAAGAACCAGCAAAAAAAGAGCCAGCGAAGAAGAAAGAAAATGCTGATGAAGTGCCAAGCAATGATACAGATACGGGTTGGGATGAAATTAATTTCGATTGTCATGAAAAGAATGCTGAGGGTAAGGGACCAAATCTCAAAATAACGTCATGGAATGTTAGCGGTCTGAGGGCTTGGTTGAAAAAGGATGGAATGAAGATATTAAAGTATTGTTCGCCGGATTTTCTTTGTCTACAAGTTAGTATAATTTTCATGCACTTCTTTCATCATAGTATCTGTATTTTCCGAAGCTAGAATCTATATGTGAATAATTCGTGGTAAAATTAACTTTTGAAAGAAATTACTTGTTGACTTCAAATACTGCAGGGTGAGTTTACCAGGTATATGAAACCGGATTTTTTTGAAAATGACACTTCTGTTTGAAAACGATAACAAATATTTCATCCAAAATAATCTCCATTCCTATTTAAACATTTTTCCCACTTTTCCAGAAGTTTATGAATGCCACCCTTCTTCTAAAGCGAACCAGTTTCGTACATTTTCATACGAATTGAAGTGTTGTTCAGTGATAGCATGTCCCAGTGATGCCATGATAATAGGGCAGAGAGAATAAGTTGCATGCGCTTGTAATTCCCAACTTAACGCTTTGTTTCTTTCTGATCCGTTTTGCTGTGTGTGATGGGGCATTATCATGGAGCAAAATCACTGTGTTGTGTTCTTTCATATTCTGGTGGTTGTTCACGTAATGCTCAATTTAAATCGATCAGTTAACAGTTTTAGCTGCTCATAATAAATTACACCAAATATAGAGCATTGTCCTCTTTTCCAAGCGATTTGGTCTTGCAGTGGATATCGATGGTTCTCCTGGATTTCACCCATGATTTACGACGTGTCGGATTTTCGAAATATATATTAGGAGTACAAATAAGTTTCCGCCGTTTTTTAACACAAATTAAATATTTATTATAGAAGAACGGTAATATAAATTTGTTTAAAATATTGCCCATCACTTGCAACCACTTTTTCCCATCTCTCAGGCAGCATTCGAATCCCACGTCTGAAGAACTCCTTGTCTTTTGAGGCTATCCACGAATCAACCCAATTTTTGGTATCCTCATAAGATGTGAACCGCTGCGCCGTCAGAGCATGTGCCATGGACCGGAACAAGTGATAATCGGACGGTGCAATGTCTGGTGAATACGGCGGGTGGGGTAACACTTCCCAATCAAGTGTTTCCAAGTACTTTTTCACGGGAGCCGCAACATGTGGACGAGCATTGTCATGCAGAAGAATAATTTTTTCGTGTCTAGAATAGTATTGAGGGCGTTTTTCCTTCAGAGCTCGGCTCAATCTTATCAATTGTGTTCGACAGAGGGCTCTAGTAATTGTTTCGCTCGGATTAAGCAACTCATAATACACTACACCTAGCTGATCCCACCAAATACACAGCATAAGTTTTTTTCCGTGAATATTCGGTTTTGCTGTTGATGTTGACGCGTGGCCAGGTAATCCCCATGATTTTCTTCTTTTTGGATTGTCATAATGTATCCACTTCTCATCACCAGTTACGATACGATGTGAAAAACCCTTTTTTTATGTCTAGCTAGCAGCATTTCACTTAAGCATAATCGGCGTTCAATATCTCTCGGCTTTAATTCGTAATTACCCAATTTCCTTGTTTACGAATCATTCCTAATGATTTTAAACGATGTGAGACTGCTTGCTGAGTGACTTCTAATGTAAGAGCAAGTTCTTTTTGTGTTTGAGATGAATCTTCCCCCAATAATTCCTCCAATTCTGCATCCTCGTAAATTTTTGGCCTTCCACTGCGATCTTTGTCTTCTACGTCGAAATCACCGTTTTTAAACTTTTGAAACCACTCTCGACACGTTCTCTCACTCAAAGCACCCTCACCATATGATTCTACAAGCAATTGATGCGCCTCAGCAGCAGATTTCTTCAAATTAAAGAAGTAAACTAATATTTCCCGCAAATGACGCTTACTTGGCTCAAATTTTGACATTTTCAACTTATAGAAATTATATTTTACCAATATAAAATCAATTATATTAATAGGTTATGTTGTTCTTGAACGTCCAAACTATTTTTTAAGCTGGTTATCATCTGCGAAAGCTAACCGAAACTCCGTGCCTCGCCATCTACAATAAAACGGCGGAAACTTATTTGTACTCCTAATACGTTCAAAAAATTCAAAGTTTACATATTTTTTTGCGACTGCCGTTTCGAGGTATTATAACTCCATCTTTAGAAACCTAAAACTTAACAGTAGGTACAGATTATGTGAACGTAGGGTACACAAGAATACAAGTATAATAAAATGTCGGCAAAGTCGTTAGTAAATACAGGGATATCCATTTTGTGTTTCTGAAAGTAAACTTAAATAACACACTCTTTCATTCAGAAAATCGATCAAATTTTTATTTCAATATAATGCTTGAACCTTATGTGTGAAATACATCATTTAAATGTCCTCCGCGTGATTTCTAACAGGACTCGATTCTTGTGAGGTAATTTTCGATGACTCGCCGACACATGTCGGGAAATATCTCACCAATAACTTGAGGATGTTGGTTTTCAGATCGTCCATAATCTGAGGATTATCGGCATAAACACGATCCTTCGCATAACCCCACAAAAAATTCAAAGGCGATAAATCACAGGAACTTGGTGGCCAATTCACATCGCCTAAACGAGAAATTACGCGTTCTGGGCATTTGTTTGCAATAAGGCAAAAACGGATGGCTAATTTCAGGCCAAAAAAAAATCGGTAATCATTTGGTAGCGATGAGAATTGACGGTTTGAGTGACACCTTCATTTCCAAAGAAGTACGGGCCAATCACTCCACCAGACCAAATTGCTCACCATACAGTGACTTTTTGTGGATGTAGTGGTCTTTCAGCAGTTACATGAGGCTTTTCACTGCCCCAGATGCGACAATTTGCTTGTTTACATAGCTACCGAGTGAAAAATGTTCTTCATCGCTGAAGAAAATGCGAAAACTCGTCATTCAAACGTTGTTTTTCAAACACCCAATCGGCATGGCATATGTTCTACGCATTCTATGGTCAGCTGGCTTTAGTTGTTGTGTCAACTGAACCATATAAGGATGGAGATGCAAAATACACCAAAGCGTGACGTAAGAGAGGCCCTAATGTTGAGCCAATGAATTGATAAATTTGGATCTTCTTCGACACTTTCACCATGGTATTGAAATTGTATTATTTTCAACAATACCCAGTCGCTGTTGATTCATTTCGTATCTCCCGACTCAAATAGATCTTCTGTCATATTGAGATGAATTTGGCGCTAGTGCCATACTTGACTATTAGAATGGTTGCAATTTCGTAGAATGAATACTGATCTGGCTTTTTTCATTTAAAACCGAAAAGATAATACCAGTCGTTGCGAAAAATTACTTATGAACTATTTAGAAGTGTGGAGTTAATGTTTTTATATTGCACTGAAGATGCAGTATTCTCAAATTTTGTTTTTATTTCATATTAATATTCAAGAGGTTAATTAGATTTGTATGGAAATAAATTTTCCCCAATATCTGATTGACTCTAAAATGAAGAGAGATTTTATCTCCATTTCTTTGATTCATTTGATTTATCAGAATTTCCCAGAAAAAACCTACTTTCGATTTTGACAGTTGTCAAGTGAGAGTTTTTTTAATTCTGGCATCAATATTATGCCGATAGTTTATAACATTGCTTGGTAATTTGAGGATTTTGGGCTCAAAATCTACTATCAGTAATTTTTTTCATTTAAAATTTTTTTGAGCAATAGAAAAATTCCGAAAAATGTCAGACAACTGCCAAGGAAGACATCCAATCATAGATATTAATAATATTAGTTTATAAGATATCGAAAAATTTTACATGTCACGTCAAATGAATATTTCAAAGTATTTTGAAACTCAAAAATTCTTCTATACTGTAAAAGGTACCTTCACGAAGAATATTTTTAATAGTTACGTCGAATTTGTTCGTTTTTTTATTCTTAATGGGATGGCATTATAAAATTCAGTTCTCCGGTAGTCAAAGAATTTTTGTGTACA
Organism: Megalocaria dilatata; assembly: GCA_034642435.1. Classification (NCBI taxonomy): domain Eukaryota; kingdom Metazoa; phylum Arthropoda; class Insecta; order Coleoptera; family Coccinellidae; genus Megalocaria; species Megalocaria dilatata. The sequence goes on from CM067859.1 coordinate 27,804,098, forward strand.
TGTTAATCGATGCAATGATGTTATTAATACACAAAAGGCACTAAAGCTCCTTACATCCAGGAAGTGCTTTTGTGAATTTTTCGTTAAAATTCACTAAGAATTGAGTAATGTTTATTTATTTCGATATCTAAATTTTTAGGAAACGAAATGCGATGAGGAATCGTTGCCAGACGAGTTGACCAGTTTGGAGGGATATGAAAAATTCTGGTGTTCTAGTAATACACGCGGTTATGCAGGAGTGGGTTTGCTCACTAAGAAAAAACCCATAAAAGTAATGTACGGAATCGATCATGAAGAGCAAGATGAGGATGGTAGATGCATAACCGCTGAATTTAATAAATTCTATTTAGTCACAGTTTATGTACCAAATGCTGGTTAGTAGATCTTTCTTTTATTAACAATTCTATTTAGTAAGGAGCATGAGTGATGGTAAAGGAAAGTGCAACTTGCATGTGTGTTACAGTTCAAAAGTCATATCCGCTCGAATAGGTTGTCGTTGTCGCAGCAGACATGATCATGTTTTGAAGCTTATTGCTTCATCGTCAGTGCCAGCTCTAATGCCCAAAGAATGCAACACAGCCACTATATTCACCCAACGCCACCTACTGCACGCGAAACATATCCCACCAAGGAATGAACTGCAGTCCTGATTACTTCTACAGTTACTAACATAGAGACCTCCCTCATGCTTAAGTAATATCCTTTTACGCCAATAATTAGCATTTGTATCTAAATGAATTAATTAAGGCTGGATATATTTTTTTTAAATAAAGTATGAAGTATGAGTTATCGGAACAAATATTATGGGTCGTTAATTATGTCATTTGGATATAAATAATAATTAGGTTTTCCAACTGAAGATTCGAGCGATCTGAAATTCGGCATTTAGAAGTAGAATGATAACGCGCATATTTCATGAGGATTGTTCGATTGGATGTTTAAAAAAATATATAACAGCAGATTAGCGCTAAGCACTACCTTAAACTATATAACTTTTGAACAGAAAAAGATACATACTACGTTTACGAAATTCGTGCTGTAGGGAAGTGCGACCATGATTGAATTCAGGAAATCAGCTAAACACGGTGGCTCCAGATGATACTTCCTCACCAAAAGTCAGAGCAAGTTGATCGGCACATTGCTGTAGATTTAATCCACATCTAAAGTCATAGAAAATCATTGCATGAAAATGTTCACCATTTAATAACAGTTTTTAATCAAGATGATTATTGCAAGTATCTGTAAACAACACAAATAGCACTTGTCTGACAGCACATTCTGAATGTTTACCATTAAAAATGTTTAATTTTACGATGACAATGTCTGATTGACATATTCTCATCAGTGGTGCCATATCTCAAAACTTAAGTATCAATCCTTGTATTAATTGAATTTAATTGCAGGAAGAAAATTAGTTACTCTAGATAAGCGACTGGATTGGAATGAAGCATTCAAAGATTTCATTAAAGCACTTGATGAAAAGAAACCCGTCATTATCTGTGGCGATATGAATGTAGCCCACAATGAAATCGATCTAGCAAATCCAAAATCGAACACAAAAAATGCCGGTTTTACAAAAGAGGAAAGGGATGGTATGACGGTTTTTTTGGAAGAGGGCTTTGTAGATACTTTCAGGGCTCTCTACCCAGATAAGACTGGTAGTTACACATTCTGGACCTACATGATGAATGCGAGAAAAAAAAATGTTGGTTGGAGATTGGACTATTTTCTTGTTTCCGAACGGATAAAAAATAAAGTTTGTGATAATGTAATTCATGAGAATGTATTGGGATCTGATCATTGTCCTATTACCTTATTTATGAATATTTGAAATTTTTCCCTTGCTTTAATAATGTTTCATTATACATAGCATTTTGACAGCTTAAAGATTGTATTTGTTACTTAAATTAGTAAACGATTGATTTATTAAATGTTTTCATTTACCTAATTTATGTTATACCTGGAATTTCATAATAAGCTTCCCTAAGCTTAAAAAACTACCTAATGAAGAGTGCGTGTCCTACAGATATCTATCAAATTTCGGTGTCGTATTCAGTAGTCTTCTTAAAAAAAATGTGAAACCAATGACTTAGTTTTGAATTTATGGACCTCCAAACTTCTCACGAAGTTCCAACATCACGTGACTTTCCACGATAAAACCACTCGATAACTAGTCTTATTATTTAGTTCACAAAACATATCCGAACATTTGCACAACCATTCCCTGCGTTTTCTTTCAGATATATTCAATATTTATTGGAAAAACATGGAAATTTAAGACCAACCACAAACTACAGAAAGTGAAAGACAATTTTCGTATGATGAATAAATATTTTATTAAATTTTATATTGTCTATTCTGATCCTCCCAACACCCTTTACCATCTTTCTGGTAGTAGCATGATTCCACGCTCATAAAATTGTTGGTATTTGCTGGCAAAAAACTGATCCAGGTGAGTTTTGACCTCTTCATTTGAAGTGAAGGTTTTACAGCCCAAAAGATTTTGCAATGACCGTAACAAGTAATAATCTGGAGAATGTGGTGGATGTGGCAGTGTTTCCCATGCAAGCTATAAAAGCTTTTGGCGAGTGATCAAACTTGTACAAGGTCTCGCATTATCTTGATGGAACACTACACTGATGTGATGTAACAAATATATTTTTGTGCGCTTAAATCGCAAGCGCTGGCTAAACCTTACGAGATAGATCAAATTAATCTAATGTACTACGAAATTGTATATCTAAGATCGATAAAAAAGTCCGCGATGGTATATATTTATCTCCAAAGAATAAGACACAGTACCCATTTTTATCATTTACATATTACAAAAAAATATGTTTGCTAAGCTATTTTATACAGTATTATTCCTTATCCAATTAAATATATTACATACGTTGTACATTTCATTAAAATGGATATCTTAGAAGATATCAGAAAATCAAAAAGCGGAGGCGCATCGATGGCCGTACAAAGCCGGGGCAGGTCGCTAGTTTAGAATATGTGAGACTTGAAATTTAAGATTAATTTTATTTATATTATGTAGCGATTACATTCAAATGATATTATGTTCACCGATAAAGCGATTTTCACCAGACGTGGGGTATTTAATTGGAGAAACGGACATTACTGGGATTTTGGATGTCACTTTGGTCAAAGAAAACCTACTTAATTACATCCGGAATGATTCACGTGGCCCCCCCAACAAGAAGTGAAGCAAGACACAAAATAATATTCCTCATCCAAACCTATGCCTCTATGCCAGTTTTGCAAGAGTGAAATTATTAATAAAAAACGAATAAAAAATCAACATTTACGCTCTAGATTTACATTTAATTAAGGCATATTTGGTCCAATCCATAGATCAACAAGACAATGTTAATCTATGGTCCAATCGGTATATTTTGGTGCATATAACTTTTCCCTTATCCAATGTCTTAAATTTGATCATAGACAAACTATTATGTAGTATGTTGATTATCTATTGTATATGATATATTCTTATGATTGATCCTGTATAATTCATACAGCATTAACTTCTATTTTTAATACTAATTTTTTTATGTTTCGCCTCCTATTATAATTAATATATTCGAACTATAAATTCCCAGAATTAATAAAAACGACAGGAGTTCTTCTTCTATCGTTTAATATGTGCCTGGCTGTTGTCATCTATATATTGAACGAGTTCATTCAATTGTCGTCTCAGTTTTCCAACCACACGTGTATAATTTCTCCATCTTCTCCAGATTGGAATCAGCCAAACTTCTTGTAGAATTATGTATTTGTTCTGAACTATTAGGAGTATTAGGGTGGAACCGACAAGACTGTGATTCAGTCATAGAATCCATCAAGAAAAATTATATTCTGTGCACGGCACGTGTAAATGAATTTGTAGGTTGGTTTATGATTGTGTTAGCCAAGTATTGTTTTGTGTCACTAATGAAAGTTTTAGACACTGCATTAAAATGGTTGTGATAAAGGATATATTGGAAAAATCTGCGAAAGAAGCAAGTAAATTCAAATCTATCGAAGTACAAAAACACCTGGATGTTGATTTAGATGTAGGATGTCTACTTGTTTCGGATCCAAATGTTTTGGATGAACGAAGCTTAAAGTGAGTAAACGTGTAAACAAAAACCATTTTCAATTTCAACTAAATATTTTGTTTCAGTCGGAATAAAGACGATTACATATTGAATATAACAAGAGACAATGTGCAACTGCTTTTCAATAGTGTATGGGATCTTCCTACTGAGAGAGTTGAAGAAGCCATTGTTGCAAAGTTGCCACCACCAAAATACCTTCTTCCCAGAAGTAAACCTTGTCCAAGACCTAGAGCTCTTACTAAATGGGAACAGTTTGCAAAAGACAAGGGCATCCAGAAAAAGAAGAAGTCGAAATTGACTTGGGATGAACAATTGAAAAAATGGATACCACGATATGGATTTAAAAAAGTTAGAGCCGAAATGGAGAAAGATTGGGTACTTGAGGTACCTGCAAATGCTGATCCCATGGAAGATCAGTTCGAAAAGAAAATGGTGGCAAAGAGTGAAAGAATGGCGAAAAATGAGCTGCAGAGATTGAGGAACGTAGCTAAAGCGAAAAATGTTAAGATTCCTAGATTCGGAGTTTTGGATGCTGAGAAAGCACCATCAAAAGATGTAAGTCAGTTTTATATGATAAAAATATGTTTTAAGGGAGTTTGGATTTTCCTTTCGCCTGACAGGTTTAAACTCGATTACTTCAAATATTGGATGCACTAGTCCGTTACATAGGGATACTTCATTTTGAAAGTGGCACGAATAAGAAATAACTTCGTTTTCTATTAGTTTTTTATTTTTGAGGATTCAGTGACCCCTGTATTGTTGTTTCAGTACATTTTTGAACTGATGTATACAAGTTCTATTTGAAATGTTTTATTTATTCATGGAAGCCTTTGATGTGTAGAATTTAGAAAAGTGGTGAATACCACAAGTATGTCCGCCCATTTAATAGTTTTTTTGCAGGATAACATCAATGTGATCAAAAAAAAATGAAATTTTAACCCTTTTCAAACTTAGTATGAAAGAAAATTATTTTCAACATAATAACAACTTTTATTAACAAAAGATGAACTAGCAATGGGTTCATGATATATTTAGAAAACCCACAATTACAGATATAACCATCCAAACTATCATAAACTTATAGATCAATGATAAATATAGGATTCTCCTATCCCTTAAATAATATTACTTTAAAAAGGGAACTAAATACAATCAAACAAATAGCTAGAAGTCATAATATGTGATTAGCAATTTTAAAATTTCATTGATTATGCACAAATATTTTTAAATTGATAATTACTTTATTACTTTCAATTTTCCATATAATTTGTCATTTTCTTTAAACCTGTATCATGCTAGACAAATATGGTTGATATGAAACTTAGGATTTTTCTTGAAGGTTTTCATTAACTAGATGGAAAACAGAAAATAGATATATGCAGATATATTGATTTCTCTCTTTTCAAAAATATTTATTGCTGTTAGGATTTTCAGATATTGAGTTACTGCAGTACAGATAGGAATTTAACACATTCCATATTGTCATGTTAACATATTTATTTCAATCAAACGCACGACACTGGAAACTGAAGTTAGTTGAAATTTTACCACTACCGCATTAACAGAAAACATGTCCCAGTTCAGTTGAAGAAGTACCTCCCTCGCAATAACACAAAACAGTTTATAAGTGCACTTTAAATTTAATCTCGAGGAACATTTTTGTTAACCTTATTGTGGTAATACAAATATCACAACTAAAAAGCTTGAAACCTTTTATATTGATTTTTACACTTGTAATTAAGATTAGTGAATTTAAGCGAGCTCTGTGAACTCATGTGAATAGCAGTGAAAAAGCCCATCTATTTACACTTCTATGAAAATTTAGTGTTTTCATCACAACTATTGATAAAAACTATATCGCAATAATTCTCCTTTTTCTGGAAAAACAACCCAAAATTGTATAATTAACTGTGTTATATAGACTGTAAATGAACGAGTTCTAGTCTATTATTACCGCTCTATTCTCCTCGAAGTATGCTTTTAATTTGCATACTAATTTAACATTCAATTAGTAATGAAGAATTTAAAAAAATCAACCTACCCAGAATTCTCCACTGTCTAATATTTAAAAATAAATTATTATAATCTAATAAATATTATTAATTGCAGATACAAACTGCCATAACTGTGGCAAAAGCCTCAACTGCGAGCCTTGGCAAGTTCCAAGACAAACTGCCAAAAGAAAAAGAAGCCCGTGGTGTTGCAACCATCACGCCAGGTGCTTCATCTAGAAAGAGGAAATTGCCCCCTATCTCAGGGGATGAGGAAAAAGCGCTGAATCTCTCGATTGCTAATTCTATCCTTAACAAAAAACCCAAGCTCGATATAGAAAAGGCTGTTTCAAAACATATCCATGTTGATCAATCATTGTAAGTACTAATATTTAAGACATAGTCAGGAAGTAATTGGCCTCATTGCTGTAGATGATTTTTTGATGAAAATTCCCTGACCCATTTTGCTGTGTGTGATGGGGTATTATCCTGGAGCAAAATAACTTTGTGTTGCTTTTTGCTATATTTCGGTCGTTTTTCAAATAATGCTTGATTTAAATCGATCATTTAAGCGATCAGGGTTAATGGTTTCACTAGGTTTTAACAGCTCGGAATATATTACGTCCTTCTGATTCCACCGAACTTCTTTCCAAAGGATTTGCTTTTGCACTGGATGTCGTTCCCTTGATTCACTTATGATTTACAACGCTTAGAATTCTCAAAGTATATCCATTTTTCATCATGGAGAAATGACTTTATTTTGTTTGTCAAGAAGTGTTTCACAAGTACTTTTTCGATTTTCTTGCTGCCTTTCCTTCAATTTATGCAAAACCCATTTTTCCACTTTCTGAATCTTTTCCATAGCTTTCAAATGAATGGAGATGACTTTCTGCTTCACATTCAATTGATCTGCGAGTTATTGATGAGGTTGAGTATCATCTTTATCCAATAAGGTTGCAATTTGTTGTATACAAACTCTTTTGGTAGTTTCCCACGCTCTTATTTTTTCCACGTCAAAATCACCATTTTTCTATATTTTGAACCACTTGAAACACTGTTTTACTAAGAGCATGTTCACCCTAAGCTTCAACAAGCATTTGATGCAATTCCGCTGCAGTTTTTTCAAATGATCAGAGAAAACCGGTGCTGTTCGCAAATCATAGTTCGTAGGTGGAAAACTCAAGATGTTTAAGGTTATAAAAAATATACCAGTGTATGGAACTTGGGTTGTTGTGTTCTGAAAGTCTCCGTCAGCTATTAGAATGAGATGATGGTGCAGAAGGGGTCTTACGGTCTCTGATGGTTAGTACCATCTATAAGAAAATTCCGGTTTCACATCTACACTTGTATCATCTGGCTCAAAATTAATATTATCAAACACACTCTAATGATGCTTTCTTTTTTAATTAAACTGAAATATATTTCCAGAAATATGGATGATGACCTTCCAACTATGGACAAAAAAGGCAAAAAACTTGCAGGAAGGAATAAAGGACCCAAAAATGCAAAGGGCAAAAAACCCAAAAGCGGTGGAGGTCAAAGGAAAGGAAAAGGAGGTCCTAAGGGAAATGGCAGGAAGAGACGTTAATACAATAAGATAGTTACTTTAGTGTAAATAATAATTTAAAAATAATTTTTATACTGTACTAGCAAATCCTTGGTAGATTCCTAAAGTATAAATATTTTGTTTATATTTTGGAGTTGGATTTTTGTATTGTAAATATTTCTCTTTATCTATTTTAATTAGATATATGATGAAGTATTTTTGTGTTATTGGATTTGTAGTTATACATAACTATGTAAATAAAATGAATTGAAAATTATAGTTTCAGTGAATATTTTATTTCTTTTAACTTTTTATTACAATGGTGTTCGTGTTCATTGGAAAATATACATGTTCTCAAAACCTGGGTGTATCATAAATACTCAGAAATTAAGTTTGAGTTTCAGAGTAGAGCATATTATTCACAAAAAAAAATTAATTGAATCAGTCCTTACTTGATGGAAATGGATTTTAATTGAATAAAATTATAAAGAATGTGCTTAAATATTGAATTGAATCAGTCCTTACTTGGTGAAAATCTATATTAAATAATATTTAAATAAGGTTGTTCCAGGAAACAGCCTGCCATTGTTTCACTCAATTGTGTGTAATTTTGAGCCGAAAATGTACTGTAACAACTAGGCTGGACTCACTAATGAAGAATCTGAATTCAAAAGTAATGCTGTCTATCTGTAAATACGCTAACTTTCGAACGGAAAGAGCTAGAATTTTGAAAATTTCAGGAAGGTTTGAAATCTAAATATCTCAGCTAAGTTCATTAATGGGCAAAATCGGTTCTATCGTTTCGCAGTTATTTACGTTTGAAATTTAGGTTTTAAAAAGGAAAAGGATAAGGAACATGTTTCTGCAAAATTTTATTAGGATCGTATGATTACAAAATTCAAGACAGCATTAAGCACTAAGAAACCATAGGAACAATCTCACGATAGAGTTCAAATTTAGCATTTGGATGTAAAATAACGACACAATTTCGTGAGGATCATGTAATTAAAAAATTTAAAAAAAAATGTAAAGCGTTTACACTATCGAAACAATAGCAACAGATTGAGTTTTAATGTAGATATAATATAACGACAAGAAGGCTAATGCAAAATTCTTTGAGGATCGCGAATAATTAATTTTCACAACTTTAAAAAGTGACGTTTGAAATCTTCAGATATACATAGTAGGAAAACGACGATACTAAAAACCCCAACATTAGATGAGTCGATTAGAAAGAGAACTCAATTCTGTACTACTACAATGCATTTGTATGCGATGAGTTCGAACCCAAGAGTCGAGTAAAAGGTTTTTTGGAAATTTTCCGCGAAATAATTGATTATTTAGTTTTTTCCTAGATTCCCAATAATTCCGAAACTATCGATCCATATGAAATTTTGTATTTAAGTGTATAATATACGAAAATGTATGCCAAGTTTGGGGATGTACTTGCTTGACTCGATTTTATAATCTGTTTGAATCTGTGATAGAGTTCGTAGATAACAAAGACCTAGAATTGCGCGATAACCTTATTTCATCAAAAAATGATATTGCGTAAACGACAGACTTGTATAAATTGTTTGTGGCGACGTGCCTAGTCCTTGATCAGAATTCCGCCGGCGTATCCCATAGAGGACGCAACCGCTTTCCGATAATACATAGCTGACCGTTCTCGCCGGTTTTAAGCAGAAGAGTGCGAGCGTTCCGACAACCGACGTTCCGACGTGGAACAAGGTCACATGCGTCATTGGCAGACTTGCATACCACGCCAATCTGAAGAGTTCAGGGGTGCAAGTTGGGACGAAACGCCTACCTTCCAAAATTAAGAGGTTAGAAGCTCCCTCATGAAGCCGCATTGGCTTAAGAGCTTCATTGGTGGCCCCGACGTAATCCCATCCAAATTTTCTAGGTGACTTTCTTTTTCGTCCCACAGAATCTCTCGATTGAGATGGCACTGCGTCCAGCTCAGCGGTGGACTGTTTCATGCCAAATCCTAACGCCCTACCGACGCTCACTGGGAAGGGAGTGTGTGGCGACGTGCCCCGTCCTTTACCAGAATTCCGCTTTGCTTTGCTACAGCTTCTCGGTGTATCCCATAGAGAACGCTACCACTTTCTGATAATACCTAGCTCACCGTCCTCGCGGGTTTTAAGTAATGCAGAGTGCCAGCGTTTCCACAACCGACGTTCCGACATGGAACAAGGTCACATGCGTCATTGGCAGACTTGCATCCAACGCCAATCTAAAGAGTTTAAGGGTGCAAGTTTGGACGAAATGCCTACCTCTTGAAATTAAGAGGTTGGAAGCTGCTTCGTGTCCACACTTCTTTTATATAGAAGAAATATCAACAGACAGGAATTTAATAACTTTAATAGCTCCTTTTGTAAATGCACGGTGAATCCTATATTCCGAAAACTATTTTGGTTACCTGTATAGCTTTTTTAAGGAATAACTCATTCTGACTTCACATCAGTGCTTTTCACCATTGTTTCAGGTAAAATTCTTTATTGATTTAACATTAAGCAGTTTAACACGTATTAAAACATAATTTTTTCTATTTAATCAGATTCTATTGGTCATCGAAATTTAAATATCAATAACTTTATGTTTTGAAAAGTGACATTTCGTATTTTTCTTCCTACGCATATCCAAATTTTTTGTTAATAGCTTTAAATAATGGCTGAAGAAGCTGAGACAGATGCACCTAAGCAGGCAGATATCTATGATGAGGAATTTCACAACAATTTGAAACTAGCAAAAGCAATGATATCAAAAATACCAACTGAAACAGGCAAGTATTAATTACATATACTAGGTTCAGCGAACATAAGACATGCGCAGGGCCGAATTATCAATAAGGAAGTATAACATCTATATAGGGACCCTGGTTAAGCTAAGGGCCCCACGCATCGAGGGAAAATTCAATTTGTATTTTCAAGGACAATATTATTGTACATTGTCATATTTCAAGTTGATATTATATATTATTGGATTTCTTCACAGTGATTTTAACGCCAACTAATCAGACAAAGGTACAGTAAACAAAAATAAGAACAGCCTTTAATTCAAAGCGCTTCAAAAGTTCTCTATAGTTACTGAAAAAGTACTTGTTAACGTATCAATCTACTCTATGGCCACGTCATTTTTACTATTCTATTACTAATTTGCATCATAGATAAATTTTACTTTATTTTATCTATGATTTGCATGATAAAGAGGATTAAAGGGCCCCCCGAGGCTGAAGTTAGGTTTACTGCAATTCTCACATTTTTATCCCTTCACCGATTTTAACAGTATTGGTGTTGTGGAAATGCAAGTTGCCAAGTTGATCAATTCGGCTTACTAGAAATCTGATATGTGGACGGTTTGAATTAGGCACTTGAGTTTTGCGGAAGAACAATAAACATAATTTTTGGTTATTTTAGAACTATTCTTCTGAAGGCGCCGAAAATCTCATGAAAATGGTAATTGCAGGCTCCATCCTTCTCTCTTCTAATATATTTGCATCGTTACACATTGGCAAGAACGAAAGGAAAAAATATATTGAACAAAAGTTAATGTATTTTCACACTCAACACAACAACCTTTGTGTCTTTAGAATGTCGCAACAAGACATTCCTGAACAACAATATTATTAGGTATAAATATTATAACGAATAGGCAGTTAAATCCGCACTAGAATAAAATGCAGCACAGAATATGTTACAAGGCATTTATGCCAGAGAATATTATGCGCCCAGATCTTAATAATCTAATTAGATAGTAGAGGTTTGAATGGGGAATTCCCGACCAAAAGGTCATTGTTAAACTACCTCTAAGATCTTTGTTACATGTTCCTATTGCCAAGTTATTTGTGTGTTCAGTCAATTGACTGGTGTATTCACCTTTGTTTGCACACCTACTATGTTTTATGATATTCGAAAGGTAGCCGATCTCTGGAACCTTAATTTTATAAATAGATGAAACTACAGGAAGGATAGGGTTGAAGAAGGTGCGAAAGCTGAAGAGAGGCAGAGAATTTTATCCCTGTTTCTTTTTTTTTCTCAAGCACCACCTTGCTCCCATACATCGAGTCAGGTGCGTGACCCTGCCTTCTACAACCAAATTTTATATTTTTACTCAACCTTGCATTCTGAACTTCCCGTCACTGTTTCCTTGCTCTCGTTTTTGGGTTCCTTACACATTGTAACGTCCTATTCTCCCGCCATCACGAGAAAAAGGTAAGGGGTTTTCAGAAACTCCCTCAAGGCAGGAACTGCGCAACAAACTCTGTTATTACCTCTATTGATGTTAGTATCGCAGTGATATAATTTGAACCTCGTAATGTTGTAGCATTTGAAATACCATCATTTAGGCAGGTTTCGGTGATGCAGATAATTTCTGGCTTCAGGGAGGAAACAGTTGCGATTATTTCGTCCAGTTTATTCTTGATGGATCTTGCATTGGTGTTCATGATGGTCCAATCATGAGGAGAGATTGTCATTTTTCGACCCTGAAGAATCTCCCACACCAACAACAGTTTGTTCGCCCCTTACATATTTTATTCTGAGATTTATAGATTAAGTAGAGGAGAATATGCTCGAATATATCTGGACTTCGTCTATTAACGTATATTTAAATAGTATGTAACTGTTGATGTGGGAATAAAGACAATTATTATTGGCTTCTTCATGAGACTGACGAAATTTCAACTATTCCCTAGCCCTTTGCAAACAGGAAGATTGATAGGGAGTAGAGTCGTCAGTTATAGTTATCCTACTGAAAGTTGCTGAAGATCACAGAAGCTTCCTGTTTCTTACGATCGTCCAGGCTGTGATAGGATTCGAGAATTTCTTCAGCGAGACTCACGGATTCTTCCCTATCTTCTTCCTAATTCTGCCATGAAAAAAATATGTCCAATGATATTGTGGACTTGATCATCAGACAGGCCACCCGGTAGCTCGGGCAATCTTCTGAGGATAATATTGTGGGATCTTTGTACTTTCTCCAAAATCTCCAATGCCCAATCACTTTCGAAGGGGCCTTCTTTGAAGAGGAAAATATAAATTTGGATGAACAGTTCTCGTGCATTGATCCCGATATATGCCCTATTTATGAAACTAAAAACAAAAAATCTACTGTCTCCTCTTAACCATGAAAAATTCTGCCAATTTTTCGTATAATTTCAGAAAAGAACATCTGCAAAAAATGGATAATGAAGTTGATGCAACTGAAATCTAAAGAGCCTGCAGTGAAAAGAAACAGAAATCATTTCTTTCGTTATTTATTGAGTGTCATGAATAAGGGAACTTGGGGTGTTACGGGACCAGCAGAGCACTATGGTTTTCCACAGTATGATGCTAAGGTAGTATTACCGCTAATTATAATGTTACACAGAGATTATTAACTTATCATGCCTAATATTTCAAAATGAGAAGAAAATACCAAGATGCCCATAACATATTGAGACCATTAACTAGTGTTTCTTATTGCTCATATGCACTAAAAAAATCACAAATTATAGAAATACGAGGGGTGTTCAATGTATTCTAGGTATGGGGTGATTAGTTAATAATATCAGTAATCCTATTATCTCATTTACTAATGACACTGGCTGAGGGTATAAATATAAAATTTCACTAATTAACGATCATTAGTTTTCTAAGTATCCGACCACAATGGTCGTTTGGATGATCTTGCATCACGCCGTTTTAAAGTTTCTCACTAAGCAGGAAAAAAGGTAAAAAATTATCAGTTAATTCAAAAAATTTACTCTCATTTCAGTTGACTGCAGAAAATGAGGCAACAGCTAAACAATTCCTCTGTAGATGGTCTGGTGACCGAAAAACGTATGTAGCAACGAAACCAATACCTGGAAAAGGAGCTCTTGTATACATGGCTGTTGCAAAAGAACCGAAATTAGGATGGGATAATCCACAAGATCGGACAATGTAACATTATTATGAAATAAAATCTAAAAAAGTTGCATTATTTATTTACCAAAAATTTTAAGTATGAAACTGGGTTTTTTGTAATTACACTTCTGTTTGAAAATGATAAAAATATTTTATTCAAAATAGTCTCCATTGGTACTTATATATTTTTCCCAGTCTGACAGTTCATGAATGCTACGTCAAAAGAAGAGTTCTTCTTTTGAAGCAAACTACTTATCAAGCCATTTTCATACAAATCGAAATTCTGCTCAGCGAGAGCATTGATGCAAATAGAAGATAATCAGATGGAGCAGTCTGGAGAATAAGCCGCATTCAATTGTATTTTCCAACCGAACGCCTCAATCGTCTCTACCCAATGTACTGTGTGTGATGGGACATTAACATGGAGAAAAATTACATTGTATTGCCTTTTTCAATATTTTGGTTGTTTTTCACATAATGTTCGATTTAAATCAATCATTTGCCAATGTTAACGGTTCCACCAGGTTTTATCAGCTACTAATAGATTACATCCTTCTGATCACAACAAATAATTTTGTATTTGTCTACGAAACTTTTCATTTTCACCTCCAGTTGGCCACCTGATCCTCACAAAATTTGGCATGAATCTTCATGTCCAACACTAATATCAAATTTGATTCAGGTTCAAATAAGAAAATTTTTTAATTGTGAATACCTGAGAACCATTAGACTGATTTTGCCCAGTAACAAACTTTAAAAGACATTTAGGCCACAAACCTACCCTGAAAGTTTAGTCCTAGGTCTTTCCGTTAAAAAATTAGAGTGTTTACAGATAGACTGGCAGGAAAGAATTCTTTTTCTTTGAGTTCATTAGAAGCTCAAAATTTAAAAATCAGAAACATTTGGGCAAAACAAATATAGTTTTATTTTATTTGGTTCAATAAATTGTTCTTACTATTAAAGGTAATTAAAACAAAAATAGTTATTTTGATTAATTTTATTACTGTTAAGCTATAGAACCAGCATTAGATGCGATCTTGGGCCACAAGTCGGCGCACTCTTTGGCAACTGGACCGGTTATGGCTGAGCCTTTCATTTCACCTTTGTTGTTAACTATAACGCCAGCGTTGTCCTCGAAATATATAAACACTCCATCCCTCCTGCGGAATGGTTTACGCTGCCTGATGACCACTGCTGGCATAACCTTTTTACGTAATTCTGGCTTTCCTTTTTTGACTGTAGCTACAATCATGTCACCAGCACCAGCAGCTGGCAGACGATTGAGTCTACTTCCGGTACCCTGTACAGCGATGACATAGAGGTTCTTACCACCTAAAAAAATAATTGTTAGTTTAACCTTAATAATTATTTGAAAAATGGAAGGATGTGTCATAATAGTGGCGTTTCTGAAATTTTGATGAAAGAAATTCAGCTACCTATTCCCAGAAAAAATCGAAATATATAGACAAGCTCGTATAAGCTTATCACAGCCAGTAGAACTAAACAATATATATTTTACTGTGAGCAAAATATCTTCTATTTATTCTGATATTATTCAAGAGATTTGTTTTTTACTCATTCAAATAGTAGTTGGGATTTCAACAGATGAATCATATAATTACCTTTATCACCTTCATGAAATATATATATATACATAATTCATGCAGAGATTTTGATTGGGACTAAACACAAGATAAAGAATAAGTAGTTGAACAATGAGTCAGTAAGTGATCAATGAGCAATCAAAAGATTGCATGAAATGGAAAAGATGGAACAGTGTAGGCACAATTCCTGGCAAAAACCTTTTGAGATTTTAGCAGGTCAAATTCAAAATTCACTAGCACCCCTAGATGCTTGGAAACTCCTGATAACAAATGAAATGCTGCATATTATTAGTGTCTCTACCAATGAGTGTATCAACACCTCTTAGAACACGCTGCGTATAAAACAATTGTATTCTTCGAAAACTACTAAGTCTAGCAGCCGAACAGATAACGACTGTTTAGCATTGAAGTGTTTTCTTCAAATGCTTTTATAGTGGCTATAATAAATCTCTCAAGCAAATGTGGTTTTAATATAAAACATTATCTAAACAGAGAAGAATAATGAGATTCAAAATATACCTGGGAATTAAAACAGAAAAATTCATCATTTACTGATGGAAAATGTACTAATTGCAGAATTCATTACATTCTACTTGTGCCAGTAACACCTAAAATTATATACATATTTACGTTGAAGAGACAAGTAGAAGAAACATGGATAATAGGTTGAGACCAGTAGAAAGAATGAAATGCTGAAGCCCAAATAGACTTGAACGTAAACTAATAAATTGACAAATAACTACAAAAACAACTTATAAGAGCACGAGGTTAAAATACATCTAATGAGAAAAACAGACTTAAATTCATCTTTTCTCATCAGATATGGTAAGACCCAAGTTTGTTGATGAAAATCAACTTTTAGAGGGAGAATTAATACTATTTTCATTTGATTGAAATAAACGCATTGATTATACCATCAATTACCTGTGTTATCTGCACAATTTATCACTGCTCCTACAGGCAAAGCCAAGGAGATCCTGAACTTGGCTCCTCCAGAACCACCACGTCCTAAAATGAAAAATATGAGGTTATATCATTGTTTTTGATATAGAAAGAAGATGCAGTCGGTAAATTTTATCATCAATAACTATTTCAAATATATATCACTCACCTCTTTTAGACATTTTCGCCAAATAACTACACGCTACTTTTTGAAACTTGCTACACGAGGGGAACTATCACAGAAAAGAGGGACTACTTCTCTATTTGAAACCATAGAAAGTTTATTAATGCAATGACAACACGTGGTGTCACAGATTAACATACACACAATATCTTACCGTGTACATTCCAGTAACTGCGCAATACTGAAAATAAATCTTCAAAAAAGCTTCTAGATAAAACTTTTTTCCAATATTTAGAAATATTTCAATACATTATAACATCAAAAATATTTGCTTCAAATAAATAATGAATTTTGAAAGAAAAAGATAGATTTATTTATTCATTTTTTCTCAGGTCATTATCAACTATGGCCATATAGACAAACGGAATATTTAATTATATTTTCAATTATCAATTATTTTTTCAATTTTATTAATTGTTCCTCACTTATTTTTGTTTACACTAAAGTTACGCATTTTTCATTATTAGACATTATGCAACACATTCATAGGCAAGAGTGGGAATGGAACCTATAACCTTCGGCACCAAAGAAAAATTCAATTATCAATTTGACAGTGATAATACTTGATTATTATTGATATTCTATGGTCTATAGGAGGTGGATTAAAGAAAGTTAAAATGAAATCCAGATACTACAACCAGACACTAAGCAGAGTTGTGAATATCACGGGGTTTTATTGAAATGATTTGAATTATGAGAATTATCAAAGAATTTACTGCAACATTAAAATATTCATTACAGACTCGAAGTACTAAACTCCTTTAAAAAAATGCTTCACTTTAGTAATATGTATGTTTTAGCAAATTAATACGAATCTGTCCTCTACAAATGAATAACTAGTCATGGAAAAATATCCACTGAGAAAAACCAGTTCTGGTTCCACATCGTCGCCAACATCTCCAACTTACCAATCAATGAATAAGAAATATTCAAATGGTGCAAGTAGGGCAACATACACCCCCACAGAAGAGATGGTAGAAATTTCCACTTCAACACACAGTTATAAACGCAGTCTTCCTGCTGATGACGACGATGATGATGCTCTGCAATACACAATTTCATTTGGGGGCGTACAAGATACCTCTGAAATTCCTGGTATTGGTCAGTATGATGATTTTCATACTATTGATTGGCAAAGGGATATTGCTAGAGATCGTATGAGGCACAGACATTTAGTTAAGAAAAAGCAGGATTCTATTTGGAATTTAGTCGAAGGAGCCCATGATGCCTGGTCTGGATGGCTCTGTGTTCTTTTAGTTGGATTATGTACAGGCATAGTAGCTGGTGTTATAGATATTGGTGCAAGTTGGATGACCGATCTGAAATTTGGCATTTGCCCTCAAGCATTTTGGCTCAATCAGGAACAATGTTGCTGGTCATCCAATGAAACTGGCTTTGATAATGGGAATTGCTCGCATTGGTATACATGGGCTGAAATTCTTGGCCAAAAAAATGAAGGATTTGGAGCTTACACAATCTCTTATTTGTTCTATATAATGTGGGCCCTTCTTTTTGCAACTTTGTCTTCATCATTGGTGCGAATGTTTGCACCTTATGCTTGTGGTTCCGGAATACCGGAAATCAAAACAATACTTAGCGGTTTTATAATAAGAGGATATCTGGGAAAATGGACACTGATTATTAAAAGTGTCGGTTTGATTTTATCTGTTTCGTCCGGTCTCAGTTTGGGCAAAGAAGGTCCCATGGTTCACATTGCGTGTTGTATAGGTAATATATTGTCGTATTTATTCCCAAAGTATGGAAGGAACGAGGCGAAGAAGAGAGAAATTTTATCAGCAGCGGCCGCAGCAGGAGTATCTGTAGCTTTTGGCGCTCCGATTGGTGGTGTTCTATTCAGTTTGGAAGAAGTCAGTTATTATTTTCCACTGAAAACCCTTTGGAGATCCTTTTTTTGCGCTCTTATCGCTGCGTTCATTTTACGTTCAATCAATCCGTTTGGTAACGAACATTCAGTATTATTTTATGTTGAATATAACAAACCTTGGATATTTTCAGAACTGATCCCATTTATCGGTTTAGGTATAGTGGGAGGGATAGTAGCAACTGTCTTCATTAAAGCTAATTTGTATTGGTGCCAGTACAGGAAACGGTCCAGACTTGGGAAATATCCTGTTATGGAGGTGCTGGTCACAACAGTTATTACTGCAATTGTAGCCTACCCTAACACATACACAAGAATGAGTACGTCTCAGTTGATCTATCTTCTGTTTAGTCAATGTGGCATCTCCAACTTGGATGATTTATGTGATTATAATCGAAATTTCACCGATGTGAATTCTATCGAGATTGCTGAGGCTGGTCCTAGGGTACATAGGGCAATATACCTGCTTGTTATGGCGTTGGTTTTAAAGTTGATCATGACTGTTTTCACGTTTGGTATTAAAGTCCCTTGCGGGCTTTTCATCCCTAGTCTTTGTTTGGGTGCTATCGTCGGAAGAATATGGGGCATAGCAATGGAACAGTTGGCTTTTTATTATCCGAGGAATTGGATGTTTACTGGTGAATGTTCAACTGGTGATGATTGTATCACGCCCGGTCTTTATGCTATGGTGGGCGCTGCCGCTGTATTAGGAGGCGTTACAAGAATGACAGTCTCTTTAGTAGTGATAATGTTCGAACTCACTGGCGGTGTTAGGTACATAGTACCCTTGATGGCAGCTGCTATGGCCAGCAAATGGGTAGGAGACGCTCTAGGCAAACAAGGCATCTACGATGCCCACATCGCCTTGAACGGTTACCCCTTCCTGGATTCTAAAGACGAATTCCAGCATACTTCTTTGGCCGCAGACGTCATGCAACCTAAGCGCAACGAGTTGCTGAGCGTCATAACTCAAGATTCTATGACAGTGGACGATATTGAGACGTTGTTGAAAGATACCGAGCACAACGGTTACCCTGTTGTTGTCTCTAAAGAAAATCAGTATTTGGTCGGCTTCGTTTTACGGAGAGATCTGAATTTGTCCATAGCTAATGCTAAGAGGATGATTGAGGGTATTAATGGTAAATCTATAGTTTTATTCATCAATGGGAACTCTTCCCAAAATTTAGGGACTCCCATTTTGAAGCTTAAGAAGATATTAGATATGGCGCCCATAACTATCACGGATCAGACTCCGATGGAGACTGTTGTTGATATGTTTCGGAAATTGGGGCTCCGACAAACTCTAGTCACACATAACGGGCGTTTGTTGGGTGTTATTACGAAAAAAGATGTTCTGCGACATATTAGGCAGATGGATAATGAAGATCCTAATTCTGTTTTATTTAACTGATTGATTAGAAGTCTGAATTATAGATTTTAGGTATTTATTTGTATTATTTTGTTGAGTATATTGTATACAAGGAATAAATATTTTACTAAAAGCTTAATCATGTGTTTTTAATCTGAACAAAATATTTGATTGTCAATCTTTGCTTGATGGAAATTCATTTTGAATTTAAAAATAGAAAACAATTTTTATTTTTCTTGTCTGGAATGACCTTGTGGTTTGGCCACACGTACATACAGGTAAGTACCACAAGTTAACTTAAATTCTTAATTTCTCATTCCTAAAGATTATGTCCATCGTTTCTGAATAATTTTTTTACTGAATTATTAGTTTTGTACGCACTATTAGAATCTTTGTTTTTTTTATATCTAGCAACCATTTCAGTTTTTTAATGAAATGTTTCATGAAGATTAATAATTTTAGGATATACTAATGGTAATGCTTGTTTGTATTCGATCTTGCTGGATAGATTTCCTGTAATTGAAGATTTGAAAGCAAAAAAAAAGTCAAAAATGAATAGATAAGTGAAGCACAAAAAGTTTGACATAGATAACAATCAAATGAAAGACAATAATTGATGATTTACACTTTTTATTGAGCAATGGACAACAAAACTGAGACAACTTGGAGTTTAATGAAGTCATTAACTGGTCAATGTAATTCAAAAAAGCAAACAATTCCTTTTGATAACCCATGAATAATTGATTTTAACAACTGGAAAGGGGGGAAATTCCGGTTGGCTTATTTTTGGATTTATCTAAAGCATTCGATTGTGTGAATCATGCTCAACTATTAAAAAAACTCAATGCTTACGGAATAAGGGACAAACAACTTAAATTAATAAAATCTTACATTGAAGGTCGGAAACAGAAAGTACGTATTAGAGTAGATATTAAAATTTTTATTTTGGAGGAAAAAGAGATAAGCTGTGGTGTAACAAAAGGCAGTATTTTGGGTCCACTCTTGTTTATTTCTTATATTAACGATCTTCCAGTCAATATTAGTGAGTTGCTAAATATGATTCTGTATATTGATAATGTTAATCTGTAAATGATATCGTAAAGTTGATGGAAGAGTTGAACAATGTATTCATTAAAGTAAAAAATTGGTGTACAGGAAATAGTTTGAAATTGATTTCTGAAAAAACAGAATATGTGATTTTTCATAATGCCAGATCAAAAACTGTTACCAAGTATGGTATTATTAGATGATACTAATGTGAAGATAAATATATCTACTAAATTTTTAGGTATTTATGTTGACTATGATTTGAAGTGGAGTAATCATATTGAGTACTTGAACAAAAAGTTAATTTCCACATTGTAGGCTTCGAGAGTTGTTTATTTTTCCTGTTTCCAATCAAACCTATCTTGAATGGTGGGGAAATAGCTCTTTTTCGTCTAGTTTGTTTATAAACAAAGGGTTGTAATATATTAGGAGTACAAATAAGTTTCCGCCGTACGGAACCCAATTTCCTTGTTTATGAATCGTTCCTAATGATTTTAAACGATGTGAGACTGCTTGCTGAGTGACTTCTAATGTTAGAGCAAGTTCTTTTTGTGTTTGAGATGAATCTTCCTCCAATTCTGCATCCTCGTAAATTTTTGGCCTTCCACTGCGATCTTTGTCTTCTACGTCGAAATCACCGTTTTTAAACTTTTGAAACCACTCTCGACACGTTCTCTCACTCAAAGCACCCTCACCATATGCTTCTACGAGCAATTGATGCGCCTCAGCAGCAGATTTCTTTAAATTAAAGAAGTAAACTAATATTTCCCGCAAATGACGCATACCTGGCTCAAATTTTGACATTTTCAACTTATAAAAATTATATTTTACCAATATAAAATCAATGATATTAATAGGTTATGTTGTTCTTGAATGTCCAAACAATTTTTGAAGCCGGTTATCATCTGCGAAAGCTAACCGAAACTCCGTGCCGCGCCATCTACAATAAAACGGCGGAAACTTATTTGTATTCCTAATATATATATATATACTTTGACAGGCCTTTACATTTTCAATTGTATTAAGTTTTTGAATGAAATGAAAACTTAAGAACTAGACAAATTGTTAAATATTTTTATCAGATTTATTCTTTGACTTTAACACAAAGAACTAACTAACTGTACAGTGTTGAAGAGTTTTTAGATTATTGTAAATTAAACAAAACTGTATCATTTTAAAATTTAATTGAATTTGACATTTATACTTGTACATCTATCTGTACTATGAATTGAATAAACAATATTATTATAATTATCAACTGAAATAGTGCTAATAACCAACAACTGGGGAGTTTTAATAATGAAAAACGGTTTTCATCAATATTTTATTTTCCATGACAAACAATATATATCAATATAAAATAATTGTACAAATGAAAATTTCCAAAAAAAATATGGGCATATGAAAATTCATCACAATTTCATTAATAATATTGCTATATGAATAATTTATGTTAGTGCTCACATTCTCAGACTTATTCGCAGTTCATTTGTTCTTGCACCATTTTAGAAAGCATACAAAAAAGCGTTCAGGGTTGCTGTTTAAATTCGCGTCAAAAAGAAAGCAAACAAAATTTTTTCCTGAGAATATGACCACATTAAATGTACACAAAATTCAATTAGAAATAATCAAAATAAGCTCTAGAATTATTTCGAAATCATAGTTGAAAGTCTGGAACACTTTATGCACATTTACCACATCCTATTACTTATAACAGTTGCACTATTTGATAGAAATTGCTATAATTGTATTAAATTTTCAAGTGCTGGAAAACAAATTTGAAATTTTTATACCTGAAGAAAGTAAAATTGAGAAAGTTCGCTCTTTTTTTTTGTAAAATAATTCTGATCTACTTTGAGATCTGAAAACATTCCTTAAATTGCACTAACTCAGGTATTTCTCAGAAACTATTTTTCTCAAAAGAAAATTACATATGCTCATACTAAACAGGAAATAAAGATGAAAATAATACTTCTATCTATCTCTTCAAATCTTTAATTAAATTAAATTAATATTGAAAATGCGTGAACACAGAGTGAATCCAATGTTGTCACTTATTTTTTAACTTATCAATATAATCAGCATTTTACAATAAATACCGGAACAAGCGCATTATAATTCGACAAATTATCTAAGAGCTGTAATTTGTGGTTGTGAAAAATGTTTTACAAAGTTCTAATTTCTCTTCTTCAGAAAGCGTCATCAAAATCGAAGAAAAAAATCATAACTTTAAAAAAGTTGTTTTGTATTAATAAGAAAATAAATGTCTGCTTGCATAGTTTTTCGAAAATAACTAATTGAAAGTTTCATTCATTTGGATGAAGTTAAGAAAGAAGTCTCAATGTTGGAATCGCCCTGTACAAAGTCAAGGATGCTACTAACACTTCTTAAAGTTATCGGTGCCTACAAAAAATATACAAAAATAAAGCATACATACAACTTAGGTTTCACATGCACAAAAGGAGCAAAATTTTAGGATTACAATAAAATGCAGATTATGTAATATACGTTAAGGCATATCGAATTTGTTCATTTAGGTAAATATTCAAAAAGGGTGTGTACATTTATGTATATAAAGGTTCAGAGTATAAAAATTTGACACTTGGGCGCTGACTAAACTCTTGTAATACTTCTGATGTAGATTTTACACCTGCAATTAAAAACAAATAAGGAAATAATTGATATACAATTAGATTTAAATCAGGTTTCCTCAAAAAATATTGTTAAAGGACTATTCATTCCTTCAGGGATTCCTACATGTATATAGATATTATTTTATCTTTTAGATTTTTGGTAATATGGTATTTTAAAGACTTCTACCTTGTATTAAACAAAACAGTCCATAGAATATAAAGAGTAGAATGTAAGAATAAATATGAAATCTCTGGCAAATTTCTTACCATATAAACAAAATCTTATTTGATGAACAAGTTAATCCTTCCAATCTTTCTTTATCTCAAATGTCCACTCCCATTTCAGGTGCTCATTTTTGTCGTCATCTGTGAATAACGAATGAACTGTGTAACTACCTCTGGTCATCAATCCAGATGGTGCTTCTTCTGGTGGGGTAGTATAGGACTGCATTTCAGTTTTCGGGGCGTAAGAGCCCACCATGTGTGTCATTTTATCCACTGAAACCAAAGAAATTATTAATTTACAACCTCTATCAACTATAAGGGTGGGCCATCTAGAGTTTGCATTTTGAAGTAGTGGTTATTTAGAATCTTGCAACATTTCTATCATTTGTGACTTGACAGAAAGTTAGTTTAATATTTGACATTAAGGTAATGGGTCGATTTACACTTGAAGAAAACTGAGAAATATTAAAAACTTATTTTCAAAGTGGTGAATCTTCTATCCAAACTGTTAGAAATTTACGTGGAAAATTCAATAGAAATGCCCTTACAGCAATTTGTGGATAAATTTGTTCGTGAAAACTGGATCGTTATTTGATAAAACAACCTGTTATGCTAACTATACAGAAACAATTGATGCCTTGACACGCGAAATTGAAGTTGCCATTCATGAGATTGAGCCACAGACAGTCGGGTTGATTGGATGGGATACTATAGACAGTCGTGGCAGTCTTTGAATGATATTGTTTTTCATTAGTAAATGTCAAGGTTCAATGTTTTTAATAAACTCATAACATTGAAAAAATATTCATTAGTTTTTTATTTATAGCCGACCAAAAATACTAATTTTAAATGGCCCACAAGTTACGAAATATATACGTGGATTTCTACTTGAGTTTTGGGATATGGACATTACCATCGTGAAGTTTGACATTTTTAATGGTGAAAATACTCAGAATGTGCTGTCATAAGGGTACTACGTTTGTTGTTCATTCAACTTCGCCAAAAAATTGAATTAAATCATGAACATTTAAATAGTCTATTGTGCTCGAAAACATCAATGCTGTATGTGAACTGATATCGTAAGATCGTCATGTGACATAGTGTGAAATTGAGTCATACTTGTGCATTAGTAGTACTCGCATACATTTAATATTGCATGAACAACTAACCATAGAAGAGTAACCTAATTGGGGATATGAGCCGAAATACCCATATCACTGATGAAAAGCATTTTCATTCTTGCACGAGTTTTCGTTTATTTGCCACGAACTGGAAGGAAATGTGACATTTCCCAATTTTGCCCCAGATCACAGACAACGATTAGTCATGCCCTCCAGTCGTAAATATAGTACCGGTTCATTTGATCTACCCACCCAATGAACTACTTGGATAAATATTATTGACTGATTATTTTGATCAATCGACTACCCTAGTATTTTATATATAATGTTGAAATGTTGATATTAATTATAATCTTCTCAATTTAATGTATTTCCTTCATTTAAAAACTAACTATACATTTACAGTAGTTTTTGTAATATTACAATTTTGGACTTACCAGGGATCCCTAGTTTGCTGGTCTTTTGGACATATTTCAAACCATGTACAATTTCTCTTTGAACGATAAATTCTATTCGAATCTTATAGGATACACCTTCTTTGATCACAAAGGTTTCCTTTTTCAATTTACTCAGATCACCAGTGAGGTCCAATGAAAGTTCCGGTCTCTCAGCAACGACCAGAACTAATTTTTTCACTATGACCTTCTTAGGATTATCAGGTTCTGAAATAAAAAAGTAGCAATATTACTTCTTTTAAATTGTGTGCGTTGTCGTGACTTATAGATAGACAAGGATTAAAAGCAAAAATTAATGGATAGCCCTTGTGTTATTCTCATTAATAATAATAATAAAAATAATATAATAATAGGTCCGGAATGATTCTTTTCCATTAAAAAATGTTGTTTGCCAACAAATATATGTAATATTGTAAAAACATGTAAAAGAGTATAGTATATAAAAAACAAGGCTACTATAGATATGACAAGGGGGAAAAAAATTGTGTAAAGCACTGACGTGAAGTTTTTATGCCCTTGTTCAACAGTCCATTTCCCCTGAAAATTTCAAATCTGTGAATTATTTCTTCCAGAAGCTACATATAATGAATAAAACGACACAATTCTGTGTTTTGCCATTGTAGAGTCAAACACGTATTTTTTTCAGTTTTAGAACTATCATCCCAAAGAAACAGAAAATCTCATGAAATGAGAAGTAAATGGTTAAAGGCTCCATCCTTTTCGCTTACATCTGCATCATTACACATTGGGAAGAGCCTTCATGTGGTTATTTCACATCTTAATACTAAACTTGAACTTGATCCAAAACATTTTAAAACTAAAATTTCAAATGAGAAAACTTAGGAACCATTAAGCCTGTCAGGTCTATCTTTGAACATAATTGATATTGCACCAACATACGGTGCAAATTTCATGTCTCTACGTCTTTTCATTCGGAAGTTAGTATTATAACCGACATATTGACCTACTTTGAAAGTTCCCAGTCTTTAGCTTTTTTCATATGAAAATTAGAGCGATTATGGACGGACTGAATTACTTTTGACGTCTGATTCTTTAACGAATCCAACATATGGTCGTTTGAGACCATTTTCAAATCAAATAGTTTCAGTAGATGTATACTAGTTTATTATAGCTTTATTTTGTATTCACTGCAGTTTATTTAGGGACTAAGAATGTGTATATCCATAACATGGAATTAAATATCTCAAACGGGGTTCACTAAAGTTATTGTTTAATGTATTATATTTAAGCTTTTTAATTAGCATGTAACCTTATTGTGCCAAATAGTTTTTTCTATTTTGTCAATAGCTTTGCTTCAACTTTTTTGATTAAAAAAAAAAATGGGTAGCTTGTGTATAAAGCTTCAGTAGATGTATAATAGTATATTCTAAGTATTATTATTTATAGCTTTATTTTGTATTTACTGCAGTTTATTCAGGGACTAAGAATTTGTATATCCCTAACATGGAATTAAATATCTCAAATGGGGTTCACTAAAGTTGTTGTATAATATATTATATATTTAAGTTTTTTAATTAGCATGTAACCTTCTTATTGTGCCTACATTATCCTTTTTTTTATACTGTCTATATGCAATGCCCATGGAGAGTTTGAATAAATATTACCTTTTCACTCTTTCGAGAATATTGCTATTTAATTTTATGACTGTTTCTTTCTTTTGTTTTCCCCACGTTTTCTAATAGACAGACAATGATGTTAATTAGTTATGTTTCTAAGGCATTACAGTTGCAAAGTGTTACCACATGCAAAAAAAAAGTTGTTTCTAAGGCATTACAGTTGCAAAGTGTTACCACATGTAAAAAAAAACAGAATATCAGAATGATTTAATAAGTTTGTACAATACTGTGATATAATGGAGCATGTCATATAATGCTGTTTTCGTCAACTCTTCCAAAAATACAAATCTGACCTAGTTGAAATTTAGTATACAGATGTGAAATAACGACACAGATGCTCATGCATAAGTTTGTGAACATACATTACAAGAATTTTATGATTTTTTTTTAATATCTGATCTCGGCAAAAAGTATATGAAGATTTGTTTAATATATTTTATGTCACACTTTCTTGCCATCAATGCTGATCGAAAGCAGAAGGATGGAGGCCTTTTAATCATGTATTTTTCATTTTCATGAGATTTTTTGTTTCTTCTCAGGGTAGGTTAGTAGTCAAAATAGGCAGATCAAGTTCGTAAAATCTGTTCAAAGGCACAGGAAATATGTCTATTAGAAATTTTATTCTATCAAAATACCAAAAAACAAACAATCACGGTTTAAAAAAATACAGGAAGGTATATAAGTTATGATATAATTTATTAATTACCAAAATAATTCAGTTATGATAGTTTCTAAAATCATTGAAGTACAAGTTTTCAACTTGAAGTATGAAACCAGAATATTTTTCTCAAAAAATAAAAAATTATGAGAAAGTGGAAATATATTTATTGTTCTGGCAAATGTCTAACGACTTGTGCCTTTCTGGCAGTATACATATTAATACATTTTTTATATGACGATGTTATCTGTAGCCGCCACGAAAAAGGTTTCTTATTGCATTCATTATGGGTTGGGTATTTTCTTTTGTTTTGTTTTTGGTTCAGACCTTGTAGAAGAATGGGCTGGAGGATTTGAAGGTTGTGTGGTCTGATCACAAACTTCTTTTTTTGGTTTGGTAGAATCCTCCATTTTTTCATCCACATCATGATTTTTTTACATAGGTTTTGTAGTTTTTCCATTGTGTCTTTTAGATTCTTGCTGTGTGTTATGAGCGCTATGTCATCACTGTATTAGAGTATCATTCACCCCATCTGCACGGCAAACTCCTTAGGGTTGCGGATTTTAATTGGTTTTCTCCAATAGGGATTTTCGGAAGAAAAAAGGACGGAGAGGGAAAACAGGTCAACAAGGTAAGATGAATAGGACCATTATTGCCCCAGTTAGTCGCCTCTTACAACAGGCAGGGGCATCCCTGGGCTTATTTTAACCCTGGTTCCAGAGGGGGGGAAAATGGAACACAAATAATTACGAATAAATAAAACCAAAGTAATAAAATCTGGTTAGTTCTGATTTTCATTATCTTCTTTTGAGATTATATGAAATTCTTATAAATCAATATAACTTATGTCAGACGAATATTTTAAGAGCTCATAATTACGTTAATAATATCATAGTTACATGATTCAAATACTCAACTACTGAAATCCCTTTGAAGAGAGAATGATCAACATGGAACATGAATCATGTAGACAATATTCAAATCCTTATTAAACATACAACTGTCAGCTCTAAAAATTTAATTTCAAATGACATGATACTGACACATTTTAAAACCCAAAAAGTACTCCTTGATTGTACAAAAGATGTTTACAAAGTTAAAACTAATAAATACATCATAAATATTTTCAATTTCATTTTGTACTCCTAACGGATCTGACATCTAAAAATGTTAAAAAAAAAAATTTGGTAAAAGTAGAATCATAATTCACCTATTACAATCAAGTTTAAATTGAAGAAAATAAGTTATACTCACCAACAATAATAGTGCCAGTTTGTGCAGGTCCTAGCAAAGCTTCTTTATATTTTCGAAGGCTCTCGTCCTCTTCATCAGTTTTTAAGATTTCATCAATAGTTTTCTCCGGTGGGGGTTTGTAGTTACTCTCTGGTTCATGATCAAGCTCGTCAGGTGTAGTAACCGCGTCTCCAGACATTTTACTCAGGTTTAAATGTAATACCAAACGGCTTTAAAGATGACTCAGATTCTTTCTAAAAATAGGAAATAAGGTTAACATATGACGAAGGGGTAAGTTTGGTCATGAAGTTCAAGTTAGGAAAATAGCAAATACATTGTTCTCGCAAGTCAGTTAACTTCAATGAAATTACGTAAAGAAGTCGATTATTCCAGGTTTTTAAAAATTCAACAAGGAAGTAAGAGGACCCGATAGCTTCTACCAACAAATCGAAATAATATGAAATCCGATATTCACACAAATTAGAGTTAGAATGTGGAGTAAAGATAAATTTGGCATTTCCACTCACTTTTATAAATTCTAATCTAATATTATTATGAATTTTAATAAGGCGTCAACTTGAAAAATCACTTAACCACTATCGTAAGAGATATCGACAGTAGATAACATGGAACCATCGATCAAAATTTCAGTTTTCTCTGTCTTCTATGAGGTTTGTTCCAATTAAACCAAGTTTGAAGAAAAGCTACTTGACAAAGCTTCTGTTTAATATCTTCTGATTAATATCATGAAAAATTAACTACATAAAATCCAAGTGTGAATAAGAAAAATAAAATCCTTGTTCAAGCACTTGAGCGTAACAACTTTTGAAGAGGTTATGCTTTATAAATACCTATAAAGATTATGATATTCTAACTTCACATTTTGCTTGCCTTTTCGATATTTTGAGTAACAATGTCTTAGAAAAAAGTTTTTATGTAGGACTGAAGAGAAAATGAATTTTAGTTTTCCAGTTAACAGATCTTTTGAAACAGGAATGTAGATTTATAGCTATTGTGCAAATGCAAGAATTTCTTGATGAACCAGTTTATTTGTCAGTTGAATTTTTATTAAACTTCAATTGTATTCTTTCTTTATTTTTCTAGGTCGATGTTTTCGTGAAATATTCGATTTTTTTATGAAGAAAAATTATTTTGTCCTCATATCGAGCAGTCTAATTTTAAAGAAAGTTTGGGATAGTTTTTCAAAAATGAAACCTGTGTTAATTTGAACAATTGTTAACTAGCGTTGACTGCAAACTTACCTTATGAAAAGATTCAGCTTGTCGTAGTGGTAGATCAATTTGATATGTAGAACCGATAGTTCAGTTGCGTTGATAGATCTATTGAACAGGGCGACCCATTGAACCTGTAGATCAATTGGATTGATAAATAAATTGAAAAAGTAGATCAATTGAATCAGTATATCTACCTCTCGTGTAAATCCACTCTTCTTCTTCGTGTTCCTTTTCCTATCGGAGGTTGGAGATCATCAACGCAATTTTTATTTTATTCACAGCCACCCTGAAGAGTTTACCAGAGCTCAGACCGAACCATTCTCTAAAGTTTCTCAGCCATGATATCCTTTTTCGGTCGATAGATCTCTTTCCAACTACTTTGCCTTCCATTATCATCCTCAGCAGTGAGTATTTGGTTCCTCTTATTAGATGTCAGAGATATTCTAATTTCCTCCTCTTGAATGTCACTATTATTTCTTCCCTCCTTTGCATCCTTTGCACACCTCATTGAGGGTTGTTGCATTTCACTATTACTAATATAAATATATTATTCTGACGTTACTGTGTTTTCAATATTTAAACCTCCCGTCACTGTTTTCTTGCGCTCGTTAGATGTAATTTGGGTTGTCTACACAAAGTTACGTTCTATTTTCCCACCACTAGATGATCACGATAGAGAGGTTTGCGTTCTTTAGAGGACTCCGTGTAATACCGGACATTTTAGGGTACTCCATATAACACGGGATAACTCAGGATATAGGTGTATATCTAAATGGGTGAAATGAGAATATACTCTTGCTACATATATAATCAAATATATCAAATGGTGAATTTGAGAGCTACAATTGGGCCTGATTTTAATGCCAAATCATATGAGTGGAACCCCAAGGTACAGAATAGGAAAGGAAAGACATTAGCTTGGTGGTGCAGAACAAGGGCGATAAGGCAACCTCTGAGAAAGGGGACTCCCAATCCATTATAGATTTGACGTTTACGAATAACAAGATATTAACATTGGTTAATACTTGAGGAAGAGGAGACTGAGTCAAAAAATACATCAGGTACGACATAGTGGAGATTAGTGATGGAAATAACAATACATATAAACAACAACCTAGATGGAACGTGAATTCTACCATTGGCATGTGAGCGTAGCTCTTTCACCAAGTGCCTAGTTAGCAGTCTCCACAGTCTGCAAGAGGCAGAAAGTGTGATAAAGGATACGCCTTACATAACGCATGGCGAGAACCACTCCGAAGAGCTGAACCCACCAGCTTCCAGTTTGGGCTTCAGTTCGAGAACGTATGACTGGTAGCAGCGAAGCACTATCCAATCTCTACTGGCTCTGCATGGTCAGTACCCGAGTTGTTTGGGACGCAACTCACACGCCGAAGGGGCTTCTAGTCCATCCACTCGAACACAGTTCCAGGAACCAAGATAGTCTTAAGATTGATGCCTCAATTGATCCTGGTACGAGCACCGTCAATCCGGCCTTTAGGTCAAGACTCACGAACCCTTGTGAAGCCTTTCAATTGATCTTGGCTTCAAGCACCAACGTCGAGATCCACAAACCCCAGAAACATCTCGCAATCGATCCAGGTTCAGGACGAGACCGGTCGAACCATCAAGTCCCGCTAAATCCCGAAGCATTTCTCGAGATATCCTGAACATGAGTGTTTGCGAACAGATAGAGGAATACCCTCCTAGTCCAGCATGCGGACTTTCAGCCACTGAAAGTCCGCAAAGAATCCAACACCAATTGGGTGAACAGGTCGTACGAATACTTCCCGAGGGCCTCCACGCTCCCGAGGTAACGCAGTGTGCTACATAACGCACTCGGTTATTGGACAGAAAAATCCGGAGATTTACTGCAATCGGGTAGAGTACGTTAGTTTTAAGGGAGAGGCCCTGTGCTGCGACGGACTCCCTTACCTCTGACCGCGGCACAGCACCCCATTCCACCTTCACGGTGAAACTAGGGCCCCATTAGGTCGATCTTCCACCACACGGGTCCAGTGACTGGCGCAAATGGCATTATTTTAGGCATCAAGACTTACCCCTCTATTTCACTAGGGTCCTAGTTAAGACAAGCGCCTTCAGCGCGATAAGCTATAATGCCATGGGCGGCGCATAGATGGAACATCAGAAGATTAGATACTATTAAGATCGTCGATACCTTCTGCACAGAAGTGAACAGATATATTGATAAGGATGGCGGAAGTGTTCAACCTAGGTTGCTGAAAGTCAATGCCAAGGTGTAGTGCCAGAGGAAGAAAAAAAGTGTATAATTGGAGTGGAAAGAGTGTCAAACACGTAGGAGAAGGTATAATAGAACCACAAAGAGGGAAAAGAAGGAGAATAGAAGAAAAAGGAGGAGGTATATAAAAGAGGAAAGAAGAGACTGGTGGAAATGATCGCTGAAGCAAATACAAAGAGATGGAGAAGACTATTGGAAGAACTAGAGCAAGACGTGTGGGACAGCGTATGATATATTATGTACGAAATTTCCGAAAGTAACCAGGTTGGATTCGGGATTCGCGCAAAAAATCATCGAGGACCTCTGTCCTAAGTGAGGGAATAGAACGAAGCGAAACTGTACGGTGAATGAGAATTCTGTAGTTACGAAAAAGGAAATAATGGGAGCGACAGCTAACCTCAAAAATGATAGAAAGAAAATAATGGAGGCGGAGAAGCCAAATACCTTGGAACGGTTGCAGACAGAGCGGACCATGAAAAATAACGGATAATGGAGAAGAAGATTGATGACCTCCGAGTATGGGTCGAAAGTTCGGCGAACGGATTACCATCTGATCCAGTTCCTGACGAAACAAGAGGCTTTCCGTTCTTTTCAAAAAGAATAGGAAGGTTTCAGGATGATATATGCAGTAGATGAGGTACCGGAGATACTCCAGAACATCTGCTTGTGTGTGCGAAGTGAAAACACAAAAGGAGGGAGATTGAAAGTAGGATAGGAAAAAGGCTAGAGGTGAACAAAATTATCTGTATCATGCTAGAGAGTGAGAAAAATTGGAGACTTATAGAAGGTTTACTGAACAAGATCATTCGAGAAAAAGAGGAGTATAGGACGGATGAACGCCTGCAGCAGACGGAGTGATCAAGGGTAGTAATAGCTCCGAGTTCTCGACTCTACTTATCGCATAGTAAAAACTATTAACTGATGACTGAAATAAATATGTGTTACTTATCTTAAATTAGGATCGATGTAGATTCCGAGAAATTGGGAATGCTCTGCTGAGAAAATTATGTCATTCGAATCTCCAATAACAAGCTTTCTCCTATTACTCTTCAGTGTGAGTTTTGTCAATGTTCATCATGAGAGAATTGGAACGACACCAGTCAACGAAACACTGCACCAACTGTCGACATAGCTCCTGCAGGCCATCAAAGGTCCGGCAGTGATCAACATGGAAATATCGTCAACGAAAAGGAACATCAGAAATAAATTAATTAAACCTGATGCACCAGGTGCGCATGCTGGGAACGAAACGCCGCTGCTTAAAATATTTATTTATTAATTTTAATTGACAATTTATTTCTGTTGGGTTTTTTATTCCATTTTGAAATTATAGGAGTTTTGATTTTATACGTCTATTGAATATAAGCAGTGCTTATAAGACATTAATTTAATTCCAACAGTTTCCGAATAAAATTTTTTGAAATTAAAATTATCGGAGGCTAACAGATTAAATGTGTTTTGATATTCAAATTTTGAAATTGAAAATTACTTAGTTTTCGCAAATTTTGAAATTTCTTATTTCATTCCATTTAAAAATGAAGTATCACAAAGTAACGGACTACTCCATTCAACATTTTAATCCTTTATACAAATAGTTGGAGAATCCTAATGAATAGTATGGTTGAATATTATCAGCTATGATTTCTCTGGTTGGTTCTTCAATTTCCACATGACTGTCTCAATCTATAAGGGAATTTGTAATGTCTTTTCAAAAATGAGTATTTCTGGTTATTTGTTTGATGATTTTGTATTTTTTCCTGTGAAATACTATCTGATGCAATTGAAAATGCAAGAAGCGAGGTTTGGAGAATTAGGATGGATTGAAAAGTCATAATATTACACTTGATTGGGTTAAGTTTAACTTGAGACGTGAAGATCAAATTCGAATTTTTGGAACGAAATTAAGGGGTGAGCTTAATTTCGACGGAAGGTGAGATCCACAAATTTAGATTTCATCCATCAGATAATCCAATCAACCTCCCAATTTATCACCGCTCTTCTTTCCCGCCCATAAAGATAGAAGATCTAATTTTAAGAATTCCTCATTTGAATATTTACTTACGCTTCAGCGAGCTAATTTAAGACTACTACTAAGTTTCCTACTCTTATAAACAAGGAATGATGCAAAAAAGATTTCGTGTTTTTGAAGTAAGCCTAAAGTATTGTTGTTTCTGTTTAATTTATTCTAACCAAAACAAGGGTAGGTAATTAATGCAAGAATATCAATATTCATGAAATCTTTAAAATTTGCATTCGAAAAAATCAACTTCAAAAATGTAATAAAATTAACGATGTAATTTTTATATATGGATTCAACTGGTAACTTTCCGTTAGCGCCACAAATATGTCAATATTTTTGTTAGAGAGTACTTACCTTGAAAAGATGTGAGAATTTCTTGACGATCTGACGTTTGGTTCAAAAGTTACAATGGTTTTGCTAAGACAACTTTTGTGATTTTCTAAAACAATGAAGAAAAATATTGGTGTGTTAATAAAACATTGTTCTTCGATGAAAAAAAACATCGTTGAAACGAAAACTTAGCTTGATAAGTGTACTCTGCACTAGGAAAATCGACCGTTATTGACTGGTTTCCTGAGTTTGAACGTAATTCTATGAACACAAATAATTCACTACGCTCAAGTCGCCCAAAAAAGTCCAAACACTCGTTTTAGCAAACCGAAAAGTGGAGATACTGGAGATGATTGACACTCTAAAGATCTCAAAGAATCATGTAAAATCATTGAAAATATACATGGCGTTCTTGAATTGTAGGTACAAACGAACAGGATTCATTGTGGATGATATCAAAAATAAAAGTCTCATAAATATTGGGTTGTTTGGAAAGTAAGTTCGTTTTCTTTGGGAAAATGAAATTATATGTTGGCCATTTTGGTCCAACATCTTTTGCTATCTTTCTGATAGTAGTACGATTCCACAGTCATGAAATTTTTGGTCTTTGCTGGCAAAAAAATGATCCAGGTGATTTTTCTCTTCATTTGAGGTAAAGGTGTTACCATCCAAAAATTTTTGCAATGGCCGGAACAAATAATAATAGGAAGGCGGTAGATCTGGAGAATATGGTGGGTGTGGCAGTGCATCTCATTCAAGCTTTAAAAGCTTTTGGCGAGTGACCAAACTTGTATGCTGTTTCGCATTATCTTGGTGGAACACTGCACCTTTTCTGTTGATTAATTCTGGCCTTTTCTGTTGAAGTGCATCATTCAGTTTGTCCAACTGAAGACAGTGGACAGTGGACCAAATTAATTGTTGTGTTAAAAAATTTGAATATCAAAACAGATTTAATCTGTTAGTCTTCTACAATTTTAATTTAAAAAATTTTTATTCAGTTTAGCGTAGAACATAGAGTACCTTGGATATTGGATGTACCTGTAGTTTGAATTTGCATTGAGATGGATTGCAAAAATTGGAATGGTAAGCTTACAAGTTTATTTATTTTTATTCGATTTTGTCTTTTGAATGTAAAGTTGAACTGACCTTATTTGAATTCTGATTATTTTTGAGGATGTGATACATGTTTTCAAGAGTTTTTAAAGTAACTTATTTAATTATTTAAATATATTGAGTATTTCATATGAATTAGTTTTGGAGAGGTTCTTGAAGTTATGTTGTGTATTTTTGAAATAGATTTGGTTTTCGTAAATATAAGACCAGAAACAGAACGTTTCGTCAAATGTTATAGGCAAAACATGCGTACCACGCCTGTCTGACGATTTCAGGTGCGCATGTTTGGAACGAAACATTAAATATTACTCATTTTTTAACTTTAATCAACAATTTATATTTGTTGGGTTTTTTATTCCATTTGATATTGTATATTGAATTTTGATTTTATACGTCTATTAAATATAAGCAGTGCTTATATTCAATAGACGTATAAAATCAAAATTCCGGATACTTTCTAGACGGACTATATAATTCCTAATGATTATTCTTGAGGGTGAATAAGCCATACATTTCAGGGTTTTAAGTAATTTATTCGATTGCAAATTATCTCAAATGAAGACATTGAAAGTTTCGAGCTTTTCTTTGGAATAGGACGAAAAGGATTAACTACACACATACAACAATTCCTATTTAGTTTCAGTAATGAATCAGTTTAGGTATATACATTTGGAATATTCAAATTATCATTGAATAGATTCCGAAAATGGAGAACACTCAGACTTCCAATCCGTTACGTCGTCGCCTGCCAGGACCTCCTGCGAATTTTGCAGCTGACAATCCCATTCTCTGCTTCGCCGCCATTGAGCCAGAGTACCCACGTCCGAGACCAAAATCCAATCCCCTTTTTGAGCTGAAAGAAGAAACAGTCTCATTAACCAGATGTTTGTTTCATTGATAATTGTTTAATGGATTAAGAACAAATATGTAAATAATCATAAATTATGAAAGATTTCATACAAAACCAAGACAGTTATTTGAAGTAGTATCCATGGAAGCACATATTTGATAACTCTCTCATACCTTGATATAATTGAGTCACTGTATAAATATTAGACTTCTTTATATCTTTCCTTATGTTTGAAAATTATGAAAAACACTGGGACACGCCAACATTCAAATTCAATAGTGCGCTCCTCAAACATAAATTTAAATATACACGGTGATTCATGCAAGTCCAGCATAGTCAGTCCTCTTTATTTTAAATGGAACATCCAGTATATTTTTATATTTCTTAAAGTTCCTTTACACCCTGATTTCAACGAACTACTACTCTGTCAAGAAAATACCGGGAATTTTCAATTAAAACAACATTTTTACATTTAATCGTCAAAATTTATTGGGTCGCCTTCAAAATAGGCTCCATTTGCTCCAATACATCTATGCCAACGGCACTTCCAATTATCGAAACATTTTTTATAGGCGCTTTCCGGGATGGACTTTAGCTCTCGCGCCGAATTTTGTTTTATGGCTTCAATCGACTCAAAACGGGTGCCACGAAGGGGCAATTTTAGTTTTGGGAAGAGGAAAAAGTCGCAGGGAGCCAAATCCGGCGAAAACGGTGGTTGCTCAAGCACGTTTGTTGAATTTTTGGCGAGAAAGTCAGTCACAATCGTAGCTCGGTGAGAAGGCGCGTTATCGTCATGCAAAATCCATGTTCGCCCACAAATTTGGCCGCTTCTTACGGATACGCTCACGCAAACGTTTCATAACGCCTAGGTAATACTCCTTGTTTACCGTCTGACCCTCTGGAACGAATTCGTAGTGCACCACGCCACGGATATCGAAGAAAACAATGAGCATCACCTTCATTTTCGAGCGGCTTTGGCGTGGTTTTTTCGGTTTCGGCTCATTTTTTGCCACCCATTCCGATGATTGCTGGCTTGTTTGCATATCGTACTCGTAGACCCAGGTCTCATCACCAGTTATAAGGCGTTCCATGAATGTAGAATCGGAATTACAGCGATCCAGCATGTCTGAAGCAACCTGTTCGCGATGACGTTTTTGAAGAAAATTCAGGTCTTTCGATACGAGTCGTGCGGCCACCTTTCTCATGCCCAAAATATCAATCAAAATCGTACGTGCGGACTCGTGGGATATCTTAAGATCATGTGCTATCTCTCTCAAGCTGATACGACGGTTTTCCAGCACCCTTTCCTTAATTTTATCGACGTTATCTTCGATCGAAGCTGTCGATGGGCGACCACTTCACGACCGTCCTTGAAGGCTCTGTACCACTAATATGCACGAGTTTTCGATAGAGCATTATCACCAAAGGCCTTTTGCAACATTTTCAATGCATCGGCACACGAAAATTCATTTGCAACACAAAACTTTAAACAAATTCTTTGCTCAACGTAATCACCCATATTAAAAATCGGCACGCACTCTGACATCGACTGACTTAATCAGCT
Organism: Megalocaria dilatata; assembly: GCA_034642435.1. Taxonomy (NCBI): domain Eukaryota; kingdom Metazoa; phylum Arthropoda; class Insecta; order Coleoptera; family Coccinellidae; genus Megalocaria; species Megalocaria dilatata. The sequence continues at coordinate 27,841,991 of CM067859.1, forward strand.
GTTGCAAACACACTAGTTGACAGATCCCGCTCAAGCTTGGCATAGTAATTAAGGACAGTAGTACCAACCTAGGAAAAAAATTTTTACCTGCCTCATTGCCCCGCCAGATTTAAATCGATAATTCCCGGTACTTTCTTGACAGAATGTATATCATGTATGGTCTATTATGAAAAAAAAACAGATGAAATTTCGAAAGAATTTATAATTGGTTTCAAGAACCACCTCGTTCTTGACAAAAACCTAACTTTGTTTAAAGTCTGCGTTGACATATTCCGCATTTCTGTATTTATCCTTTATTTGAGGTCTGCGATACTCGTTGGCTGTCTTGCATATATTTTGTTCTTGAGATAACCCCAACGGCGTAAGGTCTTGCAGTCTAGCTTGTCACTCTTCGTCCAATCCAACTTTTGGGGAAGAGTGCGTTTAGGTAAGTTCCGACAATTGAATCATAAAGAAGTGGGACTCCATACTGCTGGAACCAGACATTTTTATTCGGTAGGCTTGAATCGATTGCATTAGGAAGTAAGTTGACTAACTTATTCTCTAATCAAACTCAAATATTTTTCGGCTGTCAAAGTCCCATCTATAAATATAGTACCAATAATATGGTCCCATATGTTACCTGCCCAAACTTTTAAGGATACTGCGTATATGTCTCACCCATCCAATGAGGATTTTCTGCTGACCAATATCTACAATTTTTTCGGTTTACCTCCCCGTTTAAAGTAAATGTTGATTCATCAGAAAAAAAGATTGTATTTTTCATTTCTATTCAGTTTATTCATCATTATTTCGTAGAAATATATTCTACGATCTGGATCGTCTTCTGTTAGCTCCTGCACAAATGTCATTTTATAAGGATGAATATACTACATACTTATATAGTTTTTGTTAATACATTTGTACATGTCAGGATGTAAAAAGTTTTTTCCGAGAAATTGAAAAATATTTTATATTGATTATATATAAGAATATCATTTTGATAGTTTTTGTATATAGTTTCAATATATATCTTACAAGTTAGAATGTATAATTCTGAATTTAAAGTCATTTAAAATTACTTCTGTCAAGTATTGACTCACATTCAAATTGTTTTTTGAATTATGAAATAAATTCTTATAGAGTCTAAATATCCACAATATATTCCTTAATTATTTATCATTTTTGGAATTCTGGTTATTTTTCTTATCATGGGACATTACTTGGGGTGAAAAATTTTTTTTATGTTTTTCTATGTTCCGATTACAAATGGTTATTGCTTAATTGTAACAACATGTTGATAATTTCTGTTTTATTTTGGATACTTTAAATCTTACTTCGAATTTATTCGTTCAAGGTTTTATCCTATTTGGTGAGTAAAATTTTGATGTTGTTATATATTTGAATCTGAATTCAATACATGTCTGAAGAGGTCTAGAGATCGAAATAGCAGCTATCAAATGTTGGAGTTCTCGTTCAATTATTTTTATTTGATCCATTATTTTGAAAATTTTAGATAATTTTGGAATAGTGGATTTTGTTGTATTTGTATGTTAATATACATACTTATATAGTTTTTGTTAATACATTCTGTCAAGAAAGTACCGGGAATTATCGATTTAAATCTGGCGGGGCAATGAGGCAGGTAAATTTTTTTTTCCTAGGTTGGTACCACTGTCCTTGATTACTATGCCAAGCTTGAGCGGGATCTGTCAACTAGTGTGTTTGCAACAGCTGATTAAGTCAGTCGATGTCAGAGTGCGTGCCGATTTTTAATATGGGTGATTACGTTGAGCAAAGAATTTGTTTAAAGTTTTGTGTTGCAAATGAATTTTCGTGTGCCGATGCATTGAAAATGTTGCAAAAGGCCTTTGGTGATAATGCTCTATCGAAAACTCGTGCATATCAGTGGTACAGAGCCTTCAAGGACGGTCGTGAAGTGGTCGCCCATCGACGGCTTCGATCGAAGATAACGTCCATAAAATTAAGGAAAGGGTGCTGGAAAACCGTCGTACCAGCTTGAGAGAGATAGCACATGATCTTAAGATATCCCACGAGTCCGCACGTACGATTTTGATGGATATTTTGGTCATGAGAAAGGTGGCCGCACGACTCGTATCGAAAGACCTGAATTTTCTTCAAAAACGTCATCGCGAACAGGTTGCTTCAGACATGCTGGATCGCTGTAATTCCGATTCTACATTCATGGAACGCATTATAACTGGTGATGAGACCTGGGTCTACGAGTACGATATGCAAACAAGCCAGCAATCATCGGAATGGGTGGCAAAAAATGAGCCGAAACCGAAAAAACCACGCCAAAGCCGCTCGAAAATGAAGGTGATGCTCATTGTTTTCTTCGATATCCGTGGCGTGGTGCACTACGAATTAGTTCCAGAGGGTCAGACGGTAAACAAGGAGTATTACCTAGGCGTTATGAAACGTTTGTGTGAGCGTATCCGTAAGAAGCGGCCAAATTTGTGGGCGAACAACTCATGGATTTTGCATGACGATAACGCGCCTTCTCACCGAGCTACGATTGTGACTGACTTTCTCGCCAAAAACTCAACAAACGTGCTTCAGCAACCACCGTATTCGCCGGATTTGGCTCCCTGCGACTTTTTCCTCTTCCCAAAACTAAAATTGCCCCTTCGTGGCACCCGTTTTGAGTCGATTGAAGCCATTAAACAAAATTCGGCGCGAGAGCTAAAGTCCATCCCAAAAAGCGCCTATAAAAAATGTTTCGATAATTGGAAGTGCCGTTGGCATAGATGTATTGGAGCAAATGGAGCCTATTTTGAAGGCGACCCAATAAATTTTGACGATTAAATGTAAAAATGTTGTTTTAATTGAAAATTCCCGGTAATTTCTTGACAGAGTAGTACATTTGTATTAATACGTTTCATGTCGAGATGTAAAAAGGTTTTTTCCGAGACATTGAAAAATATTTTATATTGATTATATATAAGGATATCAATTTGATGGTTTTTGTATATCGTTTCATTATATTTTGTAGAAGAAAGAATATATAATTCTGAATTTAAAGTAATTCAAAATTACTTCAATCAAGTATTAACTCACATTCAAATTGAATTGAATAGACTTCTAGAAATTGATAGGTCCTAGGAAATGAATGTTTTATTTATTTCTATTTCAAACTATTTGATTTTGGGAATAATGGAATCCAGAAATTCTAGAAATTTATGAATTTGTTGGTACAGATGTCCCAAGAGAAATACGTCAGCCTTTGCAATTAGTTACACAATTAATTTTCATTTAGATATGTTTTGATGAGGATTTCACTGCACCAACTTTATTCCCCAAGATCAGTTTTAAGAAGAGAATCTTTGGTCAAGAGGCTCATTCCAGAGGTCTTTTCAATTTGGGTATCGATTTTCTCGATCAACAAAAAAATTTTGAGAAATGTCAGATAGTTGCCAATCATATAGAAAAAAATTATTTACGTGTAATCATTGTTTCGATAATTTTTTCAAACTTACTCAGTCCAGCTGTCATCTTCATCAGGTATGTTATTGTAGGATGTACGAAGTTGAGGAAACATGCGTATCAAGTATTCTGGATTCTCCCGGATGATGAAGTTTTCCTCAGGTAAACTGAAAATATATGAATCGAAATTAATTTTCAATAATTTACGTATACACTTACTTTCAAAAGCCTACACTCTCGTTTTTTAATTATAAAAATGAAATATATAGAAAATTTTTCTTATTAACAATAGTAACTTGTTCACAACTGGAAATTATTGAAAAACATATACAATATATATCAGCACTCTTTAATTCATATGGTTCAACAAAATTCATTATGGTCATTCAGTATATCAGATAAAAATTGGTGTGAGCTGAAAAAATGCCTGCTTCCGGCTAAAATTGTGGCAATAATATCCTCAGATAACGAATCATTTGCACTTTGTTAAAAGTGCGGTCATTAAGACTATTAGATGATAATGAAATAGACAACAGATTTAGAAGAGGTCGTCCTCGTATTACTTTGGCAGAACAGCTGGAGTGCCCCAAGGCTCAGTTTTGTCGCCCACCCTCTTCCTGATCCACATAAACGATCTTGTTAGTACGACAGAGAACGACATTGTATGCTTCGCGGATGAAAGCACGCTGATGTCTTCTTTCACCAGTGATAAAACTTTGGGCATCGTTGAGTATCACCTCCATAGTTGCCAGCAAATGGATTCCCTGAACGACAATCTCAAAAAGGTCAAAGAATGGAGTCAACGGAATATTGTCCAATTCAATGCTTCTAAGACTCAAACGACAACTTTTTCCCGAAAAGCTCAATTCTTGACGACTTGATGATGGAAAACCAGGTGCTTCAGCCAAGTGATTCCGTGCATCTACTTAGCGTGACCCTCAACATATCGGTCTGTTGGGAGGAATATGTGATTGACATTGCGAAGCCTACTGCAAATAAGTTGGGATATTTGTTCAAACCTTGAAAATATTTTTTCTCCAAATCAGGTTATTTTAATGTATAAAGCCTAGATCAGGACATGATTCGAATACTACTCCCATGTTTGGAGCTCAGTACCCAAGCACGTTACAACTTTTGGATTCCATCCACAAAAGAGCAGTATGATTGATTGAATACCCAACTATATTAGCCAGTTTGCAGTGTTGGAACATAGAAGGAGAGTTGTCAATTTGTGCTTGTTCTATAGATATTTTTCACGCAACTGAAGTTTCGCACGTGGCACTATGGCTGCGTAACTAGCCCATTCTTAAACAGTTGAATTAAAAAATCTGAGAACTTCCGTTTATTAGGCGTCCTTCTTTTACTGAACTGACCAGTTGTGGAACATGCTTTCAGCGGATGTGTTTTCTTTAGTGTGTAATGTTCAATAGTTCAAGAAGAGAGTAAACAGAACATAACATTCTGCTCGGGGCATCAACTAGGACAATATTTCCCTTTCCTTTTGCGATCAAAGGTAAAAAATCGTTTAACAATATAGGTTTTTGATATTAGGCAAATAAAGCAAAATAAAGTGTTTTCAAATTGTTCAAAGGTGAATGAAATCGAATATATTGAGGTACATTATGGAGAACGAGATATGAGGAAATCAAAAATGAAAGAATTTCTGAATATTATAATAAAATTGTCAATGAAATAGCCTCCTCTAATTCATTTCTCATTGAAAATACAGTCGAATGAATAATTCATTAATTATTCATCAATTACCTTCATAGTGGAGAAAACTGTAAGATGTCAAATATTTTGAAAATTAAAAATAGTCAAATATTTCCCTTCCAGCTTGATGACGTATCAAGGAGCAAATATTTTCTTCTCAGAATAATTCATGGCACTTAAGAATTCGATGTACTCCAATTATACAAATCTAGGGAGACACTTTGCAGAATGGAAAATTAACCGAATTAAAAAGTAATCTGATGAGGACTGCAAACGAATTGAAGTTTCATCTAATTGCTTTACGTATCCGGAAATGATCTTGAGGGTGTCTCGATTTCAGGAATCTGAAAGTGTCAAATTTCAACGTTTCCATTTCGTGTACAAGAAAAATATTTTCAACATTGATTAAAATTATAACTATGACTAGAAATTATTCACAAATCAGTTATTCAACGTTTCCGTTTCTTCAAAGAGTGGATCGTGAATTAACCAATTTTACTACAAGCTTTTTTATGAATCTCCAACTTTCAGTTAAGTGTATTTCGAATATTTTTTAAAAATACATTAACTTCTTGGTTGTTATAGATTTACCGATTAATAAAACAACAACAAATCGACATAAAGAAAGCCGAGTCATTATAAGAATCTTAAATCATTTTATAGAATAAATAAACTATTCTTCATCATTTCTCTGAAAATATATCATTTTTAATATATTCAACGTTGAATGTTATAAAATCTGGTGAAGGTCGAGAAAATACACTAGCTTGCGGATACGCGCCTGTGCTATACTTACGTTACCGCGCTTGTTTCTTTTTCACAATTAAAATCATAAATAATTACTTCTTTCAGAGTGATATAAGCCAAAGTCTGAACACATTTTTACAATGCCGTATGAAAATGTCACAAAGAATTTATACAGGATTAGACAACATTGCTGATGTTACTCTTAAGAACGGTGTAGAGAAGCAGTCTGGGTTTATGGAGCTACCCACACTTTATTACAGACTTAAAAATTCGAAGAATAAATTCAGGATATATTCGAATTTTATTTTTGAAAATTTTCTGAAAAATTTTTGGTTATCTCGGTTTTTACTCGAGGCAAATTCATCTTGAAACTTTGAGAATATAAATCTAGAATATCACTGACGTGAAGTCAAATTCTTTTGCTCTTGTTCAACAGTCTATTTCTTTGGAATTGTCAAAAGTTGAAACTGTATCTTAAAGAAGCTTCATATATATAATGAATGAAGAAAACAAAATAATATACAATAAAACTTACCTTGGTATAATAAAAATTACTGAAGAGATCATGAGGACAAGTGTAAAATCCATGATAAAAAATTACTTACGAATTCAATATAGACGCAGTATGTACATTTTCGATCCTCAAAAGTAGTCCTGGAATTATGAAAACTATAACTGCAACTGAATTCAGTACCATTTTTCTGTAAAAAAAGTGTTCATCAGTGAAATTGAAAAATAAATATCAAAATTTAACTAAATTGCTACGTTATGTAAAATGAGTATTTCTTTATTTATTTCGTTCATTTGATTTTATCAATATGTAAATTTTTAATTTAGAGAATATTTATATTAATAACATGCAATGCTTTTATTTTGGAAGAAATCTTCTCAAATATCTTTTGAGGGGCAAGACAGTTGTGAATGACATAAATTACGCCAGTTTATACATACATATATCAAAGAAATTTAATTAAGAAACTCCTAAAATTTTATCGATACCTTCCCAGTAAATTCCATTTCCATACATTATTTCAAAAATGCAACCTGAGAATTTATCATTTATTAAGGATGCTTCAAGAAAATGTCACATTTTCTTTGTTTCCATTTTGATCGGTATTTAAGCGTTATCTATCATTAATTTTGTTCACAGTGCTGCATTTTGTCAGTTCGTCTCAAGCCTGTTTTGCGACTTTTTATTGAGTAAAAATATCGAATGAATAATCTGCCCCAAATTTTGCATTACAAATGGAATTTCGCCCAAAACGCTCGAGATATGGTTGAAGATTTGATAAAATAAATAGAGATTTATACTTAATAGAAGGTATATTAAATTATTTAAATATTTTAATATTTACTGATATATTTATTCTGTTAGCCTTCTGAATTGTTAAAGGTGAGTAAATATTTTTTGTTGATTGATGTTATATTTTAATGAATAATATGATTGAGAACTGACGAAGCAAAGTCTCTCTTAAAACTTGTTTTTTAGTAATTTTTTTACATATCTTGAGATTTTCTAAAAAGTAACTTAGATATCCAATAATATTGAATATTCTAAGTAAGATAGTTTTATGATGAAATTCTTAGGATTATGTTAAACATTTTTGAAAGATATCTGTTTTAATAATAAGAGGTATGAGCAGAAACAAAATTTTGTCTACTCAAAATATTTAATTTATAGGAATTTTTGTTAATAATTTATATTTATTGGATTTTGTTATCTTATTTGGATGTCTTATAATGAATGTTTATTTTATATGTCGTTTGATATGAGCAGTGCTTATATGACATTCATTTAATTCCTGAAGTTATAATATTAAATATAATTTTTTGAAATTAAATATGTAGAAGGCTAACAGAATATATCTGTTAATATAATATTAAAATAATTAAATATTTGAAGATTTGCGACGTTCAGAGCGTCCATTACTCTCTTTAATTGATTAGCATCGCTAAGGTGAAGGACATGGTGACTGAAAATTGTTGTTTGATTCTGAGAGAGATAGCCGCTGAAAATTCTTGGCCTGAGTCATCAGGCTATTATTGTACACGAAAATCTGGTCTAAAACTCAACAAATCTCAATGAAAAATAATCGTTTTCCTCTGATAAGACTCTGACTGATACTTTTCTCTTTCTAAAATTTGAATTACCACTTCGAGATACCCGTGTTCAGTCTACAGAAGATATGAAAAGACATCGCAGCCAATACTGTCGATTTATGAAAGTGCGTTTGAACAAATTTTGATGATATCTTAATACAGATTAATTCTGCTAACCTCACGACATAATACCGTTATGAAACAATATCCTTCAAGTATTTATTTGATAATTTTATTCAATACTCCACACTTTCTTTGAATTCTTTGATTCCTTTTGATGCTGTGTAATGTGTGTTGATTCCATATGTCAACTAAATTGAAACTGTGTTTTCTTGGACATTAATTTAATTTCAGAAAGTTTCAGAGAAGTTTTTTTTCATAAGATTAAAATTTGTAATGAGGTTAGTAGTTTTAATCTGTGTGATAAATAAAATATCATAAAACCCGTAATATGAATTTTTTGCTTTATTGACCAATGTCCTGTACTGATTTGACAATGTTGTATTTCAATATCGCCAAAGTGTGACATTTATACTGGTCACGAAATGGTGAAGGCGCCGGGTTATTTCGAGTTAATAGTGGGCGATGTTTAAGTTTGTACGATTTATTACTGAAGTTAAATAAGTCTCGTGCTGAGCAAGCAAAACATTATAATCTAATTTCGGGCCTTAATCTCAAATCAGATTACTGCCTTAACACCCTTTTGCATTTTTTTGTCATTTCTATAGAAATGTATTCTGTTGTTCTGCAAATAATAAATATACAGTGCATTCAAAGGCGGTGAGACGTGCGTGAAGATTTGCTTCGTTCTGGATGCCCATTATTGTTTTCAGTTGAACTGTATATTCTTACTGTAATTTATCAGTTGCGTACAGGTTAACACCTCTGCGACTTATATTTATTGCTGTATTTTTTCAGAATAAACTATTATTATTATTAACATCGCTAAAGTGAACGAAATGTTAGCTGAAAATTGTTGTTCAATTCTGAGACACATAGCAGCCGAAAATTCTTTCTCCAGTAATGATTTACACCGTTTTCGATGATTAATTGGGCATCGAAGCCGTTGCTATTCTACTAGTGCCGAAAGGCCTGAGTCATCAGGCTATTATTTTGGACGAAGATCTGGTCTAAAACTCAACAAATCTCATTAAAAACCATCGTATTCCACTGATAAGGCTTTGACTAACACTTTTCTCTTCCTGAAACTTAAATAACCACTTCGAGATGCCCGTATTTAGTCTACAGAAGATATAAAGAGACATCGCAGCCAAGTCTTATTCTGAAAATGCTTTTGAACAATATTTTGATGTTTGGATTATTCATTGGCTTAAGAGTATCATTTCGGAAGGAGCTTTTTTGAAGTTAATACGACTCATTTGTTCAATATAATTTTTTTGTTTCATTGATCAATGCCCTGTGCTTATTTGAGAATGTTGCATTTTAATATCTTCTAAGTGGCACATATTTTGGTCACGAAATGGCGAAGGCGCCGGGTTATTTCGAGCTCGTATAGCTGTTCTTCTCAAATTCGTTGTACTATTTTTTATAGAAGTGTTAAATTCTAAACATTTATTGAAATCACCGAATAAATTTCCCTGCAGGAGGTGAATATTGCTGTTGTGTATACTGAGATTGAGACACTCAACAACATAACAAGTGACTAGAATATAAATGAATGGAAAACTGTTCCTCCTAGGAAATCCTCGAGGAAGACTCGTTCGAGCTTGGTTATTGGAATGGAATAACAAATTGATCCGCAAATTGCCGTGAGGGTATTTAATTTCTATTGAATTTTCTACGTAAATTTATAACAGTATGGATAGAAGATTCACCACTTTGGAAATAAGTTTTTAATACTTCTCAGTTTCAAGCGTAAATCGACTCATTCTGTTAATGTCAAATATTAAACTAACCTTCTGTCAAAATACAAATAACCTAATTTATAATGAGGATTATGAGCTATACTAATAGAAAGTTCTACAAATCGAGACAGTGTAACATACATACATTTTTCTGCGTTTGTAACGTGAAAATATCGAGAATACATTTCTTCACTTGAATTTACTTGCAAAGTTATGTCTTGTATGTATATTTGCATACTCTAGATGGCACTAGTGTATGATTAATACCTTAGTGTCTCTGTGTATAGTGAATGCAGAAATTTTACAGATATGTAGTTACTAGCATACATTGCACTGATGAAAACCAATGAGTTTCAAACGTGCGCATGTCTGAAATTTCCCTCTGTGATCAACAAAACTTTGTCGAGTTTGTTTGAGTAAGGAAATGTTATACAGATGACGAATTAATTTATTTGACTTAATTGTTGCCAGCCTCAAAATAACCACTACTTCAAAATGCAAACGCTGGATGGCTCACACTTACAACGAAAATAATAACAAAACCAATGTAGAAATACAACTACACTCAGAAAAATATAGCAAAATTTTTGATTGTCTCGGTCTTTACTTGACGGAAATTCATCTTCAATATAAGAAAAACAAATGTCAACTTCCGCTATTTTATTGATTTTCACAACAATTGTTTCGTCATATCATGATTTCATCAGGTGAGTATTTAAACTGAGGTATACAATGCAAGCAAAACATGACCTTGAATACACAGCTCTGGTACGAAAAATAAAGGGGTGGAAAGAGAGGTATACAATTAATGAAAAATATTAAGTAGGGGGGATCTATTTAAATCTATTTGATCATTCAATAAAATTTGTCTTTTATTATATCTATTGATTTCTAAAGTTTCTAACAGATTTAGTTTCTGACTTTTGTTTTCAATATGTAATATTTCATAGTTCATATTAAAATTATGGCCAGTCTCTAACAAATGGTTAGCATAAGTTGAATTCGGTTTATTATTAATGTAACATTTTTCATGTTCTCGTATCCTTGTCTGGAATGAACGGCCTGTCTGTCCCACATATACACATGGGCAATCACTACATGTTAACTTGTGAACTCCTGATTTTTTGTTTTTAGGAATGACGTCTTTATTATTTTTTATTAAGCTGCCTAAAGAATTAATAGTTTTAAAAGAGATGTTACATTTTTCTTTTTTCTTTAAATATCTAGCAATCTTTTCAGATTTTTGGCCTATGTAAGTTAATGAAATGAATTTGGTTTCGTTTGAATTACATTTTTCATTAATTGTATACCTTTCTTTCCACCCCTCTATTTTTTGTACCAGAGCTGTGTATTTAAGGTCATGTTTTGCATTATATACCTCAGTTTAAATACTCACCTGATGAAGTCATGGTATGACGAAACAATTGTTGTGAAAATCAATAAAATAGCGGAAGCTAACATTTGTTTTTCTTATATAGCAAAATTCCCAATTTAGTTTCTTTTGCTATTGAAACTGATGAAAAGGTATATGACTGTATTGAAAACTAAGGGTTGCAAAAAATTCTGGTCGAATTTCGGACTCCTTAATATATATACTAAATAAGAAGCTAACGGAACTTCCCCAAAACTTGAGCATTTCATCTCATGTAACACCTAAATATAAGACTTCCCCATTGTACTATGACCAAAATATTCATTTATCTAACAATCTTAAGTTGTTAAATGAAATGAGGTCAATAACAACCATGAAATGTATTTATGAAAAAAAAATGTATTTTATAAAAGATGAAATATAAGATAAAATAATGGAGGTTTATACTTGATAGAAGGTATATAAAATTATTTAAATATTTTAATATTTACAGATATATTCTGTTAGCCTTCTACATATTAAATTAAAAAAAATTATATTTAATATTACAACTTCAGGAATTAAATTAATGTCATATAAGCACCGCCTATATCAAACGACATATAAAATAAACATTCATTATAAGACCTACGTATAGGTATATATATTATTTTATTCATAATATATAATTATTTGGTTTCCTTACCATTCTTTATACAGATAGTGTGATATAACAGAGGCCGTTAAATTGCCTTTCAATCTTTAAGATTGGTAAACCACAGGACTATTTATTTGAGTTCACATTGGGCACCATTTAAATGTTCTGTATTCATTTGCCAAGATGCTTTCTGGATAGTTAAAGGTGAGTAAATATTTTTTGTTGATTGATATTATATTTTATTAAATGTGATTAGGTACTGACGAGCAAAGTCTCTCTTAAAACTTGTTTTTTAGTAATGTTTTCACATATCTTGAGATTTTCTAAAAAGTTACTTAGATATTCAATAATATTCAATATTCTAGGTAAGATAGTTTTATGATGAAATTCTCAGGATTATATTAAACATTTTTTGAAAGATATCGGTTTTCATAAAAGGGATGAGCAGAAACAAAATTTTGTCCAATCAAAATATTTAATTTATAGGATTTTTGTTAACAATTTATATTTATTGGATTTTGTTATCTCATCTGGATGTCTTATAATGATTGTTTATTTCATATGTCGTTTGATATAAGCGGTGCTTATATGACATTAATTTAATTCCTGAAGTTATAATATTAAATATAATTTTTTTAAATTAAATATGCAGAAGGCTAAAAGAATATATCTGTAAATATTAAAATATTCAAATAAAATATAAGAGTTAAAGGGTTGGTCATCTAGCGTTTGCGTTTTGAAATAGTAGTAATTTCGGGTCGACACTTCTGTCACTCGTCTTCTGACAGACTGTTAGTTTAATATTTTTCTTTAACGAATTGGATCGATTTACGCTTGAATAAAACTGAGAAATATTGAAAATTTTTTTTCAAATTCAGGAATCTTCTGACCAAACTCACGCCGCAACAACGTTTAAAAATTGTTGAAATTTATTTTCAAAATCAGTGTTCTATTCGCCAAACTTAAAGAGCACTTCGTGAAATTTATGGTTTACATAAACGTCCATCAGAGCACCTTATTCGTCGAACTATCGATCGATTTCGGACAACATCTATTCTACTCGATGCAACAACAATAACAAGACAAAGAACTGTACGTAAAGAAGAAAATATCGCTGCTGTAAGTCATAGTGTTAATGATGATCCAAATTTGTCTATTCGTCGACGTTCACAACAAGTTGGACTCTCTGCACACACCACATGAAAAGTTTTGCGTAAAGATCTTGGTCTACACCCATCAAGATCAACCTTGTTCAAGAACTGAAGCCACTTGACCATAATAAGCGTCGTTCGTTTGTTTGCTGATTGGGCCCTAGAACAGCTTGAAGTTGATCCATTTTTTTATCGTAAAATTGTGTTTCATTTCTGGTTGAAAGGCTATTTAAACAAGCGAAATTGCTGTATATGGAGTAAAAACAATCCTCGAGAAGTTCTGCAGGTTCCATTGCATCCTGAAAAATGCACCGTAAGGTGTGCTTTACACGCTGGAGGCATCATCGGTCCAAATTTATTTAAAAACGATGCTGGAGCTAATGTTGCAGTAAATGATGCTCGTTAAAGATCAATGATTATTTGTTTCAAAATTTGAATGGTATCGACCCAGAAGTGTTTTGGTTCCAACAAGATGGTGCCTACACCATCATGCTGCTACCGTAACAATTGATTTATTGAAAGAAAGATTTGGCGATAACATTACTTAGAGAAATGGTCCAATTAATTGGCCTCAAGGATCATGTGACATAACTATACTGGATTATTTTCTTTGGGGTTATGTCAAGTTATTGGTGTATGCTGATAAACCAGAAACAATAGACGCTTTGGAAGACAAAATAACTCGTGTTATTGATGAAATAAGGCCCGAATTACTCGAAAAAGTGGTCCAAAATTGGTCTGGTTGAATGCGGTTCCTCATAACTAGTCGTGGTGAACATATGCCGGAAATTATTTTTGAAACATAAATATCATAAAATTATCTTTGATATAAAAAAAAATTTGGCTTCATTCTTATTTTAAATGTATTTTATTTCAATTTAAAGTTCTATCACTCTAAAAAAAAACCCCGATACAATGAGAATATTTTCTTGTTCAGACTATTGAGTTATTCACACAGACGTGTTTTCATTATAGCGCGAGTCGCATCCGCCGTATTCTCCGGACAATACTCCTTCTAACTACTGGCTGGTTCGAAGGATGAAACATGATTTGACAGGTCACCGCTTTACTCATTTCGGAGAAATAGAAAATTTGCTTCGCCTCAAAAGACCCCAAAAGACAAGAAGTGTTTTCGAGACGGGATTCGGAAAGTATCATTTTAACTTATTATAAACATCGAAATATTTCAATGTAAACACATTCTTCAACTGTCTTATCTTTTTGAAAAATCAAGTAGACGAAAATGGAAGCTCAATCAACTAAAAGTATCTTCTGGTGTAAATAAAAATACCGGAATGATGAGTTACACTTTATCTCATAAACGAGAAGGAGAAACGTTCCAGAAACCGCTTTTTATAACAGTTTTTTTCAGTTCAGGTTCAGCATCATCAAAGGGAAACTTTTGTTCGGTTCAAATACGCGTGAAGTATAATTATAAATGTACTGACCAATGGAGCGTGAATTAATTCATGGAGCAATTCATGCCTCAATTAATCGAAAGGTGCCGTAGATTTTGTGATAGTCAATTATTCAATGTACTGAAAATACATAGAAAAATTCGATGCATAATATTTTGGATTCACAAAATTGTGTAGGTGGATGAATATTGCATTCAGCAAAGTTTCATGAGCATTTCTGTAATTTCCATGCGGTTTTTCTAAGCGACGACTCAATGGGGAAATGCGGAGCTTGTCACTGTGGGGCGTCCTGCTTACGAATATTAAAAGAGGAATTTATCGGATTGTGATTCTTGAATGACATATCGAAAAATGGAAAAAACTCAAACATAACTTAAATCTGCCAGAGGTGAAATTCGTATGAAATTTTTTGGGATGGAGTCTTATGTGGTAGGATAAATATGAGTTAATGCTTTCTTTTTCGTTTCTTGTCTTTTGTTTCAGATTCTAGTATTTTTAAATAAATAATTCTGCGAAAGCATGATTGTTTTGAAAAATATTGCCCAAAATTAGAGATATCTTTTCGTTGCTTAAATGATACTTGATAGTCTCTGAACCTTTTAGGGAAAGTTCTCCCGGTTGACTCTATATATACGCAACTATACTGATGACAAATTATATCATAAACTCCTTAATTATTGAGTCGGTTTTTTGTCTTAAGCAATAAAAAAGAGGTTAGAACATTTATGGCAGGGTGTGAAAGATATTTTTTTGTTAATTTGAGAGTCTACGACTCACGCTATCATGTTGATAAATATTTTTTTTTCTCAAAAACCTTGAATTTTAGCAAGAAACTACAAGAGACCTTATTTGTTAAGAATGGATCAAGCAATCAAAAATACATTTTTTTATTGTAAAATAGGAATATGGAAAAAAGTTTCTTGCAAATGAAGGTCTAGGGGTGGCTTTTTCTACCCCTTGCAATCATAGAGGAACACCACCAAAAATTTTTTGAGTACCTTCTTGTCAGATATTCAGTTTTTATCAAAAAAATTAAAAACTGTTTTTCGTGCGCCACCTTTAGGGGGCTGTACCTGAGCATAGGGGGCTCAGATGAATAAAGTTTATATGAAAGACCCACCCTTTTTTTTGACAAGGAATCACCCCCCAAAATTTTTCGCAACTATTCATATATATCCTGTATAATATAACAGGACGTATTAGTGACTCATTTCCATAATTATTATCCATAAATAAAAAATAATGAAAAGGGGGTTTTTTACTTGATAAAAGGCCTTAAAAAGTTTTATTTCATAATTTTAATCAATGATCTATATTTTCTTTGGATCCTTTTATTCTTTTTGATGTTGTGTAAAGTGTTAATTCTATATGTCTACTAAAAGGAAACTGTATTTCCTAGAACATTTATTTAATTAAATTTCAAAAAGCTTTTGAAAAAAAAGTCCGTATGAAATTATATTTGTAGTGAGGTTAGCAGAATTAATCTGTTTGATAATTGAGATATCTATAAAGAAAGTTACCAATAAGCCCTGTTGTATCACTTATCAAATGCCTCCTGTCAAAACTAGGCTATTAATTAAACAGAATATTTAAAGAACGAATGCATTTCAACTCATCCTAAGGTACGTCAGTGGTTATTTGAAAATTGAAAAATAATCTTTGTTCCATTTAAAAACATTATGGTTTCTGGAAGTACAGTGTCTGATACCGTTTTCGAGAAGAAAGTGTTAAAACATTTTTTTCTGAGTCGTCAGGAAAATTAAAGTTCTCAAAATAATACAGTAGGCTTTGGCGTATTTAGATGAAGTCATGTTTCCGTTATTTGTTTTCAGAGATTGTTCGATTTCTACGAAAATGAACAAGATGTTGTCTATCTTTACTCGGAAGGTAAAGGATCCCTAGCAGCTGACCTTCTCAGGCCTTTTTTATGTTACAGTTACATTAATTTTTGTACAAATACGGTTACTAAAGTAATTCTCGAATATGCCGTCAGTTTTTCCAGAAATTTTAATCCGACGTTAGTCCCAAAGCAATGAGACAATAAATATCCCGACTGAGTCACCAAGACTCAATAGAATACCTTTTCACTTACACAACACCGAGACAGTTGAAAATTGTAACTTGACGTCTTAAGAAGGTTAACTGCACCCCAATAAGTTGAAGAGTACCTTTCGCAATAATAAAATACCTTTTATTATGCAGCTCTGTTTTGTTGTGGTACTTCACATTGACACTTATAAAAAGTTTTTAATGGTTATTATATACAGTGAGATAACAAGAAGAGGTTTTTTCTTGATAGAAGGATTATTACAAAATTTTAAATATCACACAGATTTATTCTGTTGACCTACAAAGTTTAATTTCGAAAAATTTTTTTATTGAAAAACTTTTAGAATTAAATTAAATAAATGGCTTAGAAAATTGAAACATTGTTTTGCTAAGGCATTTATTACATTTCATTTTTAGTTTTGGATTAAAAAATTATTTTGAAATTAAAATTTGTAGATCAACAGGTTATTATGGTATCGAAATATTTTCTTTATCCATAGAAACTGTCTGTGCTAACTACATATTAATATATCCTTGTATAAATTAGTTATAGTCCACTACACTTTCTGAAGAATCTGCATATGATGAATAAAAACATAGAATTATAATCCAAAAGTTAATTTTCTCCAATTTAAGAACTGCCCTTCTGAAGGAACGGAAAATCTCGTAAAAATGAAAAATACAAGGTTAAAATGCTGCATCCTTCTCCCTCTGATCTGCAAAGTCACATAGTGGCAAGAAAGTAAGATAATGAAAGAGGTTTTTTTTACTTGATAGAAAGCTTCATCAATATCTCAAGTATCAAACAGTCTAATATAAGAAAACCAAATATTAACTGCAGCTATTTCATTGATTCTCACAACAATTATTTCGTCATACCATGACTTCATCAGGTGAGTATTTAAACCATGCAAAACATGACCACAAATACACAGCTCTGGTACAAAAAATAGAAGGGTAACAAGAGGTGCTTTACAATCAATGAATAATGTTAAGTAGGGGGAATCTGTTTAAGTCTATTTAATCTTTTAATAAACTTTCTCTTTTCTTATATCTATTGATCTCTAAAATAGTTATAATAATAAAAGACAAATTTGATTAAATAATCAAATAATGAAGAGATGTTAAGTAGGGGGCATCTGTTTAAGTCTATTTGATCATTTAATAAAATTTGTAATTAATTAGATCTATTGATCTCTAAAATAATAATAATAAAAGACGAATTTTATTAAATGATCCAATAGACTTAAACAGATGGCCCCCCTACTTACCATTTTCAATGACTGTTAACCACCTCTTGTCACCCTTCTATTTTTTGTGCCAGAGCTGCGTATTTAAAGTCATGTTTGGCATTGTATATTTCAGTTTAAATACTCACCTGATTAATTCGGCTATCTTCACTACAAATTTTAATTTTATGGAAAACAATTTCCTCAAAAACTTTTTCAAATTAATTTGAATAAATATCTTAGGAAGCACAGTTTCAATTTAGTAGTCCTATATAATTTACACAGCATCATTCTTTTATCTTTTATTCTGTTTGATGCTGTGTAGTGAGTGTTAATTCTATAAAATAATCAATAAAATAATTAAGATTATTAACGAAAAAAAATTTTGTAAAGTGACACCTGAGTCAAGCTCGTGTGTGTCATGTAGATAGGTTATAAATAAACGTAATAGTACTACTACTAATATATAATAATAATAATAGTTTATTTTTTTTTTCTGAAGTAGGTACAGTATAAACAATTTTCACGAAGGCATTGCCTGTACGTGACTCATAATACATATAACTTATATAATTTCAGAATTCATTAAAAAATCATTAACAATCATGTTTAGCAAGTACAAAAATTTCACAGCCGTGTGGTATGCTTTATACAATGGGGGTGTGGTAGGTACATTTTACTCTCTCAATGGGGATTTATGAGTGAATCAAAATATTCATTTCCTCTCTCTATAATCCATTTCTTCAGGGCCCTCTTGAATGCGAAGTAATCTTTGATCTCCTTCAGCTCCTCAGGGACAATGGAGTACATTCGGGGTGCCAGGTAAGTATAGGATCTTTGACCTATTCGTTTATCCGCTCTTGGGGTGATGAGTTGGTTTATCCTGTTTCTTGTCTCATAGATATAATGTGATTTCTGGATATTTATCTTCCTTGACTTAACCGCGAGCAACATCTCCAGCACAAAAAGTTGTTTTGGGTCCATCACCTTGGACATGCTATATAAGATATTGGATGGGAACAAAAGAGGTTTCTCATAAATAATTCTCAATATCCATTTCTGAATTACTTCTATTCTCCTCATATAAGTTTTGTATGCTCCACCCCATCCAATTATTCCATATCTGATCTGGGTTTGACACAACGCGAAATATATAGCTCTCAGATTCGTCAGATCTATAGATTTTTTGAGCCGCCTAAACTTTGCAAGCAAACATCTCAGTTTTCTTACTAGGGTGTTGATATGTTCATCCCATTTTAAGTGCCGATCTACCGTGATACCCAGATACTTTACATGTTCTGCCTCAGGTATCGATATGTTGTTATCAACTTCCAGTTTGCCCATGTGTGGTAGACCTGACTTATATGACGCAAAAGGCAAGTACTTCGTTTTCTCAACATTAATTGTAAGCTTATTCGCTTGCAACCACTGTATTATCTTGTAAAGATCTTTTTCGGCTTCTAACTTCAGCTCCTGCCAGTTATCAGCTTCGTACATAATAACAGTATCGTCAGCAAAACTGATAATTTTTCCCTTTTTGTCCATCGTTAGCAGGCCGTTCACATAGACAATAAACAATATTGGCCCCAACACAGTCCCCTGAGGTATTCCATATTCCATACTTCTCCTTCCGCTCGTGCGATCATGTACACTAACATATTGTGTTCTATCTGTTAGATAACTCTCAATTAGATCGTATGCTTTACCTCTGAAGCCGCATTTGTGAAGTTTCCGTAGAAGTTTTACGTGGGATACAGTGTCGAAAGCCTTTGCTAAGTCTACAAAAACACATAGACCTGCCCTGCCACCATCCAACCATCTGTAAACTGTTCCAACTAATTTTGCAATTGCATCCTCTGCAGACTTGCCAGATCTAAACGCAAATTGATTATCAGATAAAATTTTATTCCTTTCCAAAAAATTAACAATGCGTACTTTCAATATTTTTTCTACTATTTTGGCTATGTTAGATGTTAGACAAATCGGCCTGTAATTAGATAACTCACCTTTGTTCCCTGATTTGAACAATGGTTTAATTTTACCAGCTTTCAGAATGTTCGGAAATTTCCCGGATTCAAAGCATCGATTCACCAGTAGCATGAGCGGTTCCAATATTTCGTCCTGAATGTTCTTCAGTACTTCGGTCTTTATACCGTCATCTCCAGGGGCACTTTTATTTTTCAACTCCAATATCATTTTTCTCACTTCATTTAGACAAGTTGGAAACAGAAACAACGTACTATCACAATAATATTTTTCCTCCTCCTCTCGAATATCGACCATCTTCTCAGCTAGTTTTCTCCCAATTTCGCCATAATATTCACTGAATTCCTCCGCTATCCTCTCCTTATCCGTCAGCACCTGTCCAACAGCATCCATAATTGACTCTATATCTGTTTTAGGTCTTGATCTTCCACACAAATCATCCACGTATTCCCACAATGATTTAGTTCTTGAAGTATTGTTCATGACGAAGTTATTGAAATAATCTTTCTTTGCCTTCCTAATTAGGGTCTGTAGTATATTCCGGTATTTTGTATATTGTAGTTTAAGTGTTATACTTGATTGATCTTTCATCATTTCCTTATATAAGTTGTTCTTCCTATTAATCGCCTTTAAAAGGCCTGCTGTTATCCATTTCTCTTTTCCCGATTTTCTGTACGTGAGTCTTTTTCTCGTCATATTTCTGTTGGTATGATGATTAATTGTGTTAATTAAACTCTCTGTGAAGGAGTCGACATCCCCGTCCCTCATTAGTGCCTTCCAATCAATATCCTTCAAATCATTTCTTAGTGCGTTATAATCTATGTAAGTTTTGTATCTTTCCGTCTGTTTCTTTGGTTCATCTTCGCAACCCAGGTATAATACTGTAGTGTAATGATCCGTTACATCCGTACGAATGATGAATCCCTTACTTTGATCCACTACAGGTCGCCTACAATTAAGGAAAAAGTGGTCCAGGCAACTGCCACTGGCTGATCTTGTGACATCATTAATATAAGATTTATAGCCGAAACTACTCAATACACTTATGTACTCTTCAACGCTTTCGTGGCTCGACAAGAGATTTATGTTTAAATCACCCACCAGAATATCATAGTTACAAGTTCGAATTTTCCCAATATACTTATATAAATCCTTGTTGAATATTTCTATACTCAGCTGCGGTGACCTATACATTGCCATGACCCTGACTGTTTTATTAATTAGTCTGATCACTAATTCAATCATTTTGGCTCCCCCAAGCGATATTATCTTCTCGCTGTATTGTAGGTCTTCTCTAACGTAGACAAGAGTGCCATCATTCTTGTTATAGTTCCCATTGTTGTATACATTGGTATATCCTTTTATCTGGAAAAGGTCTGGATCTGGGATTTTAAAAGTTTCCGTCAACACAATCACATGAAATTCCCCAGAAAATTCGGCCAGCAGTAGCTTGAACTCATCAAAATTTCTCTCTATACTTCTGATGTTATTGTGCATTATTTTAAATTTATCTTTTCCATCCACATCATCCAAATCACGCAAACACTCCAGATATTCAGTTTTATATAAATCAACGTTGAAATCCCTCAAAAACTGGTCCATTTCAAAAAGCAACAACAAAGCCATAGGCCCGCATTCCGAAATGAAAAAACAAAAAAGATACCTCTTTTATTCAGAAAAAAAACAAAAAAGAAAAACCCAAAGAGAAAATACAAAATCAAAAACCCAAGGAAAAAATTAAAAATTCAAAGACAAAACAAAAGGAAAGAGACTGACCTATCTTTTCTTCAGAATAGTAGTTCAGCCGCCCTTCTTGGTCCTGCCTCCCGCTCTCTGGTCCCTTCTTATGGTTCCAGTAGATCCCGAATTCTGTGATCTGGTTCTCCCCAAATCCTCAAAGTTTTTAGCCTTATGTAATACAAAATTGAACGACGATATTTCCTTATTCAGTTTCGAGTCTTCTTCTACCTGTAGATGGTCGTGTTCATTTACCATCTGTGCGTAACGGGATATTGGGGCCGGACTATCAGGAGCGCTGTTCGACAATTCCGAAGCCTTATTCGATTTAGTATTGGATTCTTCGTTGATTTTATGAGCTTGATCCAAATTGTTTCTATCCTTCAACCTCTCGATTGAGTATCTCTCACCGCCAATGTATAAGCATCTGGATCGTATATACGCTTTGTGGTTTTGCGCTCTGGCTATGGATAGCTGCTTCCTTAGAAATCTAAAATCGTCACGGTCCTCTTCACATAGATCCTCTCCAATATAGATACGGGTGCCCTTTAGCCTTCGCCGATTCTTAATCACCTTTGATTTGGCCAAGAAGGATACAAATTCAATTTTAACCACAGGCTTGTCCCTGCTTATTTTATAAATGTTATTTACTTCTATTTCTGCTAAGTTGATGTTCAGTAGGGAGTTAATCTGCGAAATGACAGAATTTATCAGATCCGGGCCATCCACTTCTAATCCAGTTACGATGATGTTATTCTTCACTAAGGCGCGTTTAATCTCAAGAAATTCTTCTTCCACCTTAGTGATTCTCTCCTCGCATAGTTGTACTCTCGCGCCCACTGTCAAACCAATCTCTCTAATTTCCTCCCTCACCTTAGCAAGTTCTTCCCTAATTGTGGAAAATTCGGCCTTCAGGAATTTCGATAATTCATCACCAGCTGCCATTCTTTGCCGTGATATATTGATAGTGTGTGTTGAACTTTATACGACAACTTATCAGCGGACACATGCATCGATGTCAAGTATAACGTAAATAAACATACAATCTCCACCGAATACAGTAGAGATTTCAGGGCTTAAATTGCTCTGCAAGTTCGTTAATCTACCTGGCAAACAGCAATTGTTATCCAAAAATTACAACTGTCAACTTTTCATCAAAGTTTTCTGCAGTTTTAATCAACAAATTACGAATCTTGAAGAGCAATCGAAAGAACGTCCGTCACACATGAATTCACAAACATTATAAACATATAAAAAAACAAAATATACAATAAAAAAATAAAAACAAAAAACATCATCAATGATATACAGATTGAAATTTGAAAAATGAATAAAAAATATATTATGATGAGATAATCTAAATATTAATTTGAAACAAATTCAGAAGCAAAATACCTGGGTATTCACTTGGATCAAGCTAAAAAGACACATAATGTTGACGAGTTAACATTACACTCCATTTAAATGTTCAGTATTCATTTGTCAAGAAGCTTTCTGAATTGTTGAAGGTAAATAAATATTTTTTTGGAATGATGTTATATTTTACTGAATATGAATATGATTGAGTACTGACGAAGCAAAGTCTCTCTTAAACCTCGTTTTTTAGTAATGTTTTCACATATCTTGAGATTTTCTAAAAAGTAACTTAGATATCCAATAATATTCTAAGTAAGATAGTTTTATGATGAAATTCCTAAGATTATATAAGAAAAACAAATGTTAACTTCCGCTATTTTATTGATTTACACGACAATTGTTTCGTCACCATGACCTCATCAGGTGAGTATTTAAACTGAGGTATACAATGCAAAACATGACCTCAAATACACAGCTCTGGTACAAAAAATAGAGAGGTGGAAAGAGATGGTATACAATTAATGAAAAATATTAAGTAGGGGGGATCTGTTGATCATTCAATAAAATTTGTCTTTTATTATTATATATCTATTGATCTCTAAAGTTTCTAACAGATTTAGTTTCTGACTTTTGTTTTCGATATGTAATATTTCATAGTTCATAAGATGAATTCGGTTTATTATTAATGTAACATTTTTCATATTCTCGTATCCTTGTTTGGAATGAACGGCCTGTCTGTCCCACATATACACATGGGCAATCACTACATGTTAACTTGTAAACTCCTGATTTTTTGTTTTTAGGAATGACGTCTTTATTATTTTTTATTAAGCTGCCTAAAGAATTAATAGTTGAAAAGAGATGTTATATTTTTCTTTTTTCTTTAAATATCTAGCAATGTTTTCAAATTTTTGGCCTGTGTAAGTTAATGAAATAAATTTTGTTTCGTTTGAATTTTGAAATTTTGGATATACAAGTGACATTGCTTTCATGTAATTTATTTTATCAAGTAAATTGTCTACAATTAACGGATTAAAATCATTATTGAAAGCTATTTGTTCAATGGTTTTATACTTCTTGTCAAAATTTTCTTTCGTCATGGGTATGTTATTCAATCTATAAAGCATACTATTATAAGCTGACAATTTTTGTGAAAATGGATGGTTTGAAGTATAATGAATCGTACCATCTGTATGTGTAGGTTTTCTGTATATGGAAAAGTCATGTCTATTATTAATTTTGGTGATTTTTATATCTAAGAAATTGATGCTATTATTTACTTCATCTTCCTGTGTGAATTCAATTGTTGGATATAATTTATTGATAGATTCCAAAAATGAACCAAGTTGTCTATTTGTGTAGGAACAAAATTTTGTCTACTCAAAATAATTAATTTAAAGGATTTTTGTTAACAATTTATATTTATTGGATTTTGTTATCTCATTTGGATGTCTTATAATGAACGTTTATTTTGTTTGTCGTTTGATATAAGTGGTACTTATATGACATTGATTTAATTCCTGATGTTATAATATTACATATAATATTTTTGAAATTAAATATGTAGAAGGCTAACAGAATATATCTGTAAATATTAAAATATTTAAATAAAACATATAATGATTAGGCGGCTAAAATGTGAAGTAGGGTTCGAGAAAATACAACTAAATCCTCTGCTGGGGAGAAACGAAATTACTTTCCAAACAACCTTATAATTTGACAATACATAATGATTTGGAGATCCCCTTCGTTGGTGATGAAATCAGAAAACTTTCAAGAAAATACCACCAAAATCTGAAAGGACATGAGAATAGCATTATAGATCAGCTGGCAACATAAGAAGATTACAGAAAACTTGACCAACCGATTTGAATTGAAGTACTGTATAGAAATATCAATAATGTTCGATTACCTCTACATTTTTTTTGCAACACATCACATTCACACAATACTTTTGAAAAAGAGATGGTATATTTGGATAAATGTTAAAAAAAATATTTGACATTCACTAAATAGGTCGATTTACGTTTGAAGAAAACTGGAAAATATTAAAAACTTATTTCCAAAGTGGTGAATCTTCTATCCAAACTGTTCAGTAGAAATTAAATGCCCTCACGGCAGTTTGTGAATCAATTTGTTCGTAAAAACTGGAACGTTATTTGATTAAAGAACTCGTCGCGTTTTCGTCCAGTGAGCACACTTGAAAACATTGTTGTTGTAGTTCAGAATATGGCTGCATACCCATCAACATCATCTCGTCATCGTGATTTTCTCGAACTTCTATGAGGATAATTTTGCAAGACCTCGGGAAAAAGGCTCACAATGTTCAACTCGTGCAAGAAGTAGAAGCTCGTGACCATTCGATTAGCGTGTAACGCTAATCATCTAGGAGCGATTGATGCCTTGTAAAATGAAATAGAAGTTGCCATTCATGATATTGAATCTCAAGCAATCGACAACATATTTAAAAATTGGGTTGATCTGATGGGGTACTGGATCCAGTCGTGGCGGTCACTTGAATGATATTGTTTTTCATTCTTAAATTTCAAGATTAAACTTTTCTAATAAACTCATAACTTTGACTAAACGTTAGTTTCTCATTTATGAAATAAAATTTCGAATGGCCCAGCCCTTAATAACTGTTTCGATTTATATCAGGGTGAATTGAATCTGCTACAGTACAATATACAGAACGTTGAATTTCGTTTAAAAGACGATCGTTATAAAAATTTATCACTGCTGAGTATTTTCTATGTACACTCTTCGGCAATCTTTATAGTAAAGGATATAAGTGCTTTGATGACCCAAACGTGCCTATGACTGAAGGAAAATAAAGTCCAGCGAAATGGGGACTCCTAACAGGTATTTATGAGGACTGCCAGGATAGTTGCGCCTAAGTGGGATCCATTTGGGAATTACATGCCTCTCAGTGAGCAAGTCTCAAAAGCAAATGTGTAACTTTTTATCCAAGAGGAAATAAACATTGTCTGTGAATAATGAGAGTTATTTATAACTCTGTTTTATGTAACAATTTTTTTCAATTCGTTCCTGGAAGCGAGTTCAGGATATCTGGCTTTCTGGGGTACAACAAAATCTCGAAGTGCCTTTTCGGACCCAAAAATGAAGACAAGTGGAGAATTATGAAAAGATAAATCGGCTAAATAGCTCTTCACGTTGTAGAGAAAAAGTTGAACCGCGAAATCGGAAACTTTTGATCGCTTCTTAAACAGTCCATTCACTCTAAAATTTTCAAATCTGTGAATACGTTCTTAAAGAAGCTACATACTACTCTGTCAAGAAAGTACCGGTAATTTTCAATTAAAACAACATTTTTACATTTAATCGTCAAAATTTATTGGGTCGCCTTCAAAATAGGCTCCATTTGCTCCAATACATCTATGCCAACGGCACTTCCAATTATCGAAACATTTTTTATAGGCGCTTTCCGGGATGGACTTTAGCTCTCGCACCGAATTTTGTTTTATGGCTTCAATCCACTCAAAACGGGTGCCACGAAGGGGCAATTTTAGTTTTGGGAAGAGGAAAAAGTCGCAGGGAGCCAAATCCGGCGAATACGGTGGTTGCTGAAGCACGTTTGTTGAGTTTTTGGCGAGAAAGTCAGTCACAATCGTAGCTCGGTGAGAAGGCGCGTTATCGTCATGCAAAATCCATGAATTGTTCGCCCACAAATTTGGCCGCTTCTTACGGATACGCTCACGCAAACGTTTCATAACGCCTAGGTAATACTCCTTGTTTACCGTCTGACCCTCTGGAACGAATTCGTAGTGCACCACGCCACGGATATCGAAGAAAACAATGAGCATCACCTTCATTTTCGAGCGGCTTTGGCGTGGTTTTTTCGGTTTCGGCTCATTTTTTGCCACCTATTCCGATGATTGCTGGCTTGTTTGCATATCGTACTCGTAGACCCAGGTCTCATCACCAGTTATAATGCGTTCCATGAATGTAGAATCGGAATTACAGCGATCCAGCATGTCTGAAGCAACCTGTTCGCGATGACGTTTTTGAAGAAAATTCAGGTCTTTCGGTACGAGTCGTGCGGCCATCTTTCTCATGCCCAAAATATCAATCAAAATCGTACGTGCGGACTCGTGGGATATCTTAAGATCATGTGCTATCTCTCTCAAGCTGGTACGACGGTTTTCCAGCACCCTTTCCCTAATTTTATCGACGTTATCTTCGATCGAAGCCGTCGATGGGCGTCCGGTCTTCGACCACTTCACGACCGTCCTTGAAGGCTCTGTACCACTGATATGCACGAGTTTTCGATAGAGCATTATCACCAAAGGCCTTTTGCAACATTTTCAATGCATCGGCACACGAAAATTCATTTGCAACACAAAACTTTAAACAAATTCTTTGCTCAACGTAATCACCCATAGTAAAAATCGGCACGCACTCTGACATCGACTGACTTAATCAGCTGTTGCAAACACACTAGTTGACAGATCCCGCTCAAGCTTGGCATAGTAATTAAGGACAGTGGTACCAACCTAGGAAAAAAAATTTACCTGCCTCATTGCCCCGCCAGATTTAAATCGATAATTCCCGGTACTTTCTTGACAGAATGTATGATGAATAAAAACACAGAGTTCTATTGAATGAATAGAGTATGCGGTTGGGTCTAGGTGAAACATTATAACTATTTCATTAAAAAAAAAGTCACATAGTTTTATGTTCAACAGTTTATTCACAATCCTGACACGTGTTTCGGTGTTTCGACCATCTTCAAAAGAGTACAATTAATTTTTCCTGCTATAATTAGAAGACGCAGTGTGATTTAAATTTTTTTTTCTCGTATCTGATTTTGAGGAAAAGTCTTAAAAGTACCGGATGGTTTGTTGAATATATTCTTTTTCTACTCTTTCTTGTCAATATCCAAGGAAGAAGAATGGTGTGTTTCATTCTAAAGTGATTTTCCGTTTCTTCAGGAGAAGAGAAAATATTTCTAAAATTGCAAAAATGTCGTTTACTGTACTTATAATTCTGTATTTTTATCACTTCTTCAGAAGATGGACGATAGTTCGGAACTGCAGTAAAATGTAATAATTCAAAAACAATTTTTGGTAGTAAATAAATAGTAATTTCCAAAAGACTAGTTTCAATGATTTTCGGTTTCTTCAGAATAACAATTCTAAAATCACTAAAATCACTGTGATTTTTTTTAAAAATCACACAGTTTTATGTTTCACAGTTTATTCAGAATCCTGATACGTGTTTAGGTCTTTCGACCATCTTCAAAGGAATACAAAAAGCAACTAAACTTAAAATTGAAAAAGGTTGTTTTATAACACTTAGGACATCTGTGTATTTTTATGGCGCATGGAAATAACAGCATCTAATATAGGGATCCATTTTGTTAATGCCATTTTTGTTGAAAGAATTTCCAAATAGTCCTCCAATTTACCCTTATTACCATTATATAGTAAAGTGACATTATTCTCATTAAAAAAATGGTTGTTTTCTATACAATTTTCTGCAAAACCGGTTGATTTCTGGTTTTTCAAAATAGATGTTCTTTAATTCAATGTTGTAAATATCGGACTGTCTGTCCTATATATATATAGCATTAAAATCATCACATTTAATTTGATAAATCCCCGATTCGGAAAAGTTGGGTTTCCTTTCTTTATTGTTCACCAACATCTTAGCTAAATTATTTATATTTACTGCTAAAGAATTAATTCCCATTTTATGAAGACCATTAGACATACTACTGCTGTAACCTTTCATAAAAGCCAATGAAAACCTTATTTTCTTTTCTTCATAAGGATGATTTCTATTTCTATACATTTTCTTTTGATATTGTGGTAAGTTTTCTTTTTAATCATTTGGTCAATGATTTTAGTTCTATAGCCATTGTTTACCGCTAAAGTTTTAATAATATTGACTTCTCTTCGGAAATTGACTCAAAATAGAAAAAGGCTTTTTACTTGATAGAAGAAATATAACATAATTTGAATATGAAAACAGATTTAATCTGTCAGTCTTCTACAATTTTAATTTCAAAAAAAATTTCTATTCAAAAAACTTTTATTAGAATTAAATTAATGTTTACATAAGCACCGCTCATACTTAATTGATGTATATAATCAAAACTCAAGATACAATGTCAAATGGAATAAATAAACCAACAAATTTAAATTGTCATTTAAAAATAATAAATAAATATTTGAAGGAGATAAAATTTTGTTTGTGATCTTACCATTATAAACACCAATTCCTTTTCAAAAACATAAAACACAACTTAAGGACTTCTCAAAAAATATAATTCATTTGAAATAATTAATATATTCAAATATTTAAATGAGTTAATTCAAAAATCTCTCAAAACATGCACTATATTTTCAAAAAACAATCAGACTTCCGATAATCTCTTCATCGGTCCTAAATCATATTTAAAATATCAAAAAGTCTTTTTCTATTTTATTTTATATATAATATATAATTGTATTTAGGCTTGAATAAATCTCATTATGGAATGTCGATGGTTTAAAGAAAACCTTTTAATACCTTAGAGTTTTCTGTGATTTTGTGACGAACATAGAATGTCTTGATTTTTAAAGATTCCTAAAAATGTCGAATTCGACATTTTTAGGAAACCTACCACTACTAATACCATAATCCTTTCAAAATCCAATCAGTCATGGTTAATTAAAATGTCAACATTCCATAGTATCATTCATAGACTCTTGAGCATCCCGTTGAACGAAGTCAATTTTCGAAAAGAAGAAAAGGCCAGAATGCATCAGCCAAGATAATGCCTCATACAAGTTTGGTCACTCGCCAAAAGCTTTTACAGCTTGAATGGGATACACTACCACACCCACCATATTCTCCAGATCTGAGACCTTCGGATTATCATTTGTTCCGGTCATTGCAAAATATTTTGGACGGTAAAACCTTTACTTCAACTGAAGAGGTCAAAAATCACTTGGATCAGTTTTTTGCCAGCAAGGCCAAAAATTTTATGAGCGTGAATTTATGCAACTATCAGAAAAATGACAAAAGGTGTTGGACCAGAACGGCCAATATATAATTTAATGAAATATTTATTCATTATACGAAAATTTCATTTCATTTTCCAAAAAAAACGAAATTACTTTCCGTAGAACGCAATATATTAGAAGCAGAAATAAGTTCGTACGCTTTTGATAACAGATGTCGCTATAAGTTTACTAATCCATTGTTTCACCTGGCAACAACTTCATTTTGAAGTGTCATTATTCAGCTTTTTTTTCAGTATCTCTCTAGTTTGAAGTTCCCGGTTTCTAAGGAGACACCCTTCACTAATTGACCTTAAAATAAGACTCTTCTCCAGTTCCTTGAATATTGTTACTTCAAAATTTCCACGTTACCAGTTGCAGTAAATATGAGGAAAAGTAAAAACAAAACACGAAACATTTATATTTTTATCAAGGAATGAATAATTTCCAATTAAAAAAACACAACGATATAATAAAAAGACCGGAATAATTGATTTCTGAATTTTTAATTGAATCAGTCTTTACTTCATGAAAATCCATATTAGGGGAAAAAAACCCTTCATAAGCCGAAATATTCATGAGCAATATTGAATCTAAAATTCACCAAAATCCCCTTAAGAAATATTTTTTATATTGGTATAGATATGAAGAAGATATTTTCCGTTGTTTCATAGGTACAGACAGACTATTAAAAAAATTGTTTTGTTTATCAACGAAATACATTCTTAAATATTATTCACCATGGAAACCGAACATAATAACTCTATTAATTTCCTTGATTTAATAGTTACCAGAATCAATTGTTCACATGAATTTTCAATACTTCCTAAACCAACATATACTGATGCTATTATACATAATAAATCAAATCATCCTATGAATGAAAAATTATCAGTATTTAATTGTATGATCCATAGATTAGTTAACACCCCCATGAATCGAGAAAATTATATTTTTGAATTCAACATCATTAAATAAATGGCTATTATTAATAATGACTACAATCCTACACTGATAGATAAATGGTTGATGAATAAAAATAATGGAATAGTTTTGAATATGATACATTTCCTTAAAATATACTAAAGGTATTTCTGAGAAAATTGCTTCGTACCTCAAAAATGAAAATGATTTGAGAACTTCATTTAAAACTTGTTCAAACTTGAGTAAATTCATTGAAAATAATAAAGACATTACTCATAAAGATGATGAATCGGGAATTCATAAGTTTACTTGCGGTGATTGCCAAAAATTTCACATTGTACAGACTGGAAGAACTTTCTGACATAGAATTAGTGAACATTTGAAGATTTTCCTCAATAAAAAAAGTAATTCCACAAATTCGAATCATTCGTTAGAAACAGGACATAATTCCAACCATAATTTTGAAATTCTACATATAGAAAATAAAACTTATGCCTTAAACCTGTAAGAGTCACTAGAGATGAATAAATACAATAAAATCGGAATACTATTTAACGAACCATTAGACCTAAATACATAACCTCTGTTGTATAATTCATATACAGATGAACTGGAATTTCCAGTGATCCTTTTTTGGGTTTTAGTGTTCAATAAAATATTTTGTACCTACTCTAATATAAATATAAGCTGATTTCGAAAACAAATTTAGTTATTTAAAAAAGTAAGAAACCTGAAGATGCTATTGTGTTAGCGAAACAATTATTGTATTATAATAATTATAAACATTTGTGAAAATCAGAATAACCTTATTTAATATTCTTCAACGAATAATTGATCTTTTTATCAGGGAAGGAATGAATAATTTCCAATCCAAAAAAATAATTAACAGAAAAGTTTTCAGCTTTTTATCAGAATAAATTCCACAATAAGCCGACAGTAACTGGCGACATCGAAAGCTGGAGAAAAAATATCAAACATCGTGATTGATGTTAAACGGTTTCACGTATCTCAATCCATTTTCAATTTATTGATGTATAAAACTATCTATTTGAACGAGTGGGAAAATAAGGTTTTTATTACGAATAAATCTCTATCGTGTCTGAAATCTGTTTATTCGATAAGGAAGATTGATTGAAGGGGGTTTAGAATATCCACGACAGTCTGTCATCCAGCAAACTCATTTTCGCTAATATGTTGATCTATGTGTATCAAAAAATTCTGAAAATGCCTACCATTTTGTGTTAAGCAAGGCCTATATCACTGTGGATTACTGTTATTAACCAGAAAAATAAAAAAAGTCCCAGATCATGAAAGCGAATGGAAAAGTTGAAAAAGTTACGAATCTTACCCAAAAAAACGAAAAACAGTAATGGATTTATGTGGTCAAAATTGCTGGAGGATGTTACAAAAATTGTTATAAAGAACTATTTGTCAAATCTGAATGGAAATGAAACGAATGAGGTAAGAAAACTACATACGGTCGTAAAAATTCTTCTTTCAGTAAAGGAATACCGAATGATAACTTACATAAGACGATGAATAACACAAATTTCTGGCCTGAAGGTGTTGTTTTGAGGGAATTCAATTTCAATAATTTTTTTTGTAGACTTCCAAACCAACAACACTAATGAATGATTCATCGTTAAAAAACAATTCACAAAATATAGAAGAGAATGAAAAAGTATGTAACATCAACTCATTCAATATTTTTCATGGCGATAAAACAGAACGAAATAAAATAAGCATAATACACCATAATGTTCAATCCATTTGAAATAGTATAGACATCATAAACCAGGCAATGAGAAATCATCCAAAATGCAAAGTAAAATGGCTTTGGAAGTCAAAAAGTCAGCTGAAATATTTCCAAATTAGGGGCTTCAAGTTAACAGCAAGCTTTTGTAGAAGTGAATAGTGATAAATCCTTTTACTTGATCACAGAGATCACTCTAGATGTCGCTGGTGTCTTATTAATACCTAGGTGTCTCTGTGTATGGCGAATAAGGATACTTGACGGATTTGAAGTCACTAGCATCCATTCCACTAACGAAAACCAATCAGTTTGAAACGTGCCCAAGTCTGCAATTTGATTCTGTGATCAACATGAATATTTTTGATAATAAGGAGCTTAATGGGTTACCCATTATTAGACTTTCTTCGTCTAGATAGAACGTGCCGCTAAACATAATGTAATTTTATTCCAGGCAAACGTTCAAGGCGTCTTATATTTCTTTTACTACAACAGGATTAGTTCGTTTTTGGAGTAATAACTCATCAACTAATTTTATGATTTCCCAGACCGGCATACTAGGAAATAAGTTTTTGACATCAAAGGAAACGAGTTTAGCATTGTTTGGGACGTGTATATTCTTAATTTTTTGTATAAGTTGATAAGAATTTTGTATTGTTAATTTAGCTTGAAAGTTAGTTTCTACTTGAATAATTTTGATATCAAAAGCATTAGCTTTTGATAGTTTATATGACGCGGCTGTGACAAATGAAACAACGGGTCTAATGGGATTATTCTCTTTGTGTAACTTATTTGAAGAATACAAAATAGGTGTTGATTAAAGTTAATTTATACTTTGGTATATTTTCAAAAAGTGCTTTAGGATTGAAGGATAACTGATTTAATTTGTTTTTGATATTTTTATGTTGAGTCTTTTTAAATAATTTTATATTTATTTTGGTCTAAAATTATTGAAAAAGGCCCAACAGAAAAATATAAAAAACAAATTAAATCAGTTATCCTTCAATGAACCCCTCAACACATTGTTCCTCAATTCAGAGTGGCCCACTGAAATAAATCTCTTTAGATATTAATATTCTTCGTTGTTCTTTTACAGATAATGTTTCTGTTTACTATAGTTCCTCTAAAAAATAGTGTCTTGATTTTAAACTCATTCTTTTTTGATAATTATGAACCAAATTCCAACTTCCGATATAAGAGGAAACAGAGCCATCATTTTTTTTATGTCCCAAAGTTTAAGAAGCCAACTAGATGAAAATCGACGAGTTCCATACATCGAAATCTTCATCATGGTCTTTTTAGAGGAAAAAGCTCTGAGCTCAGCATCTATCTTCTTTTATATAACCGCGTGATTATTAATAAATGTTCCGTAATATTGAACCGATATTGTGTGACCACATTTCAGATAATAGGTTATTTAAGTGTCGGTAATCATCTGGAAACAGGACACCACAGTAATGTTTATGGTCAAGATATTCACTATGTATCCTATACTGTTTTCCAACAGGGCTGTTATAATGGATGAGAACTTGATAAATAATTTAATTTTTTGGGTGCTCGCACATCCAAATATCTGTATTTTGGAAATTTTATCCTTAAATAGTCTACAACGATATCATTGGATTTAAATTTAAAAATGATGGAAAGCACTGTCATGAAATCCGAAGCTTTTGCGGACTTATTAAACAGCCAATTTTACCTGAAACTTTCAAATTTGTGAATTATTTTTCAATGAATTCTGTGTTCTCTTATACGAAAATTAAATAAACGTCATTGTTTGCAATTTTAGAACTATTCTCAGAGGAAACGGAAAATTTAGACAAAAAGAAGAATACATAATTAAAAGGCTTCATTCTTTTCCCTTCGATCACAGAATTCTGTGTTCTGTCATTCGAAAGTAAAAAATCATCATAACCGAGCTTCATCACTGAATAAAATTTTTCGATAAAATTGTTCATCATTTTCAAGTTGTTCACAAGCAAAATTAGAAAATAAGCGGCGTTTATGGTGGTCAAATGGCTTCAGTTCTTGAACCAGTTGAATTTTGTAAGGACCTTAACCCAAATCTTTTCTTAAAATTCTCTAAGTTGTTGTTTCAGAAAGATTCAATTGTTCAGAACGACGTGGAACCGATAAATTTGAATTTTCACTAGCACTTCCTTCAACCATGTCATGTTCCTTTATGTGCGTACATTTCCTTGTTGTACTGTCACTCTTGTATCATGTAAAGAAAATTCACTTTCAAATTTGTATACAATACGACGAATAGTAAGTCGATTAACCGAATAATGTCGTCCACGAATTATTCTTATACAATTCGTCTTGAAAGTATCCGAAAAAAAAACAAAGCTGAAATGTAATTACTTAATACATATTTCTAATTCTTGAATTAGAAAATTGTAACAAAAGATTCATCTTATTTACTTATACAACCCCAATTTTACTGTAAACACTTGACTAAACGTCGAGGTATATCCTAAACTAGATCACCTCCATAATTTTCGGTGATGGTAGCTCAGGACTTTAAAACTGACTGAATTAAATCATCTTTATTTCGTGGACTCGTTCAACTTCAATCTTCATAAGTTTTCAATTGGACTAACATCTGGTGAAGCTGCTGGCCATGAAATGGTTGTTATTTGGTGTTCTTGAATCCAAGCTTGAGTATAGTCCGAAGTATGGCATCTTGCATTATCCTGCTGAAAATGCTACCTGGATATAAAGCATGCGTCGTTTCAAGGAGAAAATCGTTTAGAATGCCAAAATACTTTTCACTATTAATAGTACCATGAACTATACAGAGAAGCTGAGATATTGCTGCCCAAACTATTTTCGTGGGAAATTTGAACGTTAACAGGATGTTATGATAGGATTTTGAAGTGATTTCCACCAAGTTGAAAACAACTTTCATCAGATATAAAGAGATTATTAAAACTATTTTCTTGAAAACGTTGACAAAATTCTATCCCTTTTGTAAAGGTAACATTACAGGGATTTTTTTGGTTTCCTTGATATGTAGCCTTGTCTTTTCAGTAACATACGGATGGTTTCTGGACATACTTTTATATTTCGTTGATTTCCAAATCTGTTAGCCAATTTGCGAAACCCCAGGCGCAGATTGTGTCGTCCTAAGGCCAATAAAGCGTTTAAATTGTTTCCTTTAATCTTACGCGGTCTTCCTGAAACTAGTCTATGCCTTATATCCATGCCACTTTTTATCCTCTTCATTGTCTCATACACACCACTTTGTCCCAGTTCAGTCAATTGCACTAATTTTTTAACGTTTCGAAAACCTTTTGTATACAAATATTCTACCTGTTTTCTTTTTTCAAGTTGCGACATTATTTCCTAAATTGTATACCTGTTGACGAACAACAATATTTGACGAATAGTCATGCAACTTTTGCCATAGCCGACTATCTGCACAGCTTATTTTATAGATTACTTTTGTCTTAGAATTTCACGAAAAAGAAGTATAATAAAATTATGAAAAACAATAAATTCCGGATACTTTCTAAACGGACTATATTTCGCACACTTTCCGCAAATGAGCACTGACTTTGATTGAATAATTCAACAATTTCTAAACGTAGTTGAAGCGTGTATCTTTCCATAATTAAATGGCATAACCTACTGAACACAAATAACATGAGAAATACCAAAAATAATATACAGTGTTGCCAATATAACCATTTTAAATTGTATCATTCCTATTGAAAAACCCGTTATATTTTTGTGTGGAATTGTTCATCTTCATGGAGTGTATATCGATTTATAAAGTCCAATTTTTGGCGATATCCTCTAGTGTGAAATTGTTAGCATAATAACTAATTATTATATTTTATTTCCGGAAACTATGGACGATGAAACGAATATTCCATTTCCATTATATTTCTCAAATTTTCTTCCATTATTACGACGAAATGTATTCTGTCATAAAATTTTAACGAACTGATACAGACGATCGAAGCTGTGATGATTTGATCTAGAAATAAATACCTATCGTTCGTGCGGAGAAACAAGACGACATTTTTCTGGAGATAATATGGTCATTATACAAATTGCTTCAAAACCTGTATTTATTGGAGAATACTGTAAAGATATCCGGAAAATTTTTTAGGTCAGTAATGAATTTTATCCCTTTTGTCTTGTTCTCAATTATTTTCATTGGAACACAAATTCATTCAGTCCGGTTTTAAAAGGTTGCTCTAAAAACATAAAAGTTTTTAAGAGTAACAGGTGATTGCCGACTTTACACAGATTGGACCTCTCCCGATAACGTCCAGTTTGATTTTTTTTTGAGTTTCATAAAAAACTTTTTTTGTTACGCTGTTAATATTATCAGGATTTGCGGAAAGTTTTGATTTTTCATTTTAATTGGAAAAAAGTGTAGCTGAAGCTCATCGTATGCTTGAGGTGGCAATGCTTAAACTCATATAGAGAATGGTTCCGCTGCTTCAAAAGTGGTAATTTCAGAGTTGAAGATAGACCTTGCTTGGAAAAGCCAAAAAATTTGAAAAGGATGAATTTCAGACATCACTTGATGAAGATCCGAGTTGGACTTGCCTTGGGGGTGACCCAACAATTGGTATCTGAACGTTTGAAATATATGGACCTAATTCAAAAGCAAGATAATTGGATTCCTTATGAATTGAAACCAAGAGATCTTGGAAAATGAATATTTTCTTGTGAGCACCTGCTTCAAAGGCAAAAAGAAAGGGTTTTTTACACCGGGAAGCGACTGGTGACGAAAGGTGAATCTTCTACGATAACCTTAAGAAAACAAAATACTACATTTTACCTCGCCAATCCTTGCCATCAACCTCAGCATCAACACCAAAGTTGGAATATTCATGCTTCGAAAGTTATACAGTGTATCTGATGGGACCAAGAACGCGTTGTTAATTACGAGCTGCTAAAACCTGGTGATTCTATTACAGATGATCGGTACATACTGCAATCACTTTGTTTGAACCATGCATAACGAGAAAAATGGCCGAAATATGAGGTAGACATGAGTATACTACCTTTAAGAAAGAGATTAAGAAGATGCTATCATAAAGCTGATTTTATAGCAAAAATGAGTATCTCGAAAATATAATAGGATGATTTTTTGGTTCGTACAAAGGGATTATTTGAGGGTTTATCTGGAATTTTTTTTTCTTTCTTTACATGTGAAATGTCTTAAGAGATTCAGTGAAACTATTATTATAATATTAATACTTTCATATACTTATCGGAACATTTTTTTTAATTTGGCAACTACGAAATCAGACTATTTGAAAGAAAATGCGTATCAAATATCAGTCACGTTATTCAATTATTGTTTCATCACCGTTCGAAAACTTAGACTTCAAGTATCGGGTATTTTTTTAGATTGATAGAACTTTAAATTGAAATAAAACACATTTAAGTTAAGATTGAAGCCAATTTTTTTTTTATTTGAAAGATAATTTTATGAAATCTAGGTTTTGAAAATAATTTCCGGCATATGTCCACACGACTAGCTCTGAGGAACCGCATTCGACCAGACCAATTTTGGACCACTTTTTCGTGTAATTAAGGCCTTATTTCATCAATAACACGAGTAATGTTGGCTTCAAAAGCGTCTATTGTTTCTGGTTTATCAGCATAAACCAATGATTTGACATAACCCCAAAGAAAATAATCCAGTGGAGTTATGTCGCATGATCTTGGAGGCCAATTAATTGGACCATTTCTATAATAATGTTATCGCCAAATCTTTCTTTCAATAAATCAATTGTTACGGTCGCAGCATGAGGTGTAGGCACCATCTTGTTGGAACCAAAACACTTCTGGATCGATACCATTCAAATTTTGAAACAAATAATCATTGATCATCGATCTGTAACGAGCACCATTCACTGTAACGTTAGCTCCAGCATCGTTTTTAAAAGAAATATGGACCGATGATGCCTCCAGCGTGTCAAGCACACCATACAGTGCATTTTTCAGATTGCAATGGAACCGGCATAACTTCTTGAGGATTGTTTTCACTCCGTATACGGCAATTTTGCTTGTTTACGTAGCCGTTCAACCAGAAATGAGCTTCATCACTAAAAACAATTTTACGATAGAAAAGTGGATCAACTTCAAGCTTTTCTAGGGCCCAATCAGCAAACAAACGACGCTTATTATGATCAAGTGTATGGTTTAGTTCTTGAACCAGTTGGATCTTGTATGGGTGTAGACCAAGATCTTTACGCAAAATTTTCCATGTGGTGGATGCACAGAGTCCAACGTGTTTTGAACGTCGACGAATAGACAAATATGGATCATCATTAACACTATGACTTACAGCAGCGATATTTTATTCTTTACGTACAGTTCTTTGTCTTGTTATTGTTGTTGCATCGAGTAGAGAAGATGTTGTCCGAAATCTATCGATAGTTCGACGAATAAGGTGCTCTGATGGACGTTTATGTAAACCATAAATTTCACGAAGTGCTCTATAAGTTTGGCGAATAGAACACTGATTCTGAAAATAAATTTCAACAATTCAAAAACGTTGTTGCGGCGTGAGTCTTTCCATGATAATTAGTCAATGCTTACTGAACAGAAATGTCAAAACAACATGGCTTCTACCTCCTGTCAAATCATAGTTATCCCTATCGAAACTTCTATCACTCAAAAAAAAACACTCGATAGATGCTTTTATAAGTTTTTTAAACAAACGCTATTTCACCCATAATAGAACATCATTTTCCTACACACAAATTTTATTACACTGAATTACTAGTGTTTGAGGAAACAGAAACGTACCTGCGTCTTCCCAAAGCAAGGATCCAAATTAATTTTCAAGCATTGTCGGACAAAATCGCAACAGGAACTTTCTGCCGCAAGCATGTGGAAGGTAAATGATTAGGAGTGACGTGCAATTATCTTTCAATTTCAAATTTGTGCCAATTCATTCAGCATTAAGCTTGATAGCGATCGTCAACGTTCCGTATTAAAAACCCATTTTCAGAGATTAATCGTAATCAACATGATAATTACTTTAATTTCAACGACCGAACAACAACGATGGTGTGAACATTTTCGTCAAATTCAGAATTAATCTTATAATGTGCTAGGTGTAACAGATTTGAAATGAGATATGCCATCGTACGTGCTTCCAGGGAGTTTCGACGAAAGTAAATTTCGAAACACGAATCTTACACAATTTTTCAACGAATAGCATGCAGAAGATTTTATGGATCATAATTTTGAAGATCATATTGTTTTTGAAAGAATATATCAATGAAATTTTGTTTGATAATCAGACAATATTAAAACGTATATCTTGCCGTCATGAATCGTTAAAATATATACAAAAAAATTATGTCAGTTAACGTTTCTTCTTCATTGAGTATGAGCGCCATTAAGGTTCAGATACATTGGGCATCAAATTAGTAGCACTTGTAGAAAAGGGGATAACTACAGGGCGACAAGAAAAACTTCGGTCTAATTTTACTGTGTTTTATACTGTCACGAACCGCCATTGGTCTGATCATATCAACTATATTATTAAGAAACTTAGTTCTTTCTTCTTCGCAGTCCATCGAATAAAAAATTCCCTTCCACTCACAGCTATTCTGAATTAACATAAAATACAAAAATAACACTGGACTAAGTTCGCACGAATTTATTAAAATAAAACAAAACATTCAGTTTACATGCATGATTCGGGTTTTATCCCATTCTCAAAACTGACAAGAAAACACACAATACTACATAATTATAATCAAATGACAGCTGTTAAAATTGGAGATAAGCGGAACTCCAGCTGATCGTTCACAATCGGTAATTGGCGTTTATGTGCTGAGGATATTTCTAAAAAGTCTAATCGTTTACTTTTTTCCCTCTCGTGTAAAATTTTTGTTTTACCGAAATCTATAAAGTGGTTGCAATTGATACAATGAGCAGAAAATCCAGTAGTCGCTTTGTTCTGTAATATCGACTTTCTATGTGCATCAACCCTAACCTTTAGAGAACGACCAGTCTGGCCTATGTAGAATGCAGGACATTCATCACAGTACAGTTTATAAACCCCACTCTTTTCCGAATCAGTTAATCGGTCCTTGCCGTTTAGAAACATTGATCTTAAGTTCTTCTTATTTGTGCATATTACTTCAATTTTATTCTGTCTTAATCTACTACAAATTTTATCGCTTAATTTTGGGATGTAGTTAATGTAGACAAATTTTTTCTGGTCTTTAGGTTGAGGTGGATAGATACATGTTAACAGTTTAGAATATTGCCTTTTGAAAATCAACCTATCTATCATGTCAGGAGAGTAGCCGTTGTTATTGGATAGTAATTTTAACATTTCGATTTCTTTTTTGAAGTTATTTTCTGACAGTGGAATTGAAATTGATCGTTGTACAAGAGAGTGGAACGCTGACATTTTAATTCTATATGGGTGGGAACTGCTGTTATGAATAAGAACGTCCGAAAAAGTGGGTTTTCTGAATATATCGAATTCAAGATGGTCATTTACCCTCTTTATCTGAATATCCAAAAAATTGAGTGAATGGTTTACATTCTCTACTTCCAAAGTGAACTGAACGGATTCGTAAAATGAATTAATTAGTTTCAAAAACGACTCTAGTTCTAAATTTGAGCCAGTCCAAACACAAAATACGTCATCTACATAGCGTTTCCAATATAGTACATATACAGTCAGATTAATGTTTACTGGCGAGAATATTCTCTTCTCCAAATGTGTCATGAAAATTTCACTGAAAAGGGTGGAGGATGGGGAACCCATTGGCAGACCTTCTAGTTGTTGATAAAATTTACCATTAAACTTAAAATAACTCTGTCCGAGACATATTTCTAGCAGTTTCAATTCTGAGATATTTTCAGAGTTCAGTAAACTTTCAGTTTTTGTCAGGTAATCATTTTTGTTTAAAATTGTGACTGTATTGCCTTTGGCAGTGTAGACAAGTTTGAACCAAGAGTGTTAAAGTGCGCGAGTGTATCTGACTTCAAATTTTTCGAAAAAGTGAAGAACTTCACAAATATACATTTCGAGGAAACTGAAATGAAGTTATTAGAAAAAGGTTTAAAATATTGCCCCAATGTGTTCAATAACAACGACCTTAAACAACTTGCAGTAAATGCAGAAATAGCCATAAACAGAATTGAACCCCTAGACAAACAGAATTTCGAAAAATCAATCTGCGCAAGAATAATATCCAATGCTACTTTCGAGAATAATAGGAGTGAATTGAATGTTTTTAAACAAATAAAGAAAAAAGCCATTGAATATGACTTGATAATTACGAAAGCTGACAAAGGCAATACAGTCACAATTTTAAACAAAAATGATTACCTGACAAAAACTGAAAGTTTACTGAACTCCGAAAATTTCTCAGAATTGAAGGCAGACCCTACGTCAAAATTCCAAACTGCAGTAAAGAAAACTATCAAGAACTGCCCTAACTTGATACCTCAAGCGTGTTTTCCTGTTACCATTATGAACCCCAGAATACCTTCTTTATACGCACTCCCTAAAATACACAAGGAGAATTGCCCCATGAGGCCTATTGTTTCATATACTCATGCACCAGCATCAAAACTCTGTAAACATCTTAATTCGATTTTACCAAGTATGATTCAACATAATCCGATTTATTCCATCAAAAATACCATCCAGTTAACAGAAGAATTGAAAACCTTCAGAATTCCCCCAAATGCCA
Source organism: Megalocaria dilatata (assembly GCA_034642435.1). NCBI lineage: Eukaryota > Metazoa > Arthropoda > Insecta > Coleoptera > Coccinellidae > Megalocaria > Megalocaria dilatata. Next base: position 27,884,162 of record CM067859.1, read on the forward strand.
GATTAATTTCTTTCGATGTAGTTAATTTATTTCCATCCATACCAACTAAAGAAATAAAACATCTGGTCAACGAACAACTTCACGACAATCTTTCACTCCCTACGGATATAATAGAGGAAATATTGAATTGTATCAGTCCTTACTTGGTGAAAATCCATATTAAATAATTTGAAATAAGGTTATTCTGATTTTCACAAATTTTTATTGTTAAACTCACAACAATTGTTTCGCTATCACAGTAGCATCATCAGGTAAGATCACATTTTGAATAACTGAGGTTGTTTCCGAAATCCGTGGCTATTTATATTACAGTAACTACAATAAATTTTTATTAGGCACTAATAACTAACCTGCGGTGATTGCCCTAAAATTTACATAGGTCAAACTGGAAGAACGTTCCGTCAAAGGATGTGTGAACATTTGAAGAGTTTCCTCAACAATAAAAGCAATTCCACATATTCCAACCATTTGTTAGAAACAGGACATAATTTCAACCATAACTTTGAAATTCTACATATAGAAAGCAAAAGTTATGCCTTAAATCTGTTAGAATCCCTAGAGATAAATAAACATAATAAAATTGGAATATTACTTAACGAACAAATAGATTTAAATAGCTCACCTCTGTTAAATATATTCAGATAAGCTGGAATTTGCAGGGACCCTTTTTTGGGTTTTAGTGCCTAATAAAAATTTATTGTAGTTACTGTAATATAAATAGCCACGGATTTCGGAAACAACCTCAGTTATTCAAAATGTGATCTTACCTGATGATGCTACTGTGATAGCGAAACAATTGTTGTGAGTTTAACAATAAAAATTTGTGAAAATCAGAATAACCTTATTTCAAATTATTTAATAGAGGAAACATTGAAACTGCTAGAAATATGTCTCGGACAGAGTTATTTTAAGTTTAATGGTAAATTTTATCAACAACTAGAAGGTCTGCCAATGGGTTCCCCATCCTCCACCCTTTTCAGTGAAATTTTCATGACACATTTGGAGAAGAAAATATTCTCGCCAGTAAACATTAATCTGACTGTATATGTACTATATTGGAAACGCTATGTAGATGACGTATTTTGTGTTTGGACTGGCTCAAATTTAGAACTAGAGTCGTTTTTGAAACTAATTAATTCATTTTACGAATCCGTTCAGTTCACTTTGGAAGTAGAGAATGTAAACCATTCACTCAATTTTTTGGATATTCAGATAAAGAGGGTAAATGACCATCTTGAATTCGATATATTCAGAAAACCCACTTTTTCGGACGTTCTTATTCATAACAGCAGTTCCCACCCATATAGAATTAAAATGTCAGCGTTCCACTCTCTTGTACAACGATCAATTTCAATTCCACTGTCAGAAAATAACTTCAAAAAAGAAATCGAAATGTTAAAATTACTATCCAATAACAACGGCTACTCTCCTGACATGATAGATAGGTTGATTTTCAAAAAGCAATATTCTAAACTGTTAACATGTATCTATCCACCTCAACCTAAAGACCAGAAAAAATTTGTCTACATTAACTACATCCCAAAATTAAGCGATAAAATTTGTAGTAGATTAAGACAGAATAAAATTGAAGTAATATGCACAAATAAGAAGAACTTAAGATCAATGTTTCTAAACGGCAAGGACCAATTAACTGATTCGGAAAAGAGTGGGGTTTATAAACTGTACTGTGATGAATGTCCTGCATTCTACATAGGCCAGACTGGTCGTTCTCTAAAGGTTAGGGTTGATGAACATAGAAAGTCGATATTACAGAACAAAGCGACTACTGGATTTTCTGCTCATTGTATCAATTGCAATCACTTTATAGATTTCGGTAAAACAAAAATTTTACACGAGGGGGAAAAAAGTAAACGATTAGACTTTTTAGAATTTTTAGAAATATCCTCAGCACATAAACGCCAATTACCGATTGTGAACGATCAGCTGGAGTTCCGCTTATCTCCAATTTTAACAGCTGTCATTTGATTATAATTATGTAGTATTGTGTGTTTTCTTGTCAGTTTTGAGAATGGGATAAAACCCGAAACATGCATGTAAACTGAATGTTTTGTTTTATTTTAATAAATTCCTGCGAACTTAGTTCAGTGTTATTTTTGTATTTTATGTTAATCAATATGTTCCACCAAGTGTTGAGCGAGGAATCTATTGCTATTCTGAATGTTTATTATAGTTAAGTGTGAGTCATCTTGCGTACAAAAATATGATTTGGGCTGCTCTGTTGACTTCACCAGAGTAGTTATAGTTCAGAAATGCATGATTGATTTGGTATTTGAACATCCTGTAAATCCCTTTTCGTAATATATGAAATATTAACTTCCCCTTATATCTCTGTCTAAATGTCCTTTTTTAATTAGGAAAAATGAAAGTAACAATTCCAAAACATGGAATTACTATTATAAATTTGCTTAGATCTTCAATTCTGTGCATTGATGAATTATTCAATGACGTATCCTTTACACTGCACTGTGTCAAATTGAATCAATAAACATTATTGTTATTATTCACATTGCGGATTTTCTGAAAGAATCGATAGTAAAAATCAATACACTATAATAATAACTTAATGTTAACGTACGCCTATTGAAGCGGCATAATATCAAAATATCAGCTGCTGGGATTTTTTGATGATTTTCTTAAGTTAGTTGTATAGCTTATAGCTTGGATAGTTGTATAGCTTATAGCTTGGATAGTTGTATAGCTTTGGATATTATATTACCACGAAATCAAATTGAAGAAACGATTCCTTCTTAGTGTGAAATTATAATGTTACCAAGTGTATTTTGCATTAGAAATGCTATATGTAATTTATCTATTTTATGGAGGAAATAACAAATCTTCGTGTCAAATTTGCAGTGTTTTTTTTTTAATATAACAGGGGGTTTGTATCGACATTTAGTTCTCTACATTCAATAAATGGTAAATATATTTCCACTTTCAACTTTCGGTCGAGAAAAATTAGAATTGGAAGCACTTATAAAACTCAATGCTATTGAAATAAGTGAAATGGGTTCTTTCCAAAACTATATTTTCCATTTTATTTACCCCCTGGGATCTACGAAACACGTTTCTTACATTCTATACATTTCAATATCTGTTTCTTTGTATAAATGTATCCCTCGAGGGACCGTACGGGAAACTTCAAGATAGTTAATAACTTCTGGAATAATTCACTCGAGAAATTGATGCTATTATTTACTTATTTATTTTCCACTCTTTTGGGCTCATCCCTCTAATCTTTAACTAGATTGCGTCCACACAGAAGAGAAGGGCTTCAGAACATACTTGGTGGAGCTTCTTATGATATTAATATTGTGAAAACTTTCGTGTATGGGTTTGGGATTGCAATAATGTGTCAAATTTTTCAAGAAATACATTTTTCATTTGATAAATTCAATGAGTATATATTTAAAATAAATGGAGGTTTATACTTGATAGAAGGTATATAAAATTATTTAAATATTTTAATATTTACAGATATATTGTTAGCCTTTTACATATTTAATTTCAAAAAATTATATTTAATATTGTAACTTCAGGAATTAAATTAATGTCATATAAGAACTGCTGATATCAAACGACATATAAAATAAACATTCTTTATAAGACATCCAAATGAGATAACAAAATCCAATAAATATAAATTGTTAACAAAAATCCTATAAATTAAATATTTTGAGTAGACAAAATTTTGTTTCTGCTCATCCCACTTATAAAAACAATTTCAAAACTGTTTAACATAATCTTGAGAATTTCATCATAAAACTATCTTACTTAGAATATTCAATATTATTGGATATCTTAATTAGATATATATATATATATATATTTCTAAAAAGTAACTTAATTAGTTACTTTTTAGAAAATCTCAAGATATGTAGAAACATTACTGAAAACCAAGTTTCAAGAGAGACTTGGCTTCGTCAGAACTCAATCATATTATTCAATAAAATATAACATCAATCAACAGAAATATTTACTCACCTTTAACAATTCAGAAAGTAAATGAATACTGAACATTTAATGGAGTTTAATGTTGTACTCGAAATAAATAATTGTGTGGTTTACCATTGATCTTAAAGATTGAAAGGCAATCTAACGGCCTCTGTTATATCACAAGGACCATCTGTATAAAGAATGTCAAGGAAACATTAGTCAAGATTAACCTCCATTAAATGTTCAGTATTCATTTACTTTCTGAATTGTTAAAGGTGAGTAAATATTTCTGTTGATTGATGTTATATTTTATTGAATAATATGATTGAGTACTGACGAAGCCAAGTCTCTCTTAAAGCTTGTTTTTTAGTAATGTTTTTACATATCTTGAGATTTTATAAAAAGTAACTTAGATATCCAATAATATTGAATATTGTAACTGAGGTAGTTTTATGATGAAATTCTTAAGATTATGTTAAACAGTTTTGAATGATATCTGTTTTCATAAGAAGGATGAGCAGAAACCAAATTTTGTCTACTCAAAATATTTAATTTATAGGATTTATAGGACAAAAAGGGAAAGCACAAGATCGACTATCCAAATTTGCAGTCTGCAATACGACTTGTTCCTCATAATGCAGATTTACCTTTGCCGATCGCACCTTTAGATCCGCAAAATGTTGTTTTGGAAGTTATCCTAGACAACGCATCATCAGGCAGCTCAAAAAACTGTGCTCCAGGTCCCAGTTCTGGCAAGCCACATTAAATAGTTCAGTGAGTCATTTGGGATTATCAAAACAACAGTCAGAACTTCTTGGTTCCCGTCTTGAGGAATGGAACTTATTAGGCAACGAAACAAAAATTACAAATTTCAGAAAAAGAAACGCTCCATTTTCTCCATTCCACAGTATGGAAAATGTGTGCATGTAATGATATTGATGGTTTAATGCAGGAATTTGATGTTGAGCATTCCCTCTCTGAGTGGTGTTTATTTATAGATTCGTCTAAATACAGTTTAAAAGCTGAATTTTTGCATAATAGGAATTTAAAACCCCCTATAACAGTTGCTCATTCAGTGACGATGAAAGAAAGTTATGAAAATAGCTGCACTGTTCAGGGCCGTCTTTAAACTATTTGAGGCCCTGGGCACATTAGGATCATGGGGCCCCTATGACCTTGAGAAAACACTATTTAGTTACAATAGATAAAGAAAGACAAACAAGGTTCTAAATTTATTAATTTTATTAATATAATAAGCGCAGGTATTGTAGTAAGTCATTATCATCAGATTTTTCAAAATTAATGTTTTTCGGTAATACCTAAATATCGGTTATCATTTGGTAATCTGGCAGGAACTAGGGGGCCCCATTCGATCGCGGGGCCCTGGGCACGTGCCCATAGTGCCCAGTGGGGAAGAGGGGCCTGGCACTGTTCTGGATAAAATAAACTACAACACGTATAAGTAGCAGATATGTGAGTACTTAAAAGTTATAGGAATTTTAGTTGGACTTCAGGGGGGATTCACAAAATATTGCTGTTTCCTTTGCCTATGGGACAGTCGTGCTGTAAATCAGAATTATATAACAAAAATTTGACCAGAAAGAATTGTATTTCAACCGGGATCTCAAAATGTTAGGTTTAGACCTCTTGTAGACCCCAAAAATGCCCTTTTGCCTCCACTTCATATTAAACTTGGGCTGATGAAAAACTTTGTGAAGGCTATGAATATGGCCTTGTTCAGCCAAAGATCGAGTTGTCGCTAATCGGTCTCTAATCTCCATAAGTCTTAGACGTCGATCTTGAACTTCACTTGTACCCCTTCGACGTCCGGTGCCTACTCTTCTTCGATTTTGGGCATTATCAAACCACGCTTGACAACATCTCATAATAGTAGTTGGATTTCTGTTCGTACAATTAGCGATTTCTCGAAATGACAACCCTGCCCTCCGTAGACCAAAAATTCGACCTCTTTCAAATTCACTTAGCTGGCGATAAATTCCGCGTACACCTGCTCTAGGCATTTCAACAACAACTAAACATCGATTTTGAATCTCCTCGAGCAGCTGGTTGGTTGAAAAATTTAAAAAATTTGCAAAAAAGGACTGCATATTTAAGTAACAAAAAATGTTTACATGAAAAGACCTTCACGATTTTTTTGTCCAAATTTTAATCATTTACTCCTTGCTATACTATCTATGTTCTACCAAAACAAATTTTATGTTTAAACAGCTCCTCCTGGGTGTTGCAGTTTCTTTGTCAGTTAGTATACATGAGGATTTTAACTGCCCCAGATGCAACAATTATGCATGTTTACATAACAACAGAGCAAAAAATGTGCTACGTCGCTGAAGAAAATTCGATGCGAAAATAATTCATCCAAACATTGTTGTTCAAACGCCCAATCGGCATATGTTCTACGCATTATATGGTCAGTTGGCTTTAGTTCTTGTGTTGAACCTTAAGAGGATGGAGATGCAAATCAAGATGGAAAATACGCCTTATCGTACCGTGAGGAAGGCTCAAAAGTTGTACGCGCCGATGAATTGATACATTTGGATCTTCATCAACACTTCCACTTACAGCAGAAATATTTTCGGTCGAGCGTGCATTTCGGTTATGTATGGGCATGAAAACATCACTAAAAGATCCAGCCTCTTCGAATTTTTTCACTGTGTTACGCTCAGATGGACGATTTTGACGACCATAATCTGTCCGTAATTCGGATCATAGTTTTGTGTGACATATGTCACTGAAACAGGACTGTGAAACTCGGACCACTAAATGAATAACCCGTTTATTTAAATTCCACTTTCATCTTTTAAAACGCCCATTACAGGCGACTATAACTCAGAACTTATACAGCTTGTATATTCGAATATTGGAGGTGATAACATTTATTTTCGTGAACACAACAGCGAAATACATCAAAGCTTCAGCAGCATTCAGAAATAATGACAAGTTGCCGAATAAAACCAGAACTCCAGGAGAGTTTTACAGCTACGAGTTCCTTATTAAATTCGTTTGAATCTCAAACCAGGAAGTTTTCATTGAACCATCCTCCATTCCTAACTTTCTTAAGGGACTCCCAAGAGGTGAATTCCTGCATAGTTCGCGAGAAACGTTGCTACTGAGAATTTAATGGGATATTTAGAATGAAATGGTCCACTTTAAATTCATCAGTTGAAATCGTTACCACGATAGGATTGTGCGTTAAGAATTTGAGTTAATAACATTCTCTTAAATTCCACAATATATTACGTTATACAATATTTTTGAAATAACATAACAAAATTAACGTTGAAATGAAAAAATTCGGTAATCGTTTGAATATTTTGATCAATTTTGGTGTACATTTTTCATTCGGTAGGATACAAGGATATACTGAAAAACTCTTTACCTACTATAATAGTCAACACAATATCTTTTTATTCAACAAACTCTTTCTTAGAAATCTCTGAAGAAGAAAATGAAATGTTAACTTCAGTAGAGCGGATAAAGGAAACAGCATTGTTTGCCTGCCAGAAATTTAATATAATCAAAAATCTAAAATGTAATCAGTGATAAAAATGAAGAAGGGAACCTAAAAATACATATTCTAAGCAGATGAAAGAAAATATTATAGATTCCAATTCACTTTTCTAATAGTTATGTCAATGAATCCGAAAGCTCCTGACTAATGAAATTACACAAAGAAGGAAATCCGATCAAACCAATCGTTTTTCAAATTGAATCTCCCTAAGGTGGACTCGCTAGATTTCTCAATCAAAAATTTGAAATATTAACTAAATTTGAATATCAAAACAGATTTAATCTGTTAGTCTTCTACAATTTTAATTTCAAAAAAAATTTTATTCAAAAAACTTTTAGAACTAAATTAATGTCTACAATAAGCACCGCTTGTATTTAATAGACGTATATATTCAAAACTCAATATACAATGTCAAATGGAATAAATAAACCAACCAATATAAAAAAGGCAATTAAAATTAATAAATAAAGAGAAATCCTTAAGTTGTGTTTCATGTTTTTGAAAAGGAATTGGTTTCACTATGGTAAGATCAGAAACAAAATTTTGTCTCCTTCAAATATTCATTTATTAATTTCAATTGCCTTTTTTATATTGGTTGGTTTATTTATTCCATTTGACATTGTATATTGAGTTTTGAATATAAACATCTATTAAATATAAGCGGTGCTTATTGTAGACATTAATTTAATTCTGAAAGTTTTTTGAGTAAAATGTTTTTTGAAATTAAAATTGTAGAAGACTAACAGATTGAATCTGTTTTGACATTCAAATTTTGTTATATTTCTTCTATCAAGTAAAAAGCCTTTTTCTATTTTATATTAACTAAATTTTTATCCAAATATTCTATCAAGAATTCCACAGAATAAATATCGAAATTATACAAAAATTAATGATGCGAAGAATGTGAAACATTTGAAGTAAAAACCATGCTCTCCACCAAATGAATGCCTACCTTTAATAAGAAACATAAAAGGAAACAACGTACATTCATTAATAGTTTCAAAACTGTAAAACTTATTCGAAATTTGTCTCACACAGAACTATCGGGTGTTTATTTTAGGGTTTAAATTGATGTAAAACACATTTAAATTAACATTGGAGCCAAATTTTTTTTATTTGGAAGATGATTTCATGACATTTATGTTTTAAAAATAATTTTCGGCCTATGTCCACCACGACTAGTTCTGAGGAACCGTATTCGACCAGACGAATTTTGGACCGCTTTTTCGAGTAATTCAGGTCTTATTTCATCAATAATACGAGTTATGTTGGTTTCAAAAGCGTTTATTTTTTCTGGTTTATCAGCATAAATCAATGACTTGACATAACCCCAAAGAAAATAATCCAGTAGAGTTATGTCGCATGATCTCGGAGGCCAATTAATTGGACCATTTCTAGAAATTGTTAACGCCAAATCTTTCTTTCAATAAATCAATTGTTACGGTAGCAGCATGAGGTGTAGCACCATCTTGTTGGAACCAAAACACTTCTGGGTCGATACCATTCAAATTTTGAAACAAATAATCATTGATCACCGATCTGTAACGCCTCCGGCGTGTAAAGCACACCATACAGTGCATTTTTCAGGATGTAATAGAACCTGCAGAACTTCTTGAGGATTGTTTTCATTCCATGTACGGCAATTTTGCTTGTTTACATAGCCGTTCAACTAGAAATGAGCTTCATCACTAAACACAATTTTACTATAAAAAAGTGCATCAACTTCAAGCTGTTCTAGGACTCAATCAGCAAATAAACGATTATGTTCAAGAAGCTTTAGTTCTTCAAGCAGTTGGATCTTATAGGCGTGTAGACCAAGATCTTTATGCAAAATTTTCCATTTGATGGATGCATAGAGTCCAACTTGTTGTGAACGTCGACGAATAGACAAATCTGGAACTTCATTAACACTATGACTTACAGCAATGAAAGTTTTTTCTGTACTGTCTTATTGTTGTTGTTGCATCGAGTAGAGAAAATGTTGTCCGAAATCTATCGATAGTTCGACGAATAAGCTGCTCTGATGGACGATTATGTAAACCATAAATTTCATGAACTGTTCTATAATTTTGGCGAATAGAACACTGATTTTGAAAACAAATTTCAACAATTTGTAAACGTTGTTGCGGCATGAGTCTTTTCATGATAATTTGTCAATGCTTACTGAACAGAAATGTCAAAACAACATGGATTCTACCTTCTGTCAAATCACAGTTATCCCTATCTAAAGTTCTATCACTCTAAAGAAACACCCGATACAGGTGTGGTAGAAAAGTAATGATACTGATTTTTATACACCAAAGTTTTATTTTTTCAAACATCAATGTTTATACTCTTCAAAGTAGAGTTCTTGGGCAACTACACATCGATGGAGATGTTGTTTTCACCGATGGTAGCAGCGCTTGAAGTCTTCAACCGCTATGGTATTCAGTATGTTCGATACACTATTTTGGATGTTTTCTTAAGTCCCGAAATGGCGTCCTTTGAGGTCAGTTTTCAGTTCAGGAAAAAGTCACAGGGTCTGAAGTCAGGTGAATAGGGGTTTGGTTTGATATTTTGGATCAATTTTTTACGGAGAGAGCATTGTGATATGTGGCGTTCTCATAATGGAGCATTAATTTGTTTACTATGTCTGGTCTTAAGCGAAATACTCTTTTTCTGAACCTTTCAATGATGTATTTAAAAAACTTGGTCAACAGTTTGTCACGAAGTAAAAAATTTTTTGTGGACGATATCTCTGTATTCAGTGTTGATTTTATCTTCGATTTTGCCATTCGAACTTTGAATCTTAGTCCCAGAATCGTTTTCAAAAAACCATGATTCACCTGTGATCGCACGACTCAAAAAATCTAACTCATTAGCAACCCTGTCAAAAAGATCAAGACTATTGATTTTTCGAATATCTTTCTGCTCAATTGTTAGGTTTTTCGGCACTATTTTGGCACAGAGAAATTTTCAGTCAAAATTTGATGAAAGGTAAATATGTGGAAATTTTATTGTTCACTCAACATCCTTAATGTAAAACGATGGTCTGATCTCACAAGAGTTTCCGATATTGAAAGCCTCCCTGAACGGTGTCCATCTTCAATGTGTTTCCTGCCTTCAAAAATGATTTGTGCCAGCGAAAAACTTGAGCTCGAGATAAAGAATGTTCCCATATGTTTGTTTTAACTTTTCGAATGTCACACTTGCCGTTTCTCAAAGCCTAATACAAAATTTAATGGCACAACGTTGCTCCAAATTTCGCTGTTCTATTTTGCGTGACGCACAACCAAAATACAACTTCACCAATAAAAGTCACAAAAATTACATAATCAACAAAAATAATTGAAATTCACACTCAGCTATGAGAGGGTACTGATATACGTATTATATCAAGGACAACAGCGCAGCGTTGCCATATCGTTTGCAGTTTACCCAGTCTCATAAATTTTCTGCCACACCTCGTATTTAAAATTCAAATCTAAATTCTTTCCTCAGAAACCTAGTCTACCGATGAGCAGACCTTTAAGTCCTCTTTTATCAGGCAGTTTTATGGATAACTTAGAAAATAATATAGTCAACGAACATTATTCGAAAAAGGAACATACTACTTTTTGGTATAGATATTTAAATGATATAAATTTTGGTTTTAACGGAAGACACCGACATATAAATGAATTTCTAGAATTCCTGAATTCCATTCCTCCGAAATAAAATTTACAGTTGAAATAGATTTAAATAAATAAATTAAATTTCTTTTTGCTGACAATCTTTCCAAAGAAATCTTTTATTATCTTGTATCGTTTTTTATTTTGTTTTATAATTTTTTAAAAATTTCCACTGAATTGTATTTTATTTTAAAAATAATTGTATCAATTTGTAAATTTTCTATTTCGCTTGTATGAATTTACACATCACAAGCCTAACTTCAATTTCTCCTTAAAACATTAAGTATTGTTTAGGTACAACTTCTTGAATGAAATATTGATTGATTAGTGAAAAAAATTATGGTAGCTCAATCATTTCAACCTCAAAAAAGTTGAATATATGTTATCAGATTTATGGTTTGATTTTCAGACAATAGCATGTGTATTCCAGATTGAAATTTTCCTAATACAAATCAGATACATCATCTGTATTTCAAATCAACAAAATCAATCACAGAAATGATCGAATATTTATAATCTAATAATTGGTTTGTTTTTTATAAATTGTAATTGAGAAAACATCATTTGTGTTTTTTCTAATGCAGATCAGGCAAATCTCTATTTGGTTTTAACGAATTTTATCTCAGAAATTATCATTAAGATTAGTCAATTCGATTCACAGAAAATAGAATAGGTAATTCGACACTCTTTTCAATTTTATTTCAGAATAAGCGATATTAATTTGAGAAAATGATAATAACAAATCATATTAGTTAATTCAGTTTCGAAACTATTATTATATATAAAATTCATAATGAAGAAAAATCATTTCGGACATCATCAATTAGAATTAAAATCAAATGTATTTCAAGATTTTGAAATTTAAATATATTTTATGATATTTGATGCTATATATGAGTAAATAATATTGTTACTCATTGAATGAATTTCGAAACAGAAACGTATGGTACGAAGGGAAAATCTTGTCCATAGAATATTGGCAAGCAGGCATCCCTTTCACGTCTTATATGTTCAACCTTTTTTAATGCAGCAGGAGACATAGTATTTCAGCATTGCAGAAAGACAGATCCATCGGGATTGAACTCAAAGAAATAAGATACAGCAAGAGTAATCCCTAAGATCTTCAAGAGAGCAATTTTATTGACCAGCAAGACCGTTGGCTGGATAAATTTGATAGTTACGATGAAACAAAAATGAATTAATAAATAAATTCATATACTTTATAGTGTGTTTTAGTTTTTGCTTCGCATGCTTAATACTATCAGAAAACCTTTTCATTCTAGTTGATTCTAGTCATAGAAAGCCATGAAATTACGTTACTGTTCTAAAATATATCCCTTTTTGAATTAAAATCAAAATTTTAAAAAGTTTGAAATGAAGGGATGAATGAGTATTATCTTATAAGGTGAGGATATAAGGTGAAACATATTGAATAAATTTTTATAAATAAATACTTCTTGCTCTATTACAAACTTTACTCGTAGTTTTTGTAGTTACTTGAGTGTTATTTATATTAAATATTTAATAGAAATAGATGCAGTATAGAGATATGTTAAACACAATTGATATTTCTCGATCAATGATAGAACGACATGAAAATTTATTTCCTCCTTTTTTTTCTATATTCGATACTCTGTTGAAGGTACTGATAAATTATGTTGTTTATTTTTGAGAAAGATTTAGTTTTCATAAATATCAGATCAGAAAACTAAACATTTCATAATAAGCAGAGCTACGCACGCTTGTCTGATGAGTTCAGTGCGCATGCTTGAAACGAAACAAAAAATATTTATTTATTAATTTTAATTGACAATTTATATTTGTTGGTTTTTTATTAATTCCATTTGATATTGTGTAATGAGTTTCGATTTTATATGTTTATTTATTATAAGCATTGCTTATTATTTTTATTTAATTCTCAAAGTTTATTGAATAAAAATTTTTTCAAATTAAAATTATAGAAGTCTAATAGATTAAATCTGTTTTGATATTCAAATTTTGTACTGATAGGCAACGATAGACTAAATGGTTCAACATTTATAACCCAAACTTGCCTTTCGTTGCACACTGCTTTCTGTCATCTCTTGGGAAAGATACGATTTCGATTCCAATCGAAAAGACTAGTCTTCTTTTGAAGCCACTTTTTGACCAATTAAAATGTTTCGTCCAGAAGACTGATGAGCGTCTTATTAACTCGCAACGAATTAAATTATACAAGTACAAAATATACACCTTTTTGCGACAAAAAATTTATTCTCCTGTAATAAGCACTGAGTAAAAACTTCAATAAAACTGAAAAACTTCAACCTTATTTGAAATAATTAAAAGTAATAAATACTATTTGAATATCATTATGAATGATAAAAAAATTTTGCTGCCTTTTCCTCATCCGGATATAAAGAACCGGAAAATGTCAATTACTTAACGATTTCGAAAACAAATCCTCAACAACCATTTGAAACAAAAAGTCTTTTAACATTATTATTACATTGAAACCGCCACAAATAGAATCATACAGCAAGACCCGCGCATTCGCCATTTCGCAACGAAAGATTATTCCATCAGCACATTTAACGGAGAAGATTCAATTAAAAAAAAACTTTGATGTTCAACAAAGGAGATATGAGAAATTTATTTGAAAAAAATTGTTTTGAGTGGTTGAAAGACTGTTGATTCAAAATTCGTACCCTAGTTATAAACAATCCCATATTTGTGATTGCAATTATCTAGTAATTAACTATGATCGCTTGCATAAGTGGAATATATAGGTATTTATGTTATAAATTAAAAAATCAGTTCTACGTATGACTGCTGCAATATGTTTTTCAGTTTTTCTGATCAGAGATAAAACGATTGATGAATTTTCACAAGTGTTATGAGAATTTCTGGATAATAGTTTCTGGAAAATAATACTTCAAATAGATTGAAATGAACCGAATGGAAATAATCAATCGACAAAGTTTTGAATATTTGAATAAACTTTGGTTGGAAAATCAATTTAATACTTTCAAAGTTAAATAAACGAGAGCACCAAACCTTCTAAGCAAGAAATGGCACCGTTTTAAGTTTCCTAAAATTTCATTTCACGAATTTTCTGTTCATTTAACAATTCTTTCTAAACCTGATTGAAACAATTTCGCCATGAATACTTCTTCGATATTCGCCTTACTAAGTTTAGTCAATACGACGGCTCCAGAAAAAATATTTATAGAAGCTGCAGACGTTGGTCAACGAAAACATCGATAATATTGCAAGAGAAAAAAAAACTGTGCCCATTAGAAATTTGATTCCTACAAAATATTAGAATTAAAAGAACCATCTCATTCTGAATCGAAAATTTTGATATGAAGTAACAGTTTGAATGATTTTGCAACATTTTATTGAACTGAAACCTTAGAAGCATGTATAAATTCGTTTCAAATATTTAACTGAACATGTTATGAATACATTTCATTTAAACATACATAGTATATCCTAAATGAGGTTAATCCGATATCCATATATTCCTTATAAATATAACAATTGTGTCGCTATCACAAAAGCATCGTGAGATTCTGAACATTTTAAATGAAATGAATTTTAAATGTTTCGAAAACAACTTGATACATTGAGATACATTTTTCTCTTCAATGTTTTAAATATCGATAGGTATTGACAATTGATAGGTAATTGTAACTGTTGAAATATGTTTTTCCAGTTTTTCCTATCGGATTGCTGAATCCACAAGTATAATGAAAATTTCTGAATAGTATTTTCTGGCAAATAATAATACAAATAGATTGAAATAACTTATAATAATAATTTTGACTGTTTGAATGAATTTAGTGTGAAAATCAATTAAGTACTCTTAAAATTTAATGTACGAGCGCACCAAACCTTATTAGTAAGAGTTGGTACTATTATGAGTTTTCTGAAACTCCATTTCACAAATTTACAGTTCATTTCAGAAGTTTTCTGAAACTGATTGAAACAATTTTGAAATTAATGTTTTTTAAATATTTTCGCGCCTGAAGTTTGGTCAATAATCCACACGAAATATTCATAGAAGCTGCAGACGCAAATCAATTTGTATTAAAATTTTGATATGGACTAACAGTTCGAATTATTATGAAAAAGTTACCTGAAACTTTAGAAGCGTTGAAAAGTTCATTTCATATATTTAACTGATCCGTACTCTACAGGATGCGAATTAATTAAAAATTATATTTCAAATTAGATTATTCTAATTTCTTCATAGTTATTATAAATATAACAATTGTTTCGCTATTACAAAAGCATCGTCAGATTTAGAACATTTTGAATGACTTACTTTTGAATATTTCGAAAACCATTTGAAACATGGAGATGCATTTTTCTTTCAACATGTATATAAAAGTAGGAACTGACGTTATGAATTGAAAAATCAGTTACTACATATAACTGCTGAAATTTTCTTTTGGGTTTTTCTGAGATATAACATGCATCTTTAGGAATTTTTTCGAGTTTTTGAAGAAGTTCTTGAAGTTATGTTCTGCAATTTTGGAAAGGAATTTAGTTTTCGTAAAACAAGGAACGAAAACTTTGTAACCTTCAAGTATTTATTTATATAATAGTTTTTATTTGACAATTTATATTTCTTTGAATTTCTTTTATAACTTTTGGTACTGTATAATAAGTGTATATTCCATATGTATATTAAATTGACACAGTGTGTTTTGAAGACATTCATTTATTTTAATTCTGAAAGTTTTTGAATAATAATTTTTGAAATTAAAATTTGTAAGAGGTTAACTGAATAAATCTGTAGGATATTTAAAATTTTGTTATAATCCATCTATAAAGAAAAATCCTCTTTATTATTTCATATAACAATCGCTGAATTTTCATAAATATAATGAAATATCTGGATACTGTTTTATGGAAAATAATTGTTCAAATATATTGAAATAATTAAAATGAAAATTACTAATTGACAAAGTTTTGATATTTAAATGAACTTTGCTCCGAAAATCAATGTAATACTTTTAAAATTCAATGTAAGAGCGCGCCAAACCTTATTAGCTTGGCACTGTTATGAGTTTTCTTCATTTAAACAAATTTTACTTCATTTCACAAATTTCCAGTTCAATTACCGAGTTTTTAAAAACTGATTGAAACAATTTCTCTATGAATATTTCTCCGATATTTTTGCTCCTAACTGAGTTTGGTCAACACGACCGCTTCACACAAAAATATTTATAGAAGCTGCAGACGCATATTCACGAGAACATCGATATTAAAACATGCTGAAATTAAAAAGTCGGCTTACCCCAACACGCGGGGCACCTGTTGAAACCGGCAGTTACTCCGACGGTTAGAACTGGAGGAAGTGATGCGTAGAGCCGCGCTGATAACACTATGTGCAGCATCCGCGAGACCTCAAGATCTATATACCGTTCGGAAACACCCCCTTACGCATGGACCAAGCCTTCCCCAATCGGATAGGTCGACCGATGGATCACCACCGTCTAGTGATTGCTGTGGAAATTTTTGATTTCGTAATTACAGTTATTTACTTCATTAAACAAAACAATGCAGGACCTGAGAAGCTCTGAAAACAGTATAAGATATAAACAATACTTTTGACGATGTGGAACCAGCGACTTTAATTCAAACTATTTTTTTCTTAAAGAACATTTATTCATGACCTCTAATTATATTACAGTATTCTGGCAGCAAAGCCTCAACGTCTAATAAACAGTAACAAAATCTTAAGTTTATATTTTAACAATAATATATTGGGTTAAAATAATAAAAAGAGGTTTTTCACTTGACGGAAGGATGTTTTAAAAATTTTAAATATTATACATATTTATTCTGTTAACCTCCTACAAATTTTAATTAAAAAAAAATTATTCAGAAACTTTCAGAATTAAATAAAATAAATGTCCAAGAACAAACCGTGTCAATTTAAAGGACATATAGAATTAAACACTTATCACACAGTACTAAAGGGAATAGAACAGTTCAAAGAAATATAAATTATCAATTAAATCCACAAAATAAATACTTGAGAGGTACAAAACTTAGTTTCGTTCCTTTTTTTATCAAAACCAAATTCCTTTCCGAAAATGCAAAACATAACTTCTTCCAAAACAACTTGATTAAAATAAGTTCATTCAAAAAAATTCCTAAATCATGCAGAACATTTTTAAAAAGCAATTCGAAATTATTACAACGGAAACTCATCAGGCCTACTTCACATTTAAAAAATAAAAATAATTAACAAAATATATCTTACCAGACAATACTGAATATAGCCATGTAGCATTATAGTTTTTAATCAGATATCTATATTCAGAATTAAATTTGAATATTAAAACAAATTGATATATGTTTATCTTCTACAATTTTAATTTAAAAAATTTTTATTGAAAAAACTTTTAGAATTAAATTAATGTCTAAAACAAGCACCGCTTACATTTAATGGACGCATATAATCTAAACTCAATATACAATGTCAAATGGAATAAATAAACCAAAAGATATAAGAAGTCATTAAAATTAATAAATAAATATTTAAAGGAGACAAAATTTGTTTCTGGTCTTGCCTTCAGAACGCCATTTGCATCTTAAAAACATGAACACACTTAAAGGACCTCTCAAAGAATATAATTTATTTGAAATATTTAATATATTTAAATATTCGAATAAGTAAATTCAGAAATCTCTCAAAGCATGCACTATATCTTCAAAAAACAAATATAGTTCTGAGCAATTCCGTCTTCAGTCCTGAAATATATTCAAAATATCAAAATCAAAAAACTAACCTACATCAAACAACTCACTACGTGTAAATGAATAATGTTTCGAGACATAGATCATCTTTATAATTCAAGATTGATCTATGCTCTAACAGAATCAAAGAACAGTGTGAGTTATTTTTAAGGCTTACTTAAATTCATTGACATTCCATAATGAGATTTATTGAAGCCAAAATTTAATTATATATTATATATAAAATAAAATAGAAAGGCCTTTTACTTGATAGATGAAATATAACAAAATTTGAATATTAAAACAAATTGATATATGTTTATCTTCTACAATTTTAATTTAAAAAATTTTTATTCAAAAAACTTTTAGAATTAAATTAATGTCTAAAACAAGCACCATTTACATTTAATAGACGTATATAATACATTTAATAGACGTATATATTCAGAATTGTCTGATAAGATATATTTTGTTAATAATTTTCACTTTTTAAAGATATCTTCCCAGAATTGATGTTATATTTTCGAAATATCGTACTTAATCACTGATGTGATTCTAATGTTTAATAACTTTAGATCTTTTTTTTGATTGTCTCGGTTTTCACTAGACGGATATTCATCTTCAATATAAGAAAAACAAATGTTAACTTCCGCTATTTTATTGATTTTCACAACAATTGTTTCGTCATACCATGACTTCATCAGGTGAGTATTTATACTGATATACAATGCAAGACATGACCTTAAATACACAGCTCTGGTACAAAAAATAGAGGGGTGGAAAGAGAGCTATACAATTAATGAAAAATATTAAGTAGGGGGGATCTATTTAAATCTATTTGATCATTCAATAAAATTTGTCTTTTATTATATCTATTGATTTCTAAAGTTTCTAACAGATTTAGTTTCTGACTTTTGTTTTCAATATGTAATATTTCATAGTTCATATTAAAATTATGGCCAGTCTCTAACAAATGGTTGGCATAAGATGAATTCGGTTTATTATTAATGTAATATTTTTCATGTTCTCGTATCCTTGTATGGAATGGACGGCCTGTCTGTCCCACATATACACATGGGCAATCACTACATGTTAACTTGTGAACTCCTGATTTTTTGTTTTTAGGAATGACGTCTTTATTATTTTTTATTAAGCTGCCTAAAGAACTAATAGTTTTAAAAGAGATGTTATATTTTTCTTTTTTCTTTAAATATCTAGCAATCTTTTCAGATTTTTGGCCTATGTAAGTTAATGAAATAAATTTCGTTTCGTTTGAATTTTGAAATTTTGGATATACAAGTGATATTGCTTTCTTGTAATTTATATTATCAAGTTAATTGTAGACAATAATAATATGTAATATTTTTGATGAATACCAACAGTTACTCAATAATAATGTAATTTGCCTGGTCACTGAATAACTTTTCCAGTAATTTTCATACAATAATAAAATTGTATTGAACCTTCTTCATTTACTATCAGAAAAGCCCTGCATATAGCTGCTACCTATATGCAGAAAGTAGACGCCACAATAGAGGGGTTTAAACTTGTGAGAAAATAATCAAATTACTCCTTCAGGTAAAAAACAAAGAAAGATGATTATTTCTTAATTGATACTAAAGTTTAGGTTAGGTTAGGTTAGGTTAGGTTAGGTTAGATGATTATTTCTTAATTGATACTAAAGTTTAGGACTTTTTTAAGCAAGTATTTCGAAGAAATTTAGGGGGTGATTTCTTGTCAAAAAATAGGGTGGTTCTTTCATATACACTTCATTTTTTTGAGCCCTCCTGCTTTGTAACAGTCCCCTAAAGATTTATGCGACAAAAATCTCAAAATGATAAGCCAGATCAAAAAATAATATTAACTGAATCAAAATTAATCAAAACTAGTCAGTTGTTATAACAAAATGACATCCGCTTACTAGATACATTCTAGTTCGGAAATAATTTCAGCCTCTACGACTCACGCTATCATGTTGATAAATTTTTTTACTCAAAAACCTTGAGTTTTAGCAAGAAATTACAGGAGGTCTTATTTGTTGAGAATTGATGAAGTAATCCTAAATAAATTTTTTTATTGTAAAATAGGAATATGGAAAAAAGCTTCGTACGAAAGAAGGTTTAAGGGTGGCTTTTTCTACCTCTTTAAATCATAGAGAAACACCACCAAAAATGTTTTTGATTGCCTTCTCACACGCATAAAATGTCTACTTAATTTTATTCTTGTAAGTTTTTGGTTTTTATGAAAAAAATTAAAAACTATTTTTCGGGCGTCATATTTAGGGGGCTGTAACTAAGCAAGGGGGGCTCAAATAAATAAAGTTTATATGAAAGACCCACCCTATTTTTTGACAAGGAATCACCACCTAAATTTTTTCGCAACTATTCATATATATCGTGTATGTCTAACCTTCGCTACAGAGCATTATTGGTCGCAAAGATGTGAGTTATTGAGATAGATGCTATATTTTCTTATGAATTAGGTAGAGGGTATGCCTTGCAGATACAAAATCCATTGAAAGATGTCTGATATCATTGTACCACAAGAGTTTTAGATAGGAGTTGGTTGCAAAATGGCGAAGGTGCCGGGATATTGCACTCGGGTTTTGCTAATTTTGAGATTCAACATTTTTTATGGTGCAATGGCATCAGTCTTACCTCAATTGTTTTTATTTCAACAATGCATATTCTTCACCTGTTTAGAAAAAAAATTGAAGCACATATCCAATAACCCATGCCTCTGTGATCAATAACGTCTTGCCAGACAAGGTTAGACATAAAAATATGAAAAAAGTCATAACTACGAAAATTCGCATTACATACATAGGGTTGTTTCAGATAACCGTAGAAATAATCTATCTCTGGATAAATAGAGAAATAAGCATTTCGTTCTCTGTAAATATTTTCGAGTAATAATACTTCTTATCGGTCTTTGGGTATTTATTGGTCTCAGTCTCTATTCAATATTGGGTTCATTGCTACAAAGAGGTACATTTATGACCTACATATGTATGTAATTCACTTTTCATTGGCATCGAATCCCGATTCAATTTGTATAGTTTTCATCAACTATATTTTTTTATAACTTCGAAACTTCAAAACATACCAAACTTCACTGTCGGCCTGCTCCTAATTTAGCGGATGTCTCCACTCAATATTTCCAAATGTTTAAATGCTCTCGTAAATTTGTCGTGTTCAATATTTGTTTAATTGTTCATTTTGCATCAAAATTCGTTCCACATTGTGTTCCTTCACTCCTTTTTTGTATAATAAAAAATATATTTACCAACAATATTTTTATGGTTCATCAATCATTTATATATATATATATTTATATAGTACATTCATATATCAAGCTAAATTACAATAAAAAATTCTTATGAAGAATAAAATGCACCTTTGACTAAAATATCCTCTATCCTTTTTTAATTCCTGTCAGATAATTCCCTTAGTTCGAGAAGTAATCTGCTGAATATTTTAATTCCCCAGTAACTCAATACATTCTGCTGTTAAATAAGTGGTAACTCCCATTTTTCGGCATATTATTTTTAGTTTGGTAAACAATTCATGAATAAGGTTGAAAAAGTCAGTATACCATACTTTACAAAAAATGGTTTACAAGAATATCTACTTGCCACTTCATAGATTATAAAATTTGAATATTAAAACAAATTTAAATATGTTTATCTTCTACAATTTTAATTTCAAAAAATTTTTTTATTCAAAAAACTTTTAGAATTAAATTAATGTCTAAAACAAGCACCGCTCACATTCAATAGACGTATATAATCAAAACTCAATACATAATGTCAAATGGAATAAATAAACCAACAGATATACGAAATTCATTAAAATTAATAAATAAATATTTGAAGGAGACAAAATTTTGTTTCTGGTCTTACCTTTAGGAACACCAATTACCTTTTAAAAACATGAACACACTTAAAGGACTTCTCAAAGAATATAATTTATTTGAAATATTTAATATATTTAAATATTCGAATAAATTAATTCAGAAATCTCTAAAAAAATGCACTATATCTTCAAAAAATTATTTCATAGATAATACGCATCGCTTTATTTTGTAGGTTGAAAACTTCCGTAGTGTCCGAGGCTCTTCCCCAAAGAAGTATACCATATAAAAGCATACTCTAGAAATTTACAAATTAGGCTGTTTTAACCACCTCGACAGTATCGTCTCTTCAATTTCCTCAGAAGAAAGAGGATTTTGGATAATTTACTATAGACATGGTCGACATGCGCCTTCCATTTATTGTTCAAGATAATTCCCAAGAACATTTCATTTTTTTGATTCTATCTGCTCCCAAACGTCAACGTGAGAATTTTATTCGAATTGAGTTTGAGGTAATTCATTGTAAACCACTCCTCAACTTCTTTCGCAGCACGAGTTTCATCTTTTCAATTACATCACTATTGCTCTTTGAATATCTAATTATCGATGTGTCGTCACAGTACAAGCACATTAAATAACAGTTTATGGTGTTCAGCTCATTAATAAAAATAATAAAAAGTATGCGTCCCATAACGAGCCCCTGAGCTACCCCATGACCTACATCCTTCTTTGCGGAAGTAACCCCATACCAGTAAACTCTCTGAGTTCTATTGCTTAAGTGGGACTCTATTAATTTGAGTACATTAGTCCTTAAACCATAAGCATGCAGTTTCTTCAATAACACTGCATGTGAAATAGAGCCAAAAGATTGCTTGTTGAGAGTTACTAAGAAGGGGCTAAAATTTGTAGAAAAAAAATTATAAAAAGTAACTCCATCAGGATGAAACAAAGAAAGATGAATACTTATTAATTAATACTAAAGTGTATGGCTATTTTATACAAGTATCTCAAAAAAAAGTATGGAGTGGTGGTCACAAAACATCCCCATAAATGTTATATAAATTTTTGTAGTTAAAGAGTTGTAATTTTTTTCGCATTTATACATCTAACCTTGGCTACAGAGCATTAATGGTCGCAAAAATGTGAATTATTGAGATAGACGACTAATTTTCTCACGAAATAGGTACAGAGTATACCTTGCAGTTATAAAAGCAATTGGAGGACGTCTCATATCATTGTACCACAAAAAAGATTTAGATAAGAGATGGTTGCAAAATGGCGAAGGTGCGGGACATTGCACTCGGGTTTTGCTAATTTTGAGATTCAACATTTTTTATGGTGCAATGGCATCAGTCTTACCTCAATTAATTTTATTTTAACAATGCATATTCTTCACCTGGTTAAAAAAAAATTAAAGCACATATCCAATAACCCATGCCTCTGTGATCAACAACGTCTTGCCAGACAAGGTTAGACATAAAAATACGAAAAAAGCCATAGCTACGAAAAGTCGCCTTACATAAATATAATTCAGGTAACCGTAGGAATAATCTATCTCTGGACGAATAAAGAGAGATAAGCATTTCGTTCTCTGTAAATATTTTCGAGAAATAATACTTCTTATCGATCTTTGGGTATTTATTGGTCTCAGTCTCTATTCAATATTGGGTTTATTGTTATAAAGAGGTACATTTATGACATTATGAGATGTGAGTAATGCACTTTTCATTGGCACTGAATCCCTTTTAAAAGATTTATTTTGAGTAGCTTTCATCAACTATATTTGTTTATTACTTTAGAACTAACTTTAAAACTAATCAAATTCCACTGTCACCCTGCTCCAATATTTCCAACTGCTCGAATGTTCATGTTAACTATTTGTTCAATTGTTCAGTTTGTATCAAAATTCGATTCACCTTGTTTTAAAACTTGTAGCCCCTTTTTGTATAATAAAAACAATACAATCAATATTTACATGGTTTGTCAATTATTTAGGTATATATACATTCATTTATCAAGCTAAATTACAACAATAAAGTTCTTATAAAAAATGAAATGCATCTTTTACTAAAATATCCTGTATCCTTTTTTTTAATTTCCTTTTTGGTAACTCGACAAGTAACGCTCCTGTAGCTCAAGAATTCTGCTGTTAAATAAGTGGTTACATTTCTCGGCATATTTTTTTCATTTTGGTCAACGTATTTGAGACATTCTCTTATAAATAAGTTGAAAAGTGAGAGTATATCATGCTTTACAAAACACGGTTAACAAGAATCTCTACTTGCTACTTCATACATAATACGCATTACTTTCTTTTGTAGGATGAAAAATTTCGTAGCGGATAATTTATCACAGATTTAGTCGACATGCACCTCCCAATTCAATTTTAAGTCCAAGATAATTCCCAAAAACACTTCACATGTTTGATTCTCTCTTCCTCCAAACGGTAACTTGACAGTTTTATGCGAATTGTGTTTGAGCTAATTCAGTGCAAACCATCCCACAACTTCTTCCAGGCGAGTTGTATCTTTTCAATTAAATCATTAATGCTCATTGAATGCATAATTATCGATGTGACATCATAGTACAAGCGCATGCAATTACAGTTCATGATGTTCAGGTCATTAATAAAAATGAGAAAAAGTATGGGCCCCAGTGCGGATCCCTGAGGTACCCCATGACATCTTTCTCTGCAGAAGTAACCCCATTCCAGTCAACTCTCTGAGTTCTATTGCTTAAGTATGATCCTATCAATTTGAGTACATTGCTTCTAAAACCATTAGCATATCTTCAGTAACACTGCATAAGAAACCGATTCAAAAGCTTTGCTTAAGTCGAAATTGAGCATCTTCACAAATTATCCATATACTCAACAATTTCATTCAAATCATTCACAAGTGCAGAAGTGGTTCTTTATCCCCGTATTGGTTTTCTATAAAATATTCTTTCTTTTCTGTCCAATTTATCATTCTGTTCTTTGAAGTTGTTTTAAATTTTTTTGAGAAGCATGGCAGAATAGTAATAGGTCTGTAATTATACCATTTATTTTTATCTTCTCACAAATAAACAATGGCTGTTATGCGTGAGTAATGTCAATTTAAAAATGAGGCGTTTCCATTGAAAGACCCTTTAGTTTATTTCATTCTTGTTATTTGAGTTCGAGTAACAAGAAATTATACAATATACTAATAGGAAGGATTATTGTTTTATTTCAACTTATTTTTCACGTTTCATTCGTTTATCTTAGAATGAAAATTAATCGCCATATTAATCCAAACATCCCACTTGAGGAGTAACAGTCCGAATTTAAAAATGAATTCAACTATGAAAACTCCTTGTATATTCATTGAGGAGTTTGAAATCGTATAATTTAGTTTAGCTCGCGTCCGATACATACACCGCGCTTTCGATCAGGGGTACATGGCTGACCAAAACTTTCCTGTCCTGTTATTAATCAGAAACTTAGGCTTCCGGTCATGGATCAACAATCAAACAGTAACAACCACGTATGTCCGAAATGAACATGTTTTCTAAGAGGAAACCGCTAAGAGCTCGAAGTTGATCAAACATATATTCTGTTTATAATACATATTCCTGCTTATAAGTTCTGAGACTCAACACTAACTCCTAATTTCTAGACAAGTTTGCACATTGGGAGCAGAACTTTGATATGGAAGGCGGGAGTGTTGGAAGTTAATGAGTTTTACGTTGGCATCTTCTTCTTTTTGATTTATTTGGTAAACATTGAAAGTGACATAAGAAGTTATGTACTTGAAGTTTTGGTTGAGGATTGAAATTGAGCCAAGAGATAATCTGAGAGGTCTGGGTTAATGATAACATATGAGGATAGAAGTTGCAAGATATCGTAACATTATCACCTTGCTCTGGTCGTTGTTTTTTCCGTGTGGGATAGAATTTTAATTCATTGCAACTCGCTGTTTAGTTCCTGCTCCAGTGACGGCTTGTGAATATTTGTCATGTATCGGCTAAACTGCAACATACAGTATATAAACTGAAAATTACTATGCAGAAATATTTGCATATTATAGAATAGCTGGAATTAACTCACCAGAACCTCTACAGATTTTAATATAAATAAATCACATGACAATATTTAGAATTAAATTTTAAAACATGTCCTAAATACACTGTATCACTTTGTAGACATATATATTATCATCACATGTGGTGGAAATTAACTAATAAAATAACAAAAGAAATATAGAATAATGATCAAATTATTTAGACATCACCTTATACATATATATGTTTCGATTGGATGTTAAAGAATGACAAGTTCCATCACCAAAAAATGTTCAACATATAATTCAAAAAGGCCTTTTTTTATTTTCCCTTTTTAAAGAATAAATAACACATTCTCCGGAGACGATGTAGAGTCCGAGTTAAGCTTGCAACAGAATGCTAGGCAGTTCGAAAGGGTGGGGGACGATTCAAACACCCATCCAGTTGAATATTAGCCACCATTTATAACGAAGAATGAAGTTATTCTTGTGCTGGGCGATTGGAATGATAGCCTCTCTTATAAATGCATGATTAATCATATATTACGAAAATTATTTTCGTTATGTATTGGGAGTAAAAATTAAATCGGTGCGTTTTCAAAAGATGGCTCTAAAATCATCACATTTTTAAATAGCTTCCTGTAGCAGTTTTAGACAGATTAGACATCTGCCGATAACATCCAGTTTGAACTGCTTTGAGTTTCGTACAAAACGTTTTTTGTTGCGCTGTTGAAAATGTCATATTTTTGATAACTGAACAGCTTTTGCGAGAAGTTTCAATTTTTTGTTTTAATTAAAAAAGAGTGCAGCTGATACTCATTGTGTTCTTGTAGAAGTATACGATTCAGAATATTGGTGTTATATATGAACTTTATTGACGAAATTTATTCGAATTGTCATCAACCAATGCCGTACATATCACTGAAATTAAAATATATTATGCGTATTATATAATATATGTGAAATTTTTTATTAATATATAATACAATCGTCCTAAAGCATTTGATGTTGACAACAGCTTCCATAAATTCCTAAACTATATTTTTGCCAATAATTTTTTATTCCTATTTCAAATATTCTGTAAAAATATTTCGTATCAATTTAATTCATGATGAAGTGATGGATTAAGACCCCCGAAAACCAGGAAAATTCCCCATCGTTTTATGTATATCATTCCTTTCACGAGATTACCTAAGTTGACAGCATTCGTTTAACTGATGGTGAGTAAGAACAAACTTGACAAAAGAATTTTTTCTGCTAAGAGAACATATACGTACGTTGAAATAAAGGTAACAATGTACTTAACTTAATTGAAGCCAGAAGGGAGAGTTTCCAATAAGGAAAAGTAGAACTTTTGAGGAAGAACTTTAATAAATTTAGGTGTACAGTAAGTCTGTATACAGGGTCTTGCAATAGTGCTCTGCTTTTCCATAACTACCAAAACAGATATAATAGAAATTTCGTTCGAAAGCAGGCTTCTTGTACTGCATTTCAGGAAACTATTTTCTAAAATACAAGGTGTTCCCAAAAAAATTATTCAACAAATTGCTGATTTTTTAAATAGATCATCCTTTTCATATATTTTTTTTCTTCAATATCTTTACCATGACGCAAAATATTAGAAATATGTTTCCACCGGTACAGATCCGTTTCACAGAAAAAAGCAAAAAGTTGAGGGAACAGTGGTTTGTTAAAAGTCCTCCGATAGGAACTGAGAAAAAGTTTTTTCATCGGAACTTCGGAACTTAGGTTCCGAAATTCACTTGGCATAGTATTTTCCCTGTTACGTTGTCGTAATCAGGTACCGTGTTCTTTCCATGTAAAGCTTCTTTGTACTCTTCATCAGTTATTTTCGGGAGTGGGTCTATATCTAGGCTTTATATCAATAAATTTAAAAATGTTTCACCAAGTGATTTGTGAGAAATAAGTCTCTCTATGTTGAAAGTACCAGGGTTAGTTTACTGCTGTATTTTGTCTATTATTTCAATTTCAATTAATCGCAATAATTAATTACGAAAGGTTTAGTGGACTGTATTTGACGTAGTGTAGCGAAGAAATTAACTTCAAAAGCACTAGTAAGTAGTTATACGATAAAGCGACGAGGATGATAAAGAATTGAAGTAAACACTTCAACACATAACAACAGCACTTATAATTCTTGATTTGCTTTATTTAAACCAAGTCAAAAAGTATGATGTTTATTAAAAACAAAAGTAATGAATTTTCCAATACTTTGGCAATCGCGATAGCTTGGACCGAAATGTCACAAACGACGAATTTTACTATCCGGAGATAGTGTATGAGGAAGCAAAGGCTACATCCGACAAGTTTGACTACCGTAAGGATTATTCATAATGCATCAGAACTTTGACTACCCGAATGATAATTCATAATGTAGCAAAAGCTGCATACGACAAGTTTGACTATTACGAGAATAATGATTTTACAGTCTGTTCACAGACTGAATGTTAGTTGTCTCAATGCATCTTTTCCAACAAAAAGAGGGAAATTAACGAAATTAATTGGAAGGCCTATTTGTAGGTGGACTGAATTAATGAAATAAACCTTCTCATTGGTTATAGAAAAATAATGAGATCAATGTTAGATAGAAATAGTTTATAATTCCGAATGCTGTGTCATGTGAACGTCCATGTGAACTCATAAAAAATAAATATATCAAAATGGTCCTGAGACTTTCCATGTTTTCTAAGGCCACATATAATCATTAGAAAAAAAATAAGCTGAAGTGTTGAATAGCAGTTCACAGTTCGAATGGCAAAACTCAAAACTGCTGGATTGCAATTGTCAACATGGAAAGATTTTTAAGTATCTATAATAATGGGTTGTTCGGAAAGTAATTTCGTTTTTTTTTTGAGAAAATGGAAAACAATTTTCGTATAATGAATAAATATTTCATTAAATTATATATTGGCCATTCTGATTCAACACCTTTTGCCTTCTTTCTGGTAGTGGCATGATTTCAAGCTCATAAACTTTTTGCTTTTGCTGGGAAAAAAACTGATGCAAGTGTTTTTTGACCTCTTCATTTGAAGTACAGGTTTTACTGTCCGAAAAATTTTGCAATGACCGGAACAAATAATAAGCCACAGGCGCCAGATCTGGAGAATATGGTGGGTGTGGCAGTGTATACCACTCAAGCTTCAAAAGCTTCTGGAGGGTGATCAAACTTGTATGAGGTCTCGCATTATGTTGGTGGAATATTACACCTATTCTGTTGATTAATTTCGGCCTTTTCTCTGTTGGAAAAAAACTTTCCGAACAACCTTATGAAAGAATGAATTATGTTTAACGTAGACAGGGCTGTCTCTAATGAGACGAAACACTTAGTATTGATGTATTTTGAAGTGGGTGTATTCATTTTGATTTCATTTGTTGATACGAAGCTTTAGTTGGAAGATAAAAAGAATTGAAAACAATAGCTGTTCAATGAAGCCTTATTCACAGATTTGTAGTGACATATACCGGTATAAATATCGACTTATCTTGTCGCGAAAGATCCGGTACTCAAAGTATCTTATTACTCCGTTCATGAGAACTCGAATAACTGAGATTGATCTTTTTTGAACTGACTTGGACAATCTTCCGATCGATCTTCCTTAAGGAAGTTGTCGGACAACATTTCAAATATCCTCCTTTCTCGAAATGACCGCTACAAGAGGACAAATCGACGAAAAAAATCAAAGAGACCACGATTCGATCACTGACCAACAAACAATTTTTATTGCTCGCGTTTACAGAGCGTTCGTTGTTCGAGTGGCCTTCTAAACTCGTCCGTTAATTTGTTCGCTCGTACCGAACGGGAAAAAATCTGCTTCTGACGGAATCTCCGCAAACAATTCAACCGTCCGGCGGGGATATTTGATTTTGTGCTTGAAGTTGATGAGGGCCGCTTAATTAGTATCCCAAGGATGCCTTTGTTGGTGGAAACTGAGGAGCCTTTTAACGTAAAGGATGCCTTTTTCTATATCATGTGTGTGAGGCGATGCATAAAAAGAGATTGACACGGAGGTTTTTTCAGACGTTAACAGGCCAAAAGGAGAAATATTCAGGAAATTGTTGGATGGATTTTTTAATATTTGATACAGTAACTCGTTACTTTGTGGTGGTTATTTCGAATAAAAAAAGCAGTGAAGTAAGGATGTGATGCGCGCTTGTTCAATAGTCCATTAAATTTTAAATTTGTAATTTACATCCTGAAGAAGCTGCCATATGATGAATAAAAACAAAGAATCCGTCATCCGAAAGTCAAATAAACGTCATTTTTTGCAATTTTAAAACAGATCTCTTGACGGAACGGAAAATTTCGTGAAAATGAAAGGTATAAGTAGAATGAAATAAGAAATTACTTTGTTTTCTATCACTTTCTATTAACTGAATATACAGTAACTTGAGTTTCGAAGTGTTAGCTACATTTTCAAAACGAATAAAAACAAATTGTATTTTAACTATTATATCGGATGTTTTCTTAGAGTGATAGAACTTTAAATTTAAATTAACACATTTAAATTAAGATTCAAGCCAATTTTTTTTTATTTGAAAGATAATTTTATATATATATATATATATATATATATATATGATTTTAAAATAATTTGATTTGATTTTAAAATAGTTCCGGCCTATGTTCACCACGACTAGCTCTGAGAAACCGCATTCGACCAGACCAATTTTAGACCACTTTTTCGAGTAATTCAGGCCTTGTTTCATTAATAACACGAGTTATGTTGCCTTCCAAAGCGTGTATTGTTTCAGGTTTATCAGCATTAACCAATGACTTGACATATCCCCAAAGAAAATAATCCAGTGGAGTTATGTCGCATGATCTCGGAGGCCAATTAATTGGACCATTTCTCGAAATTGTTACCATCAAATCTTTCCTTCAATAAATCAATTGTTACGGTAATGACATGAGGTTGAAACAAAACACTTCTGGGTCGATACCACTGTAAGATTAGCTCCAGCATCGTTTTAAAGAAATATGGACCGATGATGCCTCCAACGTGTAAAGCACACCATATAGTGCATTTTTCAGGATGCAATGGAACCTGCAGAACTTCTTGAGGATTGTTTTCACTCCATATGCCGCAATTTTGCTCAAGGATCAACTTCAAGTTGTTCTAGGGTTTAATCAGCAAACAAACGACGATTATTATGGTCAAGTGGCTTTAGTTCTTGAACCAGTTGGATCTTGTATGGGTGTAGACCAAGATCTTCACACAAAATTTTCCATGTGGTGGATGCACAGACACAACTTGTTGTGAACGTCGACGAATAGATAAATCTGTCAAATCACACTTATCCCTATCGAAAATTCTATCACTCTAAAAAAACAACCGATATATACGTTGGAGTCTGCGGCTGGTGCAAATCTTCGAGAACAGGGGTGTGCCAAAGGTCCGTCCTCTCATTTGATAGTTTTATTGTTGAAATGTGCTGTTTGTGTTTGAATATTTCGATGGATTCTAGGATGTCTAGATTTTTCCTTTTCGCTTCCAGGTGCAATATTCAAGATTGTCCAATTCTGGGAAGAAATCCCAGAAATCAATGTCAAGCCAGAACTGAGTGACGAGGCAAGTAGTACTGGTTTGCAGGAAAATATTTAAAAAATATATGTGGCATGTTTTCAAAATGACAGGCATTTAAAAGAACTTCTAAAAATTTTACACCCTGTGATGGTCTTTTTACTCCTGCTACCACAAATCTTCACTTTTTTCAGATATTTTTTCTTATGTTACCCTGAATAATGCTTCTCCAAACTGTTCTCAAAATTTTAAAACAAGCTGCTTCAGGTTGGATAAAGAAGAGACATTTCTCCCAAAAAAAGTTTCAAAATAAAGATTTCGCCCAGTTTAAACTGACTGCACTGAAAAAAAATTGTACTACGCCAGTTTGGCAAGTGACCTCAAAATTTGGCGAATTTAGTAAGAATTTTAATGGTTTAACACTTGGTAAATTCTTGCTGAAATCGTAGACAATTTTTTCTTTCATCGTGCCATTCCATGATTTTCGTGGTCTACCTCTTCCTCTCCTTCCTGGAGCAACCTACTGAAATATCCGCTTTGTCCAGGTGACCAAATCATTGGAGACTTCGATTTTTAATTCTTGTTAAAACAGTTTCCTCCGCATTCATTATTCCTCCCACCTCTTCATTTGTTTTATGTTCCAATGTTGATATCCTTGCACTTCACCTCAAATAGTTCATTTCAACGGATGTTACATTTCCCCCCAGATCAACACATAATTTAGAGCCATACAGCAGCACTGATTCCACAAGACTTTTACCTAGGCGTTTCTTTGTGGACCTTGATATATACCGATCCCGCCATAACCCATCCAAACAGCCTATGAGACGGTGAGGGCGATAAGCTACATCCTTGCCTCAACCCTTTTGTAGGTGTTATGGGTTTTGACAATATATCAGCCTGCTTGACTAAAGCCTTATTATCCCTATACAATGTTTTTATGCTCTTGACTAGACCTCTACTTGTGCCAACAGAATTCAGAGCTTCCCACAGTCGATACCTGGCGAGTGTGTCATACGGTTTCTCCAGATCTATGAAAGCTATGTATACATCATGATTGACGGATCCGGTTTTCTCTATAACTTGTTGAAAAGTAAACAAATTGTCTGTGCAGGATCGACCAGGTAGGAAACCACTTTGCTCATCACTCATCATATGTCCTATGTCTCTCCGAAGATGAGCCTGCATAACTTTACTAAAAAGTCTAACCATTGACGCTAATCCCTCTATAATAGTTAGGATCGTTCCGATCTCCTTTCTTGCATATGGACACATTATATGAGACCTTCCATGCTTTGGGTATTTTTGTTTGTTTGCAGCAGTGATTCATTAGGATACTTATTCGCGAGAGTTAAGCGTCTCCATCGTATTTCAACAATTCCGCTGGCATTCTACCCGGACCAAATGAACACCGAGTTTTTAGTTTTTGTAAGCTATCTTCAAATTCTTTTTCCGTTATCATTATGTTTTCAGGATGTTCCCCAAACTGCTCCAGATCTTGGTCTCGCATGAATTCTTCTCTCTGTTCAGTCAATAGCTCAGGATAGTGTTTTCTCGATATATGCAAGGAAATCTTGTATGGTACTTTATGGGTGCGATTGGTTTTTAGTTGCTTAATAAGTCTCCATACTTCAGTACTTTGTGATTCCTCTACTACACTCTCCATTTGTCTGCTTTTGTACTCTTCCCAGCTAGTATCCGATTTATTTGCCATCCATCTTTGGTTGCATCTCTTTTTCTCCTCTATTGTTTTCTTCACTTTTTCTGTCAACCTTTCACCTTTCTTTCTTCTTGGTTGTTCCTCTCCAAGTGCTTGAAATGCCGCCTTATTAATAGCACTCTTGATGTTGTTTACTCAGTCTCAATATCCTCTGTTGGTTGTAGTTGCCTTAGTGCCTCCTCAAGTTTTCTCTGATATAATGCCTTGATTTTCATCAATTATTATTATAATTATTATTATTTTCTTTCACCAAGAGATTGCACCATGTCATAAATCGTTGGCTACGAAGATTAAATTGCACGAAATCCTTTAGAATTTAGTCTCAGTGGCTTTTACCAGTTCGTAGACCTAAAAATTCTCGCTGGAGCAAGATTTGGCTCGAATGAGCAGGTGATTACCGAAACAAACATCTATTTAGAGGCCAAAGATGCATCGTTTTTTAAAAAGGTATCAAAAGTTTAGAGAAGCACTAGAATAATTGCAACACTTTTAAAAGAGAGTGTCTTAATGTTAAAAGTTATCAATCTCTTTATCTATTGTGTACGCTTGGTACGCGGTGCGTATTATCATTTGAAGTGAACGTATTCTGAAAACGATCCATATTTAAATATATCAATATTAGCCTGCTACATATTTAATTTCAAAAAATTATATTTATTAATTATAACTTCAGGAATTAAATTAAATTAATGTCATATAAGTACCACTTATATCAAACGACATATAAAATGAACATTCATTATAAGACATCCAAATGATATAACAAAATCCAATAAATAAAAATTGTTAACCAAAATCCTATAAATTAAATATTTTGAGTAGACAAAATTTTGTTTCTGCGCATCAATCTTATGAAAACAGATATCTTCCAAAAATGTTTAACATGATCTTAAGAATTTCATCATAAAACTATCTTACTTAGAATATTCAATATTATTGGATATCTAACTAAGTTACTTTTTATAAAATCTCAAGATAACTCTGAAGTTATAATTACTAAATATAATTTTTTAATTTAAATATATAGAAGGCTAATATTAATGTATTTAAATAATTTTATATACCTTCTATCAAGTATAAACCTGTATCTATTTTAACGATCCAAATGTTCTTATTGAAGATTATGAGCTCTGTAAGATGCGCGTAATTCCCGATGAGTTTCTGAAATTGATTCATGTTTTCAACAAAATTAATTTGAATTCATGATCAACTGCCATATCTGTGGCTTCGTGCCCGCTCCTTGCCCAGAAATCCGCTTACATAGAGGGTGCGACCACTTTTAGTAGTTCACCGTCCTCTCCGGCTTCAAGTAGAGCAGGGTTCAAGCGTTCTTACACTGACATTAAAATGTGGAACAAGGTCCTTCCGAAATCAAGGGGTTTGAAAGCTCCCTCATAACACTGCTTTCCTACAGAGCTTCATACCAACCTCACTGCAGGACAATGGATAACTTGCAAATTGGCCGTCATTAAAAACAGTGTTACCAATTCTCTGCCTGAGAAAAACACCCTTGTTTAATCTTAGAATTGTATATCGTTTAATGTTCAATTTTCCTGCTCGATTGTTAATACCCTCGTTTTGGTCCCCATAAATTGAGTAATTCACAATAATTATTCCGGCTGAATAGAAACGTCGAACGAATCATAAAGTAATATCATAATAGGAATGAATCGTATGCGAATACATGAAATTGGTATTTACACACCTCCATCCATATTTACTCTCTATTATCGGTTCTGTCAAAACGAATTATCAATTCGAAATGATATTTACGTGATAAACGTTTGAGCCCATCCAATATTTCATTGGCATGTTGGTAAGACATCCGTCAGTATTGAGAACTTATAGAAAATATATCGGGTGTTTTTTTTAGAGTGAGAGAAATTTAAATTGAAATAAAATACATTTATATTAGGATTGATGCCAAATTTTTTCTTATTTGAAAGATAATTTTATGACATTTATGTT
Organism: Megalocaria dilatata; assembly: GCA_034642435.1. Taxonomy (NCBI): domain Eukaryota; kingdom Metazoa; phylum Arthropoda; class Insecta; order Coleoptera; family Coccinellidae; genus Megalocaria; species Megalocaria dilatata. The sequence goes on from CM067859.1 coordinate 27,919,135, forward strand.
TTAAAAATAATTTCCCGCATTTGTCCACCACGACTAGCTGTGAGGAACCGCATTCGACCAGACCAATTCTGAACCACTTTTTGGAAAAATTCAGGTCTTATTTCATTAATAACACAAGTTATATTGGCTTCCAAAGCGTCTATTGTTTCTGGTTGATCAGCATAAACCAATGACTTGACATAACCCTGAAAATAATCCAACGGAGTTATGTCGCATGATTTGGGAGGCCAATTAATTGGACCATTTCTCGAAATAATAATGTTATCGCCAAATCTTTCTTTCAATAAATCAATTGTTACGGTAGCTGTATGAGGTACAACAAATAATCATCGATCATCAATATATAACTAGCACCATTCACTATATCATTAGCTCCAGCATCGTTTTCAAAGAAATATGGACTGATGATGCCTCCAGCTTGTAAAGCACACCATAGTGTGCATTTTTCAGGATGCAATGGAACCTGCAGAACTTTTTGAGGATTGTTTTCACTCCATTTTGCAATTTTGCTCATTTACACAGCCGTTCAACGAGAAATGAGCTTCACCACTAAACACAATTTTACGATAAAAAGTGGATCAACTTCAAGCTGTTCTAGGGCCCAATCAGCCAACAAACGACGCTTTAGTTCTTGAACCAGTTGGATCTTGTATGGGTGTAGACCAAGATCTTTAAGCGAAATTCTCCATGTGGTTGATGCACAGAGTTCAACTTGTTGTGAACGTCGACGAATAGACAAATCTGGATCATCATTAACACTAAAACTTACAGCAGCGATATTTTCTTCTGTACGTACAGTTCTTTGCCTTGTTGCATCGAGTAGAGAAAATGTTGTCGGAAATCTATGGATAGTTCGAGGAATAAGCTGCTCTGATGGACGATTATGTAAACCATAAATTTCAGAGAGAACGAGCGATTCATTAATTGTCAGAATAGCACGTGATAAATTCCCACTAGGCCACAGAGATCAAGGTAGGCCTAGGAAAAGATGAAGCGACAACCTGAGCGCACAGTAGGCAAGGGGACGAAGAATGAACAGGCGACCTCGCCTTATATGGAGACGAAAGAAGAAGAAGAAGATAAATTTCAGGAAGTGCTCTATAAGTTTGGCGGATATAAAACTGATTTTGTAAATAAATTCCAACAATTTGTAAACGTTGTTGCGGCGTGAGTCTTTCCATGATAATTTGTCAATGCTTATTGAACAGAAATTTCAAAACAACATGGCTTCTACCTTCTGTCAAATCACAGTTATCCCTATCGAAATTTGTATCACTCCAAAAAGAACACCCGATGTTAACTTCAAATAGATGACAGTATTAAAGCGAAGTAATAAAGACTGATTTGATGTTTTTTTGCGCGCTAGTTCCAGGAAACAGCGTGCTATCGTTTCGCCCAAATGCTGTAATTTTGGGCTGCAAATGGTCTTAACGGATTAGGTTGGACTCAGTGATGAAGAATCTGAGGTCAAAAATAATTCTGTTTGGCCTTCCGTCCGTAAGCACGCTAACTTTCTAACGGAAAGAGCTGGAGCCTTGAAACTTTCAGGAAAGGTTTGGCTGAGTACTTTAATGGGCAGAATTGGTTCAACATCTTCGTAGTTATTTACGTTTGAAAATTTTTCATATTTTTCCTAATATTTTCGAAACTACACATTGGATAAAATTCTGCATTTAGAAGAAGAATAATAACGTGCATAGCAGTGCGAAAGTTTGCAAGGATCATATGAGGCCCATTTTTTCCTCGGAGGCTACGTTAATAAGCAGAATTGTTGCTCTTTGGGCTCGGGAAATCCAAAAAAGATTGTTAATAAGACTCTCTATCCTCAACCTGTTGGTGCGGTTTTTGGCTGGTGGTGTGATTGGATCTTACTTATCCAAAAATGAGGCTAGTGCAACTGTTACGGTGAATGGATTGCTCTATAATTAATGATTTTTTATGACCGGAATTAGAAAATATTGCTGTGGACGATGTTTATTTTCAACAAGACGCTACAAGCAACGAAACAATCGCAATTTTGCAAGAAAAGTTTCCAAGCCATGTTATTTCCCGAAGAGGTGATCACAATTGGCCACCGAGATCTGGTGATTTAACAGCTTTAGACTATATTCTTTGGGGCCAAGTGAAAGATAATGCTATTGCTCCACAATTAATTCAAGAGCTTAAAGATGGAATTTGTAAAGTTATCGAGGACATACAGCCCCAAACTCTGCCGGAACTCTGTTGTCGAAAGCTTGTACTCCACTTTTTCAAGGGAACGAAGAATGAACAGGCGACCTCGCCTTATATGGAGACGGAAGAAGAAGAAGAAGATAAATTTCACGAAGTGCTCTATAAGTTTGGCGGATAGAACACTGATTTTTAAAATAAATTTCAACAATTTGTAAACGTTGTTGCGGCGTGAGTCTTTCCATGATAATTTGTCAATGCTTACTGAATAGAAATGTCAAAACAACATGGCTTCTACCTTCTGTCAAATCACAGTTATCCCTATCGAAAGTTCTATCACTCTAAAAAAAACACCCGATATCAATCATCTACTAGTAGGCCAGAAGTAACAAGCAATCTATTCAAAAACGTAAAAACTGATGAAAAAATAATAAATGTTTCTATAAAAATTACAGAATTCGGTGTATCCTATAATGATAGTGCATTTCAACCACAAAAGATGGCATTACTATTTCTCTGAGAAACATACTGACAAAAACCCTCTCTTTGTAAGTGTGGTTGAAAAAATTGATATTTCTATGAGATTTGCTGTCTTCATCACATAAAATGATGTAGTGATACACGGCTAGAAGCACACAGACGAGAAGGAATAATTTCGAACGAGGTATTTCCAACAAAGCATGTCTGTAGCAACCAGCTGAAAATTCTTCGAAGAGTAGAACACCGCAGAAATTCTATCTACGTCGAAGAATCAGTCTTGATGTGAGGAATTTACACACATGAGCTATGGGTTAAGTATAGTTGTTTGTATATTCCGAAGTTATCAACTTTACTATCAGATTCATTTGAATCTAAGGGGATTACACATTCATGTATCCAACTCTTTTTAGAATTCAATCCGGAAGCCTTCCATTTTTGATTATACCATATGAAGAGTGTTCCAATAAAATGTTTCATTTAGATATTGAAAAACAAATGAGAAATTTATGATGTTCATTTCATTGTCAAAAGGAAGGTTTTTTTCATTAAAAATGACAAACGATATTAGCCAAATGGCCAGCAGGGCTGCAGTTGCAGCACCATATTCTTTTCATGAAATTGTTTATGATCAATTCGCACATTGTCCTTCATAACTTCACGACTTTCATCTTTGAGGTCTTGTATCGATTGTGGAGCATTGACAAAATCTAAAGGTGTTGAATCACCAGAACTCAGTGGCCAAATGTGATAACCTCGTGTTTCGTTTCTTGAGTGGCACGTAGCGCCGTTTTGTTGAAAATTAACCTCGTCCACATCAATATTTTCCAATTCCGACCATAAGAAATAATTGATCATAGCTCGATAGCGAAATACATTTACCGTAACAGTGGCACCAGTCCCAGTCAGAAAAGATACGACGTTGCTGGTTATCGATTGACTTGAATTCATATTTTAACTAAACTTTAAAAGCCTTAAGACCTAAGTCTTCATGCAAAATACGGTATAATGTCGTTTGTGGAATGCCTAATTCTAAAGAATCAGCTAACCTGGGTTTTCGTCACACTACAGTCTACAGCAGCAATATTGTCAGTTTTTCTTGTGCGACGTACACGATTTCGACTCTCACACCACTAATTTGTCCCAACAGCTCAAAGTTTTCCACCAGTTTCACTATTGCCGGCCGAGAAGGTGCTTCAGGACGATCCGAAAGTGCTTAAGTTTTGCGAACTGTGACTGCAAATTTTTCACCATTTCTGAAGTGAATTGCAAGAATTACAGTGCGCTGTAGAAGCGTGTATCTTCCATTTTTAGTAATGGCGTAGTTTTTATTTGTCAAATGTCAAAAGATGACAGCTTCAGAAGTGACAGCTGACCAGATAGCGGGCTATTCAAAATAAAACAGCTTATTGGGGTCCACAAGACCCCAGATATTTATTTAATTTATTTATTGATCCCATAGATACAGACAACGTGAATTCTACCATTTAGTGTATTGGCACGTGAGCATAGCTCTTTTACCAAGTGAATATTAGCAGTTTCCACAATCAGCCCCATGAAGCAAAAAGTGTGATAAGGGTAACGCCTTATCATAGCACATGGCGAGAACCGCTTCGAAGAGCTGAACCCACCAGATGCCAGTTTCGGCTTCAGTTCGAAAACCTACACTGTATGATTGGTAGCAGCGAAGCACTATCCAACCTCTACTGGCTCTGTATGGTTAGAACCAGAGTTGTTTGGGATGCAACTCACACGCCGAAGGTGCTTCTTATCCATCCATTCGAACGCAGTCCCTTGAAACAAGATAATCTCAAGATTGATGCCTCAATTAATCCTGGTACGAGCAGTCTCCACAGTCCATCCCAAGAGGTAGAAAGTGTGATAAGGATTACGCCATATCATCGCGCGAAGCGAGAACCCCTCCAAAGAGATGAACTCACCAGCTTCCAGTTTGGGCCCCGACTCGAAAGCCAGAACCGTCTGACTGGTAGTAACGAAGCACTATTCAACCTCTACTGGCTCTGCAGGTCAGTACCCAAGTTGGCTTGTGACGCAACACCCGCTGGAAGGAATTCTTATCCAAGCATCCGAACGCAGTCCCATGAACTAAGATAATCTCAAAATTGATGACTTCTATTGATTCTGGTACGAGCACCGTCTAACGGCCTGTACGTCCTGGTCCACCGAACCCATGTAAAGTCATTTGATTGATCTTGGCGTCAACACTAACGGCTAAGCCATTTCGTCGAGATCTACAAACCCTAAAAAGGTACGCATTGATCCAGGACAAGCCATTCGAACCGTCAAGTCCCGTTAAACCCCGAGTCATTTCATGAGAATATCCCGAACATGCCGGTCTGCGAACAGACAAGTGAAATACCTCCCTAGTCCAGCATACGGACTTTCAACCACTGCCCCATCGAGTCCAACACCAATGGGGTGGCCAGGTGGTACAAGTAACACCTGAGGGCAAACCACCCCCTGAGGTAACGCAGTATGCTACATAACGCATTATACAGAAAAATCCGGAGATTTACTGCGATAGGGTAGTACGCCAGTTTTAAGGGAGAAGCCCTGTGCTGCAACAAACTCCCTGTCACTGAGTTAATGAACCGGCTCAGCCCTCCATTTTACCAAAACGGCCAAACTAGGGCCCCATTCGGAGATCTTCCACCATACAGGTCCTGTGACTGGCGCGAAATGGCATTACGTTAGACACCAAGACTTAACCCTCCATTTCGCCGGGACGAAACTAGGGTCCTAGTCAAGGCAAGCACCCCCATCACGACAAGATCTAATGCCTGGGGGACGCCAGAGATAGAGACAGACAGAAGTATCAACATCGAGTTTGTGTTCTATCTAGGCTTTGTTACTGGTTCCTTACGCCACTTTAGGAACAGCGCTGTTAATTGTTGACAGTGTAATAAAGGGTTTATGTTATTCTTGGAAATACAGAAATTAATTTGCATCCAAAACAATCTATTAAATAAAGCTCGAGGACTGACAAGTGGTGTTAATCATTGAAATTTAGCATAAATAACGGGCGTGAATTCTAAAGGAATAATAAATCGATTCATTCAAGTTCGATCAATGAATTGATTCATTCAAATTTACAAAGTGTTGGGAACAGAACTTCCCACAGTAGATAAGGGTAGTTAATCTGAAATGTCACGACAGTAGAGACGCGATCATGATTTCAGTGCAGAATCGCGCAAAGGAAAATATTCGAGGCTACGATTAGGTGTTCTCGGTAAAGTCTGAGATAAGAAATCGACAAGTAAAAGAATTCTGGAGGGTTTAGACATATGTAGGCGTTGTAGCTATGGGAACTTCGAAAAAGCCGACGTAGGAAAATTTTTAGTAGGAGGAAAGAAGCCAACGTTTTGAAAGTTCGAAAAAAAAAGGGAAGTAGTCGTTAGGCACTGGTGACAGACAGTCACTAATCGTTTCATGGTCGGTATACGGTTCGGTATTTGTTTATTTCTGTTTGACAGATAGAGGGATAAAATATAGTGTTTGTTCTTGAAGGGGTGTTGTGCCTTTGAGCTGAGGCAAACACCCTTGTGTAAAGGGTTCAGCTTTTGAACATGGTATCTGGGTTTGTGGATAGGTGTCCCGAAAAACGTAGGGTTTTTCTGTCTGTAACTTCACTTACATTTTTTATTGGCTTTAAATGAAGACAGTTCAGTAAATTTATTATGTGATTCAATATATTTACCGAAATAATGAGTAGAATGTAGTGAATATTGACAGTGGTAAGCTATAATAGTTATAAAAAGTTTATTTTTTGGGAAAAAATGTATTATTTCGTTTTTCCATCTTTTCGAAATTTTTGAGAGAAAATGTTTCATTATTTAAAAAGTGCAATTAATTATAATTTTTTTGGAAGCACGAAATATAAAAAGATTCACACAGTTACCCTTATTATTTTGAGATAAACACCCTTAATATATAAACGGTAAACGACCCTGAGCATGTAACAATAGTACTAATTTTATTAATGATAATTCTGTAAGATTTTCAGAATTTTCTCATTTTTAATTCGTTAATTTAACCTTTAACAACTAAGACCCAAATTTTTTTCAAGTTTATATCATATATGGTAATATATAAAGATTCTTATAAAATATCTAAAATTTCAAAAACTTCCTGCAACCTTTCCATTAATTTGAATATATATTCGTCAACATGAAAATCTAAAATAATCTATTGTTGCCCTGACGTGACAGCTATAATGATTATCGCATTTTCCCTTTTTTCACTTACCCCATCCAACACTCATCTGCTCATTCGCTGCTTTCATTCCCGTGACGCAGCTTCTATTGCGCGTGCTCAGGTTCCAGAGGGATGCTGGACGTCCTAGCTGGAAGTGAAACGCGGGCAGTGGTTTATAATTTCAATCATTATGGCAATATTAGGATTGTGCTCGTTTTTCTGCAGGACGTAGGGTTTTTTCGGGTATGTTCGACATTACTTAAATAATCTCAAGAATGTGAATGCTCAATATGAACTATAAGCCATGTATTTCAGCCAAGGATAATGTAAAGGCTGCATTTTAGCTTTCCATCGGGAAAAGGGGAGTTATTATTCTAATTTTTATAGGGGGATACTTGTGAATTTTCTATTAAATTAGGGTTCTGTAGATGCATCGCTCTGAAACAGATAGAAAATAGTCAAAGTTATCTTTTTGACCAATATTCTAATATGCAGAGAAAAGAAATAGAATCTTTCACTTGAGGTTAGGGTTTTTAGAGCGCTAATTAATTTATATTTGAATAAATATGATTAACTGAATACTTTATTCTGATTTTGTTCTTGACAATTTCGAAAAACCTTATTATTGCTGATATTCCAAATACCTCTTTTTATCGACTTATGTATAAACAAATTTTTACCTGAATCTAATAATTTTTTCTCTTAGAATTATTTTTAATATGGCAATGCATTTTTTGCATACTTCTGGCGCTCTGGCTCTCTGAAAATTTAGCTTAGATATTTATAGCGTTATTCCACGTATATCCTTTGTACTTTATGGAAAAGTCAAATGGAATAAATGAATTATCTTGGTTACTGTACACGTCAAATTTAAATTTTAAATTGTCATACTTCTTCGTTAAAATGCGAATCGTACCTTCAACCTCCTTCGAAAGACCCCAGTTTTTCAAGTAGGAAGTATGGGCTTGTGATACATCGTATGAAAGGTCACGTCATTCTCTATTCAGAAATGTTATCAATTTCATGTTTGTTGCAAAAATTGGAATAGAAAAAATTAAATCAAGTAATTTGCGAAATTTTATACAGTATCGAAAACTAAAATGTATTACAAAATGTAGCAAAAAAATTATGAATGTTAATGAAGTAGATGTTCAAAGTGTTCACCGGCCTTGGCAACATCCTAATCTCAAATAAAAATTAACATTATTCAACATCTCAGGAGTGATCGACCTGATCGCAAGCGTTATTCGATCTTTTAGGTCATTCAAATCAAGGGGTTTAGTTTTGTACACAACGCTTTTCACATATCCCCATAAAAAGATTTCTAATGAGTTAAGATCAGGGGATGCCGCTGGCCATTCGATCGTTCCTCGCCTTCATATCCACCGATTTGGAAATATTGCGTCGAGGTACTGCAGGACATTGCGTTGGTAATGTGGTGGTGCTCCATCCTGCTGGAACCATATCGTATTGCGTGGAACTTGAGGATTTCCTTGATCAAGATATAAATTTGCCAAAGCTGGAACGACATTATTTTGAAGAAGTTCTGGATAATTATCGCCATTCAAATTGGCCTGTATGAAAAAGAAGCCTATGATTTGGTTTCGAATATTTCCTGCCCAAACATTAACCTTTTGAGGGAATTGCGTGTATTCCTCCCTCATCCAGTGACGATTTTCGGTAGATCAGTAGCAGCAATTTTGACGATTAAGAGAAAAGTGCACTCAACAGAAAACAAAACGTCCATTAATTGGATAATATTGTTATCCAACATGTCCATCATTTGTTCACAAAAATAAATTTTTCCATCAAAATCGTCTTCCAAGAGCTCCTGGGTAGGTATCATTTTATACGGATGCATTTCATTTTGTTTTAATATGTTTAGAATCAATGTATGGCTGACATTGAATGTTGTAGAGGCATCTCCACTCGATTTATGTGGATTTTCTTCAAACTCATGCATCACATCTAATTTCATATCCCCACACAGTGTATTAGCAGCTGCTTTTTTAATCTGCCTTACATGCCTAAACTTGGCTTTTCCATACTGTATAATAATAAATTTATTGCAGTATCGATACAAAAATATCCAACAATTTAAAAAAATAACCAAAATGAATTAATTCAAACTGCAAAAGGATCTTTGTCAGTAAAACTGATATTAATGTAAGCCCTTATTGTAAAAAAAACTGAACATCTATATATATATATATATTGGTTAGATATCTATTTATTGATAAATAATAAAAACAAACTTTAATTGAATTTAATTTCATTTTAGTCAAATAAAATAATAAAAATTATCAATTAATAAACATTGTGGTTTCTTCAAGTTCAAATTTTTAACTTACTCTGAAAATTACACCTTCACTTCTTATATAGCTAAAGACTTGAAAAAAGAGGAAGTACAACTAACACTTTTCGGAAATGAATATAATAAAAACATAAGCAAAAAGGGGTACGAATAACCATGAATGTACAAAAATACCGATAAAGAAAATTTGAGACAAATAGATACAAAAAACCATAAAATATATTGGGACCAATTATCGAAAATACCTCACTAAGTGAAAATTCAACCAGATCTTCCAACATCTGTTTGGTCGTTGGGAAGAATTTTAAGGTTATACTGCTAAAGTGTGAGTGTGGTACTTTTAATTTCATTATGGAAAGATAATTTTATAGTTATGGTTGAAATTATGTCCAAATTTTTTCATATTACTGGCATATGTTGAGTAGGAGATATTTGACATCTAACTCCGTTGGTGTTCCTGAATTCTTTTCTTAAAGAATCTACCTGTTTGACCAATAAACACCATGGGACAATAATTGCAAATCAACTTATAGGCTCCAGACTTATTATCTCAATTTTTTGGATATACGTTACTTTTTATATGAATTCCTAAATTATTAACCCTTCTAAAAGCTACATTCGAGCAAAATTTTATGTTAATATACTCGAAAATATTATCTGATATTCTATTCACATAAGGAATAGAAATTTATCTTTTAGTGAAATCTTTTGTAGCGGAGTAAACTAAATTCAATGAAATTAAGTTTATTTTTATTAAAATTTTGTCTGTTATAGTTGTACTGTAGCCGTTATTGGATGCAATTTGCATAATACTGTTCAATTCTTTGAAAAATGTTAACACATTTCTTAGGTACGTTAACCAATCTATGGATCATACTGTGATATGCTGCCATTTTCTGGTTTATGATGGTTCGATGTGTGATGAATTGTGATATCTATTTACGTGGATTTATTAAAAATACTAAAGTCATGCAATGAATTCAGAATGTTTCGGTACTTTGTATTTTTAATTTTGTCTATAATTTCAAAACTATTTTCAACATTATATTAGGCAAGAAATTTTGTTTCTGTTTGAGTGATGTCAAGGTTTTAAATATTTGATTGATTTGGTCTTTACTTGGTGGAAACTAATTTTAATTAAAAAAATGTATATGAGACATTAATTTATTTCCACAAAAATGTTTGTACTACTACAACAATTGTTTCACCACGATGTGGCTTCTTCACGTATTACATTGTACTGTCTGTACAATGTCCCAAGCTTTTCAAATAAATCCACTATAAGGGTTGAAAATTCAGGGTTGCAATTCAGAAGAAAAATTACTCAGAAACCTAGCGGATTTTCATACAATTGAGATTTTTTCATTGAATGATAATAAACTTTCATGTAAAATTTTCAGTGTATTTATTTTATTGTATTTCGAACTAAATAAAAATAATCAATTATGAAATTATTGAATATTTCATAAAACACAAAATTTTCAAATTGTTTAAATCCTGAATCATTATTATAAATGTTTTTCAATAGGAAGGATACAATTTAAAATGGTTATAATGGCAATACTGTATTTTGTATTTGTTATTTCTCATGTCATTTGTATTCAGTAAGTCATGCCATTTAAAGACAAATTGGAAAGTGAATTTTCTTTACACGATTCAAGAGTACCAGTACGACAAAGAAATACACACACATAATGGAATATCAACTTGGTTGCTGCAAGTGTAAGAGAAAATCTGAATTTATCGGTTCCACGTCCTTCTCAGCAATTAAATCTTTCTCAAACAACAACTTGGAGAATTAAAAAAAAGGGTTTACATCCTTATAAAATTCAACTGGTTCAAGAACTGAAGATATTTGACCACCATGAACGTCGCTTATTTTCTGATATTGGTCTTGAACAACTTGAAAATGATGAACAATTTGATCGAAAAATTTTATTCAGTGATAAATCTTTTTGGTTGAATGGTTATGTGAACAAACAGAACTGCTGAATTTGGAGTGATGAAAATCCACACGAAACTGTTGAATTTTTCAGTTTTTACAAATGAGCACTGACTTTGATCAAATAATTTAACAATTTCTAAACGTTGTTGTAGCGTGTACCTTTCAATGGTAAAATGACATAACCTACTGAACACAAATGACATGAGAAATTTCAAAAATAGTATACAGTATTGCCATTATAACCACTTGAAATTGTATCATTCCTATTAGAAAACTCGTTATAATTCTGATCGTTTTCAATATAAAAATTACATGCCCTTTAAGGGGACTTTACAAAAAATTATTTCTGTCATTTTTTAAAATTCTTTTACAGATTATGCGACATGCGGCTTTTAATTAACCTGATTTCGCTTCACCTGGCACTAATAAATCAATGTTTAAGTCTTCCTGAAGTTATACGAATAGGTAAGTTTATCAATTTAGATGATTACCTTTAATATGATATTTTTCATGATAAAAATCATCATATTATCATGGTCCAAATTAAAATTTCTATCTCTAATCCATTACCTAATACTTCCTTTTTTGAGAGTAATGAAATGACTCTTTTAAGAATAGTCAATTCCTATTCAAATAGAGAAATTCACCAGAGAGTAATTTTGTTTATCATAGATGGAGCATTATTAAATAAATTTCATATGGTGATTTTGAAACTCCTTCGATAAATGAAACTTTTTCGATTAATTTCTGCCTAATAATAATATCTTTTCAGGTGGTTTATTTCATTCTGCTGATGACAAACAAGAATTAGCTTTCACATATGCTGTGGAAAAAATTAACAATAACAGATCTATTCTGCCTAGATCTAAGTTGAGTGCTCAGATTGAACACATGCCACCTCAGGACAGTTTTCATGCATCGAAAAAAGGTATTTGAAATGTCCTATTTCTAAAATAGAACTGGGGTAATGAAGATATTTTCATCAAACTATTTAGGAAGTAGCACTCCTGAGGGAGCTGAAAAAAAATTTTTAGTAGGGAAGTACACGTTTCATTCTGGCGTACATATATGTCTATCTTCAGATTGACCATATAGGTAAAATCAACCAATGATGGATTTGTGGCTTGTTCTAGTTGAAAGGGTTATAGATGAGCTGAAGATTTTGTGCTCCTTAAGACGAGAGATTATTATCATTATTATTATCCTCATACTCCTAGATCTTCTGTGAAGATCCCACAGAAGCTTTTTCAGCTTGTGCGAGTTAGGAGTTCAGTTGTGACATAATACTACGTAACATATATGTCAAAAATTTCAAATTGAAATTTCTCGTGCGTGTGGAATGAATATTTATTATAGGAATACAGTAGATATGAGGTGCTATTCATTTATGGTTCGCAAAGATATAGATACAGGGTAAAAATCAATTTAGCCAAAAACAGTCCTTTTCGTTTTTACTCTGACTGTTTCCTGTAATAACTTCAATATGGATAAGACAATAAAAAAACTGACTTCATAATTGAACGTTTTCAGTATGTCATCTTCTTAGAAATGGTGTCGCAGCCATATTTGGACCACAATCTGCCCATACAGCTAGTCATGTCCAATCAATTTGCGATACTATGGAGATTCCACATTTAGAAACAAGATGGGATTATAGACTACGTAGAGAGAGTTGTCTAGTTAATCTATACCCTCACCCAACGACACTATCAAAGGTAAAGTATTCACAACAAATATTCTGTCAAGAAAGTACCCGGAATTATCGATTTAAATCTGGCGGGGCAATGAGGCAGGTAAAATTTTTTTTTCCTAGGTTGGTACCACTGTCCTTAATTAGTATGCCAAGCTTGAGCGGGATCTGTCAACTAGTGTGTTTGCAACAGCTGATTAAGTCAGTCGATGTCAGAGTGCGTGCCGATTTTTACAATGGGTGATTACGTTGAGCAAAGAATTTGTTTAAAGTTTTGTGTTGCAAATGAATTTTTGTGTGCCGATGCATTGAAAATGTTGCAAAAGGCCTTTGGTGATAATGCTCTATCGAAAACTCGTGCATATCAGTGGTACAGAGCCTTCAAGGACGGTCGTGAAGTGGTCGCCCTTCGATCGAAGATAACGTCGATAAAATTAAGGAAAGGGTGCTGGAAAACCGTCGTACCAGCTTGAGAGAAATAGCACATGATCTTAAGATCTCCCACGAGTCCGCACGTACGATTTTGATTGATATTTTGGGCATGAGAAAGGTGGCCGCACGACTCGTACCGAAAGACCTGAATTTTCTTCAAAAACGTCATCGCGAACAGGTTGCTTCAGACATGCTGGATCGCTGTAATTCCGATTCTACATTCATGGAACGCATTATAACTGGTGATGAGACCTGGGTCTACGAGTACGATATGCAAACAAGCCAGCAATCATCGGAATGGGTGGCAAAAAATGAGCCGAAACCGAAAAAACCACGCCAAAGCCGCTCGAAAATGAAGGTGATGCTCATTGTTTTCTTCGATATCCGTGGCGTGGTGCACTACGAATTCGTTCCAGAGGGTCAGACGGTAAACAAGGAGTATTACCTAGGCGTTATGAAACGTTTGCGTGAGCGTATCCGTAAGAAGCGGCCAAATTTGTGGGCGGACAACTCATGGATTTTGCATGACGATAACGCGCCTTCTCACCGAGCTACGATTGTGACTGACTTTCTCGCCAAAAACTCAACAAACGTGCTTCAGCAACCACCGTATTCGCCTCCCTGCGACTTTTTACTCTTCCCAAAACTAAAATTGCCCCTTCGTGGCACCCGTTTGGAGTCGATTGAAGCCATAAAACAAAATTCGGCGCGAGAGCTAAAGTCCATCCCGGAAAGCGCCTATAAAAAATGTTTCGATAATTGGAAGTGCCGTTGGCATAGGTGTATTGGAGCAAATGGAGCCTATTTTGAAGGCGACCCAATAAATTTTAACGATTAAATGTAAAAATATTGTTTTAATTGAAAATTACCGGTACTTTCTTGACAGAGTAGTACATGTAATAAAAGTCAATGTCAAAGCCTCATTGGCTATTAGCAAAGCACAGTGATACAATGTACATGATGCATGTATGAGGTGGATACACAGAGATTCTATTATTATAATAAGATTTTCAATATTACTGGTATTGAAATGTTTATATAACCTGAGAGCATCATACGCAGTCTGCTCTGGCTTCTTTTCAGACGGTATCTGGTTGCTAATATTTTTTCATCATTTTTCAACTTTCTTATTCAGTACATTGAAATGCACTGTTTTCATCGTAACTATTTGATATCTTGTTACTCTTTCCATTACCAACTGAGTTGTTTCATTTTTAAATAATTAGTGTATTGACATTTTTAGGTAAATATTACTTATAGCATTTGTATTCTATGCTAGGAAGTTTCAGGTCTTTTGACAGAAATAATTGAACAAACGAAAGTTTTTTATCCAGCGGTGAATGACAAAATTGTTGGGTATGTGATTTCCAAGAAATCTAGCGGCTACCTTTGGATCTGATGATCAGGGTCAGGGCCGTCCTTAAAGTAATAAGGGTTGTTATATAGAGGTATGGAAAAGACAGTCGGAAAGATAGAAAATTCAATGTTAATCTATAAACAACGTCGGTCCAGTAGGGCAATGGAAGAATCAAAATCTCAGCGCGATGCGATGACGAATAAACTAGTGGTCTCTCTCAATGGTAGAGGCGTGTGTGGGATGCTTCCTTCGAAAAGATCTGCAGTCTGCGAATCATTCGCACTTCAAATGTGAAATTCGTTTGTCCATATCGGTTGAAAATAAAGTAAATCGAAATGTTCAGTGTAGAAGAAAATATTCAGATCATGAAATGGTACTCATGTTCATCGTTTTCCTTTAACAGCAAACATTAAGATATTGGTCTATGAAGAATAAGCATCTGAGTATTCCTGTGCGTACCCAGTATCCCCAAAAACTTAATGTTTGAACAGGAATACTGGGGAATTACATCATAGAGCAATTTTTAATCGATGGTAACCTAAACGGTGCCAAATATCTCGAGTTTTTAGAGAATCAAATTATTCCGACAGTTCCACAGCTACCAATTAATTTAGATGATGTCTGGTTGAAGCCAGACAGCCATCCTGTTGAAACAGGGAGGCTGTTCAAGTCACAACGCAATAGTAATCACACAATATCTCGGACCGTGTCATTTCTACAAATAGCACGATCAAATGGCCCCCCAGATCACCAGATTTATCTCCCAATGATTTTTTTTCTTTGGGGATAGCTGAAAAATTTGGTTTATGGGCATGAAATTGATAGAGCGACGAATATTACTGAATTAAGGTTCAAAATAACCCAACTTTGTGCTAAAATAGCAACTATGACCAATCTGCTCAGAGATATGAGATTATCTCTTTATAATAGATTTGGCTACTGTTTGGCTCAACAAGGTGGATTATTTGGACATTTAATTTGAATTTGTCGACCTTCGATTTTTCAGAATTTGTTTGTGTTTTCGAATTTCTTATTTTCGTAGAATTGATCTTATTTTCAAGCCAGTTATTGCGAAAAAGAACTTAAATGCTCATTTTGTCAGAGGAAATTATTTGTGTCAATAATCGTGGCAAATAAATTCCTTGCAGACACTGAAATGAGATTGTCGTATTTATTTCCAACCGATGCCCACGGTTCCCACGTTTGAAGTGCCAATGATTCTGTTTGCTCCACTGAAAGCAGTTCAGAGCCTTGTTTCAATCGAAGTTTCCCCCACCAGCCACTACCATTGAGAGAGAAAAGTCGTTTATTCGTCATCGCATCGCGCTTAGGTTTTAATTCTTCTACTGCTCCACTGGACCAACGTTGTTTATAGATTAACATTGAATTCGAATGTTTCCAACGGACTTTTTCATACCTATATGTTATAATAATTATACCAATATTAAATATATAAACATGGCATTCAGAAATGTTTTGTACACGTTATAAATATATAGTTTAATATTCCAGGCCTACGTTGATCTGGTCAAAGCATGGGGTTGGAAATCATTCACTATTATTTACGAGAACAACGAGGGTTTAGTGAGACTTCAGGAGTTGCTTAAAGCGCACGGTCCTTATGAGTTTCCAATCACAGTCCGTCAGCTGAGCAGTGGCAGTGATTATAGGTAGATTATTTTATATATTCACAAATAATAGGAACAATTTTATCGATGAAATACAGTATCATTTTGTTCATTGAATTATACGTAATGAATATAAAAACACATAGTTTCATATGGCAATTTTCTCTTCAGCTCAAACAACTTATTCCAGTTGAAAATATTTTACCCAGCTCTTAAATACTAACTATGTTCTAATAATGTGGACAAAAACCTTTTCATGCTTTCATAATTAGTCTTCCGATTTTAAATGTTATTTTAAATTATCATTCGCTATGATAATTCATATATTTTTTCTTGATTATATTATTATTCAGGTACATTTCTTGTAATCAAATTGATTTTCAAGTGTCTTTTTCCTACACTGCTGTAACTCATCGAAAACATTTGGATAATTTTTTGAATAACTCCGTCTTTATCAGGTATACAGCAATAGTTTTTATTTGAAAACTTCTCAAAACTGAAAGTTAGATAAGGCTCATTTCCGCATCTCAATTATATTATTTATCATATTTTTTGGATGGGCCCAGATCAGAATTAATATATAATGATACAAAAAATCAGACGAAGCGATTTAACTCAACGAAGAACATAATTCAAGGTACTTTATTTATCCATCACAACAAAATTATCTATTGAATATTGAATTGAAACAGTTCTTACTACCTACAATAATATAAATCAGAAAACCACTGAAAATAATTTAATTTTCACCCTAGCCGATTGAGGTAACACTATTATTGCTTTACCGGAAAGTGATTATATTAGCAAATCAGTTACTTTCCTAGAATTAAATAATTTTCAAATAATCAAACAAAATCCAACGACAATTTTCCGAAATCCAATTAAATCCCTAATAACCCCGGAATCCAGCCTCTTTCGGAACACCCCAAAAAGTAAATTAATTTTAATGAATCCACAACCTCCAAAAATGTATTCTTTGATTAAATTACACAAGGAAGATTATCCTATTGAACCGATTGTTTCGTTCGTTACCTTCGTTTAAACTTTCTGAAGAACTTATTCAGATTATTCTAAAAAACCTAAATTCCAAGCTAAATACTCGATAAAAAATTCACTACACCTAATAAATAAAATAAAGAATATCCACTTACCACATAATGCTAAATTCATTTCATTTGACGTACAAAATTTATTTCCAAGTATACCAAACGAAACAATTGAACTAGTAGATAATCTATTGATCAACAACAGATGTAATACAATTATCAAAGAAGATATTTTATTTATCAATGTCTAGATATTTGCACTAAACAAAATTATTTTCAATTCATAAATAAAATTTATAAATCTGAAAACGGTTTGATTATGGAAAATTCCTTAAGTCCTTTATTAGCAGAAACATTCATGGACAATATTGAAACTAAAATTCAGCAAAATCCTCTTAAGAAATACTTTTTATATTGGTATATATATGTAGACGATATTTTCTGTTGCTTCACAAGTAAAGACAGACTTTTAAAAAAATTGTTTTTATTCATGAATGAAATACATCCTTCAATAAAATTCACTATGGAAACCGAACATAATAATTCTATTAATTTTCTTGATTTAACTGTTACTCGAATAAATAATTCACATGATTTTTCAATATTTCACAAACCAATCTATACGGATTCTATTATACACAATAAATCAAATGATCCTTTAAATAAAAAATTATCAGCATTCAATTGTATGATCCATAGATTAGTTAATATTCTCATGAATCGAGAAAATTATATTTCAGAACTTAACATAATTAAACAAATAGCTATTAATAATGACTATGATCCTTAGTTGATAGACAATTTGTTGATGAATCAAAATAATAAAATAGCTTTAAATATGGTGTATCCTAATATAAAAGAAAATTTTAAATACATTTCCTTAAAATACACTAAAGGTATTTCTTCTTTGCTACATAACTCAAAAATAAATATAATTTAAGAACTTCATTTAAAACCAATTCAAACTTGAGTAAATTTATTAAAAATCATAAAGAGTGTACACATAAAGATGATAAATCGGGGGTTTATAAGTTAACCTGCGGTGATCGCCCTAAAGTTTACATAGGACAGACTGGAAGAACTTTCCGACATAGAATTTGTGAACATTTGAAGAGTTTACCCAATATTGAAAGTAATTCTACATATTCCAACCATTTAGAAACAGGACATACTTTCAACCATAATTTTGAAATTCTACATATATAAAGTAAAAGTTATGCCTTAAATTTGTAAGAAACCCTAGAGATAAATAAACATAATAAAATTGGAATACTACTTAACGAACAAATAGATTGAAATAACTCACCTCAGTTGAATATATTCAGATAAGCTGGAATTTGCAGATACCCTTTTTTGGGTTTTAGTGCTCAATAAAAATTTATTGTACTTATTGTACAAGCTACTGCTACTGTGATAGCGAAACGATTGTTGTAAACATAACAATAAAAATTTGTGAAAATCATAATAACCTTATTTAAATATTAACAAAATTATCTTTTGAAACTAAATTAATTTTTTGAACTATACAAAGAGTTTAATGAATTTTTAGATATGCCGAAAAATAGTCCAACTAACTAAAAGTCAGTTTCTGGAAGAAATGTGTGGCTTGTTTTAAATACCTGATGTTTGGATAACAGTAAATTTTTTAACTTTTTCAAAGAATGCTCCTAACGTACTAACCTAAAACCTCCACTTTAACACTATTCCTACTAACTTTGGTACATTGGTAGATCTTCAAATTCTAGAATCTTAAATTACTAATCTGACGTCAGAAATTTGAAAGGTATTGTGCATTAATAGTTGAATGAACTGCGCTTCTTGTTGGTAGGAAATGAACAAAAAATTGAAGATAGTATGTCAAAATAAAAAAAAATTATGGTTGAACATGAAGGACTTGGGATGTAAAAGATTCTTAGCATTATTGCAGTGAAATTATTCCTTCCAATGAGTTGAAATTATTTGTCATTATTATCTGTGAAATTCGAATTTTCATAATATGCAG
Organism: Megalocaria dilatata; assembly: GCA_034642435.1. Taxonomy (NCBI): domain Eukaryota; kingdom Metazoa; phylum Arthropoda; class Insecta; order Coleoptera; family Coccinellidae; genus Megalocaria; species Megalocaria dilatata. The sequence goes on from CM067859.1 coordinate 27,938,410, forward strand.
ATACTGTTCTTTTTTTAATTGCTCGAAAAACAAAATTTCACAATTTTGTAATTCACGAAGTTGATGTTCTATTTTTACTTACGAGATTAAACTCCATTTTACCAATTTCAGAAATTTAACAAATGGACTCATTTGAATTAGAACAGGAATTTTTTATCTGTAGATCCAATGTAATGACGGTCCCGAATAAGAATGAATTATATCCAGATGCCTATGGATTGGAAACTGGAAATATATAAAATGATAAAATTAAATATTCAATTGGTGTTTTTTTTTTTGTTACAGACCCCTCCTGAAACAAATAAAGAACTCTGCAGAATCACGTATCGTCTTAGATTGTTCTACAGAAAGAATTTATCATGTTCTGAAGCAAGCTCAACAAATTGGTATGATGAGTGACTACCACAGCTACCTGATAACATCTTTGGTGAGATTTCAAATTTAGTTCTATTTCAATCCACAAAACAATACTTACAAATCAATCATTAATATACAAGTATGTTAGGGATCTCTGCATTCACATTGAACGAAATCTATAGTTACTTATTCGAAATATCAATGTAGGCTCTGCTTATCAATTGTCTTCGAGAAATAATTACCAACGTCTTACACTTTTTACATATCTCAAAGAAATTATGAATACAAAACTTTTGTTAATTAAAGTTTAAAATACGATTAAGAGTATTAATAGATAAACTTCATTTCACAAATTTCGTACTCTTTTAGGATCTGCATGCTGTGGACCTCGAAGACTTCAAACATGGCGGCACCAATATCACGGCCTTCCGTTTGGTGGACCCTGAGAGCATTGATGTAGAAAATGTATTGAAAGAGTGGAGCAATAACGAAAAAAAGCCATCATCAGGAGAACTGACGAATGCTGTGAGGGTAAGTTGAAAAGAAATTAATTTAGCCTGTATTTAAACAAAAAACTCCTAGAAATAACGAGAGTGTAAGGAGTTATTAAATTTCATGATTGCATAAAAATATGTTAGATTCACATAATTTATCATAAAAAGCTCGAAATTAAGAAGAAAAATTAGGGATGAAATAGTTCGTCATATCCACACGTTCAAAGGCTTTGATATTGGTATGCATTTTGCTCAAAAAATCATCTATTCTTTTTGTACTGGTGTTTTTTCCATCTTCAAAAAAAGAGTTTTTGTTGAAAGTTATGTGCACGATATTGCGAATTATAGTCATATATTTTTCCTTAGTATATTTCAAGATATTCTGACGAATAGTATTGTTTTCAACAAAAAGATGAAGTACCTCGACACATCTCAAATATCAAATTATCAAATATGGACCGATGATGCCTCCAGCGTGTAAAGCAAAACAATACAGTGCATTTTTCAGGATGCAATGGAACCTGCCGAACTTCTTGAGGATTGTTTTCACTCCATATAAGGCAATTTTGCTTGTTTACATAGCCGTTCAACCAGAAATGAGCTTCATCACTTAATACAATTTCACGATAAAAAAGTGGATCAACGACGCTTATTATGGTCAAGTGACTTTAGTCCTTGAACCGTTGGATCTTGTATGGGATGGGTGTAGACCAAGATCTTTACGCAAAATTTTCCATGTGGTGAATTCACAGAGTCCAACTTGTTGTGAACGTCGACGAATAGATCATCATTAACACTATGACTTACAGTGGCGATATTTTCTTCTGTACGTACAGTTCTTTGTCTTGTTTTTGTTTTTGCATCTAGTAGAGAAAACGTTGCCCGGAATCTATCGATAGTTCTACTAATAAGCTGCTCTGATGGACGATTATGTAAGCCATAAATTTCACGAAGTGCTCTTTAAGTTTGGCGAATAGAACACTGATTTTGAAAATAAATTTCATCAATTTGTAAATCTTGTTGCAGCTTGAGTCTTTCCAATGTAATTTGTCAATGCTTACTGAACAGAAATATCAAAACAACATGGCTTCTACCTTCTTTCAAATCACAGTTATCCCTACCGAATGTTCTTTCACTCTAAAAAAACACCCGATACTTAATACTGCACAACATGATTCCTGAACATGCTGCTTAATTCAAGTCAAGAGCCCTGTCGTTTGTTCAATAGATATACAAGTGCCTTGACAATGGCTTATGTGTCCGGGATTATTCTTTTAATCTGAGCATTTCATACTATCGCTTTTCAATTCGTAACTGATAAATACTACAATTTGGGATTCAGGGGTGTTTTCCAAATTTGGATTGATAGATAGCTCAGAGATAGATCTAGGTCTGCCAAAGGTCATAGCTCTCAGTCTTGAGAACAAAATGTGAATATAGGAGTACCAAAGGGTTCAGTCCTGGAGCCACTCTTGTTTTTAATATTTATTAGTGACCTACTGGTTAATTTGAGAAAGTGAACACTTTTCTTCCAGAATAATATCCTTGCATTGGCTGATATATTTATTTTTAAAGGTCTAATATATGTTAAAAGAATGATTGCAATATCACTAAACCCTGTAACTTTCATAGCTATAAATTAAGGAAATAATTTATATTCACAAAACATGTCTTTCATGTATTCAATTGTTTGACCCTGGATTTACAGTTAAAGATTTAAGATAAGTAAAGTTGTTGGGACTTAATTATTGCAGAAATATTATTACAATGTGAATGATTATTCTTGAGATATTTCTTTAAAGACTTACAATATTACTATGCCTTGCAGGGTGAATGAATATCATATTTTTATTATTGAAATCGTTATTATGAACTGATAAATATAAGACTTCTTCATTTTCCTTTAGTACCAGTTCCAAATACAATTTTGAAAGGAACACTTCTCTGTTTTGATGACATTGGAATAATTGCTCAATAAATTTGTGATATATAACATTTTTGAATTCAGAAACTCTTTATTCACACTTTAAAAGTATCATGAAGCGTACAATGGCAACAGAGTACTAATAATGAATAAGATCTAAACACAAGGTGGTATATTTGGTTTTCGTTAGGTAAAGCAAACTTTAAAAATAATACTATTCAGAAAATTTTATTATTCGAACATGAAAATGTACTATAATTCAAACGCATTGAATAAATAACACTACCACTTTCTTTGTGGATTTTGATTTCCTTATATTTCAAGTCAGAAACAGCTCTGATGTACGATGCAGTTCATTTGTTCGCCAAAGCTTTACACGATTTGGATTCTAGTCAAAGAATAGATATCAAGCCAATGAGTTGTGATGCAGTGGATACATGGCCTCATGGATACAGTTTGATAAATTATATGAAAGTGGTGAGTATTCAGTATGACAAAATTTTTTCCTTCAATCGTTACTGCTCTTGCTGGGCTTGGCCTAAAGTACAGAAGAACCTAAGCTCTGGATAAATAAAAGTCTTCCTCTTCTACTTAAGATTCACAGAATGTGATGTATTGTTGCATTGTTCTGAACACACAAGTGAATCATTCTTTGAAATAACAAAAAATTTTTAGATTTAAGAACACAATTTCTTTTCTATGTAACAATTCCCATTAATCTCTTGACGGAAGATATGAAAATAATTAAAATCGAATCAAAATCCATGCAATACCATCAGAAATTAGATTTTATAGACAGTGGCATGGGAGATCTCATGTTTCAAAAGATAAGGCAAATGTAACTGAAAATAATCGTCTGAAGATATGTACTCCTGAAGACCCAATATAAAAAACATATTGTCCCACGCTGAAAACAATTTTCAGTTGTTTCATAAAATTAAATAGGTATTGAGCGTAAAGATTCAAATGCGTTTTTTAGGTAGAAATGAGGGGTTTAACAGGTGTTATTAAATTTGACCACGAAGGATTCCGCAGTGATTTTGCCCTGGATATAATCGAGCTTACGCGTGATGGACTGAGAAAGATTGGAACGTGGAATTCTTCAGAAGGCGTCAATTTTACCAGGACATATGGAGAACAATACACTCAAATCGTGGAATTGATTCAAAACAAAACTTTCATAGTGACAACCATACTGGTGAGTGTATTGCCAACATATCTTGAATAATTTCTTTCACAAAATACTTGTACTGTATTTTTTTATATTTGATAATAGTATATCGTTAAACGAGTTACAAAAGAAGGCCTCTTTAAACGGCTCCGTCCCCTTCGACAAATCATCTTGAGTTTCAAAACCATCTTAACCAGTTGAACTCCCTACTTTTTCTGCGAGCATGTCTAATACATATGGATCCGCCTTCTTCGACAAATCTCCTCGAACTTCAACAACCATCTTAACCAATTAAACAACCTACTTCTTCTACGAGCATGCGTAATACATTGTACAAACTAACTGGAGTATCAGTGCATTTGTTATCCAAAAACCTGGGCAGTACAAACTATGGTAATAAGAATCTTGTTCAACATGAAGAAACGACCTCGTAATAAAAGGACCGAAAAGTAATGTCGTTTCTGCGCATGTCGATATTTTACTGTCATTTGTCAGCTGACAATCGAGGTCAATCGAGGAACTCTAAAACACCCCTAACCAACCTTGGTCGACCATCCAAAAACATTTGCAGCAGATTGTACAACTGAGCAGTACAGATGTTTGGATCTCCCACAATCTGTCGGAAGAGAACAAAGCCAACCGATCTATCTCATGCAACGTATTGCTTCAACGGCACCATAAAGAACCGTTTTTTAATCGCTTCATCACTGGAGACGAAAAATGGGTTCTATGTGATAATCCAAAACGCAAAAGGCGGTGGCTCTGTCCAAATAACACCACGAAGTACTGCCAAGTCGGGTCTACATCCCAAAAACAAGCTTCTGTGTGTTTGGTGGAGTATACGCGGAATTGTTCATTTGGAAGTGCTGAAACCTGGACAAATTGTTAATGCAAATCTTTATTGTGAACAATTGGATCGATTCAACCAATCTTTATTTGAAAGTATCCGGCGACTGTCAACAGAAAAGGCGTAATTCTGCAACATGACAATGCAGTACCGTACTGTGCGAGACGAACATTGAAAAAAATTAATTATTGGGGTAGGGGCAAAAAATTTTAAAATTTGCATGATGTCCAAAATTGGTATTTTAGTCAAAACTAGTTGATTTGTATCGGTCCGGCATTGAAGAGACCCGTAATTTATATCCCCTCGACGAGATTCAGTTTTTGGATAAAACCAATAATCTTATTCGGGGGTAGTTTTTTTAATTTTGCAATGGGCTATAATAACCCTGACCAAAGATCTCGAATCTGATGTTACTCACCGCTTGGCACTCTGAGACCATGTGCTTGGCTTTTTAAGTGTCTTCAAGGCGCAGCCTGCATTCATCGTCTTCAGCCAGATCGATTTTGTGTTAATTCGCTTGTAGCCTGTAGTGACCTGTCACAATTCCGACAAATATTCTGAGTTTGGCCTTGTCCAAACCTAGCGCTAGGTCTGCCATCTTTTGGTTCGAAGCCGTTCCAAGGAACGCCTTCGAATGTTTCAGGCCAGGATGGCTCACCCAGAAAGACACTAGTCTTGAGTTCATTCTGCCTGTTATCGTCAACCTAGCCAAGTCATGTGGTATTCACAGGAATGGTTCCGGGCCTACCAGAAGCAGCGTGGCTCTAGCAAACGCCAGCCGATCTGCCTCTTCGTTTGTGTGGCTCAGTATCCAAACAAGAGTGATTATGTTATGCATACTGAGCCTGCTTAGAGCCGTACGGTAACTCCAAACTGTTTACGAGGTACAACAGCTGGATTCTAGAGCTTTTAGTACTGACTGACTAACGAAGGTGATTATATTATTGAATAAAATATAAACGATTTATTCGTTTGACTTTAATTCAAGAAAACGACATTACTTTGCGGTCCCCCCTAATATTTTATTGTCTATCATCATTAAAACTCCACTTGGTGGTTATACCATTAAACATTTCAATTTAAAAAAATTTTTTTCCTTTCATAGTCGATGTCATGACACTTGTTGCTTCAATAATAATAACCGGTAATCAAATGACACATTTATTCCAGAGCGCCCCTTATGTGATGAGAAAAGAAGCAAGCGAGATGCTGTCAGGCAACGCCCAGTACGAAGGTTATGCAGTAGATTTAATTCACGAGATTTCCCGATTGCTTGGATTCAACTACACAATTCGTTTGGCTCCAGACGGTCGCTACGGGTCCTATAATCGTGAGACCAAAGAATGGGATGGTACAATAAGAGAACTTCTTGATCAGAGAGCTGATTTGGCTGTAGCAGATCTCACGATTACATACGAGAGAGAACAGGCAGTAGATTTCACAATGCCTTTCATGAGTCTAGGCGTAAGCATCTTGTATCGGAAGCCGATGAAACAGTCTCCTAATCTTTTTTCTTTCCTATCGCCTTTGTCCCTTGACGTTTGGATTTATATGGCTACTGCTTACCTCGGAGTATCTGTATTATTATTTGTCCTAGCAAGGTGAGTAAAGTTCTATTACGCTACATTTTCCCAACTTAGATGTAGAACCATGATAGAATTCTCCTTGTTTTCTGATATAGGACATTTTGAAAACTGCGCACACCTAATTTAAGGTGGAAATATATAAAGGGGTGATCCCATTGATGTTTTAGGAAGTAGAATATAAGCAACTTGTATCAAATGCATAACTGGACAACTTTATATGTTGGGGTTATTGCAAAAAAACATGGAATTTTGATACTATAAAGAGGATGCGAAATTATTAAAGTTCACAATAAAAACTAAAACTCAATCGATCAAGTGAAGAAGTAATTAGTAATGTAGCAAATAAATTCGAAAATGAGTTTAATGTGTTGGATAATTCAAGAAACAGTGTTGTCAAAATGACAACACAGATATACACAAAATATTGAAGCTGTCAGACAAAGTGTTCAAGATGATTCAAATTTGTCTGGTAGTGGGCGTTTTCAGCAATTGAACCGGACATATGGATTAACCTGGGAGATTCTGAAGAAAGAATTAGGGTTGGTTCGATCTGGAATTCAAGTGATTCAAGAACTTCAGTCCAATGATCATCGTTGGCGCCTTGTTTTGCTGCTTTTTCGATAGAATAATGGACTGAAGATACGCCTTTTCATCTTACTGTCATGTTCAACGTTAAGGTTCGTTTTCGCTCAAACGGCTATGTTAATAAGAATAATTGCTATGCAATTTGCACAAAGAATAATCATATTTCATTTGAATACACTGTTGCATCCAGGAAAATCACATTGAGGTATGCTCCTGGTATCATTGGATCTTATTTCTTTGGGAATGATCATGAACATTGTATCACTGGGCAGTATTTAACAAAATAGCGCCACTTGCCGTATCGCAAACGAAACCATGGCGTTATTCCAGGAACGATTTGGTGAAAAAATTCCAGAAATATTGTTATTTGGTACATCAGATTAATGTCTAAGAACTACGATTATATTCAAAAGCAATTCAAGATTGCAGTTGTTATTCGGGAGATACCGGTCAAATGTGTAATAAATCGGGCTAAGCGACTTTACCTTTACCAATAATCTTGGAGGGTATATTTAGACGATAAAATTTTTGAATCATAATTGTAATTAGTTATAATCAAAATCCATAGGACAAATATTCACAAAACCAATTTAATTTATTCGAGTAAAAGTGAAAAGGCTCCTATTATCAGCCTATGTGTTGATCTCACTGTCTATAGACTTAATATTTGCAACCTGCATTTGCGCAAGATGCATTCTAGTCAATGAACGAGCCCGAATTATCCTCAGACTTAAATGATTTGAAGTAAAACACTTTATTTCCGCTTATTTTTATTTTTCAACGACAATTGTTTCGTCAATTACATATTGACTTCGTCAGGTGAGTATGGTTTACTTCAAATCATTTACGATGACTTTCCGTCAAGTAGAGACCGAAACAATCAAGAATCCTCAGACTTGATTGGAAGACGTGTTGGGGTTAAGTAAAAATAAATGTAAGGAAATAAATTCCCAGTTTCCTATTGAATTGCTGGAAAATTGGACAAATCTTGTATATTTGATATATTTCGGAATGTCTTAAGGGAGATTGCATAGACTATAGAACCTCATTTGATGAGCCTTGTACGATTGATGATTAATTTTTCAAAACTGTATCCTCGAACCAAATATTGATCTTCACGGAAAACGTAAACAACTTAGTCATGGTAATAATGTTTGTTCTCATTGACAAAATCAGAATTCTGCCATAACCTTATCTTGCTCAGTAGTAAATAATGTTTCATTAACAATTTTTATTTCAACAGATTCACGCCATACGAATGGCAGAATCCACACCCATGTAACCCAAACCCTGACCAACTAGAAAATCAGTTCACCCTCTTCAATTGCATGTGGTTTGCAATAGGTTCCTTGATGCAACAAGGCTGTGATTTTCTTCCGAAGTAAGTCATATGTTGTAACGGGTTATCCATTTCGTGGTCCGGATTTCACATCCCTGTTTCAATGACATATGTCAAACCTAAGTGTGATACGAAGCCCCATATGTTAAGTTGAAGGTTAGCCATTTAATAGTGTGGATCGTTTATTTACTGCTGAATGTGTGAAAATTGTGAAAATTTACTATAAAAACAATTATTCTTTTGTAAGTTCCTTACGTCCATTAAATTGGGCGACATAATCGTCCATCTGAGCGTACAGTGAAAAATTTCGAAAAGGTAAGATATGTTACTGGTTTCTGAGGGCCCATACATCATCGAAGTGCACGCAAGATCGAAAATTTTCTACTGTGAGTGAAAGTGCTGAAGAAGATCGAAATTTATTAATTCATCGGCGCACATAACATTTGGGCCTGTCTCACGGCACCCTATGGCGTATTTTGCATCTGGATTTGTATCTACATTCTTATAAAGTTCAGTTGACACAGGAACTATAGCCAGCTTACCAAAGATTGTGTAGAACATATGCCATCTGCGTGCTTGAAGAACAACGTTTAGATGACGATTTTTTGCATCGAATTTTTTTCAGCGACGCAGCACTTTTTCCACTCCGTGGCTATGTAAACAAGCAAAATTGTCGCATCTGGGACAGTGAAAATCCTCATGTAACTGCTGAGAGGTCATTACATCTACTAAAGTCACTGTATGGTATGCAGTTTAGTCTGGTGGAGCGATTGGCCTCTATTTCTTTGAAAATGAAGAAGGTGTCATTCAAACCGTCAATTCTCATCGCTATAGCCAGATTTTTTGGCCTGAAATGAATGATATGGAATTGGAAGAAATGTGGATCCAGCAAGATGGTGCAACAAGCCATCTGTTTTGGCTTTATTGCAAGAAAAATTACAAGGACGCGTAATTTCTCGTTTCGGCGATAACAATTGGCCAACAAGATCTTGTGATTTATCGCATTTTGATTTTTTTTTGTGGGGTTATGCGAAGTATCGTGTTTATGCCGCTAATCTTCAGAGTATTGACGATCTGAAATCAACATCTATCAAGTTATTGGTGTGATATTACCCGAAATGTGCCGCCCAGTCATCGAAATTTACCTCAGAAGGATCGAGTCCCGTAAGAGAAGGACATTTAAATGATGTTATATTCCACACATAATTGCAAGGTCCAAGCATTATATTGAAGTGAAAATTTGATCGATATTTTGAATGAAAGGGTGTTTTATTTACGTTTACTTTCGGAAGTACAAAATGGATAACCCTGTATAATGGCTTTTAGAAATAGAAATAGGAATAGAAAGAAATTATATATTTTATTGAATGAGAACATTTTATATTATAGTCCGTTTAGAAAGTATCCGGAATTTATTATTTTTCATAATTTTAATATACTTCTTTTTTGTAACATTCTAAGACAAAAGAAATGCATAAAATAAGTTGTGCAGATAGCTGGCCATGGCCAAAAATGGTTGGCACAACATTTGTCAAATATTGCTGATTGTCAACAGGTTTACATTTTATGAAGAAACTAGAGAAAATAAAACAGGAAGAATATTTGTATAAAAAAGGTTTTTGAAACGTTAAAAAATTAGTGCAATTGATTGGACTGGGAAAAAGTGTATATGATATAATAAAAAGTGTATATGATACAATAAAGAGGATGAAAAATGGCATGATATGACTCATAGACCAGATTTAGGAAGACCGCGTAAGACTTTATGTCCTTAGGATGACACAATCCGCACCTGGGGTTTCGCAAATTGACTAACAGATTTGCAAATTAACGAAATATTAAAGTATGTCTAGAAACCGTCCGTATGACAATGAAAAGACAAGGCTATATATCAAGGAAACCAAAAAAATCCTTATAATGACACCTTCACAAAAGAAACGAAGGATGAAATTTTGCCAACGTTTTTAAGAAGGTAATTTTGATAATGTCTTTATATCTGATGAAAGTTGTTTCCAACTTGGTGAAAATTACTTAAAAATCGTATCAAAATAACCTGTTATCGTTCAAATTTCCAAGTTTCCCACCAAAATAATGGTTTGGGGAGAAAGATCTCAGCGTGGTGCGAGTTGATGGTACCCTTAATAGTGAAAAGTATTGTGGCATTCTAAACGATTTTCTGCTTAAAACGGCGCATGCTTTATATCCAGAGGGGTGGCATTTTCAGCAGGATAATGCAAGATGCCATATTTCGAACTATACTCAAGCTTGTATGCAAGAACATCAAGTGACAACCATTTCAGCCAGCAGCTTCCCCAGATCTTAGTCCCATTAAAAACACAAAGATTGAAGTTTAACAAGCAGCGCCACGAAATAAAGATGATTTAATTCAGTCAGTTTTACAGTCCTGCACTACCATCAGCGAAAATTATGGAGGTGATCTAGTTTCTGGTGTACCTCGACGTTTAGTCAAGTGTTAACAGTTAAATGGAGGTTGTATAAGTAAATAAGATGAATATTTTCTATAGTTTTCTAATTAAAGAATCAAAAATATATACTAAATAATAACAATTGAGCTCTGTTTTTTGTGGATAGTTTCGAAACGGACTATATATCGGAGAAATTTTTTTGAGAATTTAAATGTTTTATTCTCAGTTCAGTTACTGCGTTTAGTTCCATATCGATCTCATTGAAACATGAACGTGAAGTGTTAAGGCCAAGTACGGGTCCAAAAGTGTGAGCACAAAAATTAATATGATGTTTTTAGGGCAGTTTCAACACGAATGGTGGCAGGAATGTGGTGGTTCTTTACTCTCATCATGATATCCTCCTATACTGCCAATTTGGCAGCATTTTTGACAGTCGAACGAATGGATTCGCCGATCGAAAGTGCAGAAGATTTAGCGAAACAAACAAAGATAAAGTATGGAGCTTTAGGGGGTGGATCCACGGCTGCATTTTTCAGAGTAAGTGACATTCAGAAAATGAAATTCTGTTTTTTATGATGAACAATCAACGTTAAAAATGGGTGAAAATAGGAAATAATGTCCCAAAAAAATAGAGCGGTACTTCGCAGACACTACTAAAACAAACAGCAACAAAAAAATCTTGAAAAGATTCAGATAAAATCAGACAGCGCTGAAAATCATCCACATTCGCATTCAGTGGAAACAGCGTGGGTTTAATGTCTACTCTACTGAAATTATTGGGAGTGCAAATTAATTCGGTCCGTTTCCAAAAAATGGCGCTAAAAGCATTCAATTTTTAAATAGTAGCATCTGCTTGCCGGGGATGTAGACAAATTGAACATCTACAAAACGTTTTTTCTTACGCTGTTGAAAGTGTCAGATTTTTTGATAGCTGACTGGCCGACAAAAAAAGATTTTTTGGTTGTAACATAATGCTGAATAGCATGTTATGATAGAATGAACGTATCCAAATACGAAATAAAAAGTTATAACACTTAAGGTTTTCCTGTTACATTTACCACATATTATGTAACAATATCTGATGTGTATTGAAAAAATTATTACAGAATTTTTTAACCGTATATATCAACTTTATTTAATTTTGCACTTATAAACCTCACATTTGAGGAAAACACAAAGATTAAAAATATCAACTTAAAATACTAATTAAATTCAATTTTTTTCTTTTATGAGAAGTCATATCTTCCCTCTTCAAAAACCAGTAGTACTCACCCATCATGGCTGGATACCATCGTCCTTGATAGCCAATTTCCATTGACCTAATATATGGGTGGAATCTTTCACTCAGCTTGTCACTGCTCCCAAATTTTCTGTAAAAAATGACAGATGTGAATGGAGAAAATGGCATTCGGACACCAAGCGATTTGTAGGCATCTAATAGTTCATTAACTAACTGTTGGTAGTTTGCATCTATATTGTTGCCCAAAAATCCTCTTACTACACTAACGAATGAGTTCAATGCTCTGAGTTTCTGCCTGGTGAGCTCATCTGTAAAATTAACATCGTCCAGCAATTTTCTGATTTGTGGTCCAATAAAAAACACCTTCCTATAATTTGGCATCACTTAACTTGAGAAATACTTGTTTTAAGTATTTAAACCCATCACCATCTTTATTCATAGATATTACAAAGTTTTTCATCAGCCCAAGTTTGATGTGAAGAGGAGGCAGAAGGACATTTTGGGGGTCTACAAGAGGTCTAAACTTGACATATTGAGATCCTGGTTGAAATACACTTCCTCTTCGCCAAATTATTGTTATATAATGCTGATTTACTGCACTAGTGTCCCATAGACAAAGTAATATTTTGTAAATTCTCCCTGAAGTCCCACTAAAATTCCTATAACTTTTAAGGTCCCACATATCTGCCATTTATACGTGCTGTAGTTTATTTTATCCAAAAGAGTGCGCATACTTTCATAAATTTCTTTCATAGTCATTGAATGGACCACTTGCGTAGAGGGTTTTAAATTTCCATTATATATTATTAAGCTTTCAAACTGCATTTAGACGAATCTATAAATAAACGCCACTCAGAGTGGGAATGCTCAATATAAAATTCGTGCCTTAAACCATCAATATCACACACAATATCGCACACATTTTGTAGAATGCAGAAAACGGAACATTTCTTTTTCTCTGAAATTCGTAATTTTCGTTTCGTTGCCTAATAAGTTCTGTTCCTTAAGATGGCAACCTAGAAGTTCTGACTGTTGCTTTGATAATCCCAAATCACGTACTAAATCATTTAAGTCACATAGAATAATTAGATGTGACTCGCCGAAACTGTGACCTAATGATGCGTTGTCTCCAATACCTTCTCGAAATAACGTATTAGGGCTATAGGAATATTTCTCCCATTATTAGAAGGGTATTTCCATCAAAATAATAAACATCTGCTTTTTGTTACAAAAATCTTGTCGACCAGTGATAGTTAAACAGCAATGTAGCAGCATTCATTCACTAAGAAAGTGATACATGATGCGTTGTTTCAATTATAACGTCATCTTCAAACGTGTAAGATTACAGAATGCATCGAGATATATAGGGTTTCATATTAAGGTTATAAAATGTGGATGAGGCAGAGTGAGCGAATATGTTGAGGCTTAGGAAATGATTCTTTTCTAAATGATTGTTCATTGTTTGAATTTCAGGATCTTTATGGACTCTGTCTATTTCCAAGCACTCAAATATTTTTTTTTAATCCCTTTCGACATCTATGGAGGATCTTGATGTTGTGATTGACACCTGCAAAATACCCAAGCACGACCGATCTTTTGTCTGTAGTCAGATGCTCCTTCAGTCTTGTTTCGAAGTTCCGAACTGTTCGGTAGATCAGATTTTAAGGGGAACGAACTTAGAATTTTATTTGAAATAGTTCTATGTGAGGCAAATTTTGAATGAGTTTAGGAGTTATGAAGTTATTAGTGGATGGATTTATTTTCGTCTAGAAGGATCTTTATCAGAGGATTCATTTGTTGGACTGCTTGGAAACATATTTTCGGGTTCAAAAGAAACTAATTCTAGGTTTTTTACTTAATTCATTAGTGATAATTTCCCTGTGAATTCGGTGGAATTCTTGATAGAATATAAAGGTGAAAAATAGTCAATTCTTCAAATTTTTTATTTAGAAATCTAGAAAGTCTACTTGAGTGAAAGTTAATATAAAAAACTGCTGGTCTGCCCGGATTTCCTTCTTTATGTAGTTTGATTAGTCCATACATTTCAAAGGGGTTGGGAATTAATTCAGATAAGTTTTTTGAATTCGAACGGAAATGGAATATATCAGGTGTTTTTTTAAAGTGATAGAACTTTCGATAGGGATAACTGTGATTTGATAGAAGGAAGAAGTCATGTTGTTTTGACATTTCTGTTCAGTAAGCATTGAAAAATTATCATGGAAAGACTCACGCCGCAACAACGTTTTCAAATTGTTGAAATTTATTTTCAAAATCAGTGTTCTATTCGCCAAACTTATAGAGCACTTCGTGAAATTTATGGTTTACATAATCGTTCATCAGAGCAGCTTATTCGTCGAACCATCGATAGATTTCGGACATTTTCTCTACTCGATGCAACAACAACAAGACAAAGAACTGTACGTGCAGAAGAAAATATCGCTGCTGTAAGTCATAGTGTTAATGATGATCAATTTCTTGTATCGGTGTAGACACCCATAGAAGATCCAACTGGTTCAAGAACTAAAGCCACTTGACCATAATAAGCTTCGTTTGTTTGCTGATTAGGCCCTAGAACAGCTTGAAGTTGTCACTTTTTTATCGTAAAATTGTGTTTAGTGATAAGGCTCATTTTTGATTGAACGACTATGTAAACAAGCAAAATTGCCAATATATGGAGTGAAAACAATCCTCAAGAAGTTCTGCACTTTCCATTGCATCCTGAAAAATACATTGTATGGTGTGCTTTACACGCTGGAGGCATCATCGGTCCGTATTTCTTTGAAAACGATGCTGTAGCTAATGTTACAGTGAATGGTATTCGCTACAGATTGATGATCAATGATTATTTGTTTCAAAATTTGATTGGTATCGATCCATTTTGATTGGTTCTAACAAGATGTTACTTCACCTCATGCTGCTACAGTAACAATTGATTTATTGAAAGAAAGATTTTTCGAGAGAAATATCCAATTAATTGGCCTCCAAGATCATGCGTTATAACTCCACTGTATTATTTTTTTTGGGGTTATGTCAAGTCATTGGTTTATGGTTTAGAAACACTAGACGCTTTGGAAGCCAACATAACTCGTATTTTTGATCAAATAGGGCCTAAAATACTCGAAAAAGTGGTCCAAAATTGGTGTGGTCGAATGGGGTTCGTCAGAGCTATTCGTGATGGACATATGCCGGAAATTATTTTTAAAACATACATTTCATAAAATTATCTTTCAAATAAAAAAAAATTGGCTTCAATCTTAATTTAAATGTCTTTTATTCAAATTTAAAGTTCTATCACTCTAAAAAAAAACAACGGATATAATAATTTCTTCGATCTGCATTAGTAGGATCCTAAACGACAACACATTCTTCAAATAAGAGAACTATCCTTAAGCAAAATTGTAGAATTTTTTAAAAGAAAAATTTTCCTTATGTAATATCAACTGTATTCGAGTATCATCTCAGAAGGCCATCAGTATGTATAAATTTTCGGCCAAAACTTTGTTATATCTTATCGAACAATCACTTTATTTTACTGATATGGCTCCAGTCGACTTTTTTCTCTTGACAATAACCATTTTATTCAAAAAATAAAATGTTGATTTCTATTTACTATTGTGAGTTGTTCATATGACGTATTTCATTTACACAGTTACTTCTTCAAATTCTTATAAACAACTGCTTTCCTTCAAAGTGGAATGATACTTGAGTTGAGTATATGATCATAACGATCAAGTCATATACGGAGTGACTCAACTTACCACTTCGAGGCACTAGTCTGCGCTATACAGAAGACGCAAAAGAAAATTCGTAGAGTGTACTGAAGTCCTGAATTAATTATTAATTAATTAGCGTAAGCATATATACATATTTTGTGTTTCATTAACCGATTAATGTAGTATTTAACAATTGTTCATAGGTAATTTTTAACCCAAAATGATACAGAACTATTCTTATAGCGTTTTTTCGATATATACATATATTTTCAATCTTCTGTTGAATAGGAATCAAACATATCCACGTACCAAAGGATGTGGTCTTTCATGGAATCTCAGAAACCCACCGTTTTCACTACAAGTAACATGGAGGGTGTAGAGAGAGTCATTAAGGGTAAAGGAAGCTATGCTTTCTTGATGGAATCAACATCTATTGAGTACGTCATCGAAAGAAACTGTGAACTGACACAAATTGGTGGAATGCTGGATTCCAAAGGATATGGAATTGCTACCCCTCAAGGTGAATATTGTTTGGAATGATTTCTGTAAATTATATATATATATATATATATATATATATATATATATATATTTAGGATTTTAATGAATATCAGGTAGTATATACCTAAAATAAATCAGAAGCCGAGCCTGGAACAATAATCCCTAATTTTCGAAGGTCAGATTAATAATTTTGACTATATCGAGAATTGAAATCAGTTGCATATTGTAAGTTCACAGATGAATGAACCCAGATATTTCAATAATAATATCATGAATTTATTACCCTTATCTCAAACATCAATTAGGCGAGAGTAAACTAATAATAATAATTCATAGAAACGATTTCCACCGCACTTTGACTTTAGGTTAGACAACACCCCTTTTAACGTCTAATTGGATTAGTAATAGACTTAGCGTAATTCAGGAACCTACTCTCAAATGTTCGAAATTGTGATAAACACTTTACGATTCATACTCGTGTCAATTAGTTCCTATCATAAATAACATTAAAAAGCGTTTTTCAAGTATTGGCACCAAATAAGTGTGACAAAAAGAATAGGAATCATCTGCAAATCAGGGGTAAAACCAAACGAATGCTTTTGGAACATCTCTTAGACGTCAATCCAATAAAGTTAAAGGTATCCATGCATCATCTGGTTCTGCTTTTAAAACTATAAATGATTAGAAATTATATCTCCATGTAAGAAATCCCTTTTCCTATATTCATATTACGCAAACCTGTAGAGACATGAAAAGGAGTAATGCAACATCACTCCGTATCGCTCCTTTGAGGTGACGCTTGAATATCGACAACTTACGAAACGCTTGGATGTCGCACTGTAACGTTCTTACGTTACTCGACATTGTTACATTACGAAGTTATATGGCATGAGTACCCATCCTAAAATATTCATTTGTTGATAACAGTATTAATAACTCATCAAAGTAATTATACTCTCGAATTAAGATTTGCTTCTTTTATAGATTCTCCTTTTCGAATGGCTATAAGTGGTGCTATCTTGAAGTTGCAAGAAGAAGGAAAATTACATATTCTGAAAACAAGATGGTGGAAGGAAAAACGTGGTGGGGGAAAATGTAGCAGAGTAAGTTATAATTCTATTAGTGAATAATTGGATATAGTTTTTAAATTGAAGATAATCCGTTTTTCAATAAGAGGTAAAATATATACGAGGGCAATCGCTGCTTAAGATGGTTAGTGATATATGCTGTGATGAATATTAATGTGCATAAATGACGCTTGTGTTTAGTCTAAGATCAGACGATCTTATGTGGGCTAATATAGGATCACGGCTACAATGCATTCGTTGATTATTAGAACATTGCATTAATGAGATGCCTACAAACATCGAAACATGCATGTCTGATGCATGTATCCTGACAATCGACGATTCCTATTGGAGTGGATTGAGTTGTGAATTATTACACAGATGTGAGTTGCCTTGTCCTGATCCAAGGAACTTTATTTTAACTTAGCTTATACTCGATAAATCTTTTTTACGTTGGTTTGCAATGGCGACACATTATGTCACAAGGTGTTCAGGTTCCCTAAGAAAAAATCAACAGCATAGTATCGAATTCTTCGTTATAACTAAGAGATGAAAATATAATTATATAATAACATAAATTATACAGGGTTATCAATTTTGTGCTTCTGAAAGTTAACGTTAATAAAACACTCTTTCATTGAGAATCTCGATCAAATTTTTACTTCAATATAATGCTTGGGCCTTGACATTATGTGTGGAATACAACATCATTCAAATATTCTCCGCGTGATCTCTTACAGAACTCGATCCTTGTGAGGTAATTTTCGATGACTCACTGGCACACATTTCGGGCAATATCTTACCAGTAACTTGACAGATTTTGGTTTTCAGATCGTCAATAGTCTCAGGATTATCAGCATAAACACGATCCTTCGCGTAACACCACATAAAAAAATCCAAAGGCGATAAATCACAAGATCTTGGTGGCCAGTTCAAATAGCCGAAACGAAAAATTACGCGTCCTGGGAATTTTTTTGCAATAAAGCTGAAACGGGTCATGTTGTGTGGCTTGTTGCGCCATCTTGCACGAACCACATCTCTTCTAATTCCATATTTCAGACCAAAAAAACGATAATCATCTGGCTACAGCGTTGAGAATGGACTTGAGTGATACCTTCTTCATTTTCAAAGAAATACGTACTAATCACTCCACCAGACCAAATTTCACACCATACAGTGACTTTTTGTGGATGCAATGGTCTCTCAGCATTAACAACATAAGGATCTTCACTGGCCCAGATGCGACGATTTTGCTTGTTTACAGAGCCACCGAGGGAAAAATGTGCTTCGTCGCTGGAGGAAATTCAATGCGAAAAATCGTCATCCAAACGTTTGTTGTTCAAGCATTCAATCAATATGTTCTACGCATTCTATGGTCAGCAGGCTTTGGTTCTTGTGTCAACTGAACCTTATAAGGATGGAGGTACAAATCCAGAATTCATCACCGATGAATTGAGAAATTTGAATCTTCTTCAACACTTCCACTTATAGTAGAAATATTTTTGGTCGAGTGTGCATTTCGATAATGTATGGGCCTTAAGCCATCAGTAACAGGTCCAGCCTCTTCAAATTTTGTTAAGCGTCCTCTCATTTTAAACCTTTTTCACCTGTTTTCATTACCTCTTCTACCTCTGTATATTCATAAATACCATGTTCTGCTTTTCAAGTCTTCAGTTGTCTGAAGAAGGGATAATTAATTCCCGAAACTCGAGTCACAATTAAATAAATATGTAAAATATCAATTTATTGGTAGTAAAACATAGTAATTTCTACAACTTGTTTTAATTATTTCTGGGTCTTGTTATTTCTCGAAGAAGTTATTACAATTGGCCCCTGAGACCTTTTAGACTTTTTTCTTTGGGGACACGTGAAAGATATGGTCCATGCCAATGCCCCACAATCGATTCAAGAGATTTAAGATAGAATTCGTAAATTTATCGAAGATGTATAGCCGCAAATGTGGCGGTCATTTGGCTGATATCGTTTTCCATTGTAAATGGCATGCCTTCCTCTTTACAATGAAATGAACATACATCAATTTTTGTTGAAATATACTCGTTTTTTTATATCAAAATGAAACCTCTTATTAGAAACCCCCATACAAATAAACAGTGACCCATAAATGATGAAATTTATGATCTTGACTAACTATTTACTTCTTACAGGATGAGGTTCTGAAAACGAGCAGCACAGCAAACGAACTGGGGCTGGCAAACGTTGGAGGTGTCTTCGTTGTCCTCATGGGAGGAATGGGAGTTGCGTGCATCATAGCCGTCTGCGAATTCGTGTGGAAATCGAGAAAAGTGGCAGTTGAAGAAAGAGTGAGCAGTATCTTGAGAGACACCTAAGGCAAACAACACAGTGGTGACTCGAGTGTTGTCTCACCGGATTTGTATCGCGGAATTGACAATGATTTTCAATTATATCAATTTAGATAATATGTAAATAATGTAACTAATAATGGATCTACGATTATATCAATAAGATTTTAGTTTTTTCTTTGTTGTAACATCAGGAGCTTTAGTACCCTTGTACGTCAATGGTGACATAAAATTCACTTAATTTGATACCGCAAACTGAATAATAATGAAACAAAATAATAAATAATAATTTACACAAATTCATCAATAAACAACAATTTTTTCGTCAACGCTGGAAGTCTTTAGCCTTGCATTTTCAATTCACCATTTAATGTGGATGAGTTTTCATCAAATAAGGGCCGAATAATGAAAGCAAAATCGCTAACCCACCACAGCGAAGGCTATGATAAAAAGATGAAAGGTAGTGAAACTTAAATGCTCTAGCTTGTCCGTACGCTCCTGAAACATCCTACTTCGTAAAATGCCTCATAGTGCGCCAATAAAAACATAAATTAAACTTATCTTTCTTGGATGAATCGCAAATTGTCAATCTGATAGTGAAAATGCAAACTCTTACTACCTATCTATAATATTTTTTTCAACTTTACAATTAGAATAGTGACACTTCACAATTCACAATGTAATACAGTTTAACAGTTACCTTGACGTCCGAGATTTATTATCTTTGAGGTTCTCCTGGAATATTGTTCTCCAAGGTGTTGGAATGATAGTGCTTCCTCGAAGAATAGTTCCTATTCTGCATATAATCAGCAGGTATTCAGTTTCAAATTGTTCCAAATGACCAGTAGAGCGTCCGGAATCAAGATGGTGTGGTAATAAGATACTCTTAATACGGCACAAGGAAGATTGTCTGGTATTAAGATAATCCAAGCAAAAAGGCACTACATTAAGATTGTTCAGTTCTAAGAACATCCGGTTTTAAGATCTTCGGTGCTAGGATCTCCGGTATTAATATCTCCGGAACTAAGATCTCCGGTACTAAGATCAACGGTCCTAAGATATCCGGTACTAAGACTGTAAATTTCAAATCTATAAGATAATGCCTGCAACATGTGATCTCACTCTTAGTGGCTCTAGATATTGATTAAAATTATTTACAAGTTAATAAACATGAGATGAAATATCTAGAACACAGGAATAAGAGCACGTTATTCGATCATGAACTTGAGAAGGGAAATTAAATTTATATCACAAAAAGCAACATGTTAACCTGTGTAATCTGCAGAGAATTGAATAAATCAAAAGTAATAATTGCTGTTGACAAAAGCAGAAAATATTTATCGGGATATACGTATTACTTATCGCCTTTTTTTCCGGATTAAGTACGTTAATTCGTTAACAATACCACTATGTGTGTCTATTCGTGTAACCTCACAATACCAAAGAAAGAAATCTGGGAAATTCTACGCTTCTTGAAAACAATACAACTCTACAGCGCATGCTATAACAGCGTCGACTTTCATTGCGGAAACTCCAAACTTCTTAATGGTCTTAGTTTAATCACATTATTGTAGCATTTTCTAGCCATTGAAATTCAAATCCACAGTGGAGCGTTTTTTAACGTTACAATAATTGAATTGAAATATGACTCAATACAAGATATAAGGAATTGAAATTACTTCAAATTCAGAATGGTATCTTCTAACCTCTACAATATACAGGTTGTCCCAGAATTTAACGTCCAGCCGGAACTGGGTGACGAGGCAAGTCGTACTGGTTATGAGAAAAATATTAGACAAAAATCTATGCGACATGCTTTCAGAATGATAGGCATTTAACAAACATTGTAAAAATTCTACACCCTGTGACGGTCTTCTTTTTTCCTGTTGTCACAAATCTTTACTTTTTCCATATATTTTTTTTATTATGTAACCCTGAATAATGCTCCTTTGAACTGTTTTCAAAATTTCAAAACCAGCTGCTCCAGCTTGGATGAAAAAGAGACATTGTACTACGCGAGTTTGGCAAGTGACGTCAAAATTTGGCACATGTAGTTAAGATTCTAAATTAGTATAACACTTGGTAAATTTTGGCTGAAATTATAGACAATTTTTTCTTTGGAGATAATCCCGTGTTTGAAAAATTTATCTACCTCAGTTAAAAATTATTCTAATGTGCCATTTTTAGGTGCGTTTGTAATAAAATTAAGTGGTTCCCTTAATTTTTAACTAAATTAAGATTAACAAGAAAGTTCCACTGAACATTTACAGAAGAGAAGTCTTACAGAAAATGTTCGAAATATTTACCACCAGCTGCAATGCAAGCTCTACATCTTCTTAAAAATGATCTTGTAATAAGACGAACGTATCTTCTTGATGCGATGTCTTCAGCTGCTTCTGCAAGTCTTCGGCGCAGCTCGTCAAAATCTTGGATCGATTTGAAATATCCTCTCCTTTTATTGTACTCTTGTAAAAACCTCTATTGGGTTCAAATCGGATTAACAGGCAGGCCTCGAAATCTTACCATCCCGCCTAATCCACCTATTCATTGAGGCAAAGTGAAAGATAAGGTCTATGCCAATGTCCACAATCGATTCAACAATTTAAAGATGGAATCCATGAAGTTATCTAGGATATGCAGCCGCAAATGTGCGAATTGGTCATGAAAAATTTCATGAAAAGGATGTGGTGTTGCAACTGAAGCCGTGGCGGCCATTTGGCTGATATCGTTCTCCATTGTTAATGGTATACCTTCCTTTTCACAAAGAAATAAACATCCATTGATTTCTCTCAAAATATACTCGTTTTTTAAATATCAAACTGAAAATTCTTATTGGAAAACCTTTCCCATTTTTAATGTTCCATGTCTTTTATAAATATTGTAAAGATTTCCTAAATTTTTTTTATTTTGATTTCATTATATCGACATGTTTCAAAATAGCAACTTTGGATTCAAGTATTATCTAAATTTCACAGTTATCAATTTATTATAGGAAATATATGAAACTCAAAACGATAGAATTTTTCTCGAAACCTCAGGTGTAAAAATCGGAAGTGCGTTGAAAATTCTGCTCAATGTTAGATTTCAAACGTTTATAATTTGTGAGTTATAAATAAAAATGAAACGATAAAACATATTTCGCGGCAGAATGCATCTGTTTCACTTATCCAATGATAACTTCCCTTTGTTCGACTTGAACGATATTTCCATCTAACGGTATTATGGATGTCGTAAAAAAGTTTAATCGCATTATTCAATTAGCGAGGAATTGGATATGAACAGCATTTCTACGGAATCACAATACCAAACTCATTTCGAACGGTGTTTGCAAGTGAAATAGGTGATCTCTGAAAAATATACGTTCAGCAGTTATGAACATGGAGGAAGACATGGAGGATGAGTGAGTGCGTTATTTAATCTTGAAAGCTAACAGTTATCTGTGATTCATTCAAAATATTATTCAAAACCCTCTTGATAAGATCATATCTTTAAAGTAATAACCGTTTTCAATTTTTGGGACTTGTTTTAGGAATCAACATGCTATCATTTTGCCCAATTGTTTGGCACCAAAAATACTCTCAAACAACTAGGTTGCACTCACTGATGGGAAAACAGAGGTCAAATGTTTCCGTCCGTCCGTAAACACTCTAAAATTCGAACGAAAAGAGTTGGAGACTTAAAACTTGTAGATTCAAGTAAAATAGGAATTTGTACTAGTTTGATACGAAATAAACGTAACACTTGTTGACGCTACAATATATTTACTTAACTGACATCGACACTTGGTTCTTAAACTACTTGCCGGTAAATGGACTTTTGTTATTGAATTACAACACCCACACTTAACAAAAGTTCATACATATCAAAACATCTAAACCTAAACATTCAACAAATTTTGAATTTTTAACATTTTTCAATTGGTTTGGTTAAAACATCCGCTACCAGTTCATCAGCGGGCAAACAAATTAAACTAATTTTATTATCCTCAACAGCATCTCTTAGAAAATGGTATCGTATGTCGATATGTTTTGATCTATCGTGGAAAAATGGATTGTTTATCGATTTTTGGGCACTCTGATTATCATCGTAAATGTTGATACAATCCAATTTACCAGTAAGTTCAAACAAAAGACTTCTTAAGTATATAGCCTCTTTTGCTGCCTCGCTAAGAGACATATACTCAGCTTCGGTTGTCGACAGAGCAAGCGTTCTCTGTTTACAGTTTTTCCATGAAATTGAACCACCTCGAAGTTTAAACACATAACCAGTAAAAGATTTTCTTTCGTGCTTGTCTGGCCCCCAGCATCATCTGCGAATCCTGTTAAGCTAGAATTTTCAGTGCTAAATTTGATGGAAAAATGTTTTGTTCCTTTTAAATATCTAAGCACACGCTTGGCTCACTGCCAATGTAACACAGTATAACTATTATTATATTGACTCAGTACACTCACTGCATGAGAAATATCAGGGCGTGTCATAACGGTTAAATCAATTAAACTGCCAATGAGCTTCTGGTAATGTACTTTTGAATCACAAGTTTCGCCTTCAACATTATTCAAATCAATGCTACTGTCTAATGGTGTACAAACAATATTACTATCTATCATGCCAAAACGTTTCAATAAGTCATCAATGTAATTTTCTTGATCATTTGTTATACTATTACTATCATAATCACGATTTATCCCTATCCCTAAAGATTGTTTGGCTTCACCTAAATTTTTTATACAAAACTTAGTTCTCAAGTGATTTTCTAGGAAAACAGTCTCATCACAATCAGAGGAGAAAACAAAGAGTCATCCACATAGGGAGCTATTATAGTTAACAAATTGTTTTTACTACATTTAATATAAAAACATGGTTCATGTTTGCATTTTCTATATCCTACATCTATCAAAACTTCATCGACTCTCTCATTCCATGCACGACTTGATTGCTTTAACCCATAAACAGCCTTCTTCAATTTGAACACTTTATTCACATTGTCTTTAGAGATAAAACCTTCTGGCTGTTGCATGAAAACAACCTCTTTAAATATTCCATTTAAAAATGCCGTTTTCACATCTAAATGCAATATCTTTAAATTTAGTTTCACTGCTAGTCCTATCAGGAAACGCAAGGTTGAATCTATACCCTCGACTTGCGTATAACCTTTTGCAACTAACCTAACTTTGTAAGTTTTGTTACCACCGTTATCACTTTTCACTTTGAACACCCACTTGCACTGAACAACTGTACCCACTTTTGGTCGATCCACAAGCTCCCAAGTATCGTTTTCATAAAATGAATGGATTTCCTTCAGCACGACCTGCTTCCAATCTTGTGCGTCAGGTCTCGATAGTGTCTCTACTACTGTATGCGGGAGAATTTATCCATCTCGCTCTTCAATGACTTTTGCACCATTAAAGTACGTTACATACTCATCGAAATTTTTCTTCTTCGCTTCTCTGTTGGATCTTCTCAGAGCTTCTAATGTAAATCCACTATCATGTTGTATATCTGGAATGTAATCACTGTCATCTTCTGAGGAATTAACATTGTACAAGAATTAATCTGGGCTTGGGGAAACCTGTTCACTTACTTCCCCCAGTGAATCCGCAACCTTCTCTGTAACTGTATTATCTTTGACAATACTGGGCGTTGTTACAGACGTTTCTTCAATGATTGTCACATCACGACTGGTTATTACCTTTCTTGTTCATCTATAACCTTTCGTCATTTCATCATATCCCACAAGAATGTGACGCTCTGACTTCTGGTCCCATTTCTGTCTGTTTACTTTGGGAATATGGACCATAACTACGCTTCCATATACTCTTAGGTGACTAACATCTGGATTTTTACTTGTCCACAGCTCATAGGGAGTTTTCGAAATCTTCGAAGGAGCTGAACGATTTTTCAAGTAACAGGCTGCATTACATGCTTCAGCCCATAACGATTCACTCAATCCCTCATCGAACATGACACAATTCCTCATCGACTCTGAATGTATTCTCTCTAATTCAACATGCGAGAGTATTGCCATTGAAAAATAAATAAAATAGATAATTTAACCACTAATTAACCTTCATACATTGCATCGTAGAATTAGTTTATGCCAGATCATATACTTCATATGGTTTCCAAAATTTTTGACCACCCATCAAGAACTAATTGTTTTTAGGTCATACCACGGTCGGTTAGAGCTATACTCGAGGAAAATTCGAGCCCACTCTACAACCTCAGTAAGATACTTGCCGAACTTTCTGACAATGCTTTTAATAAAGACGATAAGCATGTTAAAAATTCTTTTTAAGTTTGTTCGTAATTGGAGAAATATTAGCTTGCCTGAAGGATATATATTAATAATATATCATTTGACGTTGTATCTCTTTTCACCAGCATTCCTTTAGAAGTGGCCACAGATCTAAGAAAACTTTGGCCAAAAATTCAATAAAAAACAAAATAATTCATTATTATAATATTCCGCTTCGACACCTGGGTCATCGGCGGTTTTGGTACAATATAATTTTAGATTTTACTTATAAATTTAGTTATATTATGACAAAATTTAGATGACGAATCAAATTGTTCTGCTATATCTTGACTCCAATTGCCCTGAGAAATAATATTGTGTTGAAAGCTTCCGGTCTGCAGATGTTAAGGGCATCATTCATTTTGGAGCTAACTGCATTGGATCTCCTTTGGTTTTCATATAGCGAGCAATCCGTTGGTATATGCTTAACTCTTACTTGGACGTTACATGCATTGCATTGTGATGGGGGTTCTTTCTTCAATAAGTAAGAGTGTATGAATCGTGTATGGCCAATTCGAAGTCTTCTCAGTGTCACAAGTTCATTTCTTTTCATCTTGATGGGATAGGATTTGGCGGTAGAGTGGTCAATGTAGGAGAGTTTCGATCTTCTTTGGTGGAATACAGTTGCCCATTTCAGTCTTATTTAATTTTTATATTGAGTGCTAAGGTCGTAGGTAGTAATGATTTCTTCAGGTTGTCCCTCAGATATTGCTGTCTTTGCATATGTGTCGACTTTTTCGTTACCTTCGATTCCTGAATGAGAGGGTATCTGTATCAGGGTTATTTTTGCCGTTGCTTGGTTTTGGTTCATTAAGTCTGAGATGTTATTGACGGATTTTTGGAATACCTATTCATAATAGCCTGTATTGAGCTCAAATAATCGGAGCAAATAAGTGGGTTTTGAAAGCTTTGATTGACTGCATATTCAATAGTTTTTCGTATTGCTATAAGTTCGGCAGTGAAAATGGTACAATATTCTGGTAGTTTATACATTTGACATGTTGTGTTGGAAAAATAAGAACATCCGACTCCTTCCGATGACTTAGCTGCGTCCGGGTATATTATTTGGCAATTTTTATAATAAGAAATCATCTCCCTGAAATGTTGTAAAATTTCTCTTGGAGTTTCACTTTTACTGTACTTTGTAAGATGCAGGTTGACACTGATTTTCTGAAAAAAAATGAGAACTTCCTTAATTTTTAGAACTTTTCAGGTTATGCGTGAACAACAGCTATTTGACTTTCGAGGATCAATTATTTCTACAAACGTACGGACTAGTCATGAGAAACTGTCTAGCTCCTGTGATTTCTGACATACTCATGGCAGAGTTGCAGGATCATGCAATGTTACAGTTTTCCTTTGTAGTTCCATTTTATAAACGATATGTTGACGATATTTTTACCGCAGTCTCTTTAGATAGAGTTGATGACATTCTAAATAAATTTAATGAGTTTCATCTCAAATTGCAATTCACGATAGAAAAAGGATGATAAGTTACCTTTCCTTGATACGGTGGTAATTCGCTCGGGGAAAATAATGAAAACCAATTGTTATCAAAAGCCCACTTTTTCTGGCAGAGTGTTAAATTTTTATTCTGTGCATCTTTTAATACAAAATTTCAGAAAAAATCTCAAAGATAGAGCATTACAATAATCTGATGTTTTTTTTCATAGAGAGAACATGGAAAAAATAAAAAATTGACTACTGAATAACAGCTATCCCCCTAAGATCGTCAACCGTATTTTATATAGGCATAGTGGTGAGGATATGGTTGGCCCTACAAAATCAGTTGTTAAACCAACATATTTTAAGATTCCCTATATTGCAGGTCTTTCGCAGAGCGCTCGTCATATCCTGAAACACGAGGGTGTTGAAATCGCGGTCAAACCTGAAAATACAATTAAAAAGAAATTGTACAGCAAGCTGGTTGAATGATTTTTCTTGAATCATTGAAATATTGCTATTAACTGTTACTGGGTGTATTATTGTTATTATTAATAATTCTAAGTAAATGTATTATTTTATGTTTCCTCAGAGAAGACTACCAGGATTCCTCTCAAGAACTACGAACAACACCTGACTGGTGTGAAAATGCCCGTAAGGCAGATCATTTATGGGTTTCATCGAATGTTTCTGGTGATTTCTGTTACATCGGAGAGTCTAACTGCCTAGTGAGTATCGAAAAAAATTATTTCAATGATTCATAATGATCAATGCTCATTGCGCGCTAGTTTTAGGAAACAGGTTGCTATCATTTCACCCAAATGTCTGTAATTTTCTACTTTTGAGCCATAAATGGTCTTAAATGACTAGGTTGCACTCACTGATTCTATTACACATTCAACACACAACTTTTCTTTGATTAAATTTGTAAATGACTGAAGATTTCAAAACAAATAACTAACCTCAAATAATAATTGACGTTTAAACCACCCCATTCATTTGCATTTGTCCAAACTATTGAAATACCCTATAACTGCGCAGATCTCATTTCTTCTAAATTGTACTTTATTTACTTCCAGAGAAGTGGGCCCAGACTTAAATGTTCATCTTGCAACATAGTAGTGCATCAAAATTGTTTGAATCAGAAAAAACTGAATTTCAGATGTAGATCCACGTTCGAGAACAAACCCTTAAGTCATTACAGAAAAAAACACGTGGTTCATCATCACTGGGTTCGAAGATTTTCGGAGAAAACTCGATGTCAACAGTGTTCGAAGGTAATTATAATCTACTTTATATTGCCTTTTTCTGAGCTTGTCAACGGCTTTATCACTTCATCACGCAAATATCGGTCAACAATTGACCTCCTTATCTATGTGACGCAAGTGTAGACAAACACTATTGAGAGCTATGAGGAATCTAAGTCAGTTACTCTGGACATAAATCTATTAATTTTTGAAAATTACATAATGGATGGTAAACATTGCAACTTCAAGAGCAACAATTTACACGAGAAAAAGGAAACAAAAAATACAGAATGCACCATGCGATCAAGATGAGGAAAACAAGTCATAGATACCAAGCCATCAGTACCTCCTCAGATACACCATCATACAGGGACTGCAGCTATCCTGTCAGTGTCAGGTTTTGACAAATCCATTAACCACACTCACCCACTACCTTAGATGTTCTACTTGTGACATAATCAGATCTTTTCTTGTACCTGGTGTCGTGAACATGCTTGATAAGCGGTAGATTTTCTTTGTTCTTATATTGCAAGAAGAGAACCCTATAATAATAAAGCCTCTCCAAATCGAACACTTTTACTGCCTCAAAAAGTTTTTGGGTGGGATAAGTTCGTGCCTTGTCTTATATAATCTGAAAGAATATTTTTTGTATCACGGCATCCACCCTCAAAGACAGTAATCCACCAATACATAACAAGAACAAAATAGGACCTAGGACTGTCCCCTGAGGTGCGCCGGTTGAAGTTTTTAGTAGTTCACTTATATCTCCGTTTATTTGCACACATTGGCTCCTATTCTCTAGATACGACCGGAGGAAATCACTAGCAACTCCTCTTATGCCAAGGTCTTCCATGACGTCCAACAGTTTTTGGTGGTTTACCGTATCAAAAGCCCTAGCTAAGTCTAAGAAGACTGCCACTGCCATTTCCCCTCATCGATTGCTCGATGGATACTATTTATCAGATAAACAACAGCATCCTCTTTGGATCTTTTCGGTCTAAATCCGAACTGCCTTGAGAAAAGTAAATTGTTCTTTTCCAAAAATTTAACCAGTAGTACTTTGATCACTTTTTCTATAACTTTCGCTATTATACTTATCAGCGATATCGATATAGTTGTTAATGTGCTTGCGATCGCTGTCTTAAGATTTTCTGGGAATTTTTCTTATATGAATATATTATTCGTAGATACCAAAAAATCGATTCCCTGAACGAAGATCTCAAAAAGATAAACGAATGAGGTTAAGGGAATCTGGTACCTGGAAGACCCAAACAGAAACTTTTTCTAGAAAAACTCAGTTCGCGACTTCTGACTTTATGATGGAAACCCAGGTGAGGTGTTTCCTTCAGTGGATAATCTCCAACAGTTCAAGACGAGAGAAACAGAACTTTTCGCTCGGTGCACGAAAGGTTCCCCTTTCCTCGGGCGATCAAATATAAAAAAGACTAATTGAAAATATTCTAGAATCGTCATTAGGCAGCAATAAGTATAGATAAACGAGCGCGTCAAATTAGCTCTTCCACAAATTTGAAACTTTGTCTTTTCCACAGAATTTTCAGTGCAAAATTTCATTCTCTTCCAAAGAATTCATATCTGTCAGTTGTACTTGGTGTAAAGTCGCTTACCACAATAGAGATTCCTGCTTCACCGCTGATAAAAAGGAGGAAGAATGCGCTTTAGGTAAGTTGATTATTTATTTATATTACTTATAATAGATAACTTCAATGAAAAATCTCTTTTCAACAAGCTTTACAAGTCAATCGCCATACAACAATTCGAAACGGCCACCTCCTGTAACCTCCCACAAATTTTAATTCAAAAATAAATTTTATTCAAAAACTTTTTAGACTTAAATTAAATGAATGTCTAAGAAAAGCACTGTTTAAACTTAGTAGACATATATAATTAACACTCATTACACAGTACCAAAAGGAAAAAAGATTTCCAAGAAATATAAATTATTATTGAATTGAATCAGTCCTTACTTGGTGAAAATCCATATTAGATAATATTTAAATAAGGTTATTCTGATTTTCACATATGTTGTAAACATAACAATAAAAATTTGTGAAAATCTGAATAACCTTATTTAAATATTATATCAATTATTATTTAGAAAACTGAGTGAATAATTGAAGGATACAAAATTCTTATTTGTATCTTGAATTAGGAAAACCAAATCCCTCCGAAAATGCAGAGTATAGCCTCAAGAACTTCTTCAAAAACAACTTACTTCAAATAAGTTCCTTCAAAAAAAATCCTAGAACATCTTCAAAAAGCAATTTAGAATTTTCACAACGAAAACTCCTTAGCCCTACTTCCCTACTTCATATTTAAAAAAATTAACAAAAAATATCTAACCAGACTAGCTAAATGTCTTCTTGACAAACACCAGAATATAGTGAACTTTTAAAAATCCTATGTATTCTATGTTTGTCACAGAAATTATACAAAGCTTGCAAGGTATTTTATGACTTAAATCGAAATGATAATATGTATGAGTGATAAACCAAAATAAAAATATTATATATACAATAAAATAATAAAGAGGGGTTTTTAATTAAATATTTTCGTTTTTTAAAATATGAAGTGGGGCTGAGAAATCTTCGTTGTGGGAATTCTAAATTGCTTTTTGAAGATGCTGCTTTAGGAATATTTTTTAAGGAACTTATTTGAAGTGAGTTGTTTTTGAAGAAGTTCTTAAGGTTAAGTTTTGCATTTTTGGAAAGGGATTCGGCTTTCAAAATACAAGATACGAAACAAAATTTAGATCCTTCAAGTATTTATTTAGTATTATTAATTTATATTTCTTTAATTAATTTACATTTATTTTATTTTATTCTAAAAAGTTCGTGAAAAAAATATTTTTGAAATTAAAATTTATAGGAGGTTAACACAATAAATCTGTATGACATTTAAAATTTTGTAATAATCCTTTTAACAAGTAAAAACCTTTTTTTTAAATCTTAAGTTATTTACCATTTTTTTTAGAATTTTTTCTAGATATCTGTTCTCACTCAGCAGATTCAAAGTTTTCCATTGTATAATATATATATTTATAGTATTCCCCAATGTTTTCGATTGTATTGTTAAAGTACGACTTACTTTCCATTTATATTTGATATCACATTGCGTTGTAATTAATAATGTCGTTCATCGTATAATGTGATTCCGTTTTTGGATATTTTCAGTTTTTTTTTATTTTTGACTGTTTTTTTTTCGATGCAATTCAAATAATTTTATGACATGAAAATGACTTCTCTGGTTTGTTCAAGAAATTGCCTATCTCACTGAATTAAAAAAAATTGGGCTGTATAATCACCTTTATAATAATACATGAGGAAAATTAAATAAAATACCATTTTGGTGAAGAAATAATGAATAATACCTATGAAATCTGAATCTTCTTATTGTAGGTGCACATCGCAGTATTCTAGTACCCCCACATTGGATACTGAAATTACCAAAAGATAAAACTTCTGACTCGTCGGAAAATTCTAATAACGAGGAAGAAAATAAGGTAAATGTTTATTTTTTCGAAATTCTGAAAATATTTCTGATAATATATCTTATTCATTTTTGACCTGATTCAGTCTTTGTGTTCGATTATTTCATTCATTTTATTTATTAACTGGAATAAACGGCAATATGGTTGAAGATAGGAATTGGGTCAATCCAAATGCAGTTCATTTTTTTTCTGGAAATGGAGAACAAATAAATCAGAATCAATAGTAAATAATGTTAATGGTAGTTCATTTTACGTTTTCCCTATTACCAAGAGAGAGCTCATCAACACATTGAAGAAAATGAGAATTACAAACTCTTGTGAGTACGATGGTATAGCGATAACTGTCATTAAAAGTACTATACAGGTGGTAGCGGGGCCGTTGGCTCATATTATGTTCCGCTTATTTCCATCTGCCCTCAAAATAGCTTTAATCAAATCCCTGCATAAGAAAGGAAATGTACATGATGTCAATAATTTTCGTCCAATTAGTTCTTTCGCAAAAATATTCGAGAAACGTTTGGTCGGTAGGCTTTGCTCATTCATGTATAAGTTCAAAATTTTCTCTGAGAAACAACATGGCTATCTAAAAAACAAAAGTACTACTACAGCGATGTATGAATGAGTATGTGATATTGTTGATGCTGTGGAAGTGATGAAGTGCCGGTTGGGCTTTTTCTAGATTTATCTGAGGCATTCGATAGCGTGAATCATGAATGCCTTTTGAAGAAACTCTCTTTATGTGGTATTCGCAATTGTCAACTTGAGTTGCTCAGGAGCAACTTGTCTGATCGAGTTCAGAGAGTTTGTATTGATAGTGAAGGACTAATTTTTATGTCAGAGGATAAATATGTCAACGTAGGAGTTACCCAAGGTAGTAATCTGGGACTCTTTCTATTTCTGATATACATCAATTAACTCGACCTCTTGTTGTTTGTTGACGATGCGAGTGCTTTGCTGCGTAGCATGAATATTAATTGAGTATTAAAAAAACTAGATAAGCTTTCGATTTAGTACAGCATTGATGCACTTTTAGAAGGATTCAGTACAAAAATGTGTATCCTCAGTCAATAACTCTGGATAACACCCAGGTCAGATTTTTGTCGTCGACAGAATTTCTTGGAGCTTCGTTTGGTTATCACCTGAAATGGAATGATCAAGCGAGTCAGGTCAGCAGAAACTCAAGTTTTGTACATGATAAGGGTATTGTTAGAGAAAGTTATCATGCAAATTTTGTTTCACTTCCGAAGTACGGGCTTGTCGTATGGGGTGGAAGCAGTGATATAAATAGATTATTCATTCTGCAGAAATACGCCTTGAGGGCAAAAATAGGATTGAAATATAAAGACTATATGTTTGCTATTTGTGAGAAAACATCCCCAATATTTTAATGATCTGCTGAATAAAAACAACACAAGACGTACTGTTCCATACCATTTTCCGAGGCATTCCTTGACACTTACTGAAAGAAACACAAAATATATGTGTATAAGATTGTTCAATGTTCTACCTAAGAAGTTCATCAATGTATCTAATATACGAAAATTCAAAATCGAAATAACTAAGACTATTGTAGATAAAGAACCATATTCGATTAAGGAAACTTATTGAATATTCTTTTAGATCTTGTTGAAGTTGTGATATTTTTTGACAGTTTCCTCTTTTCATTTGTATGATTTACGAAATAAATTATGAAATAAATACCCCGAGTGTTTTTTCAAATACAATTGGTATTTATGTATCGAATCCAATAAATCGTGTACTATCGAAAGTAACTCTGCAATATATGTCAACAATCACAACGTAAAATGCATCATTGGTAATTATTTTTCAGGTGTCCCATAAAACTCCGTTTTTAATAAGGTCCATTCCGAACTCAGAAATCAAACCTCTTATCGTATTTATAAATCCAAGATCTGGAGGAAACCAGGGACTGAGACTCTTGCAGAAATTCCAATGGCTGCTCAATCCTAGACAAATTTTCGATTTAACACAAGGTGGCCCAAAGCAAGGCTTAGAATTGTATCGAAATGTCCATAACCTGAGAGTTTTGGCTTGCGGAGGAGATGGTACTGTAGGATGGGTCTTGAGCGTCATAGATCAAATTGTTATGTCACCAGCGCCTGCTGTTGGTGTTTTACCATTGGGTACTGGAAATGATTTGGCGAGAGCACTAGGTTGGGGAGGTGTAAGTTAATTTCATTTTGCTGTTGTCCGTCTAACCTGTTGTTTATTTTTTAGTTACGGATTCCAAATGACCATGAAAATTTACAAATTAAAATTAATCAAATAATAAAATTTTATCATTAAAATTAGTATTCAATATTGCAAACATGTGGTGTGGCCCTTCAAAATCGACTCTTCAACGTTTGTAATCAAATTCGAGGCGGACGTTTCGGTGTTTACCGAAACGGCCGCCTCGAATCAGCCAGCCCCGTACGTCGAAGCGACGCCAGATTGTCCAAAAACATTGCCGCGGTGCGTAAAAGTGTGTAGAAGAACCCAAGGCAGTAAGTTTCTCGCCAAACACAACAACTCGTCCTTTCGCAAATTTCAAATTGGCATCTACCCGCTCTTATTGCAAAAACCTTCATAGAAGAGAGATAATTTTTGATTGTCTCGGTCTTTAGTTGACGGAAATTCATCTTCAATATAAAAAAACAAATGTTACCTTCCGCTATTTTAATGATTTACACGACATCACCTGATGAAGTCATGGTATGACGAAACAATTGTCGTGTAAATCAATGAAATAGCGGAAGTTAACATTTGTTTTTCTTATATTGAAGAGAGATAATGTAATTTGATTGACTTCTAGGATTCTCCGATATCGTAGATATTAATCCGAGCAAAAAAATAATAATTACACTTAGTGAGCAAACATCCGCTACATAGAGAGACCTTGCTTGAGAATTGGCATTAATAATGAAACATATGTACCTATTTCTGCCCCATTTAATCGGTACTAAAGTACGTTTCATCTCAACTGGTAGATTTCATCAGAATAAAATATATAAAGGGTGTCCCAACGAAAATTTGACCCCATCCAGAACTCAGAAACGAAGGATTTTCGAAGATTTAAAAAAAAATGTCAACTTCTGTTTTAGGGAGGACGAATTTTCATCATGAGTTTGTTCCTAAAAAACAACCCCCATGAAGGTGGCATCAACTCCCAACATTTTTTTAATAGGGAACAGATATCGAGTGTAGGTTAGTTTGAAAGTTATTTATGTTCGGTACACAACCCAGTTAAAATCTTCAAAATCGATTCACCATTCACGAAATAAAATAATTTGAACTTACCGTCAAAATCTCATGTTGAACAGTCCAAACTCAAGAACCTAAGAGTTTTGAAGAATCCAAAAATAAATTTCAAGTTCTGTATTACGGAGAAAGAATTCCTATGACGACATTGTTCCGAAAAAACTACTGAGGGTGGTAACAAGCCCCAATTTCTTTTAATAGGAAAGAGATGGCGAATGTGTTTTATTTAAAAAGCTTTTCTTGTTCTGTAAACGTTCTAGTTGAAATTTTCAAATTCGGTGATTTTTTTTTAAGCAATTTAATATTGAACATTATCAGAAGGGTAACTCAAACAGGGTTGTTGCCATCCTCAGGTGGTTTTTTCGGAACAACGATAGGAATTCTTTCTCCCTAATACATAACTTGAAAATTATTTTTGGATTCTTCAAAACTCTTAGGTTCTTGAGCTTGGCCAGTTGAACTGTCTATTCAACATCACCTTTTGACGGTAGGTTCAATATTACATTATTTCGTGAATAAAGAATCCATTTTGAAAATTTTAACTGGGTTGTGCACAGAACATAAATAACTTTCAAATTAACCAATACTCGACATCTGTTCCCTATTCAAAAATGTTGAGGGTTGATGCCACCTTCATGGGGTGGTTTTTTCGGAACAAACTCATGATGGAAATTCGTCCTCCTTAAAACAGAAGTTGATCTGTTGCTTTAAAATCTTCGAAAATTCTTGGTTTCTGAGTTCTGGGGGGGACAAATTTACTTTGGGACACCCTGTATAGATTGGATCATTCAATTTATACGAAATTTTACGAAGAAAAATAGAGAAGTTCCACTAATTGTTATACAAAATTTCAGGTATTCCCTTTGGGACCACGTTCAAACTAATCAAAGTATTGAAAAAAGATTGTGATAAAATTCTATTTGTTCATTGAAAAGATTATTGTTACTTTTATGCCATTCATTTCGTTTATTTTGTGAAGAAATGAAGGTTATAATTTGAAATAAAACCTCAAACCCTTACAAAAATTATTATTAACATTAGTAATAATGAAATAATGGCTAAGAAACACAGTTTCTATTTGAAAACATATGGGAAATTCAACTATGATATAAAATTACGAATTAGAAAAAACTCTATAAAACAAATTTAAAAAAATACAATTAACATATGTTTTCAACGCTTTTCGAGTAATTTAACTTATATTCAGTAAAATTCAAAATGAATTGAATAATCACAAAAAGACTTACATATAAGAAATTTCCTCATTGTAACATAAAAACTTTAGAAATTTATATGAATTAACTCACTGAATTCAAATACACCAAGTAAACATAGAAAAATCTCTGAAAATTACATTTTCCATGAAATGATGTTATGTGTAAAATGTCAGTATCATTTGAAAAAGAGTAACTATTTTCAAAAAGTTAATTCGCCTAATGGTAATTTCATCTAATTTTTCTTCACTTTGGAAGAAAATAATTAAAAAATGGACTGACTTCTTTTTGGAATATTACTGATATTTTACATATTGAAAATGGAGGTCTCAAATTAAATTTATGGAAAATATATGGAACAAATACACATGAAATTAATAATAACCTTTGAAGCAAACTAACGAAGTTTTATAACACCACTCTTTTCAACATTGTGAAGGATTATTTTTAAAGTGATTCTGGAAGAAATTCTTGAAAGTTTGTAAAATAATGAATGGAATATTCTTTTTTTTTTCGCAAAACTGCGGGAACATCTGCATATTTCTTTGCTGAAAATTATAAATTCAATTGTACTTACTGTATCTTATACTCTGATGAAGTCAGCCAGTATGGACGAGACTAATGAATAGAGCGTTTTATTTGCAATATAAATTCTGAACAATTTCTACCAAGCATCATCCAAATCGATCTAATTGCTTAAAAATTGAAGCCTGGTAGCTTCCATCAGGACAAAAACGAGATAATTAAATAAAAAAAGAGATGCATACGAAAAAGGAACCGGGGCAAATTGAACGAATAGATCTTCAAGAAGTTGAGGTAAATGTAAAAGTAAAATAAATACAATTCAAGTTTACATCTAATTGATGTTTCCGAAAAAATATGATATGATATTATTTGAATATTTCAATATTAGCCTTCTACATATGTAATTCCAAAAAATTATATTTAATGATTATAACTTCTGAAAATAAATTAAAATAATGTCATATAAGTACCACTTATATCATTTGACATATAAAATAAATATTCATTATAAGAAATCCGAATGGTATAACAAAATCCAATAAATAAAAATTATTAAACAAAATCCTATAAATTAAATATTTTGAATAGACAAAATTTTGTTTCTGCTGATCAATCTTATGAAAACCAATATCTTTCAAAAATATCCAACATAATCTTAAGTATTTCATCATAAAATTATCTTACTTAAACTATTCAATATTATTCGATATCTAACTAAGGTACTTTATATAAAAACTCAAGATATGTGAAACATTACTGAAAAACAAGTTTTAAGAAGGACTTTGCTTCGTCAGTATTCAAATAATTCATATTTAATAAATATAACACCAATCAACAACAAATATTTACTTACCCCTCAATCTTCTAGAAAGACTTCTGCCGAAATGAAAAATCTTTAAATGTAGTGAGAACGGTTCACTACACACAAAAATATATCTGTGGTTTACCCTTGATCTAGAAGATTGAAAGACAATTTAACGGCCTCTGCTATAGCACAAGGACTATCTGTATAAAGAATGTTAAGGAAACCAAATAATTATATATTATGAATAAAATAACATAAATAGGGCTTAATTTTTGATAGAAGGTATATAAAATTATTGAAATATTTTAAAATTAGCCTTCTACATATTTAATTGCAAAAAATTATATTTAATGATTATAACTTCTGAAAATAAATTAAAATAATGTCATATAAGTACCACTTATATCAATTGACATATAAAATAAACATTCATTATAAGACATCCGAATGGTATAACAAAATCCAATAAATAAAAATTATTTACCAAAATCCTATAAATTAAATATTTTCAATAGACAAAATTTTGTTTCTGCCGATCAATCTTATGAAAACCAATATCTTTCAAAAATATCCAACATAATCTTAAGAATTTCATCATAAAACAATCTTACTTAGACTTCGTCAGTATTCAAATAATTCATATTCAATAAATATAATATCAATCAACAACAAATATTTACTTACCCCTCAATCTTCTAGAAAGACTTCTGCCGAAATGAAAAATCTTCAAATGTAGTGAGAACGGTTACTACACACAAAAATATATCTGTGGTTTACCCCTGATTATTCTTAAGATTATGTTGGATATTTTTGAAAGATATTGGTTTTCATAAGATTGATCAACAGAAACAAAATTTTGTCTATTGAAAATATTTAATTTATAGGATATAGAATGTTAAGTTAATGTCATGATATAAAGAATGTTAAGGAAACCAAATAATTATATATTATGAATAAAATAACATAAATAGAGGTTAATTCTTGATAGAAGGTATGTAAAATTATTTAAATATTTTAAAAATTTTAAAAAATTTTAAAATTAGCCTTCTACATATTTAATTCCAAAAGATTATATTTAATGATTATAACTTCTGAAAATAAATTAAAATAATGTCGTATAAGTACCACTTATATCATGACATTAACTTAACATTCTTTATACAGATAGTCCTTGTGCTATAGCAGAGGCCGTTAAATTGTCTTTCAATCTTCTAGATCAAGGGTAAACCACAGATATATTTTTGTGTGTAGTAAACCGTTCCTCACCACATTTAAAGGTTTCATTTCGGTAGAACTATTTCTAGAAGATTGAAGGGTAAGTGAATATTTGTTGTTAATTGATGTTATATTTTTTGAATATGAATTATTTGAATACTGAAGAAGCAAAGTTGATCTTAAAACTTGTTTTTCAGTAATGTTTTACATATCTTGAGTTTTTATATAAAGTACCTTGGTTAGATATCCAATAATATTGAATAGTCTAAGTAAGATAGTTTTATGATGAAATTCTTAAGATTATGTTGGATATTCTTGAAAGATATTGGTTTTCATAAGATTGATCAGCAGAAACAAAATTTCGTCTATTCAAAATATTTAATTTATAGAATTTTGGTTAATAATTTTTATTTATTGGATTTTGTTATACCATTCGGATGTCTTATAATGAATGTTTATTTTATATGTCATGATATAAGTGGTACTTATACGACATTATTTTAATTTATTTTCAGAAGTTATAATCATTAAATATAATCTTTTGGAATTAAATATGTAGAAGGCTAATTTTAAAATTTTTTAAAATTTTTAAAATATTTAAATAATAATAATTTTTATTTATTGGATTTTGTTATACCCTTCGGATGTCTTATAATGAATGTTTATTTTATATGTCAATTGATATAAGTGGTACTCATATGACATTATTTCAATTTATTTTCAGAAGTTATAATCTTTAAATATAATTTTTTGGAATTAAGTATGTAGAAGGCTAATATTAAAATATTTAAATAATTTTATATACCTTCTATCAAGAATTAACCTCTATTTATGTTATGATATAATATTTCCAAGAAAGGAGAACATACTCTCTATTGAATGACATTCTAATATCATGTTAATTAGTAATGTATAATAGAAATTGATTTGATTTTTTGTAAATAATGTGTAGATGATTTATAGATTAAACTTTACGTGTTTAGGTTACTTTAATCCAGGGGCATGGAAATCTAGGATGGTAGATTGCTGGGATACTAGCGACTAGATCGAAAGCACTTATCCATTCGACAGGCGGCTTCAAGATGTTTCGAAATGGTACATGTTACCAAAGAAGTTGTCACAAAGAATTGAGATTTTATTATTGTGAGAACAAAAAAACATCAACAGTTTCCTGGAAGAACATATCATCGATGGGATGTCTTGAGATTCATCTCCATTATTCTATTTTTCACACTGATTGGTAGAGTATTTGAGAGTTGTCCAATAAGCAAAAGTTGAAAGTGGCTGCGCACGCATCCGACTTAAGTATAGATGAGGTACAGCCGGGGTTTGAGATCGAAGATGAACTCTTAAGGGCAGATCGCCTAGAAGGAAGTTTGCAGAGAGAATTGAGAGAAAGAGTGTACTCAGTCGAGATACAGTATAAAAACGGAAAAATTCAGAAAGTTTAAAATTGCTTCTTTGCGCACTATCCATTAGATTCAGTATCATCAAATAATTTTTTTATTCCAAAATTATAAAGTAAACATTTT
Source organism: Megalocaria dilatata (assembly GCA_034642435.1). NCBI lineage: Eukaryota > Metazoa > Arthropoda > Insecta > Coleoptera > Coccinellidae > Megalocaria > Megalocaria dilatata. The sequence continues at coordinate 27,979,026 of CM067859.1, forward strand.
CCAATGGGATTTTCTTTCCTTAGATTTGAGATTTGTACTGACTGCTTATGTACTGTATTTCTGTGGACAATAATGAATGATTATGTGTTTCTGTTATAGGGTTATACCGATGAGCCTGTGGCTGAAATCTTATCGAATATGAGCAACAGTCAGCCAGTACTACTAGACAGGTGGCGTGTAGACGTAGAAAAAAATCCTAATGCTGAGCCCGACGGAAAAGAAGGAAAAGATAATTTACCACTCAATGTCATCAATAACTATTTTTCTCTGGGTGTTGATGCCCATATAGCTTTGGAATTTCATGAAGCAAGAGGTAAGTCATCCAGTGTATAAATGAAAACCGCTGTTATTAATTTTTATCTTATTTGAAATATCATTCATATTTTCAGTAGAAATAAAGTTATAAGAGGTAATGAAGTGGAAATAGGGATTTCAGCATATGAATAGTTATTTAGAATACCTTAAAACTATTTAAGTTGAACCTGACTGGACAATGCACCCTTCAACGTGTAATTGGACAAGCAATAAACTTCAGCATAATACCGAGATATACTCTCAAATATTCGAATTCATGAGAAATACTTCATGACCCATACTCAGGTCAATTAGCTATTATAATATATAATATATACAAGTAGAAATTAGATTTCTCCATACGAAAAATCCAATTCCTACATGAATTTGCTTGCAACTTGGTAATTGACAAGGTGAACTATGTTAGCAATAATAATGATCTCACATGTATTATAGGGTATTTAACAGCATTGTAGTAGGGTGGAATTTTTTTCATCCAATCAAGGAGAAAGGAAGGAAAAAATTAGCAATGATTTATTTATTTCTATATATTATCCTGATTGGGAATTGGATTTCTGACTAAATAGTCAACCTAGAAATCCTTAAAAAAATGTTCAACTTTGAAAACACCCCGCATTTCCGAAACTCTTCTTCATTTTTTACGATTTTTAGAAGCGCATCCTGCAAAGTTCAACTCCAGATTGAAGAATAAAATGTTTTATGGTCAGCTGGGAGGAAAGGATTTATTGCAGCGTAAATGGAAAAGCCTGACCCATTTTCTCACTCTGGAGTGCGATGGTACAGATTTCACCCCAAAACTGAAAGAGCTGAAATGTCATGCTATTGTTTTTCTCAATATACCAAGGTAAATAAATCAGCTAGGAATCGGCCAAAAACGTTCTGATCATAGGCGAAAGAATAGGAAAAATTATCTGATTTGCACTAGAAATCCATTGCAATGCACCTGAATTCAGAAAAGTAAGAAAAATATTCAAATACGATTAAGTGCGAAACCATTAGGCAGATTCAAGGCTCTAGCTCAGTTCGAAAGTTAGCGTGTTTGCGGCAGGACAAAATTATTTTTGACCTTGGATTTTGTCCTAGTAGGCATTGTTACTGCATCCTTTGGCACAGCGCTGTTAGTTTTCTACCTAACAGTGAAATTGTGGCCGAAACCGTGTAACTAGAAAATTTCTCTTATACCTAGATGGTGGGGCCTGAGCCCGGGAACTTTAGGTCCCCAATCCAGGAATCTGCCCACTCAGCTATGGTTATTCATAATATCCAGTCGAACTTTTGAGAAATAGTTCCATGTATACCAATCAATTTTTAAAACTTTTCAAGAATTATTGAAATGACTTCAGCTTCATCATCACTTGTTGATCAAAGTAGGCTTTCCTCAACGTTTTAAAGAAATGATTGGTCGGAAATTTAATGATCAAACTTGAATATTCTACGCATTTTGGTCTAAAACTTAAAATTGATCTGTAACTGCATGCTATATGAGCCTACAATACTGCGTTTCAGTTATGGTGGGGGAACTCGTCCTTGGAATTCCTCTATGGGCAGTTCACAACCAAGCACAGAGGACAGTTTGATAGAAGTCGTTGGTCTAACCACCTATCAACTTGTAAGTAATAATACAACTTCGTTTATCTTCATATTATTAAGAAAAACAGCCCTTCATTGGCTATTACAGCCAATGTGTTCTACAAGCTTTATGACAAACTTTGACTTATGATTACCTTGCTTATTCTAAAACTTTTTTTTCTATGAACATAGGTCTGATTCGTTTTCGTTTAGAAGTTACAAAAATTTGAAAAATTTATTTTCGATGACAAAATAATTTCGAACGACAAGCCGTCTCTAATGAGATGGAACAGATGCAATAAAGTGCTCGAGTCATGGTCACAACATTTTTTTTTCTATTAGGCAAATAATCTTTGAGAAGCTTATATTTGAGAATACTTTTGTACAACTGAATACAGGTCTGAATCCAGATTAGCACATAGGAGGTATTTTATTCTTGTCTTATTTCAACATTCATGATCTTCCCAAAATTTTGGAGAGTACAGACAAAATGCTAATTGGCCTTGAAAAAATGTTTAGTTAGCACAGCTATCATCTTCCAGAGTTTGTCATAGAGCTTATAAAATAGCCTGAATACTCTTCTCAAGATCTGGTGTGTTTTTTAGAGCGATAAAACATTAAATTGAAATAAAACACATTTAAATTAAGATTGAAGCCAAATTTTTTTTGTTTGAAAGATAATCTTATGACACTTATGTTTTAAAAATAATTGTTGGCCTATTTTCACCACGACTAGCTCTGAGGAACCGAATTCGACCAGACCAATTTTGGACCACTTTTTCGAGTAATTCAGGCCTTATTTCATCAATAACACGACTTATGTTGGCTTCCAAAGCGTCTATTGTTTCTAATTTATCAGCATAAACCAATGACTTGACATAACCTCAAAGAAAATGATCCAGTGGAGTTATGTCACATGATCTTGGAGGCCAATTAATTGGACCATTTCTCAAAATAATGTTATCGCCAAATCTTTCTTTCAATAAATTAATTGTTATGGTAGCAGCATAAGGTGTAGCACCATTTTGTTGGAACCAAAACACTTCTGGGTCGATACCATTCAAATTTTGAAACAAATAATCATTGATCATCGATCTGTAACGAGCACCATTCACTGTGATATTAGCTCCAGCATCTTTTTTAAAGGAATATGGACCGATGATGCCTCCAGCGTGTAAAAATAGTAAATACAGTGCATTTTTCAGGATGCAATGGAACCTGCAGAACTTCTTAAGGAGTGTTTTCACTCCATATACGTCAATTCTGCATGTTTACATAGCCGTTCCACAAGAAATGAGTTTCATCTCTAAACACAATTTTACGATGAAAAAGTGGATCAATTTCAAGCTGTTCTAGGGTCCAAGCAGCAAGCAAACGACGCTTATTAGGGTCAAGTGGCTTTAGTTCTTGAACCAGTTGGATCTTGTATGGGTGAAGACCAAGATCTTTACGCAAAATTTTCCATGTGGTGGATGCACAGAGTCCAACTTGTTGTGAACGTCGACGTAGAGACTAATCTTGAACATCATTAACACTGTGACTTACAGCAGCGATATTTTCTTCTGTTCTTCTTTCTACAGTTCTTTGTCTTGTTGTTGCATCGAGTAGAGAAGATTTGTCCGAAATCTATTGATAGTTCGACGAATAAGCTGCTCTGATGGACGATTATGTAAACCATAAATTTCACGAAGTGCTCTATAAATTTGGCGAATAGAACACTGATTTTGAAAATAAATTTCAACAATTTGTAAACGTTGTTGCGGGGTGAATCATTCCATGATAATTTGTCAATGCTTACTGAACAGAAATGTCAAAATAACATGGCTTCTACCTTCTGTAAAATCATAGTTATCCCTATCGAAAGTTCCATCACTCTAAAAGAAACACCCGATAGATGTCCAATCTCCTAAGCATTTTATACAACGAAACCTTTTTTCAAGCCTCTTCTTCAAGCTGGTGGACATGGAACTTGCATCACCCAGTGCAAAACAGCAAAAATAGTAACTTCCAAAACCATTCCGATGCAGGTAGATGGAGAACCTTGCAAAGTAGCTCCATCTATTTTCACCATCTCGCTTTTAAATAAAGCTACGATGTTGGCTCACAAAAAAAGTGGTATCCAGAAAACCACTGGTTCAGAAGTTAAAAATCTTGACATAAAAGTCTTTTATATGAGCATGCCGAATTTCGAGAAATATTGTTCAAATAGAAGTATACTAATAAAATCCGGTAAGTTTATCTTAGTTGAATAATATAATAAAACACGTTTTAGGGTTATGATGATTTGTTCTGTACAACTGAGAACAAGAGCATTCTCTACTAAGTGTAAATGGAAGTGATAGCAGCAATTGCTTCCACTGATGTCTTGCTCCACCACTTAGATAGTCGCTGTCTATATTCTCTTGTTTGTGAGCCTGTGACTGTTTGTCACAATGAAAAGCTTATGTTCTATGATTTCATTTGGCGTCATCTTAACTAAAAGAAATTTTACAAATGTCTGCTTGATTTTTTTATAGAAAAATACTTTATTATACTGGGTGAACCTATGTTTATATTGAAGCTCTGTTGGGATACGGTGTTATGAGAGAGCATTCAAACCTCTTAATTTCGGGAGGTAAGCGTTTCGTTCCAGCTTGCTAGCCCCTGAACTCATCAGATCGGCAATGGGGTGCAAGCCTGCCAATGACGGCGCTGACCCGACCCTGTTCCACTTGGAACGTCGGTTGTCGAATGGTTGTATTCTTCTCTACTTGAAACTGGCGAAGACGGTGAACTAAGTATCGGTAAGCGGTCGCGTCCTCTATGTGATACGCCAGTAAGCTGTAGCAGAGCAGATCAGAGCGGAATTCTGGGCTAGGAGCGCCATGCATTCCTTTTCCAAGAAGGTTTGGTGGACTCACGGTATAGGGCATTTTAATTTGGCATGGAACAGTCCGCCGCTGAGCTGGATGCAATGCCATCTCAATCAAGGGATAGTATGAGACGAAATAGGAAGCAACCTCGGAAATGGCGGATGGCATATTGACCTGAAGCTCTGTAGCGATGCGGTATTGTGAAGGAGCTTTCAAACCTCTTCATTTCTGGAGGTAAGGCGTTACGTTCCAACTTGCAAGCTCCTGAACTCATCAGATTGACAATGGGGTGCATGCCTGCCAATTACGCATGTAACTTTTTTCCACGTTGGAACGTCGGTGTCAAAACGCTTATACTCTGCTCTGTAGGACAGTGAGGACGGTGAACTATGTATCGGAAACCGATCGCTCCCTCTATGTGATACGCCGGGAAGCTGTAGCAGAGCAGAGCGGAATTCTGGGCAAGGATCCGCATGTTACCGCAATATTATTTCAGATAGTTTTGTTTCTCTCAGGTTTTATGCTGTATGTCCGTTTAAATATCAGCAATTCTGAATCAGATTAAAATTTTTTCGCGATATATATATATATGTCTTACTTATAGTTCAATACAATATTTTTCAGCAATAAATCTGCATCAGTTCGAAATGGAATATTCAACACATTTAGGAGTTTTTCGAGACACCATCAATGTATTTTTGTCCAGTAGCAAGGACGAATGTTTATCCAGTGACTGGTATTTTCTGGATTGTAAGTATTTTAGTGTGATTATTTTATACTGGGAATAATACAGATTATTTCACATAATTTTCGTCACATTCATAAAATTTATAAACTGCCTAGCGTGACATTAAGGTCATCCCATAAGTTGCATTAATTCAAGAAATCTTTTATTTTTTCAGTTCTGTAAATGTGTACTGACGCAATCACGATCAAATTATGGTCCTAATTTCATGAAAAAAAAATTCCTTGTAATTTGATTCAAAGTTTACTGAAAATATTATTGTTATAAGAATTTTTGAATCGAGGATAAAGTCCTATTTTATTCAACTATCGGGTGTTTTTTTTTAAAGTGACAGAACTTTCGATAGGGATAACTGTGATTTGACAGAAGGTAGAAGCCATGTTGTTTTGACATTTCCGTTCAGTAAGCATTGATAAATTATAATTGAAAGACTCACGCCGTAACAACATTTACAAATTGTTGAAATTAATTTTCAAAATCAGTGTTCTATTCGCCAAACTTATAGAGCACTTCGTGAAATTTAGGGTTTACATAATCGTCCATCAGAGCAGCTTATTCGTCGAACTATCGATAGATTTCGGACAACATTCTGGATGCAACAACAACAAGAAAAAGAACACACAGAAGGAAATATCGCTGCTATAAGTCATAGTGTTAATGATTATCCAGATTTGTCTATTCGTCGACGTTCACAACAAGTTGGATTCTGTGCATCCACCACATGGAAAATTTTGCGTAAAGATCTTGCTCTACACCCATATAAGATCCAACTGGTTCAAGAACTAAAGCCATAATACTTGACCATAATAAGCGTCGTTTGTTTGCTGATTGGGCCCTAAAACAGCTTGAAGTTTTACCGTAAAATTGAGTTTAGTGATGAGCCTCATTTCTGATTGAACGACTATCTAAACAAGCAAAATTGCCGTATATGGAGCGAAAACAATCCTCAAGAAGTTCTGCAGGTTCCATTGCATCCTGAAAATGGACTGTATGGTGTGCTTCACACGCTGGAGGCATCATCGGTCCTTATTTCTTTAAAAACGATGCTGGAGCCAATGTAACAGTGAATGGTGCTCGTTACAGATCGATGATCAGTGATTATTTCTTTCAAAATTTGAATTGTATCGACCCAGAAGTGTTTTAGTTCCAACAAGATGGTGCTACATCTCATTCTGCTACCGTAACAATTGATTTATTGAGAGAAAGATTTGGCGATAACATTATTTCGAGGCCAATTAATTGGCCTCCAAGATCATGCGACATAACTCCACTTTTGTCTTGTAATGCTGCTGCCTCAACTTGAAGTTGTGTAAACGAGAGTCACTAGTTGGCGTAGAATTGTGACTGGCGATAAAAAGTGTGTCCTTAAGGATTATTCAAAACTTCGGGTAATATAATATATGGATACCCCGATAAGCCGAAAATTCACGGCGAGAAAGATCATGCTATCATAACAATTGGGTGTAATGTATTATGAGCTGCTATAATCGAACGACAGGAGGATGTCTACCGACCACAATTGAAGAGTTTGTGTCAAGCATTGCGAGAAAAACGGTAGCAGTACGCCGACAGACACGACAAAGTTATTGACAATGCACAGCCACATGGTACGTCGCCCCTTAAAGCGTAGTTAGAAACACTCGAATCGGAATTCGATGGATCGATACATGAATAGCGGCCAACGAGCCAACCGTTTTTCGCATCAATTGCCAGAAAGATGGAAAAAAGTAGTAGCTACCGACGGACAATACTTTGAACTTTGGATATACAACTAATTTTTCACAATAAAGCTTCATTTCTCGAAAAAACCACATTTATACTCCTGATAAAAATTAATTTGATACGCTTCTAGGTAAAAATAATAAAGTATTTCAGAAGAGAGTATTGCCTTCTCTGTCCTGTAATTTAATTAAAAAATTAAATAGTTTTTTTTTTCCTAAGACTTAGCATTGAAATTTATTAATTCAGGGGATCCCATACTAAGTTCCTCCAACCCAAGTTCGCCCCTGCTAGGGGGCCTTGTTCCTTTTACCAATCTCAACCGAATTTCCTAATAAAAGGGTTTTCAATAAGTATGTCCTCGATAACTTCTCGAACTCCTTCTTAAAGGTCTCGAATCGATTGTGGAGCATTAGCATAGAGACGTGGCTCCAAAGAAATCTTCACATCACTAACTTTTTCTAACAACTCAGATTTTTCCACTAATTTAAATATTGCAAGTCAAGAAGGTGCTTCACGACAACCCAAAAGTGCTTAAGTTTTGCGAACTGTGACTGCAAAATTTTCACAATTTCAATACTTTGTTGAAGCGTGTATCGTTCCATTTTTAGTAATACCGTAGTTTTTACTTGTCAAATGTCAAAATGTGACAGACTCAAAAGTCACAGCTGCCCAGATAGCGAGCTAGTCAAAATGAAACCCTTTAGAGGTGTTTTTCCCACATCTTACACACGATACTCTAAAATCCTACATAAATGCAGAAATATTCATGCATACCAGCTTAAGATTATAATCATATTTGTTTCCAGGCGGTGCTACAGGAAAATTGCATAAAATTGACCGAGAAGAAGAGGATTATCATTATGTATCTGATATTCTTTATGAAAATAACCTGTATATTGTGGAATGTATCAACGAAACAAGACCTCTTACACCCAAAAGTGATTCAAATATCGATAATCAGTTCGAGGATAAAGATGTGAAAGAAGAAAACATTGCAGTGATTTGCAACATCTCAAAGGAGCCAATTATCAATAAAAAACCACCAAATAAATCTCCACGTAAACCAAATAGAGCGCCACAGCCTCAAGTGAAACTTGATTTCAAACCAAGGAGGTGAGAAAGGTCAATATTGCTTTAGTATGATATCATATATTAATAAGATAAATAATATAATAATGATCAAATCAGAAGGCATCATATTAATAAGTACTCAATTAATCAATTAATCATTACACAATTAAGTTCCCCCTCAACAGAACATTCAAACGAATCAACCTATCTCTTCCGTAGTGTGAAATAAACGCAGACAAACATATATAGTTGATTTACAAGATTTAAATTATACTTGAACATCTTAGAAATACAACTTAACGAAAAACAGTTACTAAGCTTATGAACTTCTCCATCTTTAAGCTCTCTCTTGAACTCTCTTCTAAAACGTTCGCTCCATCAACTCTTTATTCGCGAACTGAACTGTCAGCCAACTGCCTTCTTCGCGAACTGCCGCGAACTTCCTTCTTCGCCAACTGCTTTTTCTGACCGACTGTCACGAACTGCCCTTAGGTTTGTGTTTTCGGTTTCCAACCCTGACTGCTCCGTCTTATACTTAAGTCAGTGCCGTACACAGACAAGGTCTGCTTCCGCTTATTGAACAACTCTCATATACTATATCAATCAGGGCCAGAAATATAACAATGGAGACGAATCTCAAGGTACCCCATATGCCGATATCTACTTCCAGGAAACTGTTGACGTTTTTAGGTTCAGCAATAAATCTCTTCTTTTTTATGACGACTAACCATCCTATGGTAACACGTCCGTCCCATTTCAAACATCTTGAAGCGGCATTGCTGAAGGACAGGAAGTGCTTAATTATAATGAAGAATTTGAATAATCTTTAATAATCTAAAACCCTGGTTGCGGGAAGTTCATTCAAATGAAAGAAAAATTAATTTTGACCATTTAATGAAATCAATAAAATTCCTTTTTTTATTACGAAGAGCCCAACAACCATATGATTTCTGAGAGGATTTCCATTGTATTTCTTCGTCAGTTTAGTTAACAATGTCTAATTGTGTCCTAGCTACCAATTTTTATTCTAGTATATAATATAGATGATTTTTTTATTTCATGAAAGTCAATTGTTTAATGGAGAATAATGTATCTTATCAAATTTTTACAATTTATTCATTAAAGATGTGACATACGACGTTTCTCGATCATAACATTATCGTCAAGTGTGAAGAATTTCAGGATACATTGAGATATAGAGTACAGAATATATTGAGTATAGAGTATTATATTATGGAGGAAGCAAGGCGTAGTTACATGTTGTGGATTGAAAAGAGCGGGAATACATGTTGAGGAATGGGGAATGATTCTAATTTGTTATTCAGTGTTCGAAGATTAGGATTTTCATGGACTTTGTTTATTTTAAAGAATTCTAATGAAGTCATTTTTAATCCTTCCTAACATCTGTGGAGGACTTTGAGATTGTTACTATCTATATTTCAATAATATATTCAATAATATTTTCACAGATTCCATAGGTTCGACGACGCCATCCTTTTGTCTGTAGTGAGATGATCCTTCAGACTTATTTCAAAATTACTACCTTTTGACCCACGTAAGTTGCGTTAAATCATTTGAATTTATTCTTTTGATCCCCGAAACTTTTAGATTATTTTATTTTTGTTTTAAGTTGAATAACATATTTCTTAGATTAGGACAACCTGAGTAGGGCATTTTTAAGTCAAATTTATTAAAATAATTTTCGATTTTGGTGGATGAATATACAAAATCAGTCATTCTTATTCATCCTTTCAATGCGGCTTAGACATCGGACTCATAATCGTCAGCTTGAGAGTTCGAACCGCAGGCCAGAAAAGAAATTTTCTGATTTCGGGGTACCATTCAACAATACACTGTTAGGTAAAAAATTAAAAGCGATGTTCTTAAAGTGGCGTAAGGAAACAGTAATAAAGCCTACACAGAACAAACCCGATGTGGTTACTATAGTGGACTTCTGTCTGTCTGTATCCCTGGGAATTAATGTCATCAGCTGAACAAACTGAATGATGCACTTCAATAGAAAAGGTCAAAATTTATCAACAGAAAAGGTGTAGTGTTCCACCAAGATAATGCGAGACCTCATACAAATTTGGTCACTCGCTTGAATGGGATACACTGCCACACCCACCATATTATCCAGATCTGGCACCTTCTGACTATTATTGATTCCGGTCGTTGTAAGATTTTTTACTTCAAATGAAGAGGTCAAAATTTACCTGGATCAGCTTTTGCCAGCAAAGACCAAAAATTTGATGAGCGTGGAATCATGCTACTACCAGAAAGATGGCAAAAGGTGTTGGACCAGAATGGCCAATATATATTTCAATAAATTAATTATTCATTATACGGAAATTGTCTTTCATTTTGCCAAAAAAAAATTACATTCCGAACAACCCAATATAACCTTGAGTTATTTCGGACATTTACTCGCCAAAATCCAAAAGTTTTTGATAAATTCAACTAAAAAACGGCCTAATATTAATCCTAATTCCTAATCTAGGAAATATTTCATTCACACCAACATAAAAACAAAAAAAATTTAAAGGTTCGGGAATCTATAGAATCAATTTTAATGATCGTAACGCAACTTAAGTGGGTCAAATAGATAAGAACTTTGAAACAAGACTGCAGGAGCATCTGACTATAGAAAAAAGGTCTTTGAGCATATTAAAGCTCAATCACCATATAAATAGTAACAATCTCAAAATCCTTCATATATATCGAGAAGGATTAGAAATGAATTTATAAGAGCGCTTGGAAAAAAGCCTATAAAGATCCCGATATTCAAACACTGTACAACCAATCAGAAATGAATCATTCTCCATTCCTTGACATGTATCCGCACTCTTTCCAATTCACAACATGTAACCACGCCCCACTTCCTGCATTCTATGAAATCCCGTATATTTCAAAGCACTCCGTAATCCTAAATACTTAAAGATGATGTTATGGTCGAAACGCATCGTGTATCGCATTCTTATCGGAGAAATTGTGAAAATTTTATAAAATTCGGTGTTCTCCAAAATTAAATTTGTGCGCGCTAGTTCCAGGAAACAGTATGTTACAGTTGCGCCATAATATCAGTTATTTTTTAATTTGGAGCCGAAAATGGTCTTAAACTTAAACAACTAGGTTGGAATTTGATTCTTCCCAATATTTTCGAAGCCACCGATTCAATCGACCTGAAATTCATCATTTGGAAGAATAATAACGCGCATGTTCGTGCAAAATTTCGTGTGGATCGTAAAATCAAAAGAAAAAATATTTTGTGAGGATCGTGGGTGATATGAACTAGCGTGCAAAAGCTTCTGACTTCACGTCAGTGCTTTTCACATTTTTATTCTGTCTAGTGTTGCAGATAGATTGTTCGATATGACGGACGATGCCCTCAGGAATTATGGGTGAGTTATAAAAATATTATGAGCTTTTAAATAGGTCTATATATTTCCAGGAACCGTCACAAACTTTTTTTAGAAACGATAATGAGCGCTTTTGAAACAGGAGATCCCAAAGTGGTAAGATTTTAATCTAGAGATTATAATTATATTATGAAGGTCATTTCGATCTTTTAAAATCGAAAATTGGAGGATTTGATTATAACAAAAAGTTCAAAAAGTATGTTCTTAATGAAGAAATATATCTTATATTTTTCTTGTAATAATAATTGTCGAATATAGATGAGATACAATATTCTTGATTATTTCGATTTATCTGGATGATAATTTCTTTAACATAATAAATATCAGATAAAAATAAAATTTCAGTTAGTTTGATTACCAGAACAGGCTTTATACTATTCTTTTTCTGTAATTTGAGGCTTTATTGTGAAAACTGGTTTCACATATGTGCTTTGTTAAGTTACAATAATTTAGGGATAATTGATCTTAAATCTCTTTATACTTTCTGATGGGCAAATATTAAGAAGTTTACTTAACATTTAGGTAGATCATTCGCAGATCTATCTACCTTGGATTGTGGACTGTAATTTGTTTGAGATGGATATATCACACAGGTGGGGGGTAGTGGATAAAACACAAGTAACAGTTAACAGGTTCATTAGCATTGACAAATTATCATGGAAAGACTAACGCCGAAACAACATTTAAAAATTAGTGAAATTTATTTTCAAAATCAGTGTTCTATTTGCTATACTTATACAGCACTTCGTGAAATTTATTGTTTACTTAATCATCCATCAGAGCAGCTTATTCGTCGAACTATCGATAGATTTCAGACAACATTTTCTCTACTCGATGCAACAACAAGACAAAGAACTGTACCTACAGAAGAAAATATCGCTGCTATAAGTCATAGTGTTAATGATAATCCAAATTTTTCTATTCGTCGACGGTCACAACATGTTGGATTCTGTGCATCCACTACATGGAAAATTTTGCGTAAAGATCTTGCTCTACACCCATACAAGATCCAACTAGTTCAAGAACTAAAGCCACTTGACCATAATAAGCTTCGTTTGTTTGCTGATTGGGCCGTAGAACAGCTTGAAGTTGATCCACTTTTTTATCGTAAAATTGTGTTTTGTGAAGAAGCCCATTTCTGATTGAACAGCCATGTAAACAAGCAAAATTGGCGTATATAGAGTAAAAAACAATCCTCAAGAAGTACTGCAGGTTCATTTGCATCCTAAAAATGCACTATATGGTGTGCTTCACACGCTGGAAGCGTCATCGGTCCATATTTCTTCAAAAACGATGCTGGAGCTAATGTTACAGTGAATGGTGCTAACGAGCACCATTCACAGATCGATGATCAATGATTATTTATTTCAAAATTTGAATGGTATCGACCCAGAAGTTGATTCCAACACGATGGTGCTACACGTCATGCTGCTACCGTAACAATTGATTTATTGAAAGGAAGATTTGGCGATAACATTATTTCGGGAAATGTTCCAATTTGGCCTTTTGCGTCTATTTGGGTTTCTGGTGACATCAAGCTTGTAAATAACTCACCATGCGGTTGTCGATATAGACGCACCGTTTGCTGCTAAGATATTTCAGTTAAATAACTAGGTATATATCTTCTTACACTAGATTATGTTATCAATATTATTTCTTCTAAATTATGTGTACCAAGTATTATCCATCACTTCATTTTCGCATTATTCGAGAAGCGTAAGAATCCTATGTTGAAAAATTGCTCATCTTTTGTAGCAACCTATGGATCTATCCATTTTCGATTATTCGGTCGGGTGTTTCCCAGGGTTCTCTTCTAGGTCCACACTTGTTTATTCCTTTCGTGAACGATTTGGTCTACCACATTAGTGTAGAACTGATAGTCATCTTTGTTGCTAAACGAATCACACAGAACTCATTCAAATTTGCTTGTTACTGCTGTTGAAATTTAAAGGATGATGCCAGAAAAATCATTCATACTGACATACTGAAATTCGAACTTAAAAAGGATGTGTTCTAGTCCTTAAACATAGTGAAATATTGGTTTCCCGAAAATCCATTAAATTTTGGAGTTTATACATAGAAGCTTATTTGAGATGGTCTAATCATATCGATCACATCTGTAAGAGTAGGGAACTCGCTTCCTCTGAAGTCACTATTTGGTGTCTACTACATTATTTTGTACCTGAACTTGCATTAATATTATTGAAAGCTTACCTTTATTAGTTTTACTAGACTAAATTTCATTTTATTTCTACATTCGCCGATTATTTCATTGTAATTGAAATTAATACAATATTTTTTAGGCCCAACTCTTGAAACGTCAAGGTTTCTTCTCAGCAATAAGAAGTCCAGCTGGATGTAACCTATTACATGCCGCTTCCGTCCGGGGAGATACAGAGTTGGTTAATTACATGATAAAATACATATTCACAAATTACGAAACTGTGGAACATTTGGTTGAAAATTAGGAAAGCTCACTGTCCTTAATTTATTAATGGAAATTGTTGAAAACTCTGAAAGATTATTTATTCAGAACGTAATTGTATTAAAGTTGAAATAAAGTATTAAATTGAAATAAATATTATGACTGATATTGTACACCATTTGGAATGTTTTTTCAACTTCCTCCCTCCATACGCACATTTATTGTTTCAATAATTTCTACATAGAGTAAGATGGAAATTTCATGGGAATTTTCATATGAAATTTCTAATTAGTTAGCTTGTAAATATAATTTTTTTTTTGCTTCAACTTTAACCTCTATTGAACTCGTTCCCTGTTGAATAAGTTGATTACTTTGAATTATAATCATAATAATATTGGAATTGGAGTTCTTGTGTGGAGAAATGTAATTTATACTTATATATAGTTTAAAAAGCAGAACCGAGTGGTGCGTGGGCTGCTTCAGCTTCAAAAGAATGTTTGAAGGAAGTCTAAGGGTTATAAATCTGAATGTTCTATAAGCGTTCAAATATCGTTTGGTTTTAGCTCTGATTCTCAGATGATTCCAATTCACTTTGTCATACTTATTTTGAGTTGATAGCTGAAAAAAGCTTTTTGGTCTAAAAGGTTATTCATGGTGAGAACTAATTGACCCGAGCATGAATCTTTAAGTGTTTTCCACCATTTCGACCATTTGATAGTAGATTCCTATGCGCCCCTGAATTACGTTGAGTCTATTGCTTGTCCAATTAGACATTAGAGGAGACATTGTCCACCCTCAGTAGAAGTGGGTGATAATCACGGGTGAGTAAAGCAGAGAAGAGAATGAGACGCAAGAGTCGATGAAAAATCGAGAGTTGCAATAGAGACGGAACTAAGTGGGTTCAAACGCTTAAGACGAAATCTTCTGAGAGTAAAGTTCTAGAAGTTCAGTAATCGTACCACCGATTTATATGAGAGAGTTAAGATGTTTTACTGTTTGTGTAAATATATCTTTATAGGATATATCAGGTATTTCTATTGGTAAAAGAGAGAATAATGTCAAAGAAGAAAAATTTCGTATGATTATAAAGTATACCTGTATATTGACATAAGACACTCGGCATCGGCACTTTCGAGTTTCATCCTGTAATGAGTGTGGATAGCTCAGCGGGAGAACACCGGACTCGTGGCCGGGAGGTCCAGGTTCGAAACCTGTTCAGGTAGAAAAGAAATTTTCTAGTTGGACTGGTATCTGCCACCATTTCACTGTTGGGTCAAAAATTAACAGTGCTGTGACCTAAAGTGGCGCAAGATCGCAGTAACAAAGCCTACACAGAACACAACTGAACTCCTAACTCGCACAAGCTGCAAAAGCTTCTGAGGGATCTTCACAGAAGATCTAAGAGTATCAGGATAAGAATAATAATAATAATAATAAACTTAAACCTACAGCTATATTATTCTCCAAGAACTCTTTGAGAGAATAAAAAGAATTATTCTGAAGGAAAGACTTAATGATTGATTTGAACATTTTTGTAGGCTTAAATTTGGAAGTTCGGTGTTTTAGTAAGAGCAGTGTTGACTTTTCGTTGCGTATTCCCCATTATCTTGATTTTGACATTAAATAATCGTCAAAAATCGTCTTCACCAACACCCTTGAGACCAGAGTAAAAACATTTTCATGACACCAATAATTAAAGGAGCTTATAATATTTTACATACCCTTGCAAGCTCCTGTGACGCCAAATAAAGTATCATCAACAAAAATATCTTCAACTAAAATTTGTTATAGTAAATATAATAAAAAGAATAAATATCAGGGATATCATCATAGACCCCTGAGGAACTCCCAAGTTTGCATCATAATCAATGGAACAAGTACCGTGCAGTTTAACATGAAAAGTTCTATTTTAAAGGTAACTTTCTATCAAGTGCAAAAACAAACCTGTGAATCCAAGGTCGTAAAATTTATTAAATATAAAATCAAAGATGAGGCAATCAGAAGCTCTGAAAAGATCGAAGAATAGATATTTGAAATTTTGAAAAATACTTGAAGAGTAATCGGGCTCACTAGACCCCAGTATATAATCTTTCATCTGAAAAGCGTCTTCCAAACTATCAACCCAGAAGAAATGTGACAAAATGAATTGGCACCAGACATTCAACATCTGACAGAAAGATATGGAACCAAACGATACTTGAAAGTTCATGACACTTCTAGACTTATGAGAGACTTAAGATTATGTGCAACTCGGTGGATATCCTAGTATGAAGCAGTACAAGATTTTTTGGAATTATTCGATTACGTCGTTGAAAGTTTAGAGGAGATATCAAACTGGAAAGATTCTGGAGATGCGAATATGTTGCGAAACACATTGAATGATTCCGACTATCTGGTCGTGCTTCAAGTCGTGAATCAAATATTTTGTTATGCCTTACCCCTTTGCCGATTCCTACAAAAAAACTGGAATCGACCTCAGAGAAGTGGTAACTATGACGGAAAATACTATTTCTTGCCTGAAAATCATACGTCAAGATGCCAAAACACATTTCGACTCGATCTTCAATAAAGCTCAGGTAAAAGTTAGAATATAAAATGTGTTTATCAGTTTTTTATTTTCTTTCATATTTCAGGCTCTTGCCCCAAGTATTGGAACCAACATTAAGGTAAAAAGAATTGTTTCACGCCAAAAAAATTGAGGAAATCCTATGATTTTGCAGTTGAATTAAACAATTGAATTAAATTGTGGCAGATTCATCTGAGTAATCATCCAGAATCAGAAGTAATAGTCCAGGTTTGGCTCATCTGGAAATATGTAATCCACAAGCTTTTCCTAATATGTACAAGCTATTACTAATATTCTGTACAATACCAGTTTCTACAGCCACTCCAGAGAGATCATTCTCAACATTCAAAAGAATAAAGAACCATCTCCGAAATTGTACTTCTCAAAACGGGCTCAACGGCGTAGCAATGATGTCTATTCATAGGGAGTTGCCTATTTCCGAAAATGAAATTATTGATGAACTTTCAAAAAGACCCAGGCGATTAGATTTTGTTTTATAAAGGTATATCCTCCGAATAACCAATTTTTTATCGTTTATTAATTTTTTATCCCCCTCCAAGGCTCATGTCTGGGTAGGCCACTGATGTATTATTTATGTTAAGTATGATTTGACAAGCCATTATGATAAAATAGACGCTTCAAAAACATTCGTAACCTCTTCAGTTACACGTATCAAAATATCAAAGGAAACAACAAATTGAGAGGTGTCAAGGGACACCCGGATGGAACGAAGTTGCTTTCGATTAATTAGTGAAGGAATTGTAATAAAATTTTATTTTTTTTAAGTTATAATAATATTTTTTTATTATTAACAAATATAATGTAATATATACTTAATTAGTAGGCTCAATTTTACTAATAATTGGCTTGTGGTAACTGAAGTAGGAAACATATGTTTGGGATTCTATTTTATTTAAATGTCTTGAAAAAACTGCATCGATGGTAGTAATATATTTTGTTGTTGATTCTGCTGAATTATTGTTTATTCTTAAATCAAATTCTTCCTCTAGAAACTGTAGCAATGGTTTTCATTTTTCATTAGTGAAGTTGATGTTAAAATCACAGGCCAAAATGAGTGGACATTTATCTAAATTTCTGTTGTATCTGCTAAGAGTTTGAGATACATCTTTAGAATACTCTAGCAGTGCCCGATGAATAAACTCCTGAATATCTATTAATTTGTTATTTGGTGAGACATATATGACTGCCATGATTAAAGTAACGCCGTTTTCCATTACAGACTCTGCTGCACATAAATCTGCAACACTTGTACGTCTTACGTGCAAGTCCTGAATATTGTTCATAATGACCGACATATTTGGTGTTACAAGACTGGTCGTATCATTTGTGTTGTGATAAATCGCAACTCTACCTGAACGAACAAAATCACAATTAAAATTCGGTATATCACATTCTTCTTGATTGTCCAACCATGTCTCTGATAACAATGTTCGTTTTTTCTGTAACAGAGTTGATTAAATCAACTGAATGTTTACGAAGGCTTTGGACCTTGCACGTACACAATGAAATGCCTTTATCTCTAGTAATGAAATCAATGACTGATTTTGCCTTTCAAGCTATTTTATGACAATCTCTGAAACTCTTGTACTAGAGATATTGTTGATGAAGCTTGTACTCGATTATGATGAAATCGAAATTTAGTTTCATCATCATCAAATGTAACGATAAATAAACCTAATACACTCAACAAAAATAATCGTCGCGACACCACACTGTTTAATGCGAAATAGAAAGACGAAACGAAAATAACTGGCTTGCTTTCTATGAGTGAGAGAGAGAAACATGTGCACGCCGCACGGCTTGAGACTATAGCAAAAAGTGTCGTTACAACTTTTGGTCTTAATTTATTCCGTCTAGCCCCCTTTCGCAACGCGCGAAAAGTAACTTCGTTCCAAAAATATTTCTTATTATTTTACACATACCTCCTGTATAACACATGGAATTTATATGGCTAATACTGATACCTTTCTGGTTAAATACTACTTACCAAAAGAATTGTGGGAAGGTTCAGCAAAAAAGAAACAAGCAATGAAAAAAAATCACTTTAATAAGTCTCATACAATATTAGAAAAAAAATTGAGTAACTCTACTCTATTAATAAGTCATATGGCTTCCACGTAGATTAAATACATACTAGCATGTTGAATTTGAAAATTTGTTAAGCTCAGGGTAGCATTAAAAAAACGCCACGAAGAGCCAACATTCGATTGATATATACTTGTGTACGGCTAAAGCCGAAGTACTACCTAGTTTTAATCAGATATTATTAAACGAGACAGTAACACTTCATTAAACTTAGATGTAACCTATTTATTTTCAGCAAAAACTACGTACAGCCGGTTGCAATCGCGTAAAACTTGGTCTAGACTAATCATACTGGCTGCAACTAGATATAGCTTGTAGCGAAATCACCTAGAGAAAAAAAATCAGCTTTCACGGCGGATCAGAGGCGGAGTATATTTCATCATTAAAAATATCTTCGGTACTAATAAATACAGAGCCTAGTTGGAACAAGACACAGTTCGTAGTCCTCGACTTCCAGTTATCCTTCGACATAGACATAAACCATTGATATCCCTCTCTCTAATGCTACCCGCTTCAAATAAATCTACATATCAAGAAAGCACCATCCGGCTTACGGCCAAGACCATAAATCTGTCATCACTTGCCGTCAAGTGGCCCAGACTCTCGAGTACCGGTCTGCCGTATCCTATACTCGAAATGCACCATTCAGGCGCCGAAGCCATCCGATGGTGAGGTCCTGGAATCGATCATTCTTCAGAGCATTTGTAACCTATAAATTCTGTCATATTTATATTTGAAAGAATACATTCGTTTAGGTTTCTCTTTCATTTCCATGAAACAAACCCCCTATAAGCTCATTCATCGCACCTTGTGCAGCAATTTTTGGCAAAACTCAAGATTGTTAAGCTTCACCATCATCCGTACAATCCCAACAGAGCTCCCTGCGGCTTTTGGATGTTGTCAAAATTGAACATGGCGGATTGACAACATAGAGAGATTCAGAGTAATGCGACGCGCGAGCTAAAGGCCATTCCAAAATCTCCATTCGGATAGTTGCAAATAATTAGGTCACAGGGTGTCTGCCACCATTTCATTGTTGGGTCAAAAATTAACAGTGCTGTGACCTAAAGTGGCGCAAGATCGCAGTAATAAAGCCTACACAGACACAATTGAACTGCTAACTCGCACAAGCTGAAAAAGCTTCTGAGGGATCTTCACAGAAGATCTAGGAGTATCAGGATAATAATAATAAAAATAATCTGAATTTAAGCAACTGCTACCGGCTGCAGCTAGTGGTAACCGGCTAAAACCGTACTTCAGCTTTAAAACCTAACATATACAAACATAATTCGGTTAGAGTTTACTTCTTTCTAGCAGCATCTGCTTCACCAACTGTACGGCATTTAAAGATGTACCTGGGCAAGTAGTAACACCATATCCTCCGTGTCCATAGTTATGCACAATTTTCAATTTCTTCCCATTTACGATCTTCTCCTCTCTGTCTACTCTAACAGGAATCCTATGAGGTCGCAAGCCTACTCTATGTACAAATAATTTGGCATCCGTAAGGCTTGGCAACATGTTTTCACATCTTCTCCTCATAGATAAGTAGTCATATTCGTTAAATTTCTTATCATAAGACTCATACTGGCGACACCCACCAAGAGTGACATTATCAAAACTTGGAATGATGTAGGTATCGTAATCCCCATAGAAAAAATTTTTGATCCATGGTGCGTCTACCTGAAAAAATAATTATGGGGGATTCTTCAAGTCTACCGTTATATGTTTTGATGCCAAACATTCCGTCTCAAATTCTACTTTTGAGTACTTCTGTTTGAAAAGTATGGATGTTATTCGACCACCCCATCAGAACAGAGCCTAAGTGCAACAATAAACCTATATAAAAGTGTGGTTAACGCACTTTTCAATGAGTTTGTCCATTGCGTTATCTAATGAATTTCATTTTTATAATTTGATCAGTAAGAGGAAATAAATACGTGTAACAACTTTTTGTTATTTATAATTATTTAAATCGAATAAGCATATAGGGATATTTATTTTTTTGGTCAGTATAATGAAGAAATACTGAAGAAAACGACCTAACCCTTGCAAACCCTTTTAAATTAAAACAAGTTGTAGAAATTACTATGTTTTACTACCAATAAATTGATATTTTACACATTTAATTGTGACTCGAGTTTCGGGAATTAACAACTTTTTTTTTTATATAAATTGACTTGTTGGGCTACACTAGCACTTTTCAGATACTGAACTGTTACAACCGTTACTATTTCCCGAAACTCGAGTCACAATTAAATGTATAAAATATCAATTTATTGGTAGTAAAACATAGTAATTTCTACAACTTGTTTCAATAAAGATCAACTACCTGCCGTTACTATTGTAACAGCTGAAACAGTTCCCGTCAAATTGTTCAAACTGACGAATAACAAACCTTGCAATGAACTGATTACATTTCACTCATCTTCGAATAAATTAATTCGGCTGATCTGTACCAAATATCATTAATATATACTTTACGGCATATTATAGTCTGACTTGAGCGTGAGGAAAGTTTTTTATGCGTTTGTAACGTAAAAATATCGGGAATACTTTTCATTACTTGAATTAGCACGCAAAGCTATGTCTTGTATGTATATTTGCATACTCTGGATGGCGCTAGTGTATGAGTAATACATTAGTGTCTCTATCTATAGTGAATATAGATACTTGACAGATTTGCCCCTGAGATCAAGAAAACCTTATCGAGTTCTTTTTAGTATAGAATTGTTATACAGATGTTGTTACACTGTCCCGATTTGTAAAACTTTCTATTACTCCTTAGTAAAAATTTTCACTCATCTACCTTACCTTCGATACTTGCCCTCTGAGGGCAACCATGGAACCATCTTGACATAATGTCTTGGCACCTAGACCAGTACAGTTCACAATTAAGTCGCATTCAGCACCAATTTCTGAGAAAGCATCAATCTTTTTCTTTTTAATTTTCACATCCAAATTCTGTACTTGTTTTTCAACCCATTCGAGATATCTTGCTGGATCAGTTAAAATTGTGGAGAAATAACTTCCATATTTCCAATCTCCCGGGCAAAGTTTCAATTCATCCTCAGTAACCGGTCGATAAATCGGAACCAAATCTTCTATATATTTATTCTGAAAACAATGATAAATTTTACGTAGAAAATGTCACACGTTTTGCATCATGCATAAACGACTAGCAAGTAGGGTAGCTAAAATTAACATCCCTATAAACTTCTTTTTGAGATCTCGGTGGCATAGTAAGCATAGATGCTTGCAATGGTGCCAGGGATTACGGATTCGAGTCCCGCTGTCATGGGTGTATTTATGTACGTCAGGTGGTGGGGGGTATGACTAACCACAGCAGTGGATGCCATAAGTTACAGAAAAAAAAACGAGCATTCCGACAGACACGACAAAGTTATTAGCAATGCACGGCCACATTTTGCGTCGCACGTTAAAAAGTTTTGAGAAACGCTCAAATGAGTCTTACCTCATTACCTACCGTACAGCCCAGACATTATAAGACAACAGGACGGCGCTACGTGCCACACAACTCATGCCACATTAGACATTCTGCACGAGCGATTTGAAGGCATGATCATCCCACGTGGAGGTGATATGAAGTGGCCACCGAGATCGTACGATTTGACCCTCTAGAATATTTTGCCGAGTAATTTAATATCTTTGTTTGAACCAGTACAGGAAGTAACATCAAGAATGCAGAAGCAATTATTTCAGGTAATTCGAACAGGTGTTACATATACAGAATATGAAAAAACAAACAAGAGAAATAACAGAATGAATGGTGATCCTAAGTATCGGGTATTTTTTTAGAGTGATAGAACTTTCGATAGGGATAACTGTGATTTGACAGAAGGTAGAAGCCATGTTGTTTTGACATTTCTGTTCAGTAAGCATTGACAAATTATCTGGGAAAGACTCAGGCCGCAACAACGTTTACAAATTGTTGAAATTTATTTTTAAAATCAGTGTTCTATTTGCCAAACTTATAGAGCACTTCGGTGAAATTTATGGTTTACATAATCGTCCATCAGAGCAGCTTATTCGTCGAACTATCGATAGATTTCGGACAACATTTTCTCTACTCGATGCAACAACAACAAGACAAAGAACTGTACGTACAGAAGAAAATATCGCTGCTGTAAGTCATAGTGTTAATGATGATTCAGATTTGTCTATTCACCGACGTTCACAACAAATTGGGCTCTGTGCATTCACCACATGGAAAATTTTGCGTAAAGATCTTGGTGTACACCCATACAAGATCCAACTGGTTCAAAAACTAAAGCCACTTGACCATAATAAGCGTCGTTTGTTTGCTGATTGGACCCTAGAACAGCTTGAAGTTGATCCACTTTTTTATCGTAAAATTGCTTTTAGTACAAAAATGAAAAAGGAGGGAATTGTTTGGAACAACAGAAAGAAGCTAATGAACACAACCCTCCTAAGGACTCAACCGCAGACACGTGTTTCGGGCTTTCAGCCCTCATCATTGTGTTTAGTGATGAAGCTCATTTCTGGCTATGTAAACAAGCAAAATTGCCGTATATGGAGTGAAAACAATCCTAAAGAAATTCAGCAGGTTCCATTGCATCCTGAAATATGCACTGTATGGTGTGCTTTACACGCTGGAGGCATCATTGGTCCATATTTCTTTAAAAGCGATGCTGGAGCTAATGTTAATGGTGCTTGTTACAAATCGATGATCAAAGATTATTTGTTTCCAAATTTGAATGGTATCGACCCAGAAGTGTATTTGTTCCAACAAGATGGAGCTTTACCTCATGCTGCTACCGTAACAATTGATTCATTGAAAGAAAGATGTGGTGAGAACATTATTTCGAGAAATGGTCCTATTAATTGGCCCTCAAGATCATGCGACATAACTCCACTGGATTATTTTTTTTGGGTTATGTCAAGTCATTGGATTATGCTGATAAACCAGAAACAATAGACGCTTTGGAAGCCAACATAACTCGTGTTGTTGATTAAATAAGGCCTGAATTACTCGAAAAAGTGGTCCAAAATTGGTATGGTTGAATGAGGTTCCTCAGAGCTAATCGTGGTGGACATATTGCGGAAATTATTTTTAAAACATAAATGTCATAAAATTATCTTTCAGATAAAAAAAAATTGGCTTCAATCTTAATTTAAATGTGTTTTATTTTAATTTAAAGTTCTATCTCTCTAAAAAAGAACATCCGATATTAAACATTAAACACGAGTACTCCGTGTTGCAAAATGGCGAAGGATCTCGGTCTAATAGTGTTGTCATCGTATTACAAAATGGCGAAGGATCCGTTTCGAAAATAATAAATACAATTAATAAAAGTCTCAAAATATCGTCATTATTGACACGGCACAACACTATATGACGGTTAATGCCCTTAACAATTCCGCACTTCAGTGGTGCTTTCAGAATTATATCTATTTGTGCTCTTAAGTTCGATATAGAACACTTTGTTGAGCCTATTGATGTAAATGTCCCTCCCAGGTAATCCATTGATTCTTTAACTCCCACCTGCCGTATGGGTTCGCCGTGTATGAAGAACTGGCTCGTGGTATGGGTGAACTTTCTGCCAGGGTCCTTTCCCACCGAGATTGCGTGACATTTCTCAATGCTCAGCTCTAAACGACGCATGTCGAAGAACTCTTGACATTTGGATGGAAGTTTTCTGGCGGTCTTCAGCTAACACAATAAAATCATCGGCATACGCTAAGATCTTCTGGTCGTCTATGGACACGCCTGGCATCCGTTCCAGCTTCTCAACTAGCTCATCCACCACCGAATAAGCCACAAACCACAACGGCCCTCAAAGCTAATATAACTCATGCCATCGATCAAATTTATGACTATGATTATGAAATTTATGACTTATGCGTCAGTCATAGAAAATAAGATATTTCAAATGCGCCACCCAGCGAAGCCGCGGCGGACATTTGCAAGTAGCTACATTACATACATAATGGCATCGTCTTTCAAACGAATAAAAATTTCGATTATGTCTTACACACACATTGTTTATTTCAACTTAAAGAAGCTCTGAATGAAAGACCCTCTAGTTTTAAGAAAAATACGTTCCCTGGTGTGTTGAAAAACTTCTTCAAATTCTGCAAAACTAATTGAACGTTAATCAATTAGTATACAAATTCAAGGATAAGCATATTTCCAGGGAAATATAAAGATGTCATAATAGGCTATAACTTGTTTATTTACAGTCTATATATTACACAGTACATTATACAATTTTGGGTTGTTATACCCAAAATTAAGAGAATTATTGCGATCTGCAGTTGTGGTGAAAACAATATATTGCTACTGAATTGTTTCAGCCGTTACTATTTGGTATTTGATCATAATTAAAACAAATTGTAGAAATTACTATGTTTTACTACCAATAAAAATATATTTTACACATTTTCTTGTGACTCGAGTTTCGGGAAATGAACTATCCCATCATCAGACAACTGATAGTTCATTTCCCGAAACTCGAGTCACAAGAAAATGTGTAAAATATATTTTTATTGGTAGTAAAACATAGTAATTTCTACAATTTGTTTTAATTATGATCAACTACCAAATAGTAACGGCTGAAACAATTCAGTAGCAATATATTGTTTTCACCACAACTGCAGATCGCAATAATTCTCTTAATTCTTTCACAAGAAAATGTGTAAAATATATTTTTATTGGTAGTAAGACATAGTAATTTCTACAATTTGTTTTAACAATATATTGCTCGTAGAAGAGTAGATCGAAGAGCTTTTTCTCTGCTGTTCACTTGAGCTCACTTCACAAACTCAGTAACCTCAATTACAAGTGTAAATATCATAGATAACACATTCACTTTCAGGCTTTTCAGTTACGATATTTGTATTATCACAAGAGAAGCTGAACGAAAATATTACTTGAGATTGAATTTGAGAAGTTACAAATGAGTGAGAGTAAAGTTCTTTCTTTGAGTGCGTAATAAAATTATTTTTTGGTATTGCGTGAAGTACTTATTCAACTTACTCTGGTAAAGACTTTTTCGTTATTGTTAGTTAGTTAGAGGTACGAATTTTCAAGTGTCTTTGGCGAAGAGTTTTTGGTTAACGCCAGAGAGGTACGTATTTTAACCACCCTCCGGTGATTGAATCGGTCGACATTTATTGTTTGACTACTTACTTTTGGAGTGACTAAGATTAAGATTTCTACGAAAAATAACGGATTCTAGAGGTTGATTTGGCGAC
This sequence comes from Megalocaria dilatata, assembly GCA_034642435.1. NCBI lineage: Eukaryota > Metazoa > Arthropoda > Insecta > Coleoptera > Coccinellidae > Megalocaria > Megalocaria dilatata. Next base: position 28,005,055 of record CM067859.1, read on the forward strand.
CGGACAAACATCATTGTAACATAGACGTCATTGTAACAGAAAAAGCGGAGCTGCTAGGGGTCCAATACCTACCGAGTAAAAGTCGACAATATCTTGCTTATTTTCGAAGAAGTCGAACAATGTAAAAAAATCTAAGTTACGTATTCTTAAACTTATGGCCATTTCAAAAAAATTGAGGAAATCTTCACTCTATGGTGAACAATTCCTGTTACTACAAATCTTTATTTATTTTGATTATATTATAATCCTGAATAAAACTTCTGTGAATTAGCTCGCAAGAAAATCTCACTTTTCGCCTAACGATTTATTCAAAATTAATACTTCGTCTAACTTGAACTATGTACTGAAAAAAAAAGTATTACGCTAACTTGGCAAGTAACTTCAAAAGTTGACGCATTTAGGAACAAATTTTAAAATTATATAACACTTTTAATTAATATATTTTTTGAGTACTTTTTTTGTAAAGAAACCCATTTTTAACAATTTTTCCTGCTTACTATTTAAGAAAAATTTCGAATTAAACATATATTTTTGTATTCTAAGATTCATTACATATCCAAGAAATATTCAAACTGCCTTACTTCAGTCACAATCTCTCTCTCAACATCTTAAAACAGATCGGAGTATCAGACAGGTGAATTGGTCGTTATTTACAGAATCAACTGCTTCCATTAGTTAAACTAAATTTTCGATCAACTTAAGGTAATCTTTTTCTCCTAACCCAGTAGGGAAAATCAAGCGGGATGAAGTCAGGTGAATAGGCTGGCTATAAGAAATCAGCACTAAAGTTATTTGCCAAGCTAGAGTTGTACATTTTTTAGTACAGACAGTTAAAATTGAGTGAAGTATTAATTGTGAATACTTAGTTGGGGGAAAAGTGACAGTTTCTTCAAAGGTGAGGTAGTTGGCTTGAAATATTAGGCAACAATTCACAAAAGCATTATTCCAAATTACAGAATAAAAATTAAATTGAAAATAAATGAAGATTTATAGTAACAGGCGTTAAAGCATTATGACAGAATGAAGATTTTTTCAATTTTTAAATTCCTAAAATTTTTAAAATAATGATTTTAACTTACAGTATTATCCGCTTCCGGCTTTGACTGTGTAACAAAACAACTGTTGTATTAAATAAACATGAGGAAATTTCACTTCAATTTTCTTCTCCAAAGACACTGATCATGAAATAAAAAAATTTATCATATCCAAAGGTACCTGACTTCATATTATCATTTCTCCAATTTTTGATGTATGGAGATGTTTATTACAATTTAAGCCACCAAATAGTTTTTTCACTCACGTGTGAAGTGTTTAAAATTAATTGAACAATTAAACTTGTATATTTTTGGCATAACTTGGGAATATTATTGAATGTCACTTTTCATAAATTTACTTACTCTTACTATATGAGGATATTCACTAGCAAATATATACCCTGATATTTCTTTCACACCTGCTTTGTCAGCTTCAGGCGAGAGCCTCAATGTGTTCCAGTACGAATATGAATCATTTATCCATTTTCTAAAAGTATACCCCTGATTATTCAAATAACTCGTAGTTATGGTATACAACAGAAGGTAACGAAAGATAATTAAAATGAGTAGACATTGACGACAGACACATGTGATAGGTTACTGATAGTATAACGAAAATGTAGAAATGTTACTATGGACTCTGAAGCAGTGTTTAAATATTACAATTTTCCATATTATCTATAAACCTTGTAATTTCTTCAGTTTTCCCAAAATCCCCACTGGTTGGACGAAATATACCAGCAGCTACATAGCTGGTTGTGTCCTTATAAAAGCTATCTGCGATTATAGTAATTGAAGCATTTCTTAGATCTTTCTTCAATTCGAAAGCAGTTGTAAGCCCAATAATTCCGGCCCCCAAAACATAAATGTTCAGATCACTCATTTTGAGTTTATAAACTGTTGAATCTTAGAACTGAATAGATAACGAATTAAATTGCGTAAATGAAGTATGTATTTTAATGTAGATATGTTTGTCACAAATTACACAAATTATTTCGTAATCTGTGATGTTTACATCTAAATGAAAACTGTAAGAATTCAAGGTTAGGTGTGTGTAGAACTACTAACTTTTTTTTATAGTGATTGAAATCAAGAATGAACTACGTCTTATTGATAAGATTTTAGAGGCAGGAATTTGTGGAAAATTCTATTGAGATAATTTTAAATATTCCATAGGGCTCGGAAATTGCTCTAATCATAAAAAGCATTATATTAAAATCATGTGCAGAATTATAGCCTAAGTGTTTGACGGCTGTTGTGTCGTCCTTGACATCTCGATCCACCCACCGGCCCACCGGTGTTCTGATGATACAATGACAGGTGTCATCGCACCACAACAGGCAATTTAAAAGATGGAATGTTTATTTAATAGTTGAGTGGATCTCTTATCTTGTTTTGATGATAAAATGAAGCTCTTATAATGATACAGTAATAAGGGGCTTGAAAAATGTAGTTGTTCATGAACTAATCAGTTGGATATGTCGAAACTGTTTCCCATAGGTGTTATTATTGCCATAACAGGCATATTAATAGTATATCCCATTTCGCTAATTTCCATTCTCATTTTGATCGTTTCCGTTTCAACGATTGCCTTTGCTGCTTTTACGGTAATATGGGTCCATCTAACTTTAAGCTCGCCGCACAAAACGACCGTGGGGGCCGAAAGCCTCTTCAAAAATATGGAACAGCATCGCAACAGAATAATGGTGAAGATTATCGATTGGCAAATGCTTAATATTACCCTTGAAAAATACTTATTCACCCACTGATACACATTTTTAATTTACAGCATTCATATGAGTACGATCTGAAGAATAAGCTCAGTGTTAGTTATGTCCCTATTGCGGGTAAAACAGTGGATAGTTTACTTAAACAACTTCTAGACTTCTTTGTACGGGATTTCATATTTTACTATGTGGAGAGTCATGCTTATGATGCAGAATCAATATGTGAGAATATTAAGTAAGTAGCCAATCTTAAAAAGAATGAAAGACAGTACAATTGCTATAGTTGGTATAATTTTCAAAGTACAAAACTTGGAATCTTAATCAGGTTAAAACATTCTAAAATGGCTTTTATATTAATTATACTCTTATAATTCAAAAAAATCTTATTTTGATTAGTCTGTCCACTGTGATATAAAACACTGGAATTTTTTAGAAAAAGCCTTTATACAAATAATAAGTAAATGAAATTATCTGTTTAATTATTTGGAATTATTAGAATCCATTCAGAAACTTGTAAGACAGGTAAACTTTTCATGAGTACAGATTTTATAATTGATATATTGTATATTCAAATAGCAAATTATTTTCAAATTGATTTTACATTATTTAATACTCAAATTAAATATGCTACAAATAGAAAGACTAAAAGTAGAAAAATAGTAATGAATAAATGTTTATAGAAAATTTTATTTTAGTCCATATCAGCTTCATTCCATATTTGTATATACAGCAATGAATATCGAGCTAAATATTTATGTATAGTAATTGTGAAATAATCAGTAACATATTTCTTTTAATAGTACCTTGTAAATCCCGTAATTTTTAATATAAGGGCACTTGTCATGAACTTCTGTATATCAAACAATTCAATATCAGTTGAACCAATTAGATTGAGCTGTTACAAGTCGAGAATATAATTCTGCTATCATTGAAAACTCAGAAAAGTCATTGATAAATTCATTGAAATTAGGGATAAGAGTTTATAAGAAACAAAATGATGGTTCATGAGGAAATTTTGTAGATAAATCATCAAAAACTATGAAATAAATATCTATCAGAATTAAATTGTTTGAATTGGAGTTAAGAAAATGCTATGAGACGTCAATATTTGTTTTTGGTTAAGACTTTTCTCTGTGAGAGTGAAATATACTAGTATCCAAAAAGATATAAGATATAACATCCATCATTTGGAGAGAAAATTATAGGGAATATCCAATATAAAGAAAAAATGTTAAAATGAACATTTGAATGCTTTTTGAACATTGTTGGGGACATCTACGGTAATGTTTCTAATTTCTTGAAGTATTCCTCTTTTGAATTTGAATTTTGCAAAAGAATTAGTCAAGGGGATTTAAATCTGAAAAATATTATAAATAATAGCGGAAGTATATGAAAATGCCTTATTATTATTTTGGTACTAAAACCATAAATTGTTTGACCACTAATCCCGCCTTTTTTGAATAAATTATTTATATAAACTATGTTTATGATTATAAACTTTTGGTTTCATTATTATAATAATTGTGATAAAAATTTGGAGAAAAATTGTAAGTTCAGAACCATTTATATTGAAAACACAACTAGACTTCCATGACAGAGTTGAAAATATTTTCTGTGTATTATGTCAAAAATATCCTCTTTCAATGCTTATAGGAACAAACATTTAATTTAATCGAGCTTTACTTGATGGAAATTCATTTTAAATGATATTTTAAACAATATTGTTCTAATTTCCACTTATTTATTGCAAATATAACAATTGTTTTGCTGTCACAGTAGCATCGTCATATTTTTCACATTTTGAATAACTTGATAAAGAATAACTAAAATAACTTAAATCCTTATATCCTAATTTTGGGATTACCATATACTTCATTTGAATAATATACCTTAATAATAGTATAAAATGAATGTATTTCCGAAATATGTTTAGTTATTGTAAGTGTAAAAAATGTGGTGATACTACTGTGATAGCGAAACAATTGTTATATTTATATATTATAATAAATATGTGGAAACTAGAACATCTTTATTGAAAACATCTTCTTACAGGAAAAGTTGAAAAAATTCCGAAACTGTTCATATTTGAGACAAAACTTTTTTCCATGGTAGAGTTGAAAATGCTTTCTTTGTATTATTCTAAATATAAGTGTGTAATTGGTGTGTAAATATAGAAAAAAGGGATACTTGTACCAGATTATACTATCTATAAATTGTTTTAATTTTCCTGTTATAAAAAGATAACTTATCAGATCTTGAATCTTTGGAATCACCTCAAAATTTAAGGATAAGGTTAAAAAAATTACATACTACAATAATTTCCCCCATATTGTTTTGGAAGTGAAAATTTCAATTCAACAACGCTTTCTGGAAAGTAGGAGAATATTTTTGAACATAATACAAAACTATAAGAACAGGTCAACTTTTCGTTAAGACTATATTTTGCATATTCAACAAAAACGATTCTTTGCACATAAATATCAGTAATAATAAATAGTCCAATAGTTCTACAGTTATTCACATTTGGTATTTTAATATTTTTCTCAATATTTTTTCGAAAATACATGTCAAACAGATATAAAATTTGGTTTTTAGAAGTAGAATTAGGACGCGCGTTTTCGTCCAAAATTTCATGAGGATTGTGTAATAGAATATAAAAAAAAATCTTATGTTAGCAGGGCAGCATTAGGTGTTATCGGAACCATAGCAACAAGTCTTACAATCTAGTTTGAATTTATTGGAATTTGAGCGCTGCATTAATGATAACATCAGTTTTATTGCAATAACTCATAAAAAATTGGAATCATGAATTTTATTCTGTAAATGTAGCTGATGATATTTGGACAACGTATTATTCAAAACATAATTCTGATAAGTCGTACTTTAAAATAAACACATTTTCGATTTTCTCTCCAATAAATCCGTATTTTGCTTTATTTTGAAACCGCTCTTCTTCATTTTGAAATACTTTAGTTTCATACTGTGTATGCTGCAATTCTACTGACCTCGAATCAGTTCTTGGTTAATGATGAGGAATAGTAATTTCAAGTAACCATAGTTGGTGGTCAAACAACTTTTATATAAGCAATTTTTTATGTAAAGTCTTGCATACAAAATGTACAATAGTGTTGATTGACAGTGTAAAAATCTTACAACTGCCAATTATGTAATACTGTGTAGATATGCCTTTGTCAGATAAAAGAGACAGCAAGATTTTTAAATCTCATAAATTTCGTTATGTTTACAGGGAAGACCTATGGAGTGGAGCAAAAACACTTCAAGAAAGACTATCAAGGATGGATCACATAAAACTGATCGCATGTGATATTGTCACTAAGATAACGATGCATTTTGAAAGAATTAGAGAGGCCAAAACTTTAGGGTAAGTTCCAAATATCTCTATTCATTATACAGAAATTGACCTCAAGGCGGAAATAAGACCAAGTCATAATAGTTATAAGAAAAATATAAAAAAATCTAAGTTACATTTTTTTAAAATTATAGTCATTTCAAAAAAAGAATCGAGAAAATCTTCATCCTGTGGTGCTGTTTTAACTTTTGTTACTAAAAATCTTTATTTTATTTTTATTATGTAATCCTGAATAATGCTTTTGTAAATTGTTGCTTAATATTTTAAGCCAACTGCCCCAGCTTGGAAGAAAATGTCACTTTTAGCCTAACTGAATACTGAGAAGATGACTGAAGGAATTTTTTTAAATAGTTAATAACAAAAATGTCGTGTTTCCATTTTTCAAGTAATGGGGAAAAAGAAATTGAAAAATGCAATACATCTAATGGAGTGTACTTTTTTAAAAAGTTAATGTTTTTTATAATAAAAACCGTTTTTTTAGGTGTATTGGAATTAAACAATTGTTGTGAATATATATGTTGGCTGAAATTAAAGTGTTTTACTTCAAATATTGTTTGAAGAAGTATTCGATAGTGTTTATTAATTTGAAAATATGAATAAAAACAATATTCTCATTTCCGCTAATATTTTATTGACACTACGATCGTTACGTCATACCATGACTTCTTCAGGTGAGTATTACAAGATACTGAGTATACCGTGAACAAGAACTTCATTTTATAGTACATGGATATAACAAAAATAGAAGAGGGGGTGAAGAGAGTTTTACAATACTTTTGGGAAACTGAAAAATGGTTTAAAAAAAATTCAACAAAGGGGAGTTACTTAATTCAGTTTGGTTATTCAATAATATTTTTCTTTTGTGATATCTATTAATTTCTAAAGTTTCTAATAAGTTTAATCTAAAACTTTTGTTTTCTAAGTGTAAAATTTCAAAGTTACTATTAAAACTATGTCCTGTGTCTAGAAGGTGCTCTGCGTAGGTTGAATTTCCCTTTTTGTTACAATAGCATTTTTCATGTTCCCTGAGTCTCGTCTGGAACGATCTTCCTGTCTGACCAACATATACGAAATGGCAAGTACCGCAAGTTAACTTATAAACACCTGATTTCTTGTTCTTAGATGATTTATCTTTATTATTTTTTATTAATTTTCCTAGGGAGTTATTCGTTTTATAAGAAATTCTAAAATTGTGATTCTTCTTTAAATATCTAGCTACCTTTTCTGTTGTCTTGGGACCAAAAACAGAAAAGGTAGCTAGATATTTAAAGAATAATCACAATTTTAGAATTTCTTATAAAACGAATAACTCCCTAGGAAAATTAATAAAAAATAATAAAGATAAATCATCTAAGAACAAGAAATCAGGTGTTTATAAGTTAACTTGCGGTACTTGCCATTTCGTATATGTTGGTCAGACAGGAAGATCGTTCCAGACGAGACTCAGGGAACATGAAAAATGCTATTGTAACAAAAAGGGAAATTCAACCTACGCAGAGCACCTTCTAGACACAGGACATAGTTTTAATAGTGACTTTGAAATTTTACACTTAGAAAACAAAAGTTTTAGATTAAACTTATTAGAAACTTTAGAAATTAATAGATATCACAAAAGAAAAATATTACTGAATAACCAAACTGAATTAAGTAACTCCCCTTTGTTGAATTTTTTTTAAACCATTTTTCAGTTTCCCAAAATTATTGTAAAACTCTCTTCACCCCCTCTTCTATTTTTGTTATATCCATGTACTATAAAATGAAGTTCTTGTTCACGGTATACTCAGTATCTTGTAATACTCACCTGAAGAAGTCATGGTATGACGTAACGATCGTAGTGTCAATAAAATATTAGCGGAAATGAGAATATTGTTTTTATTCATATTTTCAAGATGAATTTCCGTCAAGTAAAGACCGAAACAATCATAGAGTTTATTAATTTCTTTTATGTACAGGTATATAGAAACCGGAGTTATCTTTCAATACTTGATGAAGATAATGTATATTGGATTGATTAAAAAATATTAAATTTACGCTTTTATCTATAATTAGAATTGATTTTCATCATGTATTTTCCAATTGAAATCCTACAACTCTGTTCTGAAAATTTTCTTATCTACTTTTTTCAGTTTGGAGACAAGAAAACCTCCAATGTTCACACTGTACACCCACGTTATATCACCTTCTAAGGAAGCGGAGTTTCTGAGGAATCTGAGTGAGCTTTTGATTATGTTTCTGCTGCCAAGAAGTTATTTTTTGTCACCTTCTAAATACCTCATCAGAGAATGCCTGGTATTCAAATGTAAATAGTCAGAAAATCAAATTGACAAGAGTATTTATCATTGCTGTTGTAGTGTTTCTGCCCTTGATCAATCAGATAACAGACCCAGACTTCATAAACAGAAATATCATTGTATATATCGAGAGTAGAAAACTATCTTCGAACGTGTATGTGAGAGCATTTGAGAGTGCTAAAACTTTCGAGGACTTCTTGAAGATCATTAGGAAAACAGACAATGTAGATGCTCTAGTTTCTATCAGGTAAGGTGGTATAATAGCAAAAATATGTTTATATAGGGTTATTCATAATTTGATGCTTGTATCGGGTCGTCGAATAAGAGGATACTCTGCCACACCCACCATATTCTCCAGATCTGGCGCCTTCGGATTATTATTTGTTCTGGTCATTGCAAAATTTTTTAGACAGTAAAACCTTTACTTCGAATGATGAGGTCAAAAATTACCTGGATCAGTTTTTGCCAGCAGAGACCAAAAATTTTATGACCGTGGTATCATGCTATTATACTACCACAAAGATGGCAAAAGGTGTTGATCCAGAATGGCCAATATATAATTTAATAAAGTATTTATTCATAATTGTCTTTCATTTTCCCAAAAAAGGACAATTACTTTCCGAACAACCCAATAGAACCTTAAGTCAATCAATTCAAATCTTTCTTAGAGCCTTTTCTTCTGAAGGCATAAGTCTTGCCTTTGTCCTAGAGTATAACGAGAGCATACTTAGGATCCGGTCAAGAAAGACACTGTTTTGTTCAAAGAATATTTTTTAATAATCTAGATGATTTAAATATGTTTCCTCATGTAGCACAATATGTTATTGCGTTATTAAATTGATAATAATAATCATGATGTATTTTTCTCTTGATTGTTTTGATCTTTACTTGAAGGAAATTCATCATATATGATTTAAAATAAAACACTAATATTAGCGGAAATAAAGTGTTTTACTTTAAATCATATATATTTTTCTGTTATAGGTACAATATAGTAAATAGAATAATGCAAGCAACTACATTGCAAAACCTGAATCGGACAAAAGGAGTTGATTTAGACAACGAGAAAGCTAGTCTATTGATTGCAGGTATCAATAAAGCCGACATAGCAGCAGCGAAAAAATTGAAGAAATACATCAATCAGCTAACTTATGCCAAGAAAGAATGCGAACGGCAGTTGAATGATTTAGGAGAAGGTAACCAGTATCACTTCAGTGATGAAAAAGAAAAAGTTAGTACCTTAATTAATACAAAACCTTAATAAGATGCTCAACTTCACACAAGTGATTTTTTTATTTATATTAATTTATATTAAAAATAACACTCGGTTTATATTTCACAGTTTATTCAGAAATCTGACACGTGTTTCGGTATTTCAACCATCTTCAGAGGAGTACAAAAAGTAACTAAACTTAAAATCACAGAGGTTCATTTTTATTACAATTACAACATCTGTTGCTTTTTATGGCACATTTTTACAACAGAATCCAATACAGGCGTACTAGGAAAGAGTATTTGGGAATTGGTCAAATTTTCTTTATTCTCTAAAGATTTTTTGATTGAAAGAATCTCCAAATAGTCCATCACTTTACCCTTATTAACATTGTATAATAAACTAACATCCTTTTCGTTGAAAAAGTGATTATTCTCTATACAATGTTCTGCAAAACCGGTTGATTTATGGTTTTTTAGAATTGATACCCTATGTTCTTTCACTCGAAGTTGTAAACACCGACCTGTTTGTCCAATATATATAGCATCACAATCATCACATTTTAGTTGGTAAATTCCCGTATTAGTCATATTAGGGTTCCTTTCTTTATTATTCCCTAAGAGTTTGGCTAGATTATTTTTATTGACTGTTATCGAACTAATTCCCATTTTCCGGAAACCATTACAAATTTTGTAACTAATACCTTTTATATACGGTATAGAGTACCACATTAAATCTCGGTTATAATCCTTTGAATTTATATAAAAATTTTTTAAAATATATTTAAATGCTTTCTTTTTAATCATTTTGTCAATAAGGTCCGTTCTATAGCCATTATTCAAAGCTATGGTTTTAATTATATTAACTTCTTTTTTGTAATTAGTTTCATTCAACGGGATATTCAAGAGTCTATGTATGAAGCTATGGAATGATGACATTTTAATCTGCCATGACTGATTGGATTTGGAATGTATGGTGGTGTCTGTCGTAGTCGGTTTTCTGAAAATATCGAATTCAAATTTGTTATCTAAATGAGAGATTTTGAGATCTAAAAAGCTAATCGACGAGTTTTGTTCAATTTCTATGGTAAATTCGATATTTTCATTCAAGTCATTGAGAAAATTCAAGAATTGTTTCAGCTGTCTGTCGGTTCCGGTCCAAATGCAAAAGACATCATCTACATATCTAGCCCAAAAATGGATATACTTAATTAGTTTATTTGTTTTATTCGTGAATAATAAATTTTCTAAATATGCCATGAATATTTCAGCCAAAAGTGATTTTTTATATAGTGGGTGTTCTATAAACTCTATGACAAACTCTGGTAGGTGATAACGGTGCTAATCATTTTTTTTTCTATAAACATAGATCCGATTCATTTTCTTTTAGAACATTTGAGTATTTGAAAAAATATATTTTCATGTTTAACTTAAAAGTAGGCTGGCAAACGAAAATATCAGTTTATATGGCAATTGGTGTTATTTTAATTATTCATTTGACACTGCATCTACGTTCTGAATAAACAATGCACTTTTTCTCAATTCAGGAGTATGCAGATATTGTGTTTGCATATATGTATTCTAATGGAAACTCCAGAAAAGCAGCTCGAGAATACTGAAGGAAGTATCAAAATCGCCACCAACTTTATTTATTCAGTGTATCATTTCGAAGACTTCAAGAAACAGGTAATCCTGCTTCAACTAAAATCAATGTGGAATATGAAGAAAATATATTAGAAGCGAACGCAGTAGTTTGAGAACTTGAATAAAATACACCATCCAGGAAATCTACTCCATAATTCACAAAATGAACTTCTCTATGAAAAAATGAAGGTAGCAGACCACAGAACCTCCAAATTCTTTAAGTTTTTATTTGTGGGGATATATAAAGCAGTTTGTCTATCATGGTGAAATCACATTTCATTGACAATTACTTGATAGAGTTCAAGATGCAGCTAACCAGATGAGAAACAACCCAAATTTTATACCTTGAGTAAAGGCATCTTTAGTCATTTAGAATCGATCATAGGAAAACAATGTTTAGAATAGCTATGGCTGTCATCTGCCAGAATTAGTCATAGAGCTTATAGGATACCCTGTATATTGAATTTACCAAGTGATTTTTCCTCGCAAAACCTTGTTTTGAGTGAAATTTTCTTTATGTGTTTCTAAGTGAATTATAGTACTCAAATTGATTCTGTTCCAAAATTCCAATTCAATTTTTAGTAATGGAACTGCTACGCATGACTATGATCCCTCTTAATAATGTGTAACTAAAATAAATGCTGAAATTTTCACTACTCATAAGTTGTAATTGTTACATGATACGTAGATTTCACTTGGTACTGCTTAAATTCACTCTTGAAACATGTTATATAAAAAAAAACTATGGTTATATCATTTTAACTTATAGGGCCTTTATGCTGGTTCTTTCAATTCGTTTTCTTTCAAGGTTTTGCCCCTGAAGAATATTTTAGAACATATAACGGGTAGAAAATACTTATCCCAATTCTTGGAAACTTTAGCGAGTCATGATTTAATCAGGTTCTGGTCAGCTGTCGAAGAACTGAGAGCTGCACCCAGAAAAAATTGGCATCAGCTTGGAGCAGAAATATTTTACACCTTCATTCGAAATTCAACAGGTGAAATAAAGGTTGACAAGAACGTCAAAAAAAAGATGGAAGGATTTTTGTTAGGTGAGTAAAGCAATAATATCAGTTAACAGTATGTCAGCAGAAATCACAAAAGTATGAAAGAATATTCATAATTCTCGACGAATCCTGAATAAATTTTTTCCATTCCATCTGCTGGAACTGAGTACTTTTAGTCTAAGATGCTAACGTGTCTTTGAGACGGAACCAAAGAAACGGAATTTTCTGTTAAAAAATTTATTCGGTTTCCATCAAAGAATTCTTCATTGCATGTGTGGCACTTGTGAAATCTTTTTTTCCGCTGTTTGTAGCTGTTCTAGAATTAAACTTCAGGAAAAAGAGGCTAGGTTTGGCAAATATGCAGGGTAGGAAACGACAGACCATCCCTAAGAGGCCAAATAGTGTTTCACTATTTGGGAAGGCGAGGAAGAAATTTAGCGGAAACACGTCTCGTTTGCTAATCATCAATAAAAAATTCAACACTCACTTAACCACGTTAGGTACCCAAACCACTCAAAAACTTATGTGCGACTACTAGGTCCCCCTTAAAATCCCATTGAAGCATTTGATAAGCTTCCGGTTTCTCAAGCAGGACACAACATTTCAAACAAACTTTCTGCCATTATTTTAAATTTGCTATAATGACTTCTCAGATAGAGCACAAAAATAGTAACACTACATAACACTATACTCGAACGTTAATATGTAAACTGACACTGTCTACTATCTCCATCTATCAAGAGAACTCTCTACTATGTGTAAGAATGGCAGTGAGCTCCAAATTAGGTTTTTTATGTAGCTAATTTTGTCAACATCAAATAAGTCATTCATTTTAAAATGTTTCATTGAATTCAAGGTTTCTCCACTAGATTTAAAGATTCAGTGCAATTTTTGGTTTCTGTCAAGAAAGTACCGGGAATTATCGATTTAAATCTGGCGGGGCAATGAGGCAGGTAAAAATTTTGTTTCCTAGGTTGGTACCACTGTCCTTAATTACTATGCCAAGCCTGAGCGGGATCTGTCAACTAGTGTGTTTGCAACAGCTGATTAAGTCAGTCGATGTCAGAGTGCGTGCCGATTTTTACTATGGGTAATTACGTTGAGCAAAGAATTTGTTTAAAGTTTTGTGTTGCAAATAAATTTTCGTGTGCCGATGCATTGAAAATGTTGCAAAAGGCCTTTGGTGATAATGCTCTATCGAAAACTCGTGCATATCAGTGGTACAGAGCCTTCAAGGACGGACGCCCATCGACGGCTTCGATCGAAGGTAACGTCGATAAAATTAAGGAAAGGATGCTGGAAAACCGTCGTACCTGCTTGAGAGAGATAGCACATGATCTTAAGATATCCCACGAGTCCGCACGTACGATTTTGATTGATATTTTGGGCATGAGAAAGGTGGCCGCACGACTCGTACCGAAAGACCTGAATTTTCTTCAAAAACGTCATCGCGAACAGGTTGCTTCAGACATGCTGGATCGCTGTAATTCCGATTCTACATTCATGGAACGCATTATAACTGGTGATGAGACCTGGGTCTACGAGTATGATATGCAAACAAGCCAGCAATCATCGGAATGGGTGGCAAAAAATGAGCCGAAACCGAAAAAACCACGCCAAAGCCGCTCGAAAATGAAGGTGATGCTCATTGTTTTCTTCGATATCCGTGGCGTGGTGCACTACGAATTCGTTCCAGAGGGTCAGACGGTAATCAAGGAGGCGTTATGAAACGTTTGCGTGAGCGTATCCCTAAGAAGCGGCCAAATTTGTGGGCGAACAACTCATGGATTTTGCATGACGATAACGCGCCTTCTCATCGAGCTACGATTGTGACTGACTTTCTCTCCAAAAACTCAACAAACGTGCTTCAGCAACCACCGTATTCGCCGGATTTGGCTCCCTGCGACTTTTTCCTCTTCCCAAAACTAAAATTGCCCCTTCGTGGCACCCATTTTGAGTCGATTGAAGCCATAAAACAAAATTCGGCGCGAGAGCTAAAGTCCATCCCGGAAAGCGCCTATAAAAAATGTTTCGATAATTGGAAGTGCCGTTGGCATAGATGTATTGGAGCAAATGGAGCCTATTTTGAAGGCGACCCAATAAATTTTGACGATTAAATGTAAAAATGTCGTTTTAATTGAAAATTCCTGGTACTTTCTTGACAGAGTAGTACTTATAATTTATCAAATGCAAGCAAGCAAGTTTGTCTAGTTCTAGGAGAGCCTACACTGATTGCTGTTCAAAATCGATCAATTTTTCTTGTTAAGTTATATAATCCTACCAATTATGCTACGAGATCAACATTCACCTGAAGTATATCAGGTATTGCTTGTTTTTTGCCAAAAATTATTATAACGAAATTATCGATAACTCCAAAATATCCTATTTTGCTTGCATCCTTAACTACGTATACATTATTATTATTATTAATACGCAAACAAAGGGAGGGGCGAACCCATAAACCCTAAACATTAATTGTTTCAGTCCGTAACAGTTTTTTGTTCTTTTAAATTTATTGTAAACCATTTTCAACTGTTCTTAATCTTAATGAATTAAGTACAGAAATATACAATTTACACATTTTTCGAATAAAGCACTAATTTTGAAGGAAATCAACGAGAATTTATTCAGTGTCCAAATATTTACTCAGTTGAGGTTATAGGAGACAGAGGTCCTGAAGTATTTTATGTGCTACAAGACCAGGTGGTGCAAACTATCGAAGATAAATATTATCAGTCATTCTTAATTAGTGATTACTACAAAGAGCTGATAAGAGCAATGGAGAGAGAAGACAAGGCAGAATCTGATTCTCTGGGATCTTGGGAAGAGAGACAGTCTATAGATTCTGTCACATCAGACACAGGATCCAATGTCGGTGACCATAATATTTATGCGAAAAGAAAACTTGACCAGTTACAAGAAAAATGTAATAATAAGTTTCAGGTAAGTTTATTTATGTAGCTGTGTAAATATATGTACATCTTTTTACGCACTTGTTCTAGTTAACAGTGTACCATGGTTTTTCTCAAATGTCTCAAATAAATACAGAAGCAGCTCAATGATTCCTGAGTTATTCTCATTTGAAATTTTATTTTTTGAAATTACAAATCAGGTTGAGTTCAAATCTAGTATTTAGATGTGAAGTAACGACATGAAAGCTCATGCATAATTTAGTGCAGGTACATGACGAGAATTTTTTAAATATTTTTCTTATCTAATTTTGGCAAAAAGTATATGAAATTTTGTTTGATATATATTTTTCACTCTTTCTTGCAACATGTAATGATACAAAAGTAAAGAAGAAGAGTGGAGCTTTTTAATGTATTTTCATTTCCCTTTTTTCAGAACAAAAATTCAAAAATTGCAAAAAATTGCGTTTATTTTTTTATTCATCAGATAATTTCTCTAAGTATTTCAAAGATTTGAAATGTGCAGAGAACTGGATCAAGCGCGCAAAAGGTTCACATCAGTGCTTTTCTAGATTTTTTATTTATGGGATTACAAAGTGATTAAATATTTTAACTTTTCAGGCACTACAAGCATTACGTGCCACTTTGAGGTCAGACTCTAAGGTACTCGGTATCTTAGAGAAAGAAGTTGAATGGTTGCAGGGGGAAAAAAGGCAGTTGGAAGCGCACATAAACAGAACTGAAATTTGGGGAGAAAATTTAGGTAAATGGAGAGCAGTGGTGCAAAGTGTAGAGGTAATAATAACATATTATAAATATTCTTTAAATGAGAATTTCCACTTTATCCAATTCTATTTGGGTTCAGTTTTTTCATTATTTCTTGTCGAAATTTGTAAGTCCTCTTTTTTATCAGTCTTTCTCAAATGCTCGTACATATAGTTTACCCCTTTTATCAGTTCCAATTTCGTTTTTTTCTTTCCAATGTAATATTCATCCCTCCACTATGCTAGGGACTTGATATCTTGAGATTAAATACAGAAGAAAAAGTGTAAGTGATTGAATTTGGATAATCCACACAAGAGTCAGTTATCATCTGAATTAAAACTCATCACTTACACTGCCATATTATCCCCAAATCAAGAAAAAAGTATTCACTGTACAATTATATAAAAAATAATAAATATAAAACAAAGACAACAAATCTGGAGTTGGCCTGCAATATTTCTCTATGATATATATTGGTCAAACAGGTAAATCCTTTAAGAAAAGAATTCATGAACACCAGAGGAGTTACACGTCAGGCATTTCACACTCAACATATGCCAGTCATTTGAAAGAATTTGGACATAATTTCAACACTCAACATATGCCAGTCATTTGAAAGAATTTGGACATAATTTCAACAACAATTATGAAATTATCCATAATGAAATCAAAAGTATTGAACTCACTTTTTTAGAAGCAGTAGAAATTAGTAGGTACAAAAAACTTAAGTCTTCTCAACAACCAAACAGATGTTGCCAGAACTCCCTTGTTGAATATTTTTACTTAGTGATGTATTTTTATGGTTATTTCTATCCCTTTTTTTCATATTTTTCCTTATCTGTATTTCTAAATATTGATGGTTATTTGTGTGTCCCTTTTTGCATGTTTTCTTATCTGTATTTCCGGAAATTGTTGATTATTTGTACCTTCCCCTTTTTTTTAAGTTTTAAGAGCTATATAAGAAGTAAAATGCAAAATGTAAACCTGAAACCACAGTGTCAGAGAAAAATTGTTGCAAATTAATGAATTATAGAAATATCTTTATTATTTAATTTAATTAAAAGCAATGTAGATTATTTTGAATAATATTTCTTCATTATTTTCAAACAACAGACATGTAAAGTTTACAAAAAATTTTCGATTTAGCTCTTCACTCCTGGTATTGATAATCTTTTACAGCTCCAGATAACGCTTTCAAAGTACCTCTTCTCAATAACTAACCTTTTGCCAACACTAAAAGTTGATTTACCCATTTTTGGTAGTGATTGAACCTTTGATATGGAGTTTATACCCTAATGACTATGTTAAACCTTACCTTAAATCCGCCATTATCGTCTCTCCTTAATCTTTTAAGTCAGTCCTTAATAGACTACTACAGAGTAGTAGTTTATTTAATTTTACACTTTCAGGTTCCTGATGAAAAAGAACCACCACAGTTTGTAATGGTGGTACATATGCTAGCAAATGATACTGTGGAAGGAGAGGAAGATATAAGTACCGGATGGGTGGTATGTAGAAGTCTCTATCAATTCCAGGAGTTGCACAGAAAATTGAGAACAATGTGTTCTGAAATAAAAAGCTTAGAACTGCCATCTAATACATTTAAGTTTCTGTTTGGAAAATCTGATAAAGCTTCAATGGAGAAGGCAAAACAACAAATACAGAAATATCTGGAAGTAAGTTTTACTGTAAATTATTTCTTTTTAAAGTAATCGTACTTGCAAATGATCAAGCGAAAGGATAGAATTTGATTTGATCACAGATTTTCATCTGTAAATCAAATTTAATCATTCAAGTCCATTTTGAGCTTTAAATTCTCTAAATGCAGACATTTAAATGATGGGCGCTCTAATACAAACATGCAAAATTGAAAATGTTACACTTATGTATATTGGTAATGACTCGGTAAAAGTTCAATAAAATATTTTCATTTAAAAGTAAAAAATTTAAGTGTGAAAGAAGTAAAATTGTGAAAATTATAATATATTGACATTCATACCTATACATTCTGTCAAGAAAGTACAGGGAATTATCGATTTAAATCTGCCGGGGCAATGAGGCAGGTAAAATTTTTTTTTCCTAGGTTGGTACCACTGTCCTTAATTACTATGCCAAGCTTGAGCGGGATCTGTCAACTAGTGTGTTTGCAACAGCTGATTAAGTCAGTCGATGTCAGAGTGCGTGCCGATTTTTACTATGGGTGATTACGTTGAGCAAAGAATTTGTTTAAAGTTTTGTGTTGCAAATGAATTTTCGTGTGCCGATGCATTGTTGCAAAAGGCCTTTGGTGATAATGCTCTATCGAAAACTCGTGCATATCAGTGGACAGAGCCTTCAAGGACGATCGTGAAGTGGTCGCCCATCGACGGCTTCGATCGAAGATAACGTCGATAAAATTAAGGAAAGGGTGCTGGAAAACCGCCGTACCAGCTTGAGAGAGATAGCACATGATCTTAAGATATCCCACGAGTCCGCACGTACGATTTTGATTGATATTTTGGGCATGAGAAAGGTGGCCGCACGACTCGTACCGAAAGACCTGAATTTTCTTCAAAAACGTCATCGCGAATAGGTTGCTTCAGACATGCTGGATCGCTGTTAATCCGATTCTACATTCATGGAACGCATTATAACTGGTGATGAGACCTGGGTCTACGAGTACGATATGCAAACAAGCCAGCAATCATCGGAATGGGTGGCAAAAAATGAGCCGAAACCGAAAAAACCAAGCCAAAGCCGCTCGAAAATGAAGGTGATGCTCATTGTTTTCTTCGATATCCGTGGCGTGTTGCACTACGAATTCGTTCCAGAGGGTCAGACGGTAAACAAGGAGTATTACCTAGGCGTTATGAAACGTTTGCGTGAGCGTATCCGTAAGAAGCGGCCAAATTTGTGGGCGAACAACTCATGGATTTTGCATGACGATAACGCGCCTTCTCACCGAGCTACGATTGTGACTGACTTTCTCGCCAAAAACTCAACAAACGTGCTTCAGCAACCACCGTATTCGCCGGATTTGGCTCCCTGCGACTTTTTCCTCTTCCCAAAACTAAAATTGCCCCTTCGTGGCACCCGTTTTGAGTCGATTGAAGCCATAAAACAAAATTCGGCGCGAGAGCTAAAGTCCATCCCGGAAGGAAAGCGCCTATAAAAAATGTTTCGATAATTGGAAGTGCTGTTGGCATAGATGTATTGGGGCAAATGGAGCCTATTTTGAAGGCGACCCAATAAATTTTGACGATTAAATGTAAAAATGTTGTTTTGTAATTGAAAATTCCCGGTACTTTCTTGACAGAGTAGTACAACAGTTCCTGTCATAATTTTGAAATTTCAAAGGACAGTGAAGTTATGTCCTGTTTCTAATAAAATGATTTGAATAAGTGGAATTATTTATATTGTGGTAACTTTCAGATGGTCTTTCATTCTCTTTTGGAATTTTTGAAAACAGAGAAAATGAAACATTGAAAATAAGTCAAATTTTGTAAAGAATTGTTCTACCTCCAGAATCATTACTTTCAAAATTTAATAAAATGTTCTGAAAAACTTGTATATTTTTCCCAACATGGAAATCATTGATTGATCCTCATAAAACTGTTTTGGATGCATTATGTTTTTTTTTTTTCAGTTTATTCTCCAAGATGATAAATTGAACCAAAGTGAAGCCATTTATTCCTTTTTAAGTCCAAGTTCTGACCATTTGAAACACACTAGTCCAAGTCCAAAGAAAACTAGATTTTCCTTCTCAACCCTCTTCAAAAGGTAAGCCAATTTTTAATATTTGTCCATCTTGAAAATTCATCCTATACCAATAATAAAAGCAGTAATATCATCCTTGAATATAGACCACAGAAGACTAACATCAATCCTCCTTGTGTGGGTCGAAAATCTTTTTACCAGCGGGGCCTGCAAAAAAGTGCTGGTACAGGTTGAATGTCAAAAGACTGATATAACTAAAAAAAGTATTTTCATTTCCGTCTTTTCAATATGGATAATTTCATAGTTGTTGAAATTATGTCCAAATTCTTTCAAATGATTGGTTTATGTCGAGAGTGAGGGTCAGACATTTCACTCCTATGGTGTTGATGTATTCTTTTCTTGAAGGATCTATAAGTTTGACCAATATATATCAATATTACATGTTAACTTCAAATTTTTTGCCTTTCTTAAATTATTTATCATTCCAAATCTTATATATCATATATTTATATATTATATATCATATTTTCCTTGAAAAAACTTAGCAATGTTATCCGATATCTATTTGTCTAAGGAAGAGAAATACAAGTATGGAAAAGACAGTCCGAAACAGGAAATTCAATACTAATCTATAAACAACGTCAATTTCAGTGGTGCAGAGGTTTTGATTCTTCCACTGCTCCACTTAACGTTGCTTATAGATTAACATTGAATTTTCTATGTTTCCAATTATCTTTTCCATACCAGTATATGTTTTAGTCAAATCTTTTACAGCGCAATGAAATTTTTTTGTTTTTTGATTAAATTTTGTCATAGCCATTATTGAATGCAGTCTGTTTAATATTATTCAATTATATAAAAAAACTAAAATAAATGGAGGTTTATACTTGATAGAAGATATATAACATTTTTTAAATATTTTAATTTCTACAGATATATTCTGTTAGCCTTCTACGTATTTAATTTCAAAAAATTATATTTAATACGTGGCTGGTTCAAATATGATCGAGACAAACTCTGTAGATGGCGCGCATGTATGTTTCGAAGGTCGTGGCTTGAGTATGTGATGGCCTGGGTGGCATTTGTTTTCGTCGGAGCAAGTGCTTGACGCGTGTGCTACGACCATGAGTGAACGTGGGAAAAGACGTTAAAAACACGGATATTTTTGTGCGTTTGCAAAAGCAGTTCGGTAGTGAGTGCCTGAGTAGGGCTGCCGTGTTTAAATGGGCCAAAGCATTCAAGGATGGCCGCGAAACCGTCGAGAATGAGCCGCATGATCGTCGACCGCGAACCAGCGTCACACCAGACAACATTAGCCGCGTAGAACAACTCATTTTGGAGGACCCTAGGATGAAGTCGGCATCATTATTGGTATCATCCACGAACACCTTCAATATCGCAAAATAACGGAGCGATGGGTTCCTAAACTGTTGAACTTTGAGCAAAAATTAACGCGGTTGGAAGTTTGTCGCCGCGCACTGACGCGATACGTGGCGGAGGGGGCCAGTTTTTTAACGCGAATCTTCACTGCAGACGAAACATGGGTACACTATTACACTCCCGAAACCAAGGTGTCAAGTAAAGAGTGGAGGAAGGAGGAAGGGGCGCCAGTCAAAGCGAAAACAACCTGGTCCGCGGGTAAGGTAATGTGAACTGTCTTCTGGGACCGACAGGGCGTGTTCTACGTCGATTTCCTGCGCACTCAACGTACCATCAATGCTGCATACTACTCTAACCTTCTGAAAACACACGTGAAACCCGCTAATCGCTCGAAACGGAGGAGCATTCCAGCACGAAGTGCGATTCTCCTCCAGGATAACGCGCACCCTCATACCGCGCGTCTCACGCTCGATACAATATCGGAATTGGGGTGGAAGGTACTGAAACACCCCCCCTACAGTCCGGATTTATCGCCTTGCGACTACCACATGTTTGGACCACTGAAAGAGCCGACGACGAGGTAGAGGGGTTCGTGCGCTCGGCTGTCCGAGTTGCCCAAGGAATTTTTCGATACCGGCATAAAAAAACTTCCGGAAAGGTGGACAAAATGTGTAAATAGTGAGGGAAATTACCTAGAAAAAGTGTGATTTTTTGTAAATTTTTCGATAATAAATAAACGTGTTAGAGTATTTGTCTCGATCATATTTGAACCACCCTCGTATTATTAATTAAATTAATGTCATATAAGCACCGCTTATAAAAAAAAGCGATTCATGGATTATACCGCGATATGTTGCCATTTCCTACCACCTTTAGAATCTATAATGAAAGTAAAAGTACCAGACTAACTAACACTGTTAGCATTACTCGACATTAAGAGGTAAAAACCCCTTAAAATGATTTTGCAAGCAATCAACAATTCACAACATTGGCGAAACAATAGTGTTTTATCCAGCAAATATGTGAACACTTTCATTATTATTTCATTTAATTAATATGAATTTTCATCAAGTAAGGACTAAATCAACTGAATATTATTTGGTTTAATTCATTTCGTCCGTCAGTAACTTTCAATGAAAACTACTTGGGAGACTTGAAATTAGCAGGTTAGGTGTTAAGCGCAATTGAAAAGAAGTATATAGTAAAATGCCATTGGTAAGAATATAGGATGAGAAGGTAAAATTAAACGAACATAGTAATAAAAGTTATTGGAGTTTGTCATGGGTATTTATAAATTACGGGAAGATATTTAGTAATGGCGATCTATTAACATCTGTTTGTTCATTTAAGAGATTTTTGGGAATTACATCTGTTTATTTCTAGTGATGATATGTTGAAATTATGTCCAAATTCTTTCAAATGGTTGGCTAAGGTTGAATGTGATGAAGTGTATTTATTTTTTAATGATCTTCCAGTTTGACCGCTATAATGGGCAGTCATTGCAAGTCTATTTGTAGACTCCTAATTTATCTTTGTTTGATTAAGTCTTTATTGTTTTTTATATAATTATTCAAGTTGTTAGTAGTTCTAGTATAATTCAAATTTTTCTTAAAATAAGTTTTTTTTCTAGCAACACTGAGTCGTCAAACAAAGACCGAAGTTCGTTTCTCAGAGAAAGCGACGAAGAAGACATATCTCAATGTCTGGAGACTCTTGGCAGCACAGATACTGCGGACGCGGTAAAAACGAACGGCAACCCCAAATTCTACGATGAGACCAAAGACACCATCGCCGAGCCCCTCTACTCACTCATGAGCGAGATCTTCGACATGAGAGGCGTCTTCAAGTATCTGCGAAAGACGCTAATAGCCTTCGTCCAAGTGAGCTACGGCAGGAGCATAAACCGGCAGATAAGGGACACGATCGAGTGGTGCCTTTCAGAGCAAATGTTGCATTACTACGTCACGCTGGTGCTGAAAAATTTCTGGCCTGGCGGTACCCTTACAGGCCCATCACCCACGAGGAGTAAACAGGAGGTAGCTGAGACGGCGAAACAAGCCAAAGAGTTGTTCATGAACAACATACCCGAGTTACTCACCACACTGGTTGGTAGCACAGCCGCAAAGAACGGGGCAAATAAGATATTTGTCGTCCTGCAAGATAGGAAGATGAACAAGCAGCTTTTTTATGTGAGTATTTCTGTAGACTGTTCTCCCTTAATTTATAAGTTGCCACCTATTGATGGCCAAGATAGAAGAGCAAAGTGTTTCCAACTTGGAAGGAAGTCTTTAAAATGTCATGACAGCCAAGTTTAAAATGATAGAAATGTCACTAGCAGTAATTTGTGACAGTTTGTGTTTGGAAAAATATATTTTCATTCTTAAATTAAAGTGAATACTTATAAATTATCACTTGAATGCAGGTTTGTATTGAAAAATTTTGAAACGCAACATTTTATTTGTTGCTCGATGTTGTAGAGCTCAAAATTGTTGAAAAAATGTAATATCAGTACGATGATGCACCGCCATATGCACACAGAAAAAGACAAGTAGTTGTTTGGTTAATGAACATTTTCTGAATAGGTGACCCAAATATCATTCTTAATTAATGGCAGTGGCGGATTAAAGATCCAGAGCGCCCTAGGCAATAACTTTGTCGGCGCCCCTGTACCGGCCATAAATGGCCATCTTAATTAAAAATTCTGAGCTCGCGCGCCCCTAGGCACGTGCCTAGTTTGCCTTACGGATAATCCGCCACTGATTAATGGCATCTATAGTTTGTCAATGTAAGGTTCGCATTTATGCCGAAGGTAGACATTTCAAACAATTTCTATAATTTTAAGATTCATTACTTCCATTCATAATTTTTATCGTTAATTGTCAAAAAAGATTGATACAATGCAGATCTAAAATATATTGCGAGATCAACGTTTTTGGACGTATGCAAAAGTGTATTATCTGAAAAATGTATAACAATGAGAATTATTTTGAATAAAATATTTTTTATCATTTTAACTACAGATGTGTAAACATCTACAAAAATAAATCTGGTTTCATATTAGGAGTACAAATTAGTTTCCGCCGTACGGAACCCAATTTCCTTGTTTATGAATCATTCCTAATGATTTTAAACGATGTGAGACTGCTTGCTGAGTGACTTCTAATGTTAGAGCAAGTTCTTTTTGTGTTTGAGATGAATCTTCCTCCAATTCTGCATCCTCGTAAATTTTTGGCCTTCCACTGCGATATTTGTCTTCTACGTCGAAATCACCGTTTTTAAACTTTTGAAACCACTCTCGACACGATCTCTCACTCAAAGCACCCTCACCATATGCTTCGAGCAATTGATGCGCCTCAGCAGCAGATTTCTTTAAATTGAAGAAGTAAACTAATATTTCCCACAAATGACGCTTACTTGGCTCAAATTTTGACATTTTCAACTTATAAAAATTATATTTTACCAATATAAAATCAATGATATTAATAGGTTATGTTGTTCTTGAATGTCCAAACTATTTTTTAAGCCGGTTATCATCTGCGAAAGCTAACCGAAACTCCGTGCCGCGCCATCTACAATAAAACGGCGGAAACTTATTTGTACTCCTAATACTTCTATACCTGATATTTTGATGTACATATGAAGTTTTAATCAGTAATTTTAATGTAATCGACTATTTTTGGTCCAAAATAGACAAAATAATAGATATTTGGACGAGGTGATAGTTCTGTGGTAAAAATATAGTATCAATTTTTATCGATTACTATTTTTGGAACTGTAAATATTATATCAAATAATTTGTGCTCATTATATTCTTGTATATTTTCATATAAATAACACGACTTTATTTTTCAGGAATTATTAGAATTGGGCATTGATACAGTTTTTCCAGAACTGAAGTAACTAATCTGCATAAGACTATGTTCATTTATACCAAGTATTATTTATTAATCCAGTATTGTGATCTAATTTATATGTATATATGTTTTTAAAGAAATTGATTTTATGATTTTTTCATTAGCTTAATATTTTATGTTATCGTAAAAACCAAAAATATATTGACAATATTTATTCCAAGTTTTATTTATCAGAAAATAGCTATATTTCTTGTACCTGAAAAAACATCGTACATACTGTTAAATATAATAGAATATTTACAATGTTGTTTTATTACCACAAAAGTAGTTTGTGTAGTACCTTTCTCAGTATTATTACATTAAATTTGATCCCTTACACAACTGCCAAACAACAAACTCTAAAATATTGATGTAAGTAGATAGCTTGGAATAGTTGAACCATCATAAAAAAGAACTTTGGAAACAACTTCAATATATAAATATTGATAATAAACATAGGTTTCATATTCCCAGCGAACTCTCTTACCCTAATATGGTGAATTTTTTATTTCTACGCTTCTAAAACTTTCTATGAGTTCGAAGATCTTTCTCACTGGTGGATGAATCAGCGTTTGGCAAATATGTGAACAACCTCAAGTCTAATGTTTCTGATTCTGACAGTTTGAGCATTTTGTTATTAAAATTGTGCTGTTCTTTTGTGTTGAAATACTTTGTCAATATAACGAATTGAAATATAATTATTCTTCTTATTTGCTTTTTAATGCGTTTCTATGATTTGCACAACTTGGAGGAAATGGTGGGCCTTTTTGTTTACCATATCGTTTTCTTATTCTGGTTGTACGATCCTCACAAATATGTAAATGTAACCATTTCATTGTTGTGAGATAATACTTTGAATTGGGTTTTGCAATATCATTGATATCTGCGGGAAAAAATTTAGTAACCACCATCATAAAAGGGAAACTGGATCTGAAGTACGACGAAAAAACTGTGGAAGGAAAAAAACTCCCTAAGATGAAGTTCTTTTAAATTCTTTTCAGAGGGAAGGAAGCCTCCAAGAAAAAACAATTACTGACGGAAGCTATGATAAAAAAAGGTCGAGATGGACCAAAAAAATTCTCCTTGGACATGCTTTTGGCACCAATCAAAGATTTGTATGAAGAAGTGCAGATGAAAAGTTCATAGCAGCTCACTTGGTACAAATTCAGTGAAAAATATGTTTTGGAGGCATATATGGAAAGGGGATAAACATGTTTGACAGAGAACTTAAAAGGGTCAATAAAATCTGCAACAATCTTCCAAGAAGATTTAGGGCCATCATTTTTCCAAAAATATTTTGAAATATATAAAGTACAACAATGTAACTCTTCTAGATTGGCCTGGAAATTCGCCAGA